>NC_051169.1:136647992-137287992 GCF_013339725.1 Rhipicephalus microplus | reverse complement strand
TTTTTGCCACGCAATTTAGTCAATAGTCGTGCAGAATGTTCACGTATACGTACACCAAAGACGCGACACTTCAAATCTTTGTTTATATTTTTTCAGCATAACTTTTCTGATAAACGTTTGAAACATACAACTACAGTGGTTTCTGTTTAGCATACTCCTTCGTGTACACAGTCAGAGATTAGAAATGAAATGCACGCAAATATATAATGATAATGTTTAATTTATGTAAAATCACACTGGTTTCAGTTTAACTCTTTCATGTACACAATCGTTGACGAGAAATTAAATATACGCAAATATATATTGAGAATTTTTCAAATATATACAATCACTGTTATTTATTATACACCTACTTGTACACAATGAGTGCCGAGAAATTATGTACACGAGAATATGTACTGATCATTCTTTCAAGTCTATACAATCATAGTGGTTTTAAGTTTGTAATCCTAGAAGTATAACAAGCGGTTACGAGAATTGATGTACACGTAAACATATACAGGTTTTCCCGCATATAACTTTAGCGAACGCTGAAAAACCAATACAATGATAACAAACACAATAAGATAAAAATGAACATTAAACTGATTCAAGACACAAAAACAAAAGAAAGAACTAATGCATAATTATGACTATTGGCACAGCTTGGTCATTCTAAGCCAAACGTCCCAGGTGTTTTGGCGACCATCTAAAATGTATTCGAAACATCGTGCTGCGTTGAAAACAGTGAAGGTCTAGAATATTTAGGAGAGAAAAATTGGTAAGGTGGCTGCCTTCTGAACTTCCTGAAATGCCATCTGGGTGTTGTTTGTGTAAACTTTGATGAGACCAAGAGAGAAAAGGAAGAGCTACTGGCGGCGGCGCCGCAGCTGTGGACTCAATCATTCCCATGTCTACCAGGCCGTTGACGGGGCGACCCTGGCCGGGATGAGCGGGAAACCCACTAAGATGGCGCCGGAAGGCAAATGCTATGGCGCATTCGGCGGCGGCTTCGACACGGAAGGCAATGGAATCGCACTTCAAGAACGACTCCATGTAAATGGCAACTCTCCCACCAGCCACGCAGCAGCGCAGATTAATTAGCAGCCTCACGTTCTTTGAGTATTTTCACGAAATGCGACTGCAGTCGATGAACAAATGTCAAGCCAAAATTATCGAAACAAATTGCACCCTGGAACGGCCAGAAGAATGATTATTTCGTCCTTAGTAGGATTAGCGAGATATCATCGCTACACCTTTCTTCAGAGGAATTTGTTTTGAATTGCTCGTGTCTGGCAATTCTGTAAATAGTGCCACAAACACTGAATACGTAGTAAAAGCTTGGACAAATCAATACATAGTGGCAGATTATTAGAAGGGCTGTCACGCACCATAAAACTTGCTGAGGTTATTACCAAACTTCTTGCAGACCACATGATCAGCACATAATTTTATATGGTTGCACAATTACCTAACTAAGCCCGTGCAGGAAAGGTAACGCACGTTCTTGGTAAATGTTGTTAATATAAACCACGGTTGTGCACGCAGTTACACCTTTCCGTGTGAATTGGTCATGGCCCACGTCTTCGAGCGTAGCAACGCTTCAGCGTACCTCAACAGCTACCACAGCAAGTTTGTAAGCAATGATGAGAAACGAGAGTGTGCAGCTGTTTTTCTTGTATTGAATAGGCCGTGTACAGTGCGTTGGCCACCGCCATTCCTTAAGCCGCCTCTTCTGGACTTACGGTCTGAAGAGCTGTGGGACGTTAAACACTATCAAGCAATTACCCCTCTCCCTCCCGCACCCACAAAGTTTGAGGGCGCACGCGCTGATACACACGCACTAACATGCACAGTCGCGCACATGTACGTGCACATACACACACATATGGCTGCACACACACGCGAGCGTAAACGCACACATGCATAGGCGTACACATGCGCACAGGTACGCTTAACACAAGCACGGGCTCACACATACACGTACACGCACACATGCAGAGGTGTACATACAATCGCGCTTATACACGAACACGTGCGCAGGCTTGTGCACACACACACACACACACACACACACATACACACACACACACACACACACACACACACACACACACACACACACACACACACACACACACACTCGGATGAATATATTTGTGTGTGTATAATCCATAGCTAACATGTAGTTTATAACCAACGGTAAAGAAAACTTTGGTAACAAGGATTGCATTTAATCGCCACCACAGATTAAACGCAATTTGCTTCTGATGGCAGCCTGCTGTCTTCGGAGAGCACCTTCACATACGCAAAGTGAAAAAGGCCACCATTTTATGAAAAGCCAACGCATTCATGTAAAAGCTACGCTGCTCGTCCGCTAATCTGAAGGTCGCGGGTTCGATGCCAGCCGTGGTGGTCGTAATAGGATGGAGGTGAAATGGTAGAAGCCCGTCCACTGTGCGATATCAGCGCCCCTTAAAGAACACCAAATGGTCCAAATCTCTGGAGCTCTCAAGTACGACGTCCCTCATAATGATATCGTGGTTTTGGGACGTAAAACCCCAGATATTTTATCTTGTGCTTTTCTTTTGCTGCACAATATATCTAATTCATCGTCACCTACACCATTCTGAGGCCCAAAAGCACCCTTAGAGCCAATTTTAGGGTGCTATCAAGCCACGCACTCACATTAAATGGTGTTTTTTTAATCGACCATTTATGGGTGCCAAAAGACGTTGCAAATCGTGCTTTAACGTAAAAACACCCTTTTCACACGAATTTGGGTGTAAAATGTTTTACTGTGATAGAAGGTGTTGCCTCCTTCCTCAGGCTGCGGTATTGCCCATTGCCCGGGGCTGAACTAAGCAGTATGGCCCACCAACGCGCGTGGAGGCTGTTGCTGAAGCCGCGAGGGTTTATTTTTTAAGGTCACGAGGACACATTGACGGGCAACGAAAAAAAGAAAGAAATGACAATGTCATCTATGCTGTAACTAAAACGTCAGGCCTGCGTGGAAGGCGTAGCAAAGTGACAGCGAAAGCTAGAAGAGCGGCCTTTCAGAGCCCTGTATAAACGCTCATTTGGTAACTATTGCAAGCAAACTTGCTTGATACTCACTACGGCATTATTAATGAAATTTTTGGGTAGTAGGCCAGCATTTGCTATGCTCGCTTTCGTCAATCTTGTGAAAAGCATGGTGTCCGCTAAACACTTGCAAGGATTGCTTGCTTGCTTGTTCCTCTCTTTTGTGGCTTTCACCCACTAAGGGGGATTGGCCTAGAAGCCGGTGGTTAATGCAAGTCAATACCTTTAGGTTTTCTAGACTAGGGGAATATGATTACTGTGTTTTGACTGTGAAATTAATTTGGCGCAATGTAAAAAAAAGGAAAAAATGGGGGAGAGAAATAATAAAATTTGTTGAGTATCTGAGGTGGATTTGTTATATGAAATTCTCCTGAAAGTTGAATCATTGCAGTGTATCAGCTAAATAATAAGTGGTAGTGTGGCTAGTAAAATTCGAGAGCTGATCGCTTACTCAGCAAGGTAATCTTCTTGTGTTAAATATGAATTCGCAGAGAGCCCCGCAGATGTCCCTGTCGCGGTGTCCAAATGAAGTGGCCCCAAAAGACAAAATATTGGGAGTATTAAGTGATATTCCTAGTTTTCTGAATAAAATTTCGAAGCAGTTTTTTCTATGATTTTTGAAACGGTGACATGTGATAAGAAAATGGTCGATATGTTCAGGTTCGTTACAGCTTGAGCACAGAGGGGATGGCACCAGACCAGACCTGTTTAAGTAGAAAGTAAGAGGTGGTACACGGCAACGTAATTTTGTTATCAAGACTTCCAATTTACGCGTGGGACACCATTTATTATTCCATGTGAAGTGCAGGTGCGAGAAATCTAGATTTGGTATCATGATTTTTGATGAGTCTTCAAGAAGGAAAAGGTTTCTAAACCTCGCTGCTGTTACATAAGCTGTAGGAGGCATGATTGGTACAATCGGAAGATCAAGAGATGTTCGCGCAAGTGTGTCAGCCATCTCGTTTATAAATATACTACGATGGCGTAGCATCCATATCATTCGCACTAGACGAATGTTTGCTGGGATTAATGATTTAAAAGTATCTAGTACTGCTGATGTCGACGACGATGATAAAAATGAACACACGGAATACGAGTCCGACACTATCACAGCTGTCGAATGAGTCGCAGGAAGTTTACGAATAGCTAGTATAACGGCCAATAATTCCGCTTCAAATATTGGTGTATAATCAGGGAGGCGTAATGAAAATGACCAGAATAATGAGAGAAAAAAAATACCCACACCTGCCTTCTCGCCACTCATAGATGCATCCGTTGCAATTACTTTATTAGTACCTAATTGAGACAGGTGTTGTTCTAATAAACCAATCAAATATTTAGAGGGCAAGTGTTTAGCGTTCATGGGGAAGATATCGTCAAATTTTATTTGCACTTGGCCGATTGGTTTGACAGATGGTGTAATCTCGAATATATTAACATTTAAAGCATCTAAAGTGTTTGAACAAATAGCACTTGGGGTTTATATACATGGGACCAATGCTCATTGAAAAAGACACCAGGCTCGGCAAAGAATACAAACTGTCGCCTTCTTAAAGTGGATTCAGAAAAGTTTAAATAGGTTTTTACTGTTAAAATACGAAATCTGCAAGCAAGGGTGGGTATCCGAGCTTCTTGATACAAAACATTGTTAGCTGTGAATTGTGGCACACCTAAACAACTACGTAGATTTCGTGCCAATGGTTCATGCAACGGCTGATGACGATGAGGAATTATGGCTAAAGTGGGTATGTGCCACAGTTAATAAGTGAAGAACAAGCTTTTGTAATAAGCTGAAGCATTTCACGACCCACTCGTTACGCTACTCGCACTGTGTCACGACTCATAGTTTTTTGTGAGATTTAAATACGTTATAAGTCGTAATGACGCGATTGCTTTCTCGACATCAAACCTGCCTAAGGAAAGTTTTCCAACAAGTCCCAAGCGCAGGTGTGGCTCAGTAGTAGAATACTGACTTGCAGCCAATGGACTCGGGTTGGTGCCCCACTGTGTCATGGGAGCAAGGTTTATTTTTTTTCTTTTTTGCGATGTGATTATGTACACTGGCGGTGGCGGCGGCGGCAGATCCGCGCGTGACCACAGTTGTGATCTTATAACAGCTTTCGTTGTAAAATAGTTTTAAGGTGCCGCTTTGTAGTACTGCTCAGGCAGAGTTTAATTGTGATAAGTTGATATGTTTATTCATGAAGCGTAGTGGTGTCTTATTAAAAAGGAGAAACTTCTATAGTATGTAATTCTAGAAGTTGTATCTGGCTAGTGATATGCGCATGGTACAAATGCATACGCCAGTGTTCATGCCAATGTTGGCCTCCTTTACTGCTGAGAGTCCGACCACAATCAACAGGTGACATTAGTCCACTCATGGTCAAGGCCCTGAATTAGATCTCGGTGCTTCGCTGCTTCTGTCTGGTGTATTCCCAAGTAACTGACGAAGCGACGTCTGCTGCCTTCGATGCCACCACTCGCCTGCTGCAATCACCTCTTGCGGAGCTTTCTTTGTGCGCCTTATGCTTGCTCGGGCATTGTGCGAAAGCACATGCTTCGCTAGATGCTTTTATGTTGGTGCTTTCGGAAGCTCCGGAACTCAAGCGACTGAAAATTGTCAACTTGGGCTTCTTAAGCAAGGTAACGTTTATGTCTGCGTGTGTGCGTGCATGGGTGTGTGTGTTGCCGGCAGATAAAGAGGGTCGGCTGCGGCGGATACATATTCAAATCTTTGGCGTTTGAAGATTGCGTACACTGCATGCCTGAATTTTCTAATCCTGTTTCACCTCTCCTCAGGTTATTCTTCAATTGCAACACTACTAGTTCCTAAAGATTCATGTAATCTGTGTCATTCCCAAGAAAAGTGAGAGAGAAACATACAGCCTCCACGCAGGTGTCCTCATGTTTGATACCTCATATCATTTGCCCAATTCATCAGTCTCTACCGATAATTGAAATTTTGATAAAGAGCAGTGCTTAGCAGACTCTGAAAAATGCATACTACGACTTATCCCAAGTATCTTTTCTACTGGTTTATTTCTAATCCGTCTCATAATATCTAGTTCATTTTAGCTGAAAGAAAAACTGTGGTTATTGAACTGCTCTACACACGAACAGCCCATGGCGCTCGACGGCTTCGAGCGATATAATTGAAATCTGTAATATAATGCACTAACGACATGACCGAATCAGACGAGCATGTACATTGTTTCCTCCTAAGGTTTCCTAAACACCTCTAGCAAATAACCCCGTCGTTGTGTGCATCGTAAACTAAGCGCATGTGGCGGTGTTTTGTGCAATTCTGAGTATCTATAGCACTTTGTTTGCTGACGTATTGATTTTTCTGTAAAAACGAATGAATAAGGAACATCGTATCTTCTAGCTCTTGAGCGAACATAGAATGTACGAGAGAGAAAGATGCTTGTCATTCGAACTTACATATAAAAGTCATAACAGAGATAATGTTAACAAACGTAGTTTACTAAGCAAAAACAAAAAAAAACTACACAAACATGTATGTAAAAATATACCTACTGGCTGTGTGTTTAATATAAGTGTCTAACATGCTCAGAATATATTTGCTGTTGACAAATTATTTTCAGCCAGAGCGATACGTTCTTGGCTTGTTTTACCTCAAGTGGTATACCATTCCATATTTTTATGCCAATAAATACCACTGGTCTCGCCATATTGATTTCTCGCCTGGTGAATGGTAAAGATTCCAACTGTTGAGGATATATGGTGTTTTTTGGCGCAACGGCCATTTGTTGGCCAAAGAGCGCCAGTTCATCTTACTAAAAATATGGACAATGATTGTGATAAGCGGCTGTATAAGAGCCATAAAGATCCTCGCGATAAAGCGGGTAAGAACATACAAGTAATAAAATGATGACCATGCCTTGAAAGATGTGTGTGGTGTGAATAGATGACAAAAGTTGGTGATAATAAAGACGATGGTGGATATGTATGGTATTAGCACAAGTGCCTCACTCGTTCATACCCTTGCGTCCAAGGGCCGTGAGGCAAGTGCTTTCTTGTGTAACCTCCGCAGCAAAAGCTCTCTAGAGAGGTCGTGCTACGGAATGCCCGGGTATATGATATGAAAATAATGAATTTTTTTTTAAAAACGCTAACAAAAATTTATGACCAAAAAGCGGTTCCCTACCGACGAACATTGCAGGGTGTAAAGGTATATGTTGTCGGTATGGTAATGGAAAATGTCGTTTTCTTAGAGTTTCTAAGTGTTTGCACTGGATTAAAATGTGAAGGACTGTCAATGCTTCACCACATCTGTCACACAATGGTGGATCGCCACCAGACAAAAGATATGTGTGTGTCGTGTATGTGTGTCCTATCCTGAGTCTCGTTAGTATTACCTCTGTATGACGCAATTTCGATACGGGCAGCCAATGACCAAGGTGTAGCTTAATAACGTGTAGTTTGTTTTGTGTGTGTGTATCCCACTTGCTCTGCCTGTATACCCTGAGGTTTCGTTTGAGAGACGGCTTAAGATCAAGGGCCGGGATTGATATGGGTGTAGGGGCAGTGCTTTTGTGGACGGATGCAGCGAGCTGATCCGCCCTCACGTTGCCTTGAATCTCACGGTGCCCTGGCACCCAGCACACTACAACATGTTGGTTCAGTGTGTAGAGTGTGCATAAAATGGAGTAAAGGGAAACGAGGACAGGGTTTTTTGTTTTTTAAGACTGTGCAGAGCCGTTACCACACTGAGGGAGCCTGTAAAAATTACTGCTTTTTGTATTTGTAATTTTTTTATGTGTTTAGCTGCCACAAGTATCGCGTAAGCTTCCGCTGTGAAGATACTTGTGCCTGGATGTAGAGGGCCGGCATCCGAAAAGGAAGGGCCAACAGCAGCGTAGGACACGGAGGAGTTAGACTTAGAGGCATCTGTAAAGAACTCAGGACGTGTGTATTTGTGTTGAAGTTCCAGGAAGTATGTTCCAATATGGGCAATTGGCGCATGTTCAGTAATTTCTAGGAAAGACACATCGCAATCTATAGTCTGCCACTGCCACGGTGGAAGGTATGCTACAGGAGCCATCAAACTGTGTTCGAGTGACACTCCAGTGTCCTCAGCTGGACCCTTCAGGTGAACTGAGAAGGGCTGCCTCATTGAAGGCCTGTTTTGAAACAGAATTGAGCTCGACAAATCATTAATAGTAGAGTATGAGGGGTGCCGCTTGTCTGCTTTCACCTTAAGAAAATATACAAAGGACATGTAAGTTCTTTGCAGATGAAGCGACCACACATTTGACTCAACGTAAAAGCTTTCTACGGAGCTGGTGCGAAAAGCACCCGTAGAAAGGCGGATGCCTAAATGGTGCACAAGATCCAGCATCTTCAAAGCGCTTTGAGTCGCAGACTGATAAACAATGGCCCCATAATCTAAGCGGGTGCGAATGAGGCTTCTATACAGGTTCATGAGGCATTTCCTGTCACTACCCCACGTAGTACGTGACAACACTTTTATAACATTCATGGCTTTTAAACATTTTGTTTTTAAATACTTTATGTGTGGTACGAAGGTCAACTTGTTGTGGAAGATTAAGCCTAGGAATTTATGCTCCGCATTCACAGACAGACGTTGGCCGTTCAGTTCAATGTCGGGTTCTGAGTGCATGCCTCTCTTTCGGGAGAACAAGACACACGTGCTTTTTTCTGGGTTCAGCCGGAATCCGTTTTCCTCTGCCCATTTGGAGACCTTGTTTAAACCTAACTGAACCTGCCGCTCACACATTGCTAGGTTGCATGACTTAAAGCCGAGCTGGACGTCATCGACATATGTGGAATAGAACATGTTGCGGGGGATGGACAGGTGCAAGGAATTCTTTTTAATAATAAAAAGTGTACAACTAAGTACATCACCTTGCGGTACTCCCGTTTCTTGCACAAATGTTTGCGAGAGAATACTGCCCACACGGACACGTAATTTTCGATTGGACAGGTAACTCTCGATTATGGAAAGCATTCTACCACGCACAACCAGGTGAGACAAGTCTCTTAATATGCCAAAACGCCATGTTGTGTCGTAGGCCTTCTCGATGTTGAGAAACACTGAGAGGAAGTATTGTTTGTGGACGAAAGCGTCTCGAATCTGTGCCTCGATACGCACCAGATGGTCGGTGGTGGATCTACCCTCCCGAAACCCACACTGAAATTGGTCGAGCAGATTGTGTGTTTCAAGGAAATGTAAAAGTCGGCGGTTTATCATTTTTTCAAAAAGTTTACAAAGGCAGCTGGTTAGTGCAATGGGCCTATAACTTGAAACTGAGGAAGGGTCCTTGCCCTGTTTCAAAATAGGGATAACAATAGCCTCTTTCCAGGAAGCAGGGATGGTGCCTGAAAGCCAGATAGCATTGTATAGAGAGAGTAAAGTTTTTGTGTTTCAAGCAGCAGGTTTTTCAACATTTCATATGTGACATGGTCGTAGCCTGGAGCGGAATTATTGCAAGAGTTTAGTGATGTTTGTAGCTCAGCGAAGTTGAAAGGTTGGTTGTATTCCTCGTAATTTGTGCACTTGGATTCTAGTTTCTTCTTTTCTATCTTGGCTTTGTGTCTTTGGAAAGCTTCAGTGTAGTGTGACGAGCTAGACACCTGCTCGTAGTGTGCACCGAGGAAGTTCGCTTGATCTTCCAGGCTATCACCCTGTGTGTTTACGAGTGGGAGTGAGTGTACTTGTCTTCCTGCTACCCTACGAACCATGTTCCAGACTTTAGCCTCTTGTGTATATGAATTTATCCCTGATAAAAACTTGTGCCAGCTTTCTTTTCTGGCCTGCCGACGCGTTCTCCTGCCTCGAGATTTTATTTTCTTAAAGCTCTCAAGGTTTTCCGCTGTCGGCGAGTTCCGCAGCAACCTCCATGCCCTGTTCTGTTCCTTTCGCGCATTCTGACATTCAGTGTTCCACCACGGAACGTGTCGTTTGCCGGGCAGTCCAGATGTTTGTGGAATGCACTTGGTTGCTGCGTCAGTAAGAAAAGCTGTGAAGTACTGCACAGCTTCATCTATGCCTAACCCGCATATGTCAGTCCAATTTAGGTGAGTAAGATTTTGAAAATGTTCCCAGTTGGCTTTGTTTACCAGCCATTCGGGAACATGTGGAGGACATTCATTTATTATTGGTGTACTCAAAACTAAAGGGAAATCGTCACTTCCGTATGGATTATTTATGACTTTCCACTGAAGTAATGGTACAAGTGAAGGAGATGCGATACTGAGGTCTATGGAAGAGTAAGTTTTGTTGGCAAGGTTATAGTATGTTGCGTCTTTCCTATTCAACAGACAAGCACCTGATGAATTGAGGAATTGTTCAATGAGACTACCTCGTGCATCACAGCGAGAGTCACCCCACAGACCAGTATGTGCGTTCAGGTCCCCAAGGACCAGATAAGGTTCAGGTAGTTCGTCTATTAAAGACTGGAATTGAAGTTTTTCAAAACGGTGGTGCGGAGGTATGTACAAAGAGCAGACAGTGACAAGTTTGTTTAGAATAACTGCTCGGACAGCCACCGCCTCGAGGGAAGTTTGAAGGGGTAATTGTGTGCATGCTATACCTTGACTAACTATAACCGCTACACTACCGGACGGTGGCATGGCATCATCTCTATCCTTTCGGAAGATTACGTAGTTACGTAAAAAGTTTGTGTTAGTTCATTTTAAGTGTGTCTCTTGTACACACAGCACTCTTGGATTGTGTTCATGGAGGAGTTCTTGTAAGTAAACGACGTTTCGAAGAAGGCCTCGGATGTTCTACTGTAATATTTCTGTCTGCATATTTAAACAAGAGAGATGCTGTTGTTTGTACAAAGAGTATCCTGTGTTGGAGTGAGCTCGCTAATTCAGGTGGCAGGACGGTCGTCCAGCCCCATTATTGTTTTTTATTTTTCTTGGCGCGCTCCAAGGAGGCGCGCCGCTCTTTTGGTACCAAGGGTACCGTTGTATCCATTGCCTCCTCAGAGGCACTGGGTGCCCGCATATGCGAGCTGGTGGTTCGGATTTTAGGCCTCGCCTGGTGAGGGGAGGCCTTGAGACCAGAGGACCCTGGAGTCTCCGGCCTCAATTCGCTAGGAGGCGGAGCAGACTGAACTACTGCCGCCTTTGGGGCAGGTGCCACAGCCGTCGGCTTGCTCTGCGCTGGCCGAAGGAGTGACGAGGGCTGGTGCGGCGTTGCCCCCTGACGCGCCGCATCAGCATATGTAGCGCCATAAAATGGCGACACTCTTCCTCTTGCTTCCTTGAATGTAATATTTTCTTTAATTTTCAATGTAATGATTTCCTTTTCTTTTTTCCAAAATGAGCAAGACCGTGAGTATGCGGCATGACTTCCGCCACAGTTCACACAGTGTGATGGCTCTTCGCAATTGTAAGAATTGTGGCCTGACACTCCACATTGTGCACAAGTTTGGTGACCACGACAGCTTTGTGAGCCGTGGCCATACTTCTGGCATTTAAAACGACGACGTGGGTTAGGTATGTATGATCTGATCGACGTCTTAGTGTACCCTGTTTGAATACTTTCTGGCAGATTACTGGAAGCGAACGTGAGTATTAGGTGTTTTGTTGGTGTTACCTTGCTGTCTCTTCTAATGGTGATCCTTTGTACATTGGTCACATTCTGACTCTTCCACCCCTCCAGAAGTTCCTTTTCAGTCAAGCCGAGCAAATCAGCATCAGATACCACTCCACGGGTTGTGTTCATCGATCTGTGTGGCGTTACAGTGATGGGAGTGTCACCAAAAGTTGATAGATTCTGTAGCTTTTCAAACTGTTCTTTTTCTCGAACTTCAAAGAGGAGGTCTCCGCTGGCCATTTTGGTAACTTTGTACCCGGCTCCAAGAGTTTCTGTGAAACATCTGGCTACTAAAAATGGGGATACAGTTCTGGCTTGCTTGCTGCTTATCTGACTGTATAACATGAAAATGGGGGAAGTTTTCACTTGATCGGTTGAAAAAGCCTAAGTCTTCGGTGCGTACACGCTTTTAGGCGGTACGATCACTTAATAAGGGAAATGCTCTATGCATGCCAGTTTAATTTTCTTCAGAAGCGTTGGCGGCCACCCACCACGGAGCCCAACGAGGGGACGCTACAAGTTTGTGGATGCTAAAACCTGCAGACGCCAGCCGTACAACGCAACTATAACCCAATGCGCCTAGACCAAGGTAGGCTATTTGCACAGGGTTAACCCTAGCTGCCAGGAAGTTTGGAAGTAAACGGAAGAGAGTAGAAGACAGGACAGATAAATAGTAAGAGATAAAGACGAAGATGTAGGGAGAGGGAGATAGGAAAAGGCGACTGCCGATTTCCCCTGGGTGGGTCAGCCCAGGGGTGCCGTCTACGTGAAGCCGGGGCCAAAGGGGTGTGTTGCCTCTGCCGGGGGGCCTTAACGGTCCAATCACCCAGCGTCTGCTCAACCCCCAGGATCCCCTTTTTTACGGACACGGCAAAGCCACGCACGGCTAGGCGTGGGAGGGAGTAGAAACTTCCCCGTTAGCTCGGGTCCGTGGTGTCGCTACACACCAAACGCCTACTTGCGCAAGCGCCCCTGCGGGGATTCCAACTGTTTTCTTTCTTGTCAGACAATTGAGCACACGCAATGTTGATATGTTAAACAGATAGTTGTCCTTCATTATACCAGTAATGCACTTTTCCATATTTATTGCGCGTAAGAAATCGAATGGTAGAATTATACCTTAAAAGAAAAACAAACTACTAGCTTCCGTTCGGCAAGAGAAATATTAGTTCAAATGGCTCTTTTCAGCAGACGTTGAATATGTTCTAGTCAAGTAGTGAACGTCGTTGTCCGTGAATCAATACAGTATGTTAGGTGAGATTCAAAAATTGAAAAGTACAAGATGTGGAGATTGTTTGTTGGAAAGTACTTCTGAGCCTGATAGAGTGTGAAATAAGCAGATGCCATCTTCAAACAAAGAGCTTAGATGTGAAGCTGCCAGGTCAGATGATGATCGATAATAAGGCCAAGACAAGTTTAAAAATTTTCGCGTTCAAGTGGGCTTTGGTTTATATGTTGGTAAATACATTCTTTACAAATAACTTTTGAAAGGGAGTGGAAAACGCTATATTTAGTTTTTGTTAGAAATATTGCTCAAATAATTGGCAACGAACCATTTAAAATAATAGAAATCTCAATTTGTGTCTTTTTCTGTTGTTACTTGATGTTGTTACCTGTAATTATCGTAGCGGTGCCATAGCAATCTGAATGTGTGCCTCTTTCTGTTCTTCCTTGTTGTTTTTACACGTAATAATAAGAGCGGTGTCATCAAAGTAAATTGATATATCAGCTAAACGTAAATAATGAGGCAAATATTTATATATATTGCGAAGAACAAGACATCATGTACTGCCTCTGGCGGTACTCCTGCTCTCAGACGCTGTGCGGATGACGCTATATTATTTATTTGAACTATTCGTTGTCGATTATGAAAATAACTTCGGAAAAGTCAAGTTCGCTTGTAACGAAAGCCATACGCCATTCACTTATTGAGTAATATGTCAGATAAACGGTGACTAAACCCTTTTTTAAATCAAGATAGATTACTAAGACTAAGTGGTTATTGTGAAGAGCGGTAATAATTGTCTCTGGTAATGAGAGTGCTGCGGTAGAACTCGAATGTATAGGCGGAAAACCGTGGTGTTGTGCACAGTTCGTGACAATTTTCAAGAAGAGAATACACTTGGCAAAACGTTTTTCGAAGATAGTATTGTTGGCACTAATAACATACATAGGGCGATAGCACAATGGACCAGATTTATCTGCTTCTTTGAAGATTACAGTGACTTTAGCATATTTAACGTCGGCGGATTGATTGCCCTGCGCAATGAATGGTTGAATAGGTGTAGTAACATAATACTCAGTATCTCCATGCTTTTCTTGAACTTTACTGTTATCTCGTGAAATGTTTAGTTTGTTTAGTTTAGCCTTTGAAATGTTTAGTTTGTTCGCAGCGTTAAGTACTTCCTGTTAATCAATGTCACACATTACCAAAGAATTAACAATCGAAGCTCTAGAGTACGCTGGCTTGTTGTGGTCGGGTGGTAGGCTTGGAAGATTAGGTCCAATGTTTCTGAGATAGGTGTTGAATTTTTCAACTGCACTTGTCGTTATATTATCGTGATGAATGTGCTGATTGCTCTACTGGGAAGTTACCTCGTTCACAATTTGCCAGATGCTTTTATAATTGCCTGCCGCGCGTGTGATCAGTTCAGAGTAGTCATCTTTTTTTCCGCGCGCACAGCACAGATACTGTTTTATTACGGCCTTTTTTATACTCACCGAGGTTATAACTTTAGCTTTTATTCTGCGTCCATTTATGGCGCCAGTAGTCTCATGATGTGATAGTGTGGTCTTGCTTCCGTCGTGGCCTCCGAGATGAGACGGCGACGCACCGTTGTTCCTCCGGCCGTCGCATTCTCACGCAGAGCGCGTGAAAAAGCGCGTAAATTCTCCGACCGCAGCACAGCGGCGCCCCCCTCCACCTCATGGCACATACATACTGTGGCCGCAGTGGAGCGCCACATCACCACAAGACTGTTCGCTCATGCCGTACGATCAGGGGTGGTGCTAGCGGAGTCCACCAGTCAGCTGGAGCCCCCCTCCCCCATATTCTTACCTACAACCTTCCACATTCAAAACACAACGCACGGCAGGTCCACAGTGCTTCTCCCCCCCCCCCCCCCCCCAAAAAAAAAACACCCTGGCACCACCCTACTATGCGCTGAGTTTTGCTACGCATTGTTAATTTTTTCTCCAGGATGAAAAAAGCACACCTGGAAAAGACACGAACGCTGATAGATCACCTCGCATGTTCTACTGTGGCAGTTTCTTTTTTTCTACGTTTCTTTCTCTTCTTTTCTTCCTAGTCTCTATTCATATGAAGTGTCTCTTGGCGGCAAAGGGGCCAGGATCTTGAAGAACCTCAACATCATATTGACCGGTAAGAAAGGGGACGCAATGACTTGAAAAATTACAGGCCAATCAGCTTACTGTCAGCTTCCTAAAAATATTTATCAAAATAGTAGCTAATAGAATTAAGGCGACATTAAAGTTCAGTCAACCAAAAGACCAAGTAGGGTTTTGTACAGGCTGCTCCTTATTATACGTATTCGTACTATCGATTGTGCAATACAGAAATGCACGGAATATTAACAACCCCTATACAAAGCCTTCATAGATCACGAGAAGGCATTTGACTCAGTTGAGACAGCAGTATGAAGCACTGCAGACTCAGGGAATGGAATAACACTACATAAACAATTTGTAAGAAATCTATAGTGGATCCACAGCCACCATAGTACTCCATAAAGAAAGCGACAGAATTCCAATAAAGATGGGTGTAAAGCAGAGAGACGCGATCTTTCCAATGCTAATCACAGCATGTTTACTGGAGGTTTTTACGACTCTAAATGGGGAAAAAATAGGTGTCAATTCAGAGTATCTCAGACATAATCCATCTAACGCTGTTCACTTTATGTTAGGGATGGGGTGGATCACATTCGGCAAGCATTCTCATATCATGAATGGTAATCTACCACTAACCCTCAAGAGGAAGGTATATAGCAGCTGCATCTTGCCAGTAGTCACCTACGAAGCGGAAACCTTGGAGGCTTACAATGACGGTTCAGATTGATTTAAGGACGCAGCGAGCGATGGAAAAAAAAGTGATAAGTGTAACCTTAAGAGACAAGAAGAGAGCAGAGTGTGTCAGGGAACAAGCCGGGGCTGAGGATATCATAGTTGAAATTAAGAACAACGAATGCACATGGGGCGGGCACGTAGCACGTAGGCAGGACAACCACTGGTCAATAATAGTACCTCAATGGATTCCCAGAGATGTCAAAATCATGAAGGGAAGTAAGAAGGTTACGTTGGCTGATGAGATAAAAAACTTCGCAGGTATAACATGGCAACAGAAAGCACAAGACCTGGTTGTTTAGCGGATCATGGGAGAGGCCTTTGCCCTGCAGTATTCGTAGTCAGGCTACTGCTGATGATGATTCTGTTTGCGTTTTTCACTTCACAAATTGTACCTCATGCGCGGTTCACTGCAATTCTCATTTTATTTACCTAGGTAGTCGTGTATTGCTTGAGAGAAAGGAACGTGGTTTTTGTTAGCAGATTTTCACAGTGATCTGTTTTCATTCTGCAGTTTTTTACGTATGTTTCAACTCTGAAGTTGCTTTGTTTTTATACATGGCTAACAAGTATGTTGTTCTGCCAATTTTCTCGTCTACCCTTGGTATCTGGCATTTGCTTTCCCACTTCAACATAAGACGAAGGAAGAGTGAGGCGACCACAATGCGGTGTTAAAGGTACAGCTGTGCTGAACAGCCCGCAATCCATACGTTTTTGTCAATATGTAGAAAATTGAGCTGAACGCAGCAACCGTTTTAGTTGCGGTGCTTGAGAAGCAAGAAAGAGGTTTGACGCACCAAAGCCACAACCGGAATGGGGGGAGGAGGGGGGCCGACATAAACCTTCGAGGGTACGTGGCACGTTTTCAAAAAAGACAAGAGCGAGAGCCCTAAATTTCAGCATTTTCGCTGCCCGCGAGAACAAGAAAGCATGGGGCCACCATGAAATAGCGGCTACACACACAATAATACCTCTTGGGATTCTTCAGCATGCATCGAAACGTAGCTACACTCAACGTTTGTAGTTTTACAAGCGTTGGCTACACGAGCTTTTAGCTGTCGCGTCCATGTAAAAGTGACCACAAAAAAAAAAAAACGTAAACGAAAAGAAAGAAGGTAGGTGAGAGGGGATCAGGTGAAGTTCTTCCACGTGCACTCAAACAATTGTACAGAGACCTCCGGCCGACGAGAAAATAAGGCAAACAAAGAACGGTGTTTCTGCGTTAAGCAAGCGGAAAAAATCGGCAGTGTTAGCCCATATGCCATACCAGCTCCGTTTTAAAAGACTAAGCTATGTCTTTCGCAGTAACTGTGCATACTAGCGTTTAGGTCGCTTAAGCCAAAGGGTTATGCTGTAATGTAGCTGCCACAGTAGTTTCGAAGTTGCGTGTAAATAATTAAAAACGACATACCTACGTGCTGTCGCATTTCGCGACAACTTCGAACACGTCATTCGGCGAGCATGCATGCAATCCAGACTAAATAGTCTACGCTATCAGCCTCTGTTGGCCAAGTCGCCTTTTAAACGACGTATTTCTAGAGTTGCACGACGTACGTCTAGAGTTGTGGGTGGGTGGGTGGATGGATGGATGGATGGATGGATGGATGGATGGATGGATGGATGGATGGATGGATGGATGGATGGATGGATGGATGATGATGGATGGATGATGAAGGATGGATGGATGGATGGATGGATGGATAGATATTGGGCGTTGGCTCACGCCACCTAGTCATAAAGTTAAGTGCTACCACTATGTCTTAAAGATTAAATTTCAACTGCGCCTTGATTGTAGCCACCAATCAGTTAGCCTCCTCCTGGTTATTTGTACCCTTTTAAAGTCTATTTTGCCTTCACTGACTCTAAACCCGAATGTTTTGAAAAATCTCCACGCCAATATCTTAGGCTATAAGGTGAATTCCTTTACGGAACATTATCAAATGTTCAGCCTTTTCCTCTTCCTCTCCACACACACTAGATACCGTGTCTGTGGCTTCATAATTGACTCGGTATGCCTTGGTCCGAAATACTAACGTAGTGGCCTCAAACAGCAGAGAAATACCTCGAGAAATAACGTAGGTCTTTTCTTTTGCTATTTCTTGCTTAATAGTTCGGTAGGTCTTCAGTGAAGATTTTGTAGGCACTCAAAATCTTCCACATGTCCCTCCCTGTTTCCTTCACCTTCTTCTTAACTGATGTTTCCTTTTGGCTTGGTATTTCGCTGTTCTCCCATTTTCCTTAATCGCTCCTCAAATTCCATTTTACTGCTCGTTTTTCTGCACTGAAACGATGTCCATCCCATGTCACACTGTAGCCTTTGATTTGGGGTATTCCCGTGCGCTCTGAAAGCAAGTCTACCAATGCCACGTTGTCTAATTTCGAATCTTGCTTGAAACCCTAATTTCATGCACAAGACCGCATTGCCGACCGTCTAACCCAGGACCATGACACCTTTCCAAAGTCCTCTCATAACGGCATACCTATTGTAGTTCCACAGTGCCATATTTTTCATTACAGCTGCATTCCTGTTACCGTTAGCCATTACGCATCTTTGGTGCTCCCTTAGGTACTCAGCCCCGTTATTTATCCATACGACTAAATATTTATTTTTCCACTATTCCGAGCATGACTTTGTGTATCTTGTGCTCACTGCCTTTGTTATCATTAAAATCATGATTGACCATTTTGCCCTGCTAATTTCAAACTTAACCTATCTATCTTATTACCAGTCATGTCTATCAATCCCTACAGATCTTTGTCGTGTATTATTACTATGTTATATGCATACATCAATGCTAGTAATGACTGCTCATTGTGTTTTCCTTGGTTGGCGAAACAGAGGCTGAAGCCGAGTCGGCTCCCCTGTAATTTGTTTTCTAGTCCCTGTAGATACAGCACAAATAACAAAGGTGAGAAGGGACATCCCTGTCGAAGGCCGCGTTGTACTTATATAGGTTCAGATACCTGTTCTTCCAATTTGATAACTACCTTGTTACTTTATCCATATCCTTTAGAAGAATAGTTATTCCATCTTTCATATCTAATGTGTATAGTATTCCCCACCAGACTTCTTGAATCACACTACCGTAAGCTCCCTTGATATCTAGAAGTGCTAGCCACGGGGTGTGTTCTTTTTCCGCTATTTCAATACACTACTTCAATGAAAACAGATTGTCCTCCAACCTCCTTCGTTTATTGAACCCATTTTGTAGTTCTTCCAGCAACCCATCGTTCTCCACCCATGTCTCTAGTATTTTCCATGTAGAAAGACCGCCATCTCGCAGCGCCTTAAAGAGGCGGCAGAATTATACTTCTCCGCTGGGCGACGTGCCGAATGGGATGGCCTTAGCAACGGCCCGCCCCTGGCTAATCTCTGAGGCCATGGTATTGTTTCGTAACTGGGTCTCTTGCACCCATGGGGTTCACTTCATTTTTATATAAGTATTATTTAAGGGGAGTTCTATAGTGTTCGTTGACGTGAGCAGTTTGGCGTCTGCGTGTTTCTTGCGCGCGCTCGTCGCTTCTGCGGTGCGATACAACAGTAAGTTCCCGATCACTTCGTTTTTCTGCATGCAGGCCTTCCTGGTGACCCAAGCCGAGCGCCGCACTTTCGAGATGCCCTCCAGCACATTACCTACCTAGCAGATGTGTCCTCGATTAGACAGTGTTAAATGTCTCATGTCTGCATGGTGACCTGCAGGAGGGCATTAGCGAAAGCCAAGCTCGTCGCTTCCGGTAATTTCTTGGTTCGAGGCTGAAGGTGTGTCGTAATAGAAGTTAAAGTAAATCTATTATGGCTCCCTGAAGGCTTAGAGGATAATTATGTGCATGAAGTCCTGCAGTCACTCGGAAAGATTAAGTCTATTCAAGCGGAAACTTCGAGGCTTGGAGATGGAACTGATGCGTACTTTAATCGAGATGTCGTATTGACACCCGCTGGAGTCCGTGTGCCCGACATCCCACATTTACTGTCCGTTTGCGGTTTACAAAGCCCAGTACTGATTCCTTTCTGATCACTGTTGTGCCTGCGCTGCAACTGACTTGGACACATTTTTTGACACTGGCGGACACCGCACTGAGAGGAGTTTTGATGGTTTGGGCACACAGGTGAAGAAAGTGTCGGGAGGTATGCCAGTGAGCTGCACCATCGCATGTGACCGCCTGAGGGTGCTTTGCAAGAACACATCATGGATGCTACGGAAGTCTTCGAGGAAAGTGGGAATCTTCCACGTACTGTAGCTGCTAAACCCTGGACGCCTGACAGAGAGGAGGGAAATGACTGTGCCGTAGGGGAGACATTCGAACAAGCATCAGAGATTATGGCGTGCCCACATAGCAGTGACAAATAGGGGGTCTCTTCTTGTGGGCCTGCATACACTAAAAAAAACGCAGCATATCCACTGAGTGAATGATTATCAGTGGGGCGAAGCGTCCGTGAGGACGTCCGCGCTTCCGCCCGTCTGTGCTTCTGTCCATGCGTCCATCCATCCGTCCATTTACCCGCCCGTCCGTCCCTCCATACGTTCATCCGTCGGTATTTGCGTCCATTCGTCCGTCTGTCCATGCATCTGTCTGTATGTACGTCCGTCCATCCGTGCGCCTGCTTGTCTCTCTGTCTGCCTGTATCTCCGTCCTTGCATCCGTCCGCTCATCACATGAACACTCCTGGTACCGCGGTCTCGCATGTTTTCATGATCATCATATATTCATCATATAGCAATACAACCATCCAATGGACATTCCAAGGGCTGAACGAGGAGTGGCTTCCTACTACTACTACTTCTATACTACTACTACTACTACTACTACTACTACTACAGCTACAGCTACTACTACTACTACTACTACTACTACTACTACTACTACTACTACTACTACTGCTATTACACACATCATGGAGGGACGACGAACAGCCTAAGGGGATCTGCTATAAAAGGAAACATTGGAAATATTGCGCATGTACTCATACCAGATACGAAGATCATTACTGACAATGTGGGAGGATTCACCGATGCTTCCATAAGTAAACGCTCGGCATCACCAGAACCTGAGACGAGCGAAAGAAGCGACTCAGCCGTCTGCCCTCGTCAGTAACGTCGTCGCAAGCTGTCACAGCCTGCAAGAAAGTGCAGGCGACCAAGATCAAGCAGCCCGGGCACTGGTGGCGGGGAGCATTCACACGGCCCTTTCCTGCCAGACTAGTGTATGCAACTACAAAAGGAAGCTAGATATCTTGGAGCTGCCACAAAAAATCTCTTGCAACGGTTCTGTAAAAGTCTGCATCTATGTCAAGAATGGGATTGCTGCCAGGGAACTGCCAAACGTAGCGGTGCCCAAGGGTGAAGCCTGTGCCGTTCAGCTTGACGAAAGTGGCGTGATAATCGAAGCCGTGTATGTGTCACCAAACAATTCGTTTAAAGACACTATACACGTAGTAGCTACGTCTATACCTAGTCGTGCGGCAAGTGAACTGTGTGTGGTGGCTGGTGACTTCAATCATGCTCCAGACTCACTTTGTGTTCTTTTGAAGGACACGTTTAACCTCGACTTAGCCAGTGTTCTAACTCCACAGACGACCCAATGGAGAAGCACCATTGATTTTGTCTATCACAGAAAGACAGACAGTTCCAAATACCAGATTGGGGCCATAGAGACAGCAGCGCGTTACTTCACTGACCACTGAGCCGTCTTTGTGGCAATAGAGAAGCTACCTGCACGTTGAGCAGAAAATATACATGTGCCACATAATACGTATGCCGTGTGTGTGTCATTGCAGCAGCAGTAAGCATGATAATCAAGCTAATCCTAGACACTCAGGAAAGCTAAGAATAATCAGCTGAATCTTTGCTAACGCTACGTATATTCTGGCATAGCTGAGCTAAGCCACTGCCATTTTTCTTACGATGTGGTTCAGCTGGAACAATCTTCAGCGAAACAGCATGACTGAAGTTTTGCAGATCATGAAGAATGTTGGTTGTCGCACACATCAAGACGAGCTCACAAGCAACGTGACCAAGTTTTTTCTTCTGACCAGGTTTCATTTTTATACTAAGTCCCTAAATAGAGAACGAGCTTCAGCAAGCGAAAGAAGGAAGCACTTGAAACTTAGAAGAACGACTTGAATGTCAGAGACTCTTGTTGGACCTTTAGTGTGTTTGCTCTTGTCCTTTTTTTTTCAGTTGATGAGCGAGGCATCCGCTACTAATCTGTGAAGTGTTCTGTACTCTTTGTTGAAAGTGCATGAGGCCGAGGACGATGAAGAATTATGGCTCAGCACAATGACTTGGGAGGGAAGCATTATACCACACACTCGTTGCGCAATTAGCATTGTGATTGATACGTGGGGTTTAACGTCCCAAAACCACCATATGATTATCAGAGACGCAGTATTGGAGGGCTCCGGAAATTTTGACCACCTGGGGTTCTTTAACGTGCACCCAAATCTGAGCACACGGGCCTACATTTCCACGTCCATCGGAAACGCACCCGCCGCAGGCGGGATACGAACCCGCGACCTGCGGGTCAGCAGGTCGCGGGTTCCTTAGCCACTAGACCACCGCGGTCGGGTGCAATTAGCATTGTGTGATCACTGGCTGTAATCTAATGAGAATTCTTGCTCTACACCACGCCTGTATAGAGTCTTTTTCGTGAACGCGTTTCAGGCTTTCGTTTCTTCCTTTTTCTCTGTTTAGCTGTCAAGACAGATTTTTTTCATCCAATTGTTTTGTCGTAAGTATATTTTTGTGTTGTGTTTGTTATAAGACAAAACGTCCAATAAAGAAAACAAACCTAGCGTGGCTCTGTAGTAGTATACAGGACTGCCACGCAGAGGGCTTGGGTTCAAATCTCATTCCAGCCTCGGTATTATTTCTCCTTTTCATCTATTTTTTTTCATGTCCATCGGTTACATCGCCAACGGCGACGCCGCTCGACGCAGGAACGGGCTCCGCAAAATTTCGGATGGTGAGGGGGTTCACGGGTTCAGAGTGTCACATGCTGGCTACGCCCCTGCTTTGTTCTAATTAAAAGGAATTGTTCAGGCGGCAGTTTGCAATAATTTCGATATTTGATTGCCTCTCATTTTTGGAGTAAAATATTTTCGTAACAGAGGCTTGCGTTTAGTGCACAAAAGAACAACCAAATAAACACCTCAAGCAAAAAAAAAACATCCTAACGAAGGTGCAGCTATCCGAAGAGCACAATTTAATCATTCATTCTGAAACGCCGCGTGCTCGGTAAATGCTGTCACCTTCAACCTCGGCACTACAATTCAACTTTGGATGAACCAGTACCTTGATAGCGTCTGCGATTAAAATTTGGACTGAAATTGTTGCCGCGTTCACAAGTTATAGAAACCGTGATTAAAAATAAAAGCGCGAGATCCAAAATCAATCTGTTTCGACAAGTCACGGCAAAAAAACATTGCTTCCCGACATTCTTAATACACACTGACCCGAAAATCATAGCTGGCAAATGGAGATGCAATATACAAGTGCACGTAGCAGAATGAAGAAGTGGAGTTTAAATGCACGGTACTAAATAACAGCCCATTAGCTGCGCGACAAGCAGATGACTACACGGCGAGCGAGCATGTAAGCGGGTGTCAGCGTATCCCAGAGCTCTCTTTTCGATGCATCGTGGAGTGGCCTCAGAGCCGGCGGCGCGGTCTGCACACTTCCCCCATTATAGACACTGTAACATGGGCCTCCTATTTTCATTCTTGTTCCAGTGATGGAGCCAGTAGCCATAAATTTTGCCCTTCTAGACCAGACTCGTGGTACAGTGTACTAGAAGAATTCAGTGCGATGAGCGGAGGGAGCGCCGCCTTGCTTCGCGCGTCACAGTGAATGGCACCCGAAGCGGCAGCGCTGTCGTCGGCCACTCTTGAAAGCTACCGGTTTTGTGCACACGTGCGTACGCGCGACCGTCTCATTTAAGTGGTGTTGGTGGTTTCTCTTTCTGTGTGGTTGTGTTCCACACGTGTACTCTCATGTGAACGTGGCCACGTGCGGCAATGAGTGGAAAGCAACGCCTCAATCATTGCTACGCTCCAGGGTGCAGCACAGGGTACGCGCGAACTAACAGCGCGAAGAAGCTGTCGCTATTCAAGGCACCTGCAGACCCGGAACGAAGATCCACGTGGGAAAGAAACCTTCATAGAGCAGGCAAAGCGGTGACCGCGAACTGCGCGGTATGCGAGCTCCACTTTGAGCAGTGTTTTATTGTGAGGGACTACGTACACCGCATAATTGGTGAGAAAGTTCGCATTCCACGTGGGACGCCTACGCTCACTTCGGACGCAGTCCCCTCAATTTTGCCAAACCTACCAGCTTACCTGAGCTAGCAGCCCACTCCGAAGAGAAATGAGCGAAAAAGGAAGCGCAATGACGAAGTCCCACAACAGAAAAAGGTGCGTGGGGAGATTACAGAGGTGACAGATGTCGACGAACCTTCGAATGGCAATGAAGTATTTGCTGCCGCGACTGTCGCTGTGATGATGGAAATCGAAATGCCCGGGAAGCGCTGGACGCTGCATGAATTTTACGACGCCGACGGAGTGTGCTTTACCTCATGTTCTCACGACTCGCTTTCAGGCGAAGTCACTGTGGAAAAAGCCATGTTCTTCACTGCAAACAGTGTCGATGCTTTGCACTCCAAGACGTTTGTGTGTGGTAAACAGGTGGCTGGTGCATCAGTGACAACAATTCAAGATGCGATAACCACTCTGCTGGAAGCCCATGACATGCATATGTACAAAGGCGCAGCATGGCGAGCTGAAAGCAGTCTCACAGCCAACTTAACAATGAAATCGCAAGGCCAAATTAAGCGCGAGGGCAGAGCAGTTTACAGTATTAACCGCCAAGGCAGGGAAACGAAAGAAGGAATGGCTTGCGTCGTTTGCAAATACGTAAGAAAAGCCCATGTTAGGCGGTAGTGGCGCCTCAAAAGGCATCAAGGAGGGTGCCTGAACAGTCATCATGTCAGCTCGCTGTGCCGTAGTCGTGTTTCGAAAAAGCTGCAAGCTTTTATCCGAAAAAAATCAACGACTTTATTGAAGGTAGACAAGCTCACCTTGCACATCAAGAAAATCAAAAGCGAGTGTGCTGCGACAGCTGATGAAGTACTCGCTAGAGAGATAAGTTTGTTGTTGCCAAAGCAGCAGCTTGCTGCCAGGCAGTGCTTTGAGGCATCCAAAAGGAAGAGCTTGCGGGGCATGAAGTACGACAAAGAATGGATGCTTGAATGCATTTTACTCAAAATGAGAAGCCCGAAGCTCTACCAGTATATGCGAAGACAGAACATTTGGGCACTCGCAAGTGACACAACCCTCTGTAAGTACACCGCTCAGTACAGAAGCGGCTATGGGTTCAATGAAAAGATGGTGAGTGTGTTGCAAAAAAAAAAAAAGTCGCCCACCTGGATGCGTTCCACCGACATGGTCGAGAAATAATCGATGAAATGAAACTGGCTGAACCTTTATTTGTTACTACAGGTGCGAAAATTGAAGGCTTTGTGGACCTCGGATCGTATACGCCCGAAAAAGACAAAATATTGCCATGCAATCATAGCCTCGTCGTAATGTTTGGGCCGTTGGTTGGCAGCTTGACACAAGTATTTGGTGTTTTCGGGAGCAACGAGAACGTGAAAGGGGACCTGTTGACCAAAATTATTCTGGAATCCACAGTTCCAGCAGGAAGAGCCGGCCTTTTTGTGGACTACATAACATGTGATGCAGCAGTTTGTAACCGGAAAATGTGGTGCATCTTTAACATTAGAGCTTCTTTAAAGGAAGTGGTGTTCAAAAAACCACATCCGGTTGACAGCAATCACTTCCTACACTTTTTTTTCTGATTTTCCTAATTTAGTCAAGAACGTTCGAAAGAGGCTCCTTACTACAACTTTTGACAGCCCAGATGGCGAAGTTTTGATGTGATTTGCAAGAGAAGCTCTCAAATTGGACAGTAACGCAGTCAAAATGAAGGCGATTCCGGGATTACCAGCGTCCACATAAGCCCCCACAATTTCGAAAAAATTGCGGGCAAGTCATGCGTTCCAGTTGTTTGGGCATGATCCTTTGCGAGCATTTTTTCTTCACCATACACAGTTGGAAAAGATCTGCGGTAAAATTGATGCGACAAAGAAATTCTTCATAAGAATGAAGTCGCTGATTGCTGTGATGACAGCAAGGTACACAACCGAAGCTCTCAGACCCAACTCTGCAAGTGAAGAAAGCATTAAGGAAATGCTCAGTTTCCTGGACGCCTGGGAGCGTCATGCTGATAAGAAGTTTCTCAGCGAGTCAAGTGCTGAGGGCTTAAGAGTCACTTTAACAAGTACTCTAGAGCTCCTCCCCTATTTGCGTGAGAAATATGGGTTTCGCTACTTGTTGACATTCAGGCTGAGCCAAGATAAAGTGGAAAACTATTTCGGAATCGTCTGACTTTCTTCCGGCTGCAACTCACACCCGACGCCACAGCAGTTCCTGCTCACTGTTCAGTGTCTCTCTCTCTCTATAATTTGGCACACAGTGTTGCAGGCGGGAATGCAGAGGGCGATGTCATCAGTTCTCTTCTTGACGTTGGGGACAGGGAAGAAACTCCAAAGCAACAGCCGATTGACCAAATGAAACTTTGCGCGAAAAAGCAAGCGGGACCTTCAGGCTCATATGAAAGTGAAGCTGTGGAACATGAGTATCACATCCAGAGAAGCGAATCAAAGCTGACTTATTGCCCCGCCGCGGTGGTCTAGTGGCTAAGGTACTCGGCTGCTGACCCGCAGGGCGCGGGTTCGAATCCCGGCTGCGGCGGCTGCATTTCCAATGGAGGCGGAAATGTTGTAGGCTCGTGTGCTCAGATTTGGGTGCACGTTAAAGAACCCCAGGTGGTCTAAATTTCCGGAGCCCTCCACTACGGCGTCTCTCATAATCATATAGTGGTTTTGGGACGTTAAACCCCACATATCAATCAATCAAAGCTGACTTATTACATTTCCGGATATGTGGCGAGAAAGTGCGTGCTTCCCACCAAGTCTTCTGCATGTAATGACAGCCTTCTTCTCCCAACAGAAGGAGGGCGCCGCTTGCATGCGGTAGAATTTGTGCGCCCCAATGATAAAGGTGGTTTGCTCTACCCATGGGTCGAACTCTTCCGCTTTATGTCAAGACTTGAAAACATTTTCACTAGTTGCTTTAGTGCACAAAATGTTCACCGGGAGAGCATTATGGAAATCCTGCACATGGTTCATTGTGCCGCTCCTTTGAAGGTGGGATACATTGCTCACGCCGACAGTCTCACTCCTCGCATAGTCAGCTTTTATGTCACCACTCGGCTTCATTTTTTTATCAAAGGCTTGAACAAGGCAAATGTGCTGTCAAAGAGAAAGGCAGTGCAACACCTGAAGCTAAGTAGACTAACTTAGCGTTTCTTTTACACCGTTAACTTTGGGCATTAAAGGTGCACGAAAAGCTTTTGTGCAAGTGAAAAACACCTGCAATAAAATCGAGTGGGACAGCAAGAGTGCTTTCGAAGTCGTTTTTTTTTGTACGTATCATGGGTTTTAAAAATTATCGTGCCTGAGTTTAGTGCACGTGCCCCTTATAGTTGACATTCCCTACGTTTTTCATTATGACAATTATCACGCGGATATATGGTTTCACGGATAACATTTGCTTCAAAAATTTTAATGCTGTGCAAATAGCCACATTGCATGAATGCTGCACTAAGGGGAAAAAACAGAGCATTGTCTAGCCTTCTACTGCTACCAGCTTTTCTTTGCTGAGGGACGCGAAATGATACTTACAGCGTAACATACCAATGCGGTTATGGAATACGCAAAGAATAATTGAAAAACCAGCCACAATAGTGTTAAAACAGCGGCGGCGCGTAACCCTACAAGCGTTATATTCTCGTGTTCCACGCACGCTGCCAAGGAGAGCCAGGACGAGTTTTCAAGAGTGGTCAATGGCAGCGCCGCCGCTGCAGCTACCACCGCATGCGTAAGGCAGCGCGGTGCGGACGCGACACTGGAAAGTATTCTAGTACACTGTACTCGTGGTGTAAGCATAGGCGTGCTGATGCACTGGGGGAGCCTACACCAGGCCACACCCACTTGTTGACTAAAGTACAGGGCTTGGCAAATATGCCTATTTTTAAGCATCTTACTGATGAGGAGCTCCTGGCTCGGTGCCTCCATGGAAAGACGCAAAACGCAGTCGAGTCACTCAGCAGTAAAATATGGCTGCTGTGTACGAAAACGAAATTTGCTTCCCGGACATCTGTGGAGACAGCCACAGCTATTGCCGGCTGTGGTATAATAAAGGCCATGCCAGTTTGAGCATGTCCTACAAGATATTGGAGTACTTCCCCAAAAGAGTTGGAAACGCACACTGACCTTTGCGATGATCTGCCCTTAAAAAAAAAACGAACTTAAAGCGCGCGGCAGAAGCAAGGGCACACCGTCATAGTGCAGGGAAAAGAGCTCCCACCGAGGAGACCAATCGTAGGAGCCGTGAAGGGCCAAGCTACAGTGCGGGAGGGTTCTGAACACTTTGTGTGCTTTCCGTAAAGGCTGCTATTCAATGTGTTCAAAGATTCACATTGTAACAATTTAATTTTCAAGAATACATGCTTTTGTAACTTTAGAGCCTGTTTTTCTCATTTTCAATTTTCTGGAAAGTTACATGTTTGCCGGGAAACCTTTCGTACACTTAGAATTGGCGCATACTAACAAAATTTGGCATACATACTCTTAAAGGTATGTAAAGTGCTGATATCTACTTGTAATTGTGCTACCTCTCGGTAGTATTTACTATAAAACAAGGTTATGTTTCAAGAAACTGAAAGAAACAATGGTTGAAATGTCATAATGTTTAAGCACTTTCCAGTAACTGTACACATTTCTTGCTAGATCTATGATTTACAAAGAGCTAAATAAACCGTAGCACGATACTTTTTGTGAAAGTTTAGCACATGAACATCTGCTTGTACCGACTGCTATAATTTGTCATTTAGTATAATATAACTCAATAACTATATCAGCTACACAAAACCTAATTGTAGATTTGAAATCTACATGAAGAACTCTCTATTAGCTGAATTTCCAAGTCTCTAGGACAAATAATAAAAAAAGTTTTTTCGGGGAGTGTCTCCCCTTAAGGGCCACTAAGTGGTCCTTTGCCAGCAAAACTCTCAACTCTGGGATTCAGCGGCATTCATGTCAACAAAAAATGAGGGTTTCTGTGTCGGCGCCTGCTTTCGAGGCGTCCCCAACGTCCAGCCAGAAGTAACAGGAGCCACCAGGCCCTGCTCCACAGTATACCAATTGGCCTGCACAGGAGAGGGAGGACAGGGTACCAGGCAACCCCTCCCAGGCAGCAAGCAAGGATTTACACTCATCTAGCGTGCCCTACTCCTCCTCAGAGCATACAACTTTTCTTTATTGCCACGCATGTGGCATTCTGCGAGAAAGGAACGCCTTACATGAACAACTGGCCTATTCCTCTACACCTCCCGACTACCGAGCTAAAAGCAGCACCCCCTTGTATTGCCACTGTGGCAACCAGATCAGCTACATATGTGGCAACCGCTGTTTGAGAGTGTACCAACAGTCAAGGCGACACGCAAGTCGAGGAAAAGTGCGACTCAACGATTTAGTCAAGGGATGCCGTCACAGGATATCTTTCTGGATTTCCTGTTCATTCATTCATTCATTCATTCATTCATTCATTCATTCATTCATTCATTCATTCATTCATTCATTCAATCATTCTTTCATTCATTGATTCATTCGCTGTTTATTAAGACAAAAACAATGATTGCCTAGGTTCAAGGGACTAAAGGCAGGTAACCTCTGCCTGACTAAGGTCTCTCCACCCATACATTTACTCAGGTGAAGTGGAACAAAGGATACAAAGTTCATTCTGCTTTTGAATGAGGGGACACAAAATTCAAATTCAACAAGTATAACAGATGTCGACACATGCGTTTTAAAATAACACATTGCAGCCATCACCAATTTGCAGTACCAATATAAAAAATATATATAAAATGCAACAAGAAGAAATTTCTGACAGAATTACCAAGTATCATAGAGAAATACATTTGAAAAGAAATAAATTGAGCAATTTTCATCTTGGATGCAAAAGCATGAACGACACAAAAAATATTTATAATAAATATTACAATTAAGGAAGTACATCTCAACTTTTTTCTTCACAGTGTTTTTAGTGTTATGTTGTTTCAAAAGTTCACGGACATAGCTATTTTCGTGGAGTAGATAAGGTATTTGATATAATAGAGTTTGCTTACCATATGTTGTTCTGAAAAAAGGCAATCGAAAACGATCAAAGCGTAGTTCCTAGGGAGTATCGCTTGGGTAGCAATGCTCCATATAAGTGCCCACAGTGTTTCCTATTTCATTAATGACATATAGGCTAAATTTAAAATTGTATAATTGGTAGACAGTAAGTATCTGAAGCTTGCCAAAAAATGGAGGAGTATGTTCTCTACGTTGCAGATCTTCTATGTAGCGTACAGACCTTTTTTTGTAAAACTAACAGCCTGTCAAGATTGGTTTTTGAAGTTGTGCCCCAAATTAAAAGAGAGTAATGTAGATGCGAATGAACCAAACAATAATATAGCTGGAGCTTTAACCAGTTTGGAACTAGGGACCTAAGTTTATTTAAAACCGAAATATATCGAGACATAATGGCGTGTACTTTATTTATTTGAGGTGTCCAACTCAGGTGCTCATTAAAAAGTACACCTAAAAATTAAACACAGAGACTCGTTGGATATCATTATTTTTAAACCAGAAAGAAATCCTGTATTCTTCACACTTGTTTTTGCTCCCCAATAATATAAATTTAGTTTTAATAATATTCAACTGTAGTTGGTTTGAATCCAGCCAGTAAGAGAGTGAGACGAGGCATTCAATCGCTGTCTTCTCAAGATCTTTTAGACAGCTGCCAGAGAAGAACAAACTTGTATCATCTGCATACATAACTGTAGAAGAAGCCACTGGCACATGAGCGATATCATTTATATAAATAACAAAAAATAGAGGTTCCAGTATAGAATCCTGAGGCACACCAAGTGTTACTGGTTTTAACTGGGAATTATACCCGTGAACAGATGTATATTGTAACCTGTCTGTTAAATACTGTACTAACTCTAGAGCAATACCACGAATGCCATAATACGGTCATTTTTCGAACAGAATATCATGCTTAACCGAATCTAATGCCTTTCGAAAGTCTAAAAATATTCCCAGGGTGAATTGCTTGCTGTCTAGATTTTGAGCGATTTGTTCTTTAATGTCAAGTAATGCCATTTCTGTAGATTTTTTTGCTCGAAAGCCAAATTGCTCACAGACAAGTAGTTCAAGATCATCAAGAAACTTGTTTATCCTTGTTTTTATTACGTTTTCTAACACTTTCGAGAATAAGGGTAACACCGATATCGGCCAGTAATAATTGAAATCATTGATAGGGCCTCCTTTATGTAAGATTGTTACCCTCTCAGTTTTCATAGCAGCTTGCAAAATGCCTATAACGAGCACTCTGTTGCAGATATGTTGTAAAGGTGCCGCAAGTAGATTTGCAACAAAAATTATTGGAATGGCTTTGATTTCATTGTTACCGGCCGCAGTATTTTTATTTAACCCCATAAAAAAAGAATAGATTTCCAATTCACTACATGGCGATAGAAATAGAGAATTCCTACAAGAGGAAGCTATGTATTTTTCAACGTTTGCTTGCTTGGCGGAAGACGAATATTTACCAGAGGTTAAGAAGTATGAATTGAATTTATTTGACAAAGCCTCTATACTGTATGAGACACCATCAGTCACAAGCGTGCTAGGAATGGCATTTTCTTCTTGACCAATTAGAAAACGTAATTTGTTTCAAACTTTTTTTAGGGTCATCGGAAACAGCAAGGAATTTGTTTTTATAATATTCAGCCCTAGCTTTCTTGAGGTCAGAGTTTAACTTGTTTTTCACGTTCTTATACTCGTTAAGAAGCGTTAAATCTTTTTGATTAATAAATTGATGGTGCATGATATTTCGTGCTTTAATTCTCTGATTTAACTGTTTTGTTACTGATGGTTTTCTACTTTTTTGTGTATTTTTTGCATAACGTTTAGGAAAGGCTTTCTCGTAGCAATGCTTAACCTCTTTCAGAAATCTATCGTATGAGATGCTTGGGTTTTCTTCCTCGAGAACATCTGACCAGTCGACAAGCTCGATCATTGAGTGAAAGGCAGAAAGAGATGTTTCATCAAACCTACGATAAGGAACAAGAGCAGTACGAGTTCGGCATATTATGTTTTTTTAGCAGGAAAGATGCAGAATATGGGTAGGTGGTCACTCAAATCGCTCGCGGAAATTCCAGAAATACCATCACTTTTATCAAAGTTAGTAACACACAAATTAATCAGGGTTTCATTTATTCCTGTAATTCTAGTTGGCGAATATACTACATTTCCACAGGAGTATGATTCGATCAAGTTTAATAATTGAGGAGTGTTTCTGAATATATCAATGTTAAAATCACCAACAAGAACAATAGGCAACACTTCTGTAGACACATATTCAAATAGGGAAGTAATATATTAAAAAAAGTTTAGTATCATATGAAGGGGGTGGTAAACCGAAGCAATAACTGTTCTCACGCCCTTAAAAACAACGGATTCATAATTTACCAAAACACCCGAAAATTCACCCAAAACATCATAATTAATACCATCCCTTACTACACAAAGAGGTCTTCCACCTCTACGATCAGATCTATAAACACCTTGTGATCTATAACCAGAAAAGTGTACAACATCCTGATCATTCTGAAACAAAGTTTCCGTAAATGCCAAAAGGTTAAAATTGTAGTCAAGCGACTCAAAAATGAATCAATTTCTAATTGTTTGTTGTTGAAGCTTCTAATATTTACATGGAAAACAGACAAGATATCATCTCTATTGCTCACGTTATCTACTAAAAAATTGAAAGAAGGAACATCGTGATGCACAATATTAGTGTGGTCAGCCATCGAAACAGAAATGCAAAAAAGGAAAGCAAGAACGCGGCGAAGTTATCTGCGCTCAAGCAATTTTATCAAGATTCGCTCCGCATTCAATGCGCAATGCACGCTGGCCAGAAGCTTTACGTACAAATTGTTTTCCATCCTTCTGCCACACAAAATCGTAGTGCATTTCCTGGGCCTTTGCCTTCATCATTTAGAGAAGTTTTTTGTTCTGCGGCATCAAATTCTCTCTGAATTGAACCGCAAGTTTAGCATCTCTAAGTTCAGTTCTCTTGGACATCCACTCATCACGTAAAACACGTGAAGTGAAACGAACTAGTATTGTGGGATTGTTTCCAGGCTTAGCTGGCAGTATGTGTAACGCCTCAAGGTCAGTGTGGGTCAACGCGGGAAGGCGAAGTTTGTTAGCCAGTTCGTTAATCCTTCCAAGCAAATCCTCTTTATCGAAACCGACATACCCTGTATTTATAAATTATGCCGTCTACTATATAGTTGTAGAGCATTTACTTGTTTTTTTTTTCAATTCGGAAACTTCCTGCGTACTGCTAGGCGATTTTGCAATTTCAACTTCCTTTCTTAGGCTTGCGATTTCAGCAGATTGCTTTTTAAATTCTGCAAGCACCGTGCCGTACTGTTCTGACAGGTACTCAATCGAGTGCTCCAATTTGTTAACAGTTTCTTTGACAGAAAAAAGGGCATCCACCCTGCTCTGGATTATTGGTAACTGAGCCAACTTCTCGTTAATTTCGATAAGCACTTTTTCGAGTGCTTTTTCATCTCTCAGGCCACCCCTGCAGACTGATTGCTACGAGCAGCTGAGACGACGCATGTCTGGCACTTCCATGTTTTTTTCATCGCGTCATCCTTGGACTTGAAGGCGGTTTTGGTTAAACCCGAGCATGAACCTAAATGGTAACCGTAGCTACATTCGAAGCACGTTGGATACGAAGCATTATCTGGTAGAGCCTCACTACAAACCAAACACAGCTCAGACGTTTCTGTTCACGCAGCACAGGGGTTAAAAGAAAGTACAGCTCAAAAAGTACAATCGACGCAGCAGCAGTGGTGGCAATACGTTAAAGGTAGTCAGTGACCAAAAAAAAAAACCAACCTGCAAAAGCAAAAGGCAATGATCTATGAAGATCCAGACGTCTTTCTTGTTGCCACCACCGCTGAGCATATGCCCGTCGACAGGATTTCCGTCGTTTTTTATCTTGTCCAGGTGTGACGTAGGAACGGTGGGGGTAGAAATCGGGGTCAATAATGGCTACTATCTGGAAGATACAGCAGGCAGTCGGCGTTATTCAGTCTGGCTGATTTCCTGACGGGCAGTATCTGCAAAAGCAGAAGGTAACGATCACTGAAGATCCAGACGTCTTTCTTGTTGCCACCACCACTGAGCAAATGCCAGATATATTCGAGTCAACCACAAGCGCAACCTGGTTGCTGTGGACACTTTGCCTCCAGTCCATTAACCCTATTGGCTGTAATGATTTGTGAAGTGAAAGTGTAAGCCAAACAACTCGTCGCCAACACCCGTGTCAGCACAGTACTTGGTGTAGACGCATGAATTGATGCCGAGGACATCGCACCGAACATCACATCAACTGTACCCATGGTGTCATGTACACGATGAGGCAAATGCTTCACACTAACTTTCGAAGGCACCAGCATCCATCGAGAAATTTGTTTTGTGTGTGGCAACGAAACTGAAGTTTTTTTTGGTAGAGCACCAGACACACATACGAATGTTTTTTTTTTGCAGGAGATTAACAAGATGAAGTTTTTGAAGTGTTGGATCCTCTCTCTCAAAAGAACAGTTGGCTTGCTCATATTGACAGTCGAGAATAACATTCAACTTGAAGAGGTGATTTTACGCTACAAAGCAAAGCAAATTATCAAGAATTCTCAAGTAAGCTCAAAGGGTGTGTTTCAGATGCAGATGGAATGTAAATAGTTTTTGATCAGTGCTACAAAGAAAGTCTTAAAGCGAAGCCACTTGAAGTTTGCAGTCGTTGAAGGGGTGGTGCCACCAAATTTGCGGCATGTGTGTTCTTTGCTGCAAGCGTTTCCTTCAGCTTCAAGAAGCATGATGCACGCACCAAGATTCGTGTATTTCCGCAAAATATTTCAATATTACTCTACTTATGTGGACCACTTTTGGTTTCGGTTTCGCGGCGCCGAGTTGGACAGTGACGTCGATACATAGGTGGCTTGGCCACGTGATCACTCAAGGCTGTGACGCGCATCGTGCTGAATTTTGTCTGCTCTCACACACAGGCGCCACACAAGCGCTAGCAAAACATAACGCTTTCGCAGATTTCGATGCGTGGCACTTAGCCAAGAAGCGATTAAAATTTTGCGAGTAATACAGCAACCGCTGCATCGCTGGTAGGTTGGGAACGCTCATGTAGCAGATGGGGGAGGTCACTCACGTCACTACAGACCTGGTGTGACGTCACGACAACTGCCGTTGCTTCTCCTTTTCTGAAACGTCAGTGCTGCTGCGCAAGCGATGGGCCTAGATCACGAGAGTGAGATCAGCTACACATTTATAAGTGAATTAAAATATACTGTATGTGTTTGTAGGGTCCAACCCTTCGTGTGGAGAGTCCTTGTATATAGAGGAAATCCACAACAAGCTTGGGATAGCCTCGAAATTTGGTGGCACCACCACTTTAAGGGCCTTTCTTTACTAGACTGGACACAGGTTAGTTCAAAGCCCAACGAATGTCTTACAGGTTTCAGAAACTGTTCGATGCCCTCATAGCTGTGAGTAAAAAAACTAACACTTTCGAGATGCTGCGTTGATTGAGTACACGAAGCTTCTGTAGCAACAGAAACATAAGCTTAGACAACAATATAAAAATATGTAAAAATAAGACAATTGTCGGAGCATCGTAAAACTTCCGCTCGTCCTCAGTCATGGCCAAGCAACATATGAATGTGGATTCAGTGTAAATCGATAGGTATGCATTGTTACAAAAGATGGCGACGCCAACACGGTCCCGAAGGCGCCACTGCTGCAAACTCTGCCGGTAAGGTCACCAGCCGTTTGGTAGCGTAGGTTTCTCAGCTCGCGACTGCTTCTGCGCAGACCTGATAGACGAGCGGACGAAACGACGGTGAGTTAAACAAGGTTTATGTACAGCATATATACAGAGGCGTTACAAATTCGGCACTGGGGCCGACAGCTTAGAGACTCGAAAAGCCGAGCTCTCTTTTCTGACACATAGATCTACTGCTCGCGACGCGACGCAGGGCTTTTTTATGCACCGGGAGAATTCTTTGAGTAACGAAATGTCCAACCAGAAGCGCCCCTGGCCGTGAGGTCAGAATCCTCCAATGGGGGTCGCCGCTGGGCTGCGTCATTCTCATTGAATCTGGAGCCGCTGCGCGTGATTGCAGCCAAGGATGAGTGACGTCGCCGCGCATTGCGTCAGACTCGCCAGACATCAAGCTGCCGATTGCTTCGACGGACTCGTGGGCTGAGGGAGCTCGATGTGCGTTGCGGGATATATCGGCACCGCCGCGTGCTGGCCTTGACACAGATTGTCTTTTTGAGAGGCATGGACGTTCGGTGTGGACTCGCAGGCATAACAGCACCCCCACCGCCAGACAATGCGCCGGAAAGTCGAGCTGCTTCCACGTGGCTTAGATGCCAGGCACGCTTGTTCGCCAGGTCCCTCCAGGTTCGCCTCCAGGGCCATGGGGAGAATGCAGCTCCAGACTCTGTTACGGGAACACATCTCATTCTTGAGGATGGATCCCTGCTCCACTGGCTTGTCGCCACAACTTGTCGGCCAGCTTACCTCGTCTCTTCTGACGATCTTTGGTCTCAGCACTTGTCGATCGTTCTGCAAATTGTCAACAACGGTTCGACAACAGACAACACACAACCATAGCCTCCTTTATTTTCTGTGCCTGCGCTTTGCCGCCAGGATCAAAGGGAGCCGACTGTCAGGCTGAGTTCCCGCAATCACCACCAGGCGGCGCTGCCTTCCCAGAACCGGCACTGCCTTCCCAGATTCGGTTTCAAAAGAGCGTCCAGGGGATCTCCCCGGTGAGTAAAAGTGTGGCGGAGAAAGCAACAGAGGAAGAGCTAGTACTTGATAATTTCAACTGGAAAAAGGCCGAAGGAAAAATTCCAAAGCGCACTGCCGCGGGTTTAGATGGGATTCCCGTTAGCCTCATTAACGAACTAGGACATAACACTAAAGAAGCATTGTTAAAAGCAGTAGAAAAAAGCTTAAAGGACGGACAAATACCGGACAGTTGGCGACAAAGTAGAATGAACTTAATCTATAAAGGCAAGGGAGAAAAGGACAAGATTCGCTCGTATAGACCACTAACCATTACATCGGTACTATACAGGTTGGCGATGCAAGCAGTAAAAATGAAAATAGAAACATGGGCCGAACATAACGATATTTTGGGAGAACTTCAGAACGGATTTCGAGTCGACAGGCAGTTAGACGATAACCTGTTTGCTCTCACTCAGTGTATAGAAATATCTAAAATAGAGAATAGGCCCTTGTACGTGGCTTTTCTAGACATCACTGGGGCATACGACAACGTTAATCAGGAAATTTTGTGGGATATATTGAAAGGAATGGGCATGGGCGACGACTGTATACAGCTTTTGAGGGAGATATACCGAGAAAATACAGTTTGCATAGAGTGGGAAGGAATGCGTAGCAAAGAGAACGTTGAGGTTAGCAGGGGTCTGAGACAGGGATGTCCTTTGTCCCCACTGTTATTCATGCTGTACATTGTGAGTATGGAAAAAGCGCTAGAAGGTAGCAACATTGGTTTTAATCTGTCACACAAACAGGGCGGCATGATGATTGAGCAGAAGCTTCCAGGTTTATTTTATGCGGACGATATCGTCTTATTTGCGGACAGTCGAGATGATATACAGCAGCTGGCGAATATATGCGGAAGGGAAGGTGAAGCTCTTGGACTAGGATTCAGTGTAACGAAGTGTGGATTGATGGTATTCAATGATCCCTGTGATCAGACGGTGTCCATACAAGGCCAAGAAATACCGAGGGTAAGTGAATAAAAGTACCTTGGAGTATGGGTAAATGAGAGTGATAGATACATGGAGGTACAGGAAAAAGCCTCGGCAGCAAAAGGAAAGAGGAATGCGGCAATAATGAAGCACAGAGCGTTGTGGGGATACAATAGGTATGAGGTGCTTCGAGGTCTGTGGAAGGGTGTAATGGTTCCAGGGCTTACTTTTGGGAACTCAGTGGTGTGCATGAGGGCAGAGGTGCAATCGGGAATGGATGTAAATCAAAGGACTGTGGGACGCCTCGCGTTGGGTGCTCACGGGAAGACGACAAACGAGGCTGTAAAGGGCGAAATGGGGTGGGCAGGTTTTGAGGCGAGGGAAGCGCAGAGCAAAATAAGGTTCGAGGAAAGGCTAAGAAATATGAAGGAGAGTAGATGGGCAGAGAAGGTGTTCCGTTATTTGTATAGGAAGAGCGTGGACACACAGTGGAGAAAAAGAACTAGAAGACTCACTAGTAAATATACGGCCGGTATTGTGAGCCATATGTCAACAAAGAGCGTTAAGGGAAAAGTCAGGGAGGCGGAGAGGATTTACTGGATGGCAGCTATGGAGAAAAAACCGGCTCTGAGTAACTACCGAAAGGGCAGAAATGAAATAAGGAGGGAGGCATTTTACGATAATTCAAGGGGAAGCGCTTTACTGTTTGAAGCGAGATCGGGTTGCCTTAGAACGCGTAGTTATAAAGCAAGATTCAGTAAAGAAGAAGAACAATGCACATGCTGCGGGAAAGATAAAGAAACGGCGGAGCATGTTCTGATTGAATGTGGAGATATCCTCCCAGGTGTACGTTTGGGCACGAGTCTACAGGAAGCCTTGGGTTTTAGGGACAACAATGGAAAGCTGAACACACCCGCGATTGAAATAAGTAAGAGACGGTTAGAGTATTGGTGGCAGAAAATTAGAGAGAAAGGACAAAAATAAATATTGGAAAAATAAAATATGGACAGTGTGCCGTAAATGGCAGAGAACTTAAGCTAAAAATTTACCTTTTTTTCCATTAAGATAGAATTTATCGAAGTAGAGGCATGAGGCCAACATAAAAAAAAGGAAAAAAGGTTTTTTTTTTGTCGAGCCTCGTGGCATACTTGTCACCACCCCGTTATAAAGGGGACGCTCATAGCATCCATCCATCCATCCATCCGGCAGAGCCTGTTCACTGACTCCGGTGCTACCGCCTGCACTGACGGGTGGGTCCTTCGTTGCGCGTTTGTAAGCGCGGCAAGCTTAAAAAACAAAAATGTGATACCACTCCCGTGTGCCACTTAAATATTTAGGAGAGAACATATGCAAGAGAGAAAGAATAAGTACGCAAGATAGCACATTGAACAGAACACCATACCTTCAAGGAAACGGTAGAGAAACTTGTTTATTGCGTATTAATTCATTTGCAACCTGCGGAAACGAACAAGACGGCGTCGATCGAAACGTTTCTCACACGCACACAGTCTGACGAGCTTTCGTACCCTCGTTGACACTGTTCACAAGCAGCAATAACAATTTTAGCAATCACAATTTTTTTTTCTGATCGCCACGTCACTTCTCGGGGCTTTTGTCGAAGGCTGCAAGTAGCGCGGATATTCTTCGACTACGCTAGGCACCACACCTTTCATAAGCCTTCGTGTTTTACATCCTTGCTTGAAACCAGAAGCAGCGAAATGACGACTGCACACGGTTGAGTAGCAGGAAGTGGTGTTCGGCGTCCAATTGTCTCGTGAAATAACTTTTATCCACTTTTGCCGCAACTCCTCGTCGCTTGGAATTTCGTGGAATGAAATTCCTACTTCCTTCTTTTTGCTTGAAGACTTGCAACCGGGCACGCAACAGTACGCCATCGCACCTGACGTGGGTCATCACAGACGAATGAACCACGGAGACTTGTGAGCGTAGGCCGCTGCACGAGACAGAAACGAGAGAAACCGTAAACTAACATTCCTGATTACTTAGCGAAATTCGCTGATAGGTGCGCGGAAAAGCCTCACGAGAAAAAAGCGCGAAAAATGATAGCAAAGCATGAAACCGGCCCTGCAAACACGAGGTGCAAACGACGTTGTTTGTTTACACGCACTCACTTATTGCCGCGTGTCATCTCTTCACGCAACACAATGAAGCAACAGTTAAATATCATACTTGCTGAAAGTACTACGCTGCGAAGATAGGTGCGCGGAAAAGTATTGCCAGAAAGAAGCGTGAAAAATGATAGCCGCGCTTGACAACGGCCGTGCAAACGCGGGGTAAAAACGACGTTGTTTGTTTATACGCACTCAGTTAATGCCGCGTGTCATCTGCTCACGCAACACAATGAAGCAACAGGTACAAATATACTTGCTGAAAGTACTACGTACCGTTTTGGTCGTAAATAATTGGTGTGGCAAACGTATGTGACACGAACAAAGGTTTCCTGGAGATGCGTCGCCGCGGCTGAATGCGCCGACTCGGATGGATGGATGGATGGATGGATGGATATGGCTGTACCCTTTAGATCGGGCGGTGGCTAGCGCCACCAAGCCGTAATACCTAATGAACCAAAAACTATATTTTTTTCCATAAAAAAAGAAAAAAAGAAAAAAAAGAAAAGAAAGGAAAAAAAAGAAGAAAAAAAGAAAGAGTTTGAGGATTCGTACTTTGCAGTGAAGAGTTTAATTTTCACTCGTGCCTTGACTTTAGCCACCAATCAGATAACCTCGTTCTAGTTAAGTCTACCCGCTTAAAGTTTATTTTGCCCTCCCGGTCCCTAAACCCAAGTGCTTTGAAAAACTCCGCGCCATCATCCTGAACTATAGGGTGAAGCCCTTTACAGAACGTTATCAAGTGTTCGGCAGTTTCTTCTTCCTCTCCACACGCACTGCATACTGTGTCTACCCCTTCGTATTTGGCCCGATATGTCTTGGTTCGCAGTACTCCCGTTCTGGCCTCAAACAGTAGAGAACTACCCCGAGTATTATCATAGATCCTTTCCTTGGCAATTTCCTGCTTAAACGTTCGATAGATCTCTAGTGCGGACTTCTTTATCATGCCCATTCTCCACAAGTCAGTCTCCGTTTCCTTCACTTTTTTCTTAACCGATAGTTCTTTTTGGTTTGGCCACCTGCTGTTTTCTAAGTATTTACAAGTCAACTTCCTGGTTCGCTTCCTCCATTTTGTATCGACATTCTTCATGTACAAGTAGCTGAAAACCTTCCTAGCCCAACGCTCTTCCCCCATTTCTCTCAACCGCTTCTCAAATTTTATCTTGCTGCTAGCTTCCCTGCCCTCAAATGATGTCCATCCCATATCACCTTGTACTCCCTGATTTGGTGTATTCCCGGGAGCTCCTAAAGCAAGCCTACCTATTCCACGTTGCTTAATTTCTAATCTTGCTTGAACTTCTGATCTCATGCACAAGACCGCATTGCCGAACGTCAGCCCAGGAACCATGACCCCTTTCCATATTCCTCTCACAACATCATACCTATTGTAATTCCACAGTGCCCTATTTTTCATGACTGCTGCATTCCTGTTACCTTTAGTCGTCACGTATATTTCGTGTTCCCTATGATACTCGGTCCCATTGCTTATCCATACGCCCAGATATTTGTATTTATCTGTTATCTCTAGCGTGACCTCCTGTATTCTAAGCTCACTACTTTCGTTGTCATTGAAAATCATGACTGCTGATTTTTCCTTACTGAATCTAAAATCTAACCTATCTCCCTCATTACCGCAGATGTCAATCAATCTCTGAAAATCTTCCTTGTTGTTGGCCATTAGTACTATATCATCTGCGTACATTAATGCTGGTAGTGCCTGATCAATAAGTTTTCCTTGTTTGACTAAAGAGAGGTTGAAGCCCAGCCCACTTTCTTCTAATTTTGCCTCTAATCCTTGTAGGTACATCATGAATAATAAGGGTGACAGGGGGCACCCCTGCCTAAGCCCCCATTTTACCTCTGCAGGCTTGGATACCTGTTTTTCCCACTTTATACCTACCTTGTTACCTTTATAGATACCCTTTAAAAGATTAGTTACTACATGTTCCACGCCTAGTGTGTCCAGTATTCCCCACAATTCCTCTTGAACCACGCTATCGTATGCTCCCTTGATATCCAAAAATGCTAGCCACAGGGGCCTGTGTTCCTTTTCTGCTATTTCGATGAACTGCGTCAGTGAGAACAGATTGTCTTCCAACCTCCTGTGTTTCCGAAACCCATTCTGCAGTTCCCCCAGCACCCCCTCATCCTCAATCCACGCCTGCAGTCTTTCCTCTATAATCTGCATCGCCAGCCTGTAGACCACTGATGTCACTGTTATAGGACGGTAGTTGTTTATGTCAGCTTTGTCCCCCTTTCCTTTATAGATCATGCTCATCCTGCTAAGTTTCCATCCATCGGGAACTTCACCATCGATTATTATTGTGCTCACTGCCTCTCTCAAAGCCTGCTTAGACTTCGGACCTAATGTCTTTATCAGCCTAATTGAAATGCCATCTGGGCCTGCTGATGTACTACTAAGAACGCTTTTCTCAGCCCTTTCCCACTCTTGTTGTGAAAATGGAGCCATTGCACCACTTGATTAGTCCTCGTCTATTGTGGTGCATAAAGTACTTCTTTGTTGAAATTTTTCTGTTACTTTTGTTCTTATATATTCAATAGCTTCGTCCCCTTCTAGCCTATTACCTTGGGCTGTAGTTATAAATCTCTGCTCTAGGCTCGTTTCATTTCTTAGGGAGTTTAGATGGTTCCGAAATTTCGCAGCTGCCTTTCTATCTTTTTTATGTACTTCTGCCAGCCACTGAGCTTCCTTCCTTCTAATCTTTTCATTGATCAGAAGGGATGCATCCCTTCTACAGCTTAGAAAGGTTACCCATTTTCTTTCAACATCATCTGTCGGTTCACCCCGCTGCTTAGCATGTCTGTGTTCCCTAGAGGCTTCCTGACGTTTCGCTATGGCTCTCTTAACTTCCTCATCCCACCAACTTTTGGGTTTGTGTCTTCTTTTCCGGAGTGACTTGTCGAGCGTCTTAGCAAGCTCTAGCTCAAAGAGTGTGATTAGATTCGTGTATGTCCACACTGTCTTATTATCCTCCATGATTACTTTCTCAATTTGCTTAGTGGCTATTTCAATTTGCCTTTCTGGATAAAAATTTTCCTGTAGTTGCTCATCTTGTCTCCTTCCCACTTTCACTCTCTTCCAAAACTTAGCTTGATATGTTTGTGATCGCTACCCAGACTTCTGGAGCCACCTTCATCTATGTGCATTCCCCTGAGCTTATCATACATCCTATGTGACATCAGTGCATAATCTATCGTCGACTGAAGCCTTCCTACCTCCCATGTTATTTGCCCTTCACACTTCTCGGAACTGTTGCAAATGATCAAATCAAGCCTTTCACACATATCCATGATTATTTTGCCTGTCGGGTCAGTATACCCATCTATATCTTCTATGTGCGCATTAATGTCTCCTAGTATAATTATCTCGCACTCTCTTCCTAACTACTGAATGTCTTTTGATATACAATCTACCATTGTCTGGTTTTCCTCTCTGGCCTTTGCTCCCGTCCACAAGTACACGAAACCAAGGACTGTCATTTGACCTGCCACTTTCCCTTTTAGCCATAAATGTTCCTTGCACTCCTGCTTGACCCTTTGCCAGTCTGTACTTTTATGAATGAATGCCCCAATACCACCCCCCTTTCTGCTGCCTTCTGTTCTATTACAATATACCCACGCGTAGTCCGGATTGTTCGGAGGTTGTTCCATGTCCCTGAGATGTGTTTCTACAAAACCGTATACCATCGGCCTCTCTTTCCTTAGCTGTTCTTCTATCTCTTCCCACTTCAGCCTGTTCCTACCACCCTGCATGTTAATATACCCTATGTCTGAATTGGCTCGGCGCTCGTGGCTACGTCGATTTATGCCCCGGACTCTACCTATCTTAGATATTGGTGCCACTTTGGAATCGTATCTGTCCATACCACCTGTCGAAGAGTCTTCCTGGTTGTTTCCCTCGTTGCTAGCTATCCTGCACCCCGAAGGGCTCGCTTGCCCCCCAAAAAAGCTACTGCGCGTCCTGCAAGTCGCCAACCCACCTCATGACCTAGCCGCCCATCGAAGTGAATTCTGTCTCGTTGAAAACCCCCCCACCTATGCACCTCTCTGTTTATTTCCACCACCTCAAAGCCTTTCTCTCGACTCATCCGCCATATCTCTTGGTTTGCGTTGACCACCGCTCTTTGCAGGTTGCTATCACGCACCGGTACCTCTGGTATCGTGCATATCACTACCTGTACCTTAGCAGAAGTGGCGCGCATGTCATCGACGAATTTCGCCAGTGTGGCTGCTAGTCCTGCTGCATCTCCATTTAGGACATCGTTTAAACCACCTGAAATTATCACTAGGTTTCGTCTAGCAGCTGTCGTTTTGAGCTTTGCGCTCGCTTGCCTCATGACTGCTTCCAGCTTGCGTCCTGGGAACGCCCCTACTGCCACCCTCTTGTCACCTCTTACCCTCTCTTTGATGGCTTCTGTGCATGGATTTAAATTTGAGTCCCCGGCGATTATCACATGCTGCGACTTTTCAGCTGGAGCGTTCTGCACCTGGGGCCTACTTGCACCTGTGACGCCGGCTGGTTTGTTCCCTCCCTGCCCCACCACTACCTCGCTGAAGCTGGGCCTTGTGACAGTTGAACCGGCTAAACCTGTATTTTCCAAACTTGCTTGCTTTTCCTTCTCCACCGTTCTGGTTGCCGGTTCCCTACTGTTCTCTCGGTAGGTCGCTTCTTTGTTCAGCTTCGCTAGCGCTTCCTCGGCGGACCTCAGTCTTTCTCCCATTGCCCTCGTTTTCTCTTGCTCTGTCGCCAACTCAGTCTCGAGCTTGGCGATTCTCATCAGCAGTTCACTCTAAGCAACCATCATTTTCTCCATTTTTTCCTCGACCTCACATTGCCTACACTTCGCGTCAGCCTCTTCTCCATCCGCTTCTACGCATGGGTCTACTTTCAAACCCACTCCACATCCTGAACACTTTACAGTCTTTTCAACCATGCCTTTCTGACACCAATCGTCCCTATACTCGATAATTACTAAATTCGAGCCCTGTGGTACGCGAAAAAAATAATGTAAGCTCTACTACAAAATTTTGCGTGTTCAATGTACGCGCACCTCCCCCACAGGGTGGCAAAAGAAAAAAACAACAACAAAAAATTCAAACACACACACCCGCACTAACTAATAAATACCTGGTGACTGGCCCCCGAAAAAGCCGTACCATAAAATAAGTGTTACGAAGATTTCAACCGCTGCCTTATAATTATAAAGACAAGCTCAAAACATGCAAAAACACTTATCTGCGCAGTCGATCCGGAGCGCTCAAAAAACACGTCCATCCACCTTGACAGCCCGAACCGAACCGAACCGAACCGAACTCGATGGATGGATGGATGGATGTGGCTGTACTTTTTAGATCGGGCGGCGGCTAACGCCACCTAGCCGTAATACTTAGTGAACTAACCATTACATTTATCTTTTTTTTTCCTTTAAATAATGAAGTTGAGGATTCGTACTTCGCAGTGAGGGGTTTAATTTTCACTCGTGCCTTGACTTTAGCCACCAATCAGATAACCTCCTTCTAGTTAAGTCTACCCGCTTAAAGTCTATTTTGCCCTCGCTGTCCCTAAATCCCAGTGCTTTGAAAAACTCTGCGCCATCATCCTGAACTATAGGGTGAAGCCCTTTACAGAGCATTATCAAGTGTTCGGCAGTTTCTTCTTCCTCTCCACACGCACTGCATACTGTGTCGACCCCTTCGTATTTGGCCCGATATGTCTTGGTTCGCAGTACTCCCGTCCTGGTCTCAAACAGTAGAGAACTACCCCGAGTATTATCATAGATCCTTTCCTTGGCAATTTCCTGCTTAAAAGTTCGATAGATCTCTAGTGCGGACTTCTTAATCATGCCCATTCTCCACATGTCAGTCTCCGTTTCCTTCACTTTTTTCTTAACCGATAGTTCTTTTTGGTTTGGCCACCTGCTGTTTTCTAGGTATTTACCAGTCAACTTCCTGGTTCGCTTCCTCCATTTTGTATCGACATTCTTCATGTACAAGTAGCTGAAAACCTTCCTAGCCCAACGCTCTTCCCCCATTTCTCTCAATGGCTTCTCAAATTTTATCTTGCTGCTAGCTTCCCTGCCCTCAAATGATGTCCATCCCATATCACCTTGTACTCCCTGATTTGGTGTATTCCCGTGAGCTCCTAAAGCAAGCCTACCTATTCCACGTTGCTTAATTTCTAATTTTGCTTGAACTTCTAATCTCATGCACAAGACCGCATTGCCGAACGTTAGCCCAGGAACCATGACCCCTTTCCATATTCCTCTCACAACATCATACCTATTGTAGTTCCACAGTGCCCTATTTTTCATGACTGCTGCATTCCTGTTACCTTTAGTCGTCACGTATATTTCGTGTTCCCTCAGATACTCGGTCCCATTTCTTATCCATACGCCCAGATATTTGTATTTATCTGTTATCTCTAGCGTGACCTCCTGTATTCTAAGCTCACTACCTTCGTTGTCATTGAAAATCATGACTGCTGATTTTTCCCTACTGAATCTAAAATCTAACCTATCTCCCTCATTACCGCAGATGTCCATCAATCTCTGCAAATCTTCCTTGTTGTTGGCCATTAGCACTATATCATCTGCGTACATTAATGCTGGTAGTGCCTGATCAATAAGTTTTCCTTGTTTGACTAAAGAGAGGTTGAAGCCCAGTCCACTTCCTTCTAATTTTGCCTCTAATCCTTGTAGGTACATCATGAATAATAAGGGTGACAGGGGGCACCCCTGCCTAAGCCCCCGTTTTACCTCTGCAGGCTTGGGTACCTATTTTTCCCACTTTATAACTACCTTGTTGCCTTTATAGACACCCTTTAAAAGATTAGTGACTACATGTTCCACGCCTAGTGTGTCCAGTATTCCCCACAATTCCTCTTGAACCACGGTATCGTACGCTCCCTTGATATCCAAAAATGCTAGCCACAGGGTCCTGTGTTCTTTTTCTGCTATTTCGATGCACTGCGTCAGTGAGAAAAGATTGTCTTCCAACCTCCTGTGTTTCCGAAACCCATTCTGCAGTTCCCCCAGCACCCCCTCATCTTCTATCCACGCTTGCAGTCTTTCCTTTATAATCTGCATCGCCAGCCTGTAGACCACTGATGTCACGGTTATAGGACGGTAGTTGTTTATGTCAGCTTTGTCCCCCTTTCCTTTATAGATCATGCTCATCCTGCTAAGTTTCCATCCATCGGGAACTTCACCATCGATTATTATTGTACTCACTGCCTCTCTCAAAGCCTGCTTATACTTCGGACCTAATGTTTTTATCAGCCTAATTGGAATGCCATCTGGGCCTGTTGATGTACTACTAGGAACCCTTTTCTCAGCCCTTTCCCACTCTTGTTGTGAAAATGGAGCCATTGCACCACTTGATTCGTCTTTGTCTACTGTGGTGCATAAAGTACTTCTTTGTTGAAATTTTTCTGTCACCCTTGTTCTTATATATTCAATAGCTTCGTCCCCTTCTAGCCTAGCACCTTGGGCTGTAGTTATAAAGGTCTGCTCTAGGCTCGTCTCATTTCTTAGGGAGTTTAGATGGTTCCAAAATTTCGCAGCTGCCTTTCTATCTTTTTTATGTACTTCTGCCAGCCACTGAGCTCCCTTCCTTCTAATCTTTTCATTGATCAGAAGGGATGCATCCCTTCCACAGCTTAGAAAGGTTGCCCATTTTCTTTCCACATCATCTGTCGGTTCACCCCGCTGCTTAGCATGTCTGTGTTCCCTAGAGGCTTCCTGGCGTTTTGCTATGGCTCTCTTAACTTCCTCATCCCACCAACTTTTGGGTTTGTGTCTTCTTTTCCGGGGTGACTTGTCACGCGTCTTAGCAAGCTCTATCTCAAAGAGTCTAATTAGATTCGTGTATGTCGACACTGTCTTATTATTCTCCGTGATTACTTTCTCAATTTGTTTAGTGGCTATTTCAATTTGCCTTTCTGGATAAAAATTTTCCTGTAGTTGCTCATCTTGTCTCCTTCCCACTTTCACTGCTCTTCCAAAACTCAGCTTGATACGTTTGTGATCGCTACCCAGACTTCTGGAGCCACCTTCATCTATGTGCATTTCCCTGAGCTTATCATACATCCTATGTGATATCAGTGCATAATCTATCGTCGACTGAAGCCTTCCTACCTCCCATGTTATTTGCCCTTCACACTTCTCGGTACTGTTGCAAATGATCAAATCAAGCCTTTCACACATATCCATGATCATTTTGCCTGTCGGGTCGGTATACCCATCTATATCTTCTATGTGCGCATTCATGTCTCCTAGTATAATTATCTCGCACTCTCTTCCTAACTCCTGGATGTCCTTTGATATACACTCTACCATTGCCTTGTTTTCCTCTTTGGCCTTTGCTCCCGTCCACAAGTACACGAAACCAAGGAGTGTCATTTGACCTGCCACTTTCTCTTTTAGCCATAAATGTTCCTTGCACTCCTGCTTGACCCTTTGCCAGTCTGTACTTTTATGAATGAATGCCCCAATACCACCCCCCTTTCTGCTGCCTTCTGTTCTATTACAATACTCCCACGCGTAGTCCGGATTGTTCGGAGGTTGTTCCATGTCCCTGAGATGTGTTTCTACAAAACCGTATACCATCGGCCTCTCTTTCCTTAGCTGTTCTTCTATCTCTTCCCACTTCAGCCTGTTCCTACCACCCTGCATGTTAATATACCCTATGTCTGAATCGGCTCGGCGCTCGTGGCTACGTCTATTTATGCCCCGGACTCTACGTATCTTAGATATTGGTGCCACTTTGGAATCGTATCTGTCCATACCACCTGTCGAAGAGTCTCCCTGGTTGTTTTCCTCGTTACTAGCTATCCTGCACCCCGGAGGGCTCGCTTGCCCCCCAAAAAAGCTACTGCGCGTCCTGCAAGTCGCCAACCCACCTCATGACCTAGCCGCCCATCGAAGTGAATTCTGTCTCGTTGAAAACCCCCCCACCTATGCACCTCTCTGTTTATTTCCACCACCTCAAAGCCTTTCTCTCGACTCATCCGCCATATCTCTTGGTTTGCGTTGACCACCGCTCTTTGCAGGTTGCCATCGCGCACCGGTACCTCCGGTATCGTGCATATCACTACCTGCACCTTAGGAGAAGTGGCGCGCATGTCATTGACGCCTTTCGCCAGTGTGGCTGCTAGTCCTGCTGCATCTTCATTTAGGACATCGTTTAAACCGCCTGAAATTATCACGAGGTTGCGTCTATCAGCTGTCGTTTTGAGCTTTGCGCTCGCTTGCTTCATGACTGCTTCCAGCTTGCGCCCTGGGAACGCCCCTACTGCAACCCTCTTGTCACCTCTTACCCTTTCTTTGATGGCTTCTGTGCATCGATTTAAATTTGAGTCGCCGGCGATTATCACATGATGTGACTTTTCCGCTGGAGCGTTCTGCACCTGAAGCTACTTGCACCTGTGACGCTGGCTGCTCTGTTCCCTTCCTGCCCCGCCACTACCTCGCTGAAGCTGGGCCTTGCGACAGTTGAACCGGCTAAACCTGTTTTTTCCAAGCTTGCTTGCTTTTCCTTCTCCACCGTTCTGGTTGCCGGTTCCCTACTTTCTGGTTCCCTACTTTCTACGTTCTGGTTGCCGGTTCTGCGAAAGCAGCGCCGCCTGGTGGTGATTGCGGGAACTCAGCCTGACGGTCGGCTCCCTTTGATCCTGGCGGCAAAGCGCAGGCACAGAAAATAAAGGAGGCTATGGACGAGCTTTAGTACCCTCGTTGACACTGTTCACAAGGAGCAATCACAATTTTAGCAATCACAATTTTTTTTCTGATCGCCACGTCACTTTTCGGGGCTTTTGTCGAAGGCTGCAAGTAGCGCGTATATTCTTCGAATACGCTAGGCACCACACCTTTCATAAGCTTTCGTGTTTTACATCCTTGCTTAAAATCAGAAGCAGCGAAATGACGACTGCACACGGTTGAGTAGCAGGAAGTGGTGTTCGGCGTCCAATTGTCTCGTGATATGACTTTTATCCACTTTTGCCGCAACTCCTCGTCGCTTGGAATTTCGTGGAATGAAATTCCTACTTCCTTCTTTTTGCTTGAAGACTTGCAACCGGGCACGCAACAGTACGCCATCGCACCTGACGCGGGTCATCACAGCCGAATGAACCACGGAGACTTGTGTGCGTAGGCCGCTGCACGAGACGGAAACGAGAGAAACCGTAAACTAACATTCCTGATTACTTAGCGAAATTCGCTGATAGGTGCGCGGAAATGCCTCACGAGAAAGAAGCGCGAAAAATGATAGCAAAGCATGAAACCGGCCCTGCAAATACGAGGTGCAAACAACGTTGTTTGTTTACACGCACTGACTTATTGCCGCGTGTCATCTGTTCACGCAACACAATGAAGCAACAGTTAAATATCATACTTGCTGAAAGTACTACGCTGCGAAGATAGGTGCGCGGAAAAGTATTGCCAGAAAGAAGCGCGAAAAATGATAGCCGCGCTTGACAACGGCTGTGTAAACGCGGGGTACAAACGACGTTGTTTTTTTATACGCACTCAGTTAATGCCGCGTGTCATCTGCTCACGCAACACAATGAAGCAACAGTTACAATTATACTTGCTGAAGGTACTACGTACCGTTTTGGTCGTAAATAATTGGTGTTGCAAACGTATGCGACACGAACAAAGGTTTCCTGGAGATGCGTCGCCGCGGCTGAATGCGCCGACTCGATTCTGGGATACGAGCGCCCTTGGCAGACAGCAGACGTAAAAAAAGAGGAGGATGCAGGAGGCGGCTGAACGGGCCCGTCGGACTGACTGCGCGGGCACAGAAAATAAAGGAGGTTATGACACAACACAAGCAAGTGCCCTCGGTGACCCGACAAAACACCAGGCAAAGTATGTTACAACATATACCTAGCTACGTGTCTGTCGGAATTTCGTTCCCTCTACATCAAGAGGCACATGTGGGACACAGGACTCTTAAAATGAGAACTCAAATTTTTTTCACGTACAACAACGTAACAAAATAGAATAGAACACAAAGTTGGCTCCTTGAGCTCAATCTGGACGAGAGCGCTCAGCTAAGGTCATGATGAGGAGAAAATTTTGCCTCGAATCGCCAGCGAGAAACCGAAAGGTGGAGAAGGTACTAACACGCACAGCTTAATGCTTCTGCATTAGCGTTTAGCTTTCTTTTTGTTTGTTGCGAACGTCCAAGTTGTGCTGTAGGAGTATCATGCTCCACCTCACTAACCGGCCACTTTTAGGTGACGATACCTACGCGGTACCAACAGCTGCTTATACTTCCGACGCTGCACAGCTGTGTAACTACATTATGGAAGTCTAGATTTCTCATGAAAAACATTCCTTTTCAGGTCCTCCTTCTGGGCTTCACTTAACCCAGGCTCTAGGCTCAACTGCTCCAAGCTTACCTCCGATCCCCTTTCGATTACATCACTAGAACTCAAAATTTCTGCTCCCTCTTCCTCTGAAGCATTCAACAGCAGATTCACGACCGCTTGACGTTGGACGCATGGTTTCAATAGTTGGCGACGATACTTTTATGGAACCAAGAGCTGCTCATACTTGCGGCCTTGCGCGTTGGTGTAGCTCCGATACAGGAGCCCTGCTTTCTCAAAAAATAAGAAACATTCTTTTTCTTTTTTCCCAAGTTTACGCTTTCCATTAGCGCTTTAATCGAGAGGTCCTCACGCTGCTCTCGAGTGAGCGTTTTAGGGGCGAAGCTCCTTAGGGCGTGGGCTGTGCGTCCCTGTATGTAGCCACCTCTAGTTTAGTTCTTGCAGTGTTCACTATATGGCGGTACCGTCCCGTGTATGTAGCCACCTCTAGTTTAGTTCTTGCAGTGTTCACTAGATGGCGGTACCGTCTCCTGTATGTAGCCACCTCTCGTTTAGTTCTTGTAGTGTTTACTAGATGGTGGTACTTGTAGCTGATGATGAAAAGATGCAAGATGTTATAAACTAGAAAGCGGTACTTGTAGTTGATGAAAGACGCGAGATCTTATAAAATAGGAATGATCTCACATATGGCGCGTGTCATTGGTTGAAGGCAATCGTTCGATTTATTGCGGCGACGTACGCTAGGGGGAGCGATGTAATAAAATCGAGTGGGCAAAATGTACAGAGGATTCATGGTTTACCAGGTTTACCTCCGGAGCTTCGCCCACTCATCATCATTCACTTCGTGGATATGGCGGCACTTTTTTCGATAAACCCTCGACAGCTTACTCCGACTTTCGGCTACAGGCGAGAGTGTTGCACCTCTCTCGCTCTGACTCAATGCTGCCATGTCGTCTCCCCCTGCTACGGAAACCGGGCCAGTCGCTTTGGCGACGGGCCGCTCGAGTGACTGCTCACATGACTCACACGGAGAATTTCCTCTTTGAGGTTCCGTCGACTCGCCGCCAAGGTACTTGATGATTCACCACATTGAACAAGATCAAGCTCCTGCGAAAGCTTCCGCGCTTGCGATCGCGTGAGGCCATGTACGCTAAGTTGGGGAAGAACGATTTACCCTGCTTTTTGATAAGCTGCTCGGAGTTGTTAATGAAAAGATAAGGAAAACGATAGGGAAGCGCGGCAGACACAGCCACTTCAGTGCGAAGCTTACCGAACGGGCCTTCAATGACAACCGTAGCGATTGGTTAGCAAGCACTCTGCTCCTCGGCGACTTGCCTGATCCACGCGCATTCTCCTGTAAAGTCATCCGGAGACACCAATGAAGAGTAGATAATGTCCATGGTTGCCGCTGAGTCTCGAAGTGCTCGACACGTTTTCCCATTCACACTAATTTCTTGGAAATACGGCTCCAACAACCGCATGTTCTTTTCCGGCTCTAGGATTGTTGCGAAGCAACTGTTGCTTAGAGTTTATCGCGATGTGCCCTTCCTTTTTGCAGTTGTAACAGGTTAGCGGCTTCAGTGATTCAAATGCCTGTGTGATATGAAGTGTGTTGTTTAGGAACCTCACTCAATTTCTCCGCTTCCGTTTGCCCTTTCCCTACAGTGTCCTTCGTAAGAGACGGGTCCTTCCTGAAATTATGGTGCGGAGCGGGTTTCCGTTGATCAGGTTTCTTTGAAAGCCGCCTTTCCTTTCATCCTTTTCAACGCGCACTCCTCTGCTATGCAACTTTCAGCGAGTATAATACTCCTCAGCTAACTCTGCCGTCTTGTTTAGCTGTACTTCACCATGTTTGTGCTGCAGCCAAAGCGTGACATCCTCCTCGATGAAGTGGTAGAATTGCTCCAATGCATGCATTCTGCCATTTTATCGCGATCTTCACAAACACTTTCGCCCTTGAGCCAATCAAATAAATCGGCTTTAAGACGAAACGCGAAGTCAACGTGTTACTCATTCCCCTTTTTCGCATACCTGAACCTTTGCCTGAAAGCGTCAGGTGACAACTTATAAAGTCTCAAGAGTACTTCCTGAAGCTCGTCATAGCTCTCAAATGCTTCCCTCGACAAGCACGTTATCACGTCGCACACTTCGCCAGGAAAAAGAGCTACCAGGTTCCGCACCCAAAGAGACCACTCCAAAGCATTTCGCTCACAGACGTGTTCAAACATGACGAGATACTTTGCCATGTCCTCGCCTACTACGAACGGTGGCAGTTGGTCGTGAATTCTCTGACCGCTGGCCTGAACTGTCGCAGAAGCTACGCTAGGCGCCTGCGAACACTGTAGGATTGTCAATCATATTCATTTCAACTCAAAGTGCTCCTGTCTTCCGGCCTCCTCACGCTCACGACGTTCGCGCCTTTCAGTTTCTTCACGTTCGCGAACTTCTACTTCTCGCCTTTCAGCCCCCTCGCGGAGTGCTTTGATATCCGCCCAGGCCTCATCGACCTCCTCAGCCGACACTCCTTCATCCTTCATGATCTCAAGGATCGCTTGCTTTTGTTTCGGATGGCCGAAAGTAATGCCGAGTTCCTAACAAATTTCAATGAGTTCCTTCAATTTAAGGTTCTCCATCGTTCACACTAGCTTCTTGCTGCTTGCCCCTGTTAAGAATCTACTTGCCTTACCCACGATAAGTCTACTCGCAAGACGCGCAAGCAATTTTAACACTGCCGTGTTTGCACCCTCCGCAATAACTTTGGTTTCAAAGCGCTCTGACTTTGCTTGAAACGATCAAAGCTCACTCTAATGCTTCACACAGCCCTTCTCTAAACTACCATAACCTGAGCCTAGAGTAGTCGGGTGAACTGAGGGGAAAACATCAGGCACTCACCGCATCGATGTCGCTGACGCCGGCTGATCCTGCAGCTGCCGACCACTGTTACGAAAGACGGCGACGCCAACACGGTCCCGAAGGCACCACTGCTTCGAACTCCACCGGGAAGGTCACCAGCCGTTTGGTAGCGTAGGTTTCTCAGCTCGCGACTGCTTCTGCGCAGAGCTGATAGGCGAGCGGACGAGACGACGGTGAGCTAAACAAGGCTTATGTACAGCATATATACAGAGGCGTTACTAATTCGGCTCTAGGGTCGACAGCTTAGAGACTCGAAGAGCCGAGCTCTCTCCTCTGACACATACCGTATTTACTCGATTCTACCGTGCCCTCGATTGTAACGCGCACCCGATTTCATGACAATAAAAAGTAGGACATCAAATGCAACGCGCACCCATTTTTTTTCGCTGACCTGCACGATCACACCACTCGAAAAAACAACTCCTTTCGGGAGCGTCTTCCATTTATATATGAGGTACGGGAGAAGCTTGTGCCCATCTGACTATAACAGAGCATTGCCGTCACTGTAGTTTTACCGTGGACTGATGTCAGCACGCGAACTTCCTTCGCCCCCTTCTTCTCAATGGTTGTGGTGCCAGGCATGTCGAAGTCTGGTCAGCATTCCCGATTTGCCCAAGCAGGTAGCCGTTGCTGGGCCGCAAGTTTAGGACAAACCTCTGAAAACTGTGAAGCTTTTCATCGTACTCCTCCGCAAGACTTTTCGCATGGCCCGTTCACCTTCGGAGGGAAAAGCCTTTTCTCTTAATAATGTTAGTTAGTCAGCACCTTCTCGTTTTAAATTGGCTCCGCGTTAGACGTTTTTCTAAGGCTAATTGCATAGCCCACACTTGGTGCAGTTCTGTCACTACGGGCTGCTGCGCCGCTCGATGCTCAAGCACATACTCGCCGAGCAGTTCTTGAATTTGTGGAAACTGACCCTGCTGTGATCCGCTGAAGCCTTTGCGTGAAGCTTTGCTGTCGACAATCTTCTGCTTTTGTTTCTGCCAGTCCCGCACGTACGTTTCCGGAAGACCGAACGATCGCGATGCGGCCCGATTTCTGCCCGTTTCTGCACACGCGATGGCTTTTCTTTTAAATGCGGCATCGTGGTGCACTCGAGTTTTTGGAGTCGGCCCTTCCATGCCGTCAATGCTAATGCACTACAAGATGACGAACTCCTCAGCACACGTACGAAGCGCTGCACATGGGAAACACATAGGCAGAAATGGCCGACGCGCCAAGACGACGCACTTAAGGGGCGGCCATTTTGGAAATGCCGATGACGCTAAAATGACCGTATTCATTTTTTAGTACTCGATTCTACCGCGCATGCGATTCATGAACTCGCTTAACCGGGAAAAAAGTACCCGTTAGATTTGAGTAATTATGGTGGGTCTACTGCTAGCGACGCGCCTCGCCACAGGGCTTTTTTTATGCACCGGGAGGATTCTTTGAGTAACGAAATGTCCAATCAGAAGCGCCACTGGCCGTGAGGTCAGAATCGTCCAATGGGGGTTGCTGCTGGGCCTCTTCATTCTTATCGAATCCGGAGCCGCTGCACGTGGTTGCAGCCAAGGATGAGTGACGTCGCCACGCATTGCGTCAGACTTGCCAGGCAGGAAGGCGCCGATTGCTTCGACGGACTCAAGGGCTGAGAAGCTCGATGTGCGTTGCCGGACAGATCGGTGCCTCAGCGTGGTGACGCCGTTGAGTTGTTCACGTCAGGCGGGCTTGCGTGCTGGCCTTGACACAGATTGCCTTTTTCAGATGCATGGACGTTCGGTGTGGACTCGCAGGCCTAACAGCATGGAGAATCCCAAAGATATTTTCTATGTGTCACAGCGGATTTTGTGTTATGCGGCTGAGAAAGCAGGTGGTGTTCTGCAGCTTCCAATCACCAGAGAACGAAAAAGAGCAGTATCAGCTGCTAGACAGAAGTATGGAGCTAACTTGGAAGCCCATAAAAAGCAGTACCTTGAAGCTTCAAAGCAGAAAAAAAGCACTGCATAGAATAAGAGGTTGACCCAATGAAATAAAAAAGGGCTAGAATCGATAATTTATGATCTCATGGCTTCTTAAGCTGCCTATGCTCAAAAAGCAGACAGAAACTGATGAGACACACTGTCAAGTCGAAGAGCTTGAGGAAGGCAGCGGAGAACAAGACTGCTAAGCTACTCACTCAATCTCTAAATTCAGAAAAAGCTACTGGAGCTCACATGACGTGGGCAGCCATCACTCTTTTTGCAATTTGTGCTTTTTGCATTTATATATTCAGTAAACCTCACTTTACTTTATGGCATGCAATACAAGCGAAATTTCTGAGTGATGTGTACAAATAGGCAGCTGCCAGCAGCTACTTCCTGAAGATTTATGCGCATTTGAAGCAATTCTCATCGAGAAATTTGGTAAACCTTAAATATTTGTTATTGCATGCAATACAAGCAGATAATCACTGTGATATGTATTTTGATTTGTGCAATATTTGTGCGAACTTTTGAGAGCACTGTTTGAAAATTTTCTAGACGAATAAAAAAGCCTATCAAGGAGGGCCTTGAAAATTATAGAGCCTTGAAGTTCTTGAATATATTCTTAGTTCTTTAATTTTTTTCCCCTGATACCTTCACAAACCCTGCGTATGCGTTTGACATCATTCACGAGGAATTCTAGTGCCAATCTTCAATTTCAAGTAAGCTTCAGACACTCGCCACACGCACAAGCAATCTGTAAATGCACTTACCAAGATTTATACAGAAGAATGGACAAAAAAGACCCCCAGAACACCTCCTACATACTGACCTTTGGACAGCATAAACGGTGCACACAAACAGACCTACAAAATGGCACGAAGATAGTGTTTCCATCTTGCAGATCAAGGCTGAATACATACCGTAAACGCCCGTGTATAGGTCGGACCCGCATATAGCCCAAGCTGTGTTTCTGACATAGCAAATGCCAGAAACAAAGTTTTCACACGAATATAGACTGAAGAAAACAGAAAAATACATTTACACACACTCAATCACTCACTCACATGCGACAAGCTCTCATCTGAAGCTCCCCTATCGGACATGTCCAGCCACAGCTCCTCGTCTTCAGTGCCAAGGGGAGCGTTTTGAGATAGACCACTGTTTGAAGGAATGAGCTCCCTGTGAATGCAGGCCGAACCCTCTGCGATTCACTATCACAGCGTTGCTGGCGAGGCCCGCTTCAGTCCTCCGGCAGGGGTCACTTCCGGCTCTGCAGACCTCATGCACTCCATTTACAGGTGATTGATGTGGTCCTTAAAAGGCTTATTGAGGCACACATCAAGCGGCTGCAGCTGGTATGTCATCCCTCCCGAGATAGCGACGAGCTCAGTGCAGGAGTCACACAGCAAGATCTTCACAAAGTCTGCCAGATGAGACCAAATTTGGTCGAGCACAGGCATGAACGGGAGTCCTAGCAGTGCTCCGGTAGTCGACTTTACACAGACTTGATTCAGCCAATTACGAGCGATTCGTCCATCTACCCTTTGTAATGGCAGCGGATGACATTTCTAGAGAACTTCACTCCCTTCGGCAGCGTCCTTATTTGAATACGACGTAATAACGTACACATTGAAATCTAAGCCGTTCTTGTTTTTTCTGAGAAAAAATGATGTGCGATAGTCAGGGGGTCGGCTTGGATTCGAGTACTACGATAGGGCCACCGCTGCCACCTGCCGGAAGGCGCGGCCGCGCCAGCGGCAATAGGACTCTCGATGCGCCGATCTGAAGGTACCAGTTTTGCAAGTCGGAGGCTCATTTTCGCAACATTCTACGGTTCTTGCACAATGACGAGGCTGCTCAGGCCTGTTTAGCGTGAGAATAGTGGTCCCCACCACTTTCATACGGTCCATTGTCCTGAAATCATGCAGTCCCATGTTCACGCAACGAGGGAGCGAGGGTCGTCGAGCCGACGAGATGATGCTCTCTCGGACAAGCTTAAGCAACAAAAAAAAAAGGCAGCAATGTTGCGGGCGATGATGACGACGGCGACCATGACTAAACTTGTATACTACATACACACAGAGGGTGCGCTTGCATAAGAAAAAGGGCATGCCTACGGAGTGCCCGTTTGAATAAAAATAAGGGCTGTGTTTTCTAGCAATAAAATGGCGTTCGCTTTTTTTTTCCCATTCAGCCTACATTCGACGAAAATTTTTTTTCTGGCCTTGCCAACTGGGGGGTCGGCCTAGATTCGAGTAAATAAGGTAATATGTGGGGTTTAACGTCCCAAAACCCCCATATGATAATGAGAGACGCCGTAGAGGAAGGCTCTGGAAATTTCAACCACCTCGAGTACTTCAACATGTGCCCCAATATGAGCACACAGGCCTACATCATTTTCGCCTTCAGTGAACATGCAGCCGCTGCAGCCAAGACACGACCCTGCAACCTGCAAGTCAGTAGCCGAGTCTTGACCACCAGACGACTGCAGCGGGGCGAACGCGACGTAGGGTGGCATCTTGCACCCATATACCGTGCAGGTCAGCATTACAATCACCCGTGTTTTCTGATTCCCAGTTGATCGCACGGTAACTTGCCTTGAGCCTTTTTTGTGAAACGTCCGAGCTGGGGGCATATTGAGGTATACAGGCATCAATCAGATCAGCGTTTCTAATGTGGCCCAGCTGAAAGGAGACTGCCTTTTGCAAGGAAATCACAAGCAACTCTTCGTAGCTTTCTGGCAGCTTCTGTGATATCGACATACGCCGACGTAAGAAGAATCCAGCGCAGCGCATGCAGCGGGACATCAATGCTTGCTGGCCTTGAAGACGCCTGCCTTGATCTTGCGCAATCTTTCTTACCTTTTAATTGCAGCAGCTCGATGTTGACAGCAAGCTGTGCGGCCCATGGCTTCCGAACAAAGTTCGCCAATTCTAGTTCAACGTCGGAAAACGCTCCGTGTTTCGGCCCCCATAAACTTCTTTGCTGGCCGCTGCATACAAAGACTTCTTTTCGCTTCCTCCAGCCACGAATGCACCGCTCGTCCACGCCGAAATGTCGCCCGACAGCACAGTTACCGTTGGCTTCAGCAGCTAAGATAGCCTTTATTTTAAAGGCAGGCAAGTACTGCCCTCGCAGAGCTGGCATGGCAGGAAGTCACAGAGGTAAAAACGTGGTCGTTGTTACGTGCACTAAGTGACTCTAATGCCCACTGTTGCACGCCTCTAGCCCCTGTATGTCTAATATAACTAGAACTACCTACCAAAGAAGCGTGCAGACACCTGATGATGATGGCAATGATGATAGCGCCGTATATTTCCGAAACCGGAACCCTGAATTCGGGCCGGAAATTATTAGGATTCGCATGCAGTTCGAGGCAGAAATTTGGCATAGTGAAAATATAGGAAAAGAAAAACAGGCTATATGCGAGTTTTGATGGAACCTCCTATAACATGGCAGAATATAGTACTAGTGGATGAAAAAAGAAACTTGACTCGTGGATGAGGCCAGAAGAGCTGTCTGAAAGTGGGTAAGCTCACCTTGCAGCTGAGATATGGCTTCATTAGCCCAAGGGTAATCTGTTCAATAGACGCCCCTCCTGACATGTGGCAATGTTTTCCTCTGAATTAAAGAGTCAAACTCTTCCACAGGAAGTTACGAAGTGGTTCTACAGTCACCTGCAGGCAGCAAAATAAAATTACAATTTTGTCAAGGACTTCACTGAAGCACTTCAAAAAGATGCATAAGCATCCTGGGGAGAGAATTATGGAACACGAAACACACAAACAAGAAGGCGAATCAATTCAGAGGACTTGGTTTTCTTTTAACGCAGCCACACGAGGCCAACTACACTCTATCGTTCATACTCACATTACGCTCACTGAGCTGACAAATATTTGTGGGTACTCCCTACAGTCCATCCTTGAGCCTTATCACACTTGTCGGTACCCAGTAGTGTTCATACTACATCCACACAAATATATGCATACTCACACTCTTCAGGAGCATAGCCATACTTTTATATATGTGGGGGTGGGTGTTCAACCACATTTTATGTTTCTGTTTGTAATAGTGCACACACATATGCACATTAAAATCGGAAATTTTTCAAGCAGTTGAAGGTGCGGTCTGAACCATCGCTACAATAGTGTACTGTGGCACGTGTTAGTGCATTGAATTTGTACTACAAAGAGCTGAGCAGGTTGGTAAAATTTATTCTAAAAGGCCGTACACCACAAAGCAACTCAGGCTACGAAAAATACCCTTGACGAGGTCTGTGGATACTTTTTACCACCTGGTACTCGTTAATGAGAACTGATGTAAAGCCCTGGAAAAACGTAAAGTAGGGCCAACCATATCCATCCAACTGCATCTCCTCTACTAGTAGTTGCAACTGTACCTCTACGGTATTCACAAGGAAACTAAGACCTTTCCGCACAGTGGTGAAATCAGCTCATTTGTGGCGTTGTGAAATTGAAAGGCAGTAAAGGCCTCGCTCATGTAAGCAACTTGTGCCCCTTCCTTCTTTCGTTTTTTTTAATTCCTGCACGCGCTACGCTTGCTGTTTTAACATTCTTTGACCATTACTTGTTTTGGGTGCATTTACAAAAAATGCTGTTTAGTCCATGTGAAAACTGTGCTGCTGCTCACTAGGTTTGCATGACATATACCCGAATTTCATGAGTAAAGATACAATTTTTTCTAATACTTTCGCTGGTGCTACTTGTGTACACAAAAAGTCCCGCCATTCTGCAAGACCACGATTTTGATATTTTATTCTCAAGCGCGATAAACTAAGCACGACAGGATTCATGAAAAGATATCTAACTTTGTTATAAGAAAGAAGGGGGTGTAGTCAGCTATATACTTGATGTTCAAGCAGTGCAGTGACCAAGGTGATTTCGGCCGCAATAAAAGCCACGGTCGCCCAACAAACTATTGTATTGTTTCAAATCTTCTTTTAAAGTGAAAGATAAAATCCACAAAACTGAAGATCTAAATATAGAAGGGCACCACAACATTTCATTGTAACATTGTAGTATGTGCAATATAAGTTACAGAAACATACCACTTTGCTATCATGAGTTTTGACTTGAAGCACCACCCTGGCATCCCTCCAATCCTGCAGCAGCCGCAGCTTTCAGTCGCTTTTTTACATTTTGTATACGCGAGTGCAGGTGTCATGTTGTGGCGTAATCATTGTTTGTGTGTTGCTGTCAAGCCTCACAATGCCGCAGAGACAACACCAACGACCTGCTCCAAGGAGCTTTCAACACCACGCAAAAGGATTGCTCAGAGGCTTACAGCGGCTACCCCACGATCGTCCTAACTGAGGCAGAACTTTTGATAGTGCACCTGAGAATCCCGTCGAATAAATATTAGTCTCTTGCACCTCAGGACCGCTTTATTAGTTTGTACTGCTACTTCCGAGATATTCAATGCCATGCGTGACTACAGACTTCCCAATCAACATACTCAGCGTGAGACATATGATGTTAACAATGTACAAATTAGGAACGTTTTAATGGGTCATTTCGCGCCAACGATCCCACCTAGGGTGCTCACCAAAAAATCTATGTCAATCAAATTGGTTCCGAAAATTGCACACACATGGGCATTAGCTCTAAAGTATTTCCGCGAGATATTTTGAGTGACAAAAAATTGTTTGCGCCTGTGACCACCATTTGAAATTCTTGAAATGGTTGAAAACCAGGGAAAAAATCCTGATGATTTGACCATTTCACGAGTTCTTTCAATACTTGCTTTTCTTAGCAATGTGCTTTCATTATAAAACAGTTGCTATTGAAACTTGAAAATTTTCACACTTTAGAGCGTACACAAACTGAGTAAATTGTAGTGTTTTCGAGAATTTTTTACAAAACAGAATCATTGATTTAATACATAATGTGCTTTTATCAAACTTTACATAAAACATACCATTTACAAATATATTTGTTTTGCCGGAGTGTCGCACATAAGCTCTAAAAAATAAATACCCGAACTTTGCAAAAACGCCACTTTGGTCAAAGTTGAGAGGTTTGTAGCACACTAAGGTAGTCTTAGAAAAGTCAGGAGAAAAGCGCATACGATTGAGAATCATAGCGACTTAGTTCACGGAAAGTTTAATCGAAATCATTTTTTTAGTGGAGAAAAGACATTTTTGAAATTAAGTCCCACCATTGCATTATTTTGCTATCGGGCCAATACAAGCCAACTGAATTTGTTGCATAAAAAAAGAGTGGCAGTGCATTTACAAAACATAGTTAAAGCCCTCCCTGTTAGTACTCTCTTTTGTATGCTACATATAGAGGTGATAAACAGTGCTAAATATATAACAATGCCAATGAAATATATGCCACAATGCTTTCAATAATGAATCGCGTTACATTTTTTGCATGTGGCGATGAGAAACTATATGTCAAAAACATGTCAGAATGTTACCGTAGGATGAAGGCGTGAGCGTGGTCATTTGAAGCTGATTCAGCACAAAGCTCATTTGTGTATTCCGCATGCGGTATACATACATACAGTACATACCTCCTTATCACTCAAGGTTCAGCACTCGTGTTCGTATTAGCGCCCACTCACATGCACGAGTACTCACTTTTACACGTTTATAGTCGTGCTTACAATAAGCGATACTCAATCACAATCATACTCACGCGTGATCACGCTTCTATAAGCTCCCTCACGTCTACTCATGGTCACATATAAAGTCGCACATATAAACGCACGCACAACGTATCGTTGAATCCTATCACCCTTCCCCCTCGATAAAAAATTGCGGCTGCGCCACCGCGGTCTAACTTTAACTGCGGTGTGATATTGCGCCACAGATAAGGCACACAATTCGGAACGGCTGCGCAGAACGGGGAGGTACAGAACGACGCTGACAATCACACGAAAGAAGTGTACAGATCCCGTGCCGCACGACGACACTGCAGAAAGGCGCAATCAGACTCCAATGGGAACAAAGAGCATATACCACTCGCCGCAACGCAGCCGAATACGATTCCACGAAAAAATATTTCTCTTTCCATATTTATTTACTGACATTCAACAGCCAAACATTTAGGATTATCGCCACTGCAGCTTTGTTCCCGACTGCAATATCGAATAGCCAAGGCGTTCCTCTGTTCGCACGGAGGGTCTAGATCACGAAGTTTGTACTTACTGCAATCACCAACATCCCTGCAAATCCCCGCAGTGTGGGCACGGGGATGATGCCGACGGATGTATTTACGGTTCCTTTCTCCCAAGTCGTCGTCATTGTCGAAATTCACCAAGAAAGGATTGTGTTCTGGTGCCGACGAGCTCGTGACAACGTTTGCTCTTGTGCATCACAGGAGATCGCCGCCGAAGAGTACAAACTCGTTACTTCACATACCTGTTGCCACTGGCGGAAGGAAAACAAAAGACGCTATCAAACGTGCTCGCTACGCACAGCAACCGCCTCACTCCAGTCAATTAGAGCATAAACGCGCACATGGCGAACCAACAAGCCCGCCATACCGCTCGGCGGATTGAAATGCACCTGGAGTTAGCCAACTTTTCCCGTTTAGCGGAGCTCTCCAGGCTTGAGAAAAGACCGACACACCATCGTCAAAATATGTGAGATTTTGCCGACTGTCCCGTCACCTGCTAGCATAAAAGATAACTAAAAAAAATTTTACTTTGCAACGTGAAAGTTTGCAAAAACATCAAAAACGGCAATTTTTTGTGTTATATTAAACTTCCTAGGCGGCGCGACAGCTAGCAAGTTTAAACAATTGCTTCAGCAGTGTTGGTTTGAATTTGTTGTCTTCATTTTTTTCTCTGCCTGCCACGGGAGCCATGAAGGAAGCGCTGCCGCTGCCTCCGAGCATGCCTCCCCTGTTACACTGTCTACTCTCTCGCATAGAGTTACTATATACTTTCTCGATTTCCCCCCTGATGCCACTTTGCGACGCTCTCCATCGCCCGCGCGCCGGCCTGTCGCGCTTGCTCTGTCTGCTAAAAAGAATCACGAACGTTGTTCGAAGCTGTTCGGAAACGCATTAAAGAGGTAGTATTAGTGTATAAATAGCAACAAAGCGAAATGAAGTTGAAAAGTGACTCTTACCAGATATTTTGTTCCCTCCCCAGTCAACTTGCCACCAATATTTTTAAACCGTCTTTTGGTCACAGTGGCAGTTCTAAGTTTTTTTTTCTGTTGGCTTGAAGGGTGCTGCTCTCCTGCCTTTTCATCAGTCACTATTCACTGCTGTTGCGTTCCATTCTGTACCTCTGGCCAGCAAAATAAAGCAGCAGGGGTGTCATTTCACGAGATACCAGCAAACATGGCGCTTCGTGGACGATGACTATGATTGATCGCGCGGAAGAAATGGTGCCGAATGCCACGTCACAAACTACTCGGAAGTGTTTAGCCGACATTTCGCGGAAGCTGACTTTCATGAAAATGCGAAGAGGCGCATATGCTGATCCCCTGATGCAGTGACGAGTGTCGAAAGAGTTCCCAGTTGATTCCCAGCTAATGCCAGTTGAAACCATTTGGATTCACAATAGCTCATTTTCACCGTGGGTGTTTCCACAATACTTGGCGTACATGAAGACTGAGCCTCCTTAGGAGAAAAGCAGCAGCAGCATACAAAAGAGGAAACCAGATTTCTCGACGGACGCGCTGCAATTAGTTTTCCATGTCCGAAAATGGATTCGCGTTCTGCATTGTGGGGCCAGACGTTCACACGAACAGGTTTGAAGAAGTCAGTGCGCTCAATGTAGCAGAAAACAAGAAACTGCTTTTTCAAACAATATCCAAGGCTTGCCTTCTGTGAGAGCAGACAGTAAAAATTGTCAGTCCATAGGCTTCTTTGAGACAACAAATGCACAGCCAGCGAAAGAGTGACCAGGCGCGCGTGCCTCGAGGTCAGCCGACCGCAGGAGCTTAGCATTAGCTTTATTGGAGAAAAATAAATGGCGCGAAAAAGAAAGAGCATGAAAGCTATGAAATAAAAGGCTACAGACAACAATCGCTGTCTCCAAAAGGGAGCTGCAACGATTAGAGGAGGAATGTAACGTGAGAAAATTTCTTTACATCGATAGTGACTCGGATCAGCGAAGAACTAAAGCTAGAGTCAATATGAAAAAGATGCGAAACTACAAGGTGAAAAAAAAACGTAGTAGTGTTAAATCACTATGCGACAATGCGTTATTCTGCGGAACTTCGACAAATTCGTACCAGTATATAGGGACAGCGCTCTTCACACTCCCGTGTAGAACTACGCTTCAAAAGTAGTTGAAAACTACTGCCGGAGAAATAGGTTTCAGTGAACTGGTGAAGCAAATGCTCAAGGCTGAAATGGACAGCCTCGGAATAGAGCAAGCCAAAATGTGCAGCTTCATCATAGATGAAATGACAACAACCAAAGAGATGTCCTCCTGGGAGGACACCTACACATGGGCGCTCTAAAGAAAGCCTTGTCCTACTTAGAAAGAATCGAATTATAGAACTTCCTTTGTGCTTCTAGATCTGTGGCCTTAAGACTAGGGGTCGAATTCCAATGAAATGCTTCTTTACCAGAGCATGCACTGGTGAACTGCTTGCTGAAACTACTAAAGACATCATCAGAACAGTTGGGATTCCACATAGCACGACTTGTGACTGATAATCATAAACTAAACGTCGCTGCAATAGACATATTGGCAGATGGGCAACCAAAAAAATCAGGTATTTTACCCCATCGACCCAAGCCGCAGTTCGTTTCTGGCATTCGATCACAGTCACCTTTAAAAAATCATATCGCAGTTTCTAGCACCAGAATAGGGAAAAACAGGTGAAAATTTAGCAACTTACATAACGGGCCTCTACGCGATGCAGCGGTGCTCGACTCTCAGGCCGGTACGTTTTCTTAACGTCTACACGTCTAACATCAATATATTGTCACGACGCAGACACAGCAGATGTCGGATATAGGAGAGCTCACTTTAATTACACGCAAGGCACTCGTAAAAAGAATGGGGCAAGAACTTCGTCTTTCCTTCTTGCAGCGCGAGCTCTTTATCTATCTATCTATCTATCTATCTATCTATCTATCTATCTATCTATCTATCTATCTATCTATCTATCTATCTATCTATCTATCTATCTATCTATCTATCTATCTATCTATCTATCTATCTATCTATCTATCTATCTATCTGTCTATCTGTCTGTCTGTCTGTCTGTCTGTCTGTCTGTCTGTCTGTCTGTCTGTCTGTCAGTCTATCTATCTATCTATCTATCTATCTATCTATCTATCTATCTATCTATCTATCTATCTATCTATCTATCTATCTATCTATCTATCTATCTATCTATCTATCTATCTATCTATCTATCTATCTATCTATCTATCTGTCTGTCTGTCTGTCTGTCTGTCTGTCTGTCTGTCTGTCTGTCTGCCTGTCTGTCTGTCTGTCTGTCTGTTGCCTATCTATCTTATCTATCTATTCTATCTATCTATCTATCTATCTATCTATCTATCTATCTATCTATCTATCTATCTATCTATCTATCTATCTATCTATCTATCTATCTATCTATCTATCTATCTATCTAGCCGCCTACGACTTTTATCTCTCCTGGTCGTTTCGATAATGCTATTGATACCAAACTTGGTATGACATAACATGACACTATGAACAACATATTTGTCTAGGCATAACACGAAAATCATGGCATGTTTGTCATGAACGTCTAGATTTATATTTCATGGTCCTGCAGCTCTTGCGATGGTTTCGTTCACAAGGCATGTTGCAAAACAGGTATTGTATGACATGATTGTATGGCGAACACAAGCGACAGACCCTAACATGAAAATTATAACATGCGTGTCATGTAACATGTCTACGTTCCACGCTCATGATGCGCTCCAGGCCGTTTCGCTAGCGTCACATATACCAAGTTTGGTATTACGGTACGTAAATGAATGACGAATGTATTTGACTTGTGCAAACATTATAATCATGAGATGCACGTCATATAACATGACTACATGCCACGCGCATGATGCGCTGGAGGCCATTTCGCTAGCTTCACATAGGACTAATTTGGTACTACGTGTTGTCAATGGATGATGAAAGTATGTGACTGGTGCAAACATGAAAATCATGAAATGCGTGTCATGTGAAAACATGACTACATGCCACATTCAAGGCGCCAATACATTTCGACGTGACGCGGTGCGCGTGCTGACCGGCGTACATTTTGTTGCGTCACGCCGGCGTTGCCACGCCAGACGCTGGTCCTGCCATATACTCGCAGGCGCGCGCCACGCTGCCTTGCTTTGACGCATGCGTGTTTCAGCAAGTCAGGCGTCCCTCCGTCTCGAAAAAAGGGAGACGCAGTGTTGTCTGGGCAATGCATCGGCACGAAATGCAGCATGTCGCATTTCGCACTGGTTGCCGTCGGGGCGCCCCGACGGACGCTGGTCCCGCCTGGCGTCAGACCATAGAGTGCTCGCGTTTTGCTAACGTAGCGTCGCTGAGCACAGCATGCGCGCGGGTCAACGTTACATTGGAGTATACTGGTCCCTTCATGATGCGCTCGTGGCCGTTTTGCTAGCTCCACATTTCGTCATCCATTGACGCCGCGGAACACGTCGTCGTGTTGCGTGATGTCAATGAATGACAAAATATATGACTGGTGCAAAAATGAAGATCCTGACACGCGTGTCATGTAGAACATGCCAACATACCACGCTCAAAGCGTGCTCGCAGGCCGTTTCGCCAGCTCCAAATATACTAAATTTGGTATCACGTGACGTGAATATATGACGAAGGAGAATGACACATCCAAACATGATAATCATGACATGAAGTCATGTACAGGCATCACTTACCTCCACCTCGTAACGTTGTGCTGATTTCAAAGTGGCATATCGACCTTTCTCAGTCGTGCTTCGCATATCATCGACTTCCACTGTACGTGGGATCTGCCAATTTATATACACGGCATTCTTTACCAAATTGGGTTCATCATTATGCCTCGATGCTCTCATGCCATGATCTTGGTATGAGACTTCCTGTCATCCCATCATGCCGTTATCGATTGTGCCCGCGAAGAACTTTTGCTCTTTTCATTGGGTGGCAACATTGAAGAGTATTTCCCAGTCGCTTCTAGCCGAGTGTTTGTGGTCACGGACACACCACCATTCCTCCTTTCTCATCCACTTTTGTTTGCATCTCCTGCGCTCCGTTTTCGAGAATACCGTTACTTTTCACGCCGTCTAAGCTTGCTACTCGCCGTCACCACTTCCTTTTGCCTTCCTTACAATTCGACGGGGTGTCAGCGAACTTCAGCTTTCCAACATGTTTCCGTGCCCAGTCAACCTGCACCACGATGAGTACCTTGGTCATACTGACGACCTTGACCCAAGTTTTGTCTACCATGTGTCTGATGACTCCGCTCCTCTACAGGTTGACGCTGTGAACGTTGATGTTCTTCCTGCGCAGCCGTCACTTGACATACCATTTTTCTCGATGCATTGACCCCTACCTCCCACCCAACCAGCACACTCAGCTGCTCGTGTTCTTCGACCACTTTCGTACGTAATTCGACCTTCCAAAACCATGAATAGCACCAATTCTCGCATGGCTACTGGCACAACAGACACGCACGACCCATCCCGATAATTTCGGTGATAAAAATTCTCTCTCGGACGACATTGACGCAGGAAGACTTTGACGACGACGCTTGGGTGTGCGTACTTCCCAAGATAGTCGTCGGGTTATATCAACGATTTTTGCGTCTTCTAGCTGTGTAGAGACTGGGGAGATGTCTCTGAAAGCTGTCGAATAGCGAGAATGGTAGTCAGCTTCTTGACGGCGAGTGCCGATGCGATGGACAATAGAAAAGTGTTAATCGTGCAGTTTGAGAGCCCACCTGGCGAACTTAGCATTGAGGTCTTTTTTTTTGAAGGCAGCGAAGGGCGACGCTGTCGGTAAATACCGTGAAGCTTTTACCATAAACGTATGGACGAAGTTTTTCGACTGCCCAAACTACCGCCAAGCACTCAAGTTCAGAGGCGTGGTATCGGCTCTCTGGTTCACTCAGCTGGTGGCTAGCACAAGCGACCGGTCTCTCCTGCACGTCCATCGTTAACTTGCAAGAGAACAGCTCCGAGGCCAAGGCCACTGGAATCGGTGTGTAGAATCATCGGGACATTCTTGTCATAGTGTGCGAGCGTCGGTGGGGTTTGAAGGGCAGTCTTGAAGTCGCGGAAGGGCAGCTTCTTGGTCGAGGTTCGCCATTTCCAGCGAACTTTCGTCAGTAACTTGTTGAGAAGTACCGCGCGAGAAGCGAAGTCAGAGACAGAGCGTCTGAAACACTGAAGTGAAGCCCAAGAAACATTTAAGCTCCTTAGCCGTGGTGGGAGGTGAAATACAGACAATGGCTCGGAGCTTCGTGGGATCAGGGCTGATGCCTTTGGCGCTCACTATATATACTGTGCCCCAAGTAACTAACTTCTGAAAAGCCGAAAAAGCACTGAGTAGGTTTAATGCAAAGACGAACCTCTTTAAGAGCACGCAAGACCATTTCCAAGCGCCTGTGGTGTTCGGGAAACGTGGAAGCAGAGATAATTATGTCGTCTCAATATACCAAAGCCATCGATCACTTGAGATGCCCAAGGACCTGGTCGAATCATTGCTAAATTGTTGCAGGAGTGTTGGAGAGACCAAATGGCAGGCGGTTAAACTGGTATAGGCCACCCGGAGTTATAAAGGTGGTTTTCTCAGCATCATTCGGGTGTAGTTCCACCTTCCAATAGCGAAAAAGAAGATCCAGCGTGGTAAAAAAAACGGGCACCATGCAGGTGGTCAGGGGTATCGTCAAGATCGAGGGAAGTGGATACACGTCAGGCTTGGTGACACTGTTAAACCGTCGATAGTCAACACAGAAACGGATCGTGCCGTCTTTCTTTCTCACAGTAACCTACGGGGAAACGACTACGGACTTGACGAGCGTGATACGATACCACGCTTAAGCATACCGTCCACTTGCTTAGCGATTTCTGCGCGTGCAGAGGCAGAGGACTTGACACGGGTGATGCTGAACAGGAACTTCGGAGCCAGTGTCGATTCTGTATTGCACCAAAGGAGTGCGGCCGAACTCACTGGGTGACATCGCCACGCACTCACGTAATCTCCGTTTGAAGTGCTCGAATCTCAGCTTTCTGTGAAGGAGTCAAGTTGGGACTGAAGTTGAATTTGTTCAAATCTAAGGGCGATGCAGTTGGTGGCGAAGGTGCTACGGGCTGTTCCACTGCTACGACAGACGGTGCTTCAAGGTAGGTACAGGTACCAAGGACGGTGCCTGACGGCATGAACAGGATACTGTGACACAGGTTGAAGACAAGCGCTGCAAAGGTTTTGCCGGAACAGCGATGGCAGGCCCATGGCATTGCGAATTCGCCTCCAGGTGGGAACAAATGGTACTTTCTACAAGAATGTCCTTGTCAACAAAGGACTTGTAGGGGCTGTAAACAGAAACCCACGCAGCAGATAACAAGGGGATAGTAACTGAGGTTGCCCTAATCACAGAATTGAAAAAAAGGAATGGTTTTCCAATTTCAGGTTGTTCCTTTCTGTTTGTACCCACAGCCATATTTGTGCGCGTTATTAGAATGCCGACTTTCAAAGAAAATTTATTAATCAGACTTTGTCAACACTTCTGTAAATAACACGTTTCAACGGGAAATATGACTGCCAAGAGCAAGCTTTATTGGACGTTTCAACATTTGCTCGATTTGGTGTCGGAGCGGCAGATGTCAGTTCAATGGTGCAATGAGTGCCGTTAAACTGCAAACTAATGCCAAACCCTGCGCACCATTCACAGCCTGAGATCACTGGCACACACAGGTTTGAGACAAAAAAGAACCGCTGTCTCACTGTCTTCCCTAGCGCACACACAATCAAGCAGGCTTCGCCGAGAGTAGGTAGAGTGGCTCCGTCTGCTAGGACGAGATGGGGTTGATCGACCTGCTCAGGGCTCACCAAAAGTCTTCCAGACAAGAAACTCATCGCTAAAAAACTGAATGCAGCCCCTGTGTTCACTAGTGCTTCAACGTGCTGCGGCGGATCTCAAAGCTTCACCGGCAGAGTTGGAATCTTGGTGAAGGGGCTAAGTGAAAGAAGAGGGGCTTCAGCCATCAATTGGGATCCTGCCCTCGATGGCGCTCAGGCAACCCGACAAGGCTTTCCGGGACAAGCTGTCGACGTGAGCCGCGGGCTCTTGAATGTCGCAGTGACCTTGCCGGACGTGTTTGTTGCGTGAGGTAGAGCTGAAGATAATGACCGTCGCCAAATCTTGTTTCCAGCGCCGAGACCAGAGTTCATATTTCGAGCGGACGACTTGCGGGATGTACTCGAAGCATAGGTGTATCAGCAGGGGGGGGGGCAAGGAGGGTGCAACCCCCCACACTGAGAAAAGTGGGGGGGGGGGCTGAGCCTCACCACTTTCGACAGTGGTCACTGTTGGCTGCACAATGGGGAAACCAAAAACTAAAGCGAAATTTTCGTTAACCACTGTAATCACTCAATTATATTGTTAGGAGAAAAAGAAAATATTACGAGGCAAAGGTGCATTGTAGTGATCATTTTCCAACATTTAAGAAGAGGCGAATTATTTGAAGGCTCTTTGCGACGCTTTCCGTCCTGTGCAGTAGCACTGCAGAGAAGGCTAGCACTGAACAGGGGTCCTATATATTGTATCACTTGTTCATAATTTTATTCTGGTGTGACTGGCCGATGAAGTTAAAATGGGAACGAAAAAACTTTTTATGAACTCGTCAAAGCATTTGCTGCTTCAGGAAAATCATTTTCTTTCATCAAAAAGGATTTCCATCACCGCTGCTCTGTCGAAGCTGCTGCAAGAGCAGATGATTGCGACTAATATTTCCAAGTATTCCAGTTTTGCCGTACGGGAAGCGCCAGGAAAGGTTTCCGCTTTAATCTCAGATAATTCTGAACAGCCTTGGTTACGGCAACATGAATCGATGGAGGCAGCTTGCAAAGAGGCGATGAATAAAGCAGTGGACTCGAGCTCAATGAGAAGCTGAAATAAGTCGATAGGAATTCTCAAAATACATTTGGTTCCTCAAGGAGTGCTTTACATTTAAAAACTGAAATTTTCGTGAGCTGTTTTTATCACTGAAGTTTCATTCAATGATCAAATATTTACCGTTGAGGAGGCTGCCATCCACATCATTGTATTTATGTGGCAAGTTGGGAGGTAACGCACAGCACATGTTGGTGCGTCAAAGAAACAATCTCTCTCTCTCTCTCTCTCTCTCTCTCTCTATATATATATATATATATATATATATATATATTGTAAAGAAGAGGAAGTACTCCGGCGCAGAGGCAGCAGCATCGAGTGTGCAGCAGCGGCTCGAGCTCGGAAATTGCGGCTGGTGTATCGCCTTCCAAGCCTTCCAAGCACCGACCTTTCTGCTTAATAAATCTCCTTTATAATTGGTGGAGACGTGCCGGGTACCGTCCCTTACACCTTCCCGCTACCATCCTGGAACTCCGTTCTCGACGGCTACCTTCTGCTATGCCGGACGCCGATCAGCAGACGCTTCCATCTCTTCCGGCCACCTGTCCAGGCAGTGTTCCTCAGCGGGAGCCTCCAATCTTCAGTGGAACAGATGACAACGACGTTGAAGAGTGGCTCTCGACTTTCGAACGGGTGAGCGCTTTAAACAGATGGACGGACGCGGACAAGTTGACACGCGTTTCGTTCTATCTCGCGGGTGTAGCCAGCCTTTGGCTTAGAAACCACCAGGCAGACGTCCGAACGTGGCCGCAATTTAAAACGTCGATTGTAGCAGTCTTCGATCGACCTGCCGTCCGAAAACTTCGTGCCGAGCAACGTTTACGCACACGCGCACAAGAAACGGGTGAAACCTTCACAAGTTACATAGAGGACGTCGTCGATTTGTGCAGACGCGTGAACGCCGAAATGACGGAAGCTGAAAAATGTAAGCACATCCTCAAAGGAATTGACGACGACGCTTTTCAAATGCTCTTGGCGAAAAGCCCGACCACTGTTAATGACGTAATTAGCCTCTGCCAAAGCTACGATGAATTGCGGAAGCAGCGAGCTCTGACAAGACGTCCTCCAGCGCACGATTTGGCATCGCTATCTAGTGTGATCAGTGGTCATGACCACGCGCCACTAATAGCCGAAATAAAAGCATTTGTCCGCGAAGAAGTTGCATGACAGCTTTCCTTGGTGCCTTTCACACCAGAAGCTACCACAACTTTACCATCGTCTCTACGTGACGTCATTCAAGGAGAGGTCGCCGAGGCCTTACCAGCTGCTCGCGAGCCTAATCTTGTGGCTGCTCCTCTCACCTATGCCGCGGCTGCAGCCATGCCAACTCGCAAGGCGCCTGCACCTCCGTTCCAGCCTCGCGCGAGCTATCCCCCAGCTCCAGTTCACTGGACCAGCACTAACACCGCCAACCCGTGGCGCACCCTCGATAATCGCCCGATATGTTACGCTTGTCGATACCCCGGACACGTCGCAAGGTATTGTCGCCACCGGACGCATATCACCAATGAAAACCGCCGTGAGCCTTTCTTCCCGCTTGACTCCAACGCGCGATACGGTTCCTCCACTCCAATGCCAGCCCGCTACCAGGACGACCACCGCCCTCGCCCGGGACGTCTTCGCTCGCCCTCTCCACGCCGCCGCTCGCCTTCTCCTATGCGTCGACGGCCCGCACCTAACGAGGAGGAAAACTAGACGACGCAGTTCCTGAGGCAAGAACTGCGCAAGTTTCGGTTTGCCCAAGTCCTCACTTGTCACCTACCAATGTTATTGATGTGTTCGTCGAAAATATCCCTACTGTCGCTCTTGTAGATACCGGTGCAGCTGTTTCGGTTATAGATGCTGGATTTTGCCGCTCAATTCGTAAGGTTACGACGCCTTTCTCCGGATTATCGCTTCGCACAGCCAGTGCTCAACCTGTTCAACCGACCGCAGTATGTACAGCCCGCGTGACAATTCAGGACGTTCTGTATACGATAGAGTTCGTGGTTCTTTCATCATGCTCCCATAATATTATTTTGGGATGGGACTTTTTGTCGCGTCATAACGCCGTAATAGACTGTGCTAGGGCTGAGGTCGAATTTTGCTCACTGGATGACCAAGCGTCCGTTGACACCCAGTTTGCCGCTAAACTTGTCGTTAGCGATGACACCTACATCCCTCCATGCTCTTTTGCGTTCGTGCCAGTTTCATGCAGCGCCATATCCGACGGCACGGTCTTCTTCACACCATCTCCAATATTCGTCGCCCGAAGAGCTCTCCCCCTGCCTTTCGCTGCTCTCGATCTTGTAGAAGGGTCAACCACAATGCCAATTTATAATCATGAGTCGTCGTCTTTATCCCTACTTTGTCGCGAGTGCCTTGGCCACGTCGAGACAATCAGTTCTTCCAGAATTATATCCGTCCCCGATGAGGTGCCTTCTACCTCCGTCTGTGAACTGGCTGTCGTCTCAGCGCCTGACTCAACGTCGGCAAACATATTTCAACCATTCATCGCTGCAGATTTGACATCTTCGCAGCGTTCACAACTCCTCACCATTCTAGAGAGCTACCGCCACTTTTTCGACGTTGAACAAACATCTCTCGGCCGTGCCTTAGCAGTAGAACACCACATCGACACTGGGTCCCACTCACCGCTGCGACAACGACCATATCGCGTGTCCGCTACAGAACGCCGCGTCATTGCTGACCAAGTAGACGACATGCTTCGCAGAGGCGTCATTCGACCTTCACAGAGCCCATGGGCGTCTCCGGTGGTTCTCGTCAAAAAGAAAGACGGTTCTATTCGTTTCTGTGTCGATTTCCGGCGATTGAACAAGATCACGCTGAAGGATGTCTATCCACTACCGCGCATTGACGATGCTTTGGACAGTTTGCAGGGTGCCGAGTTCTTTTCCTCGTTAGACTTGCGGTCAGGCTACTGGCAGGTGCCTATGGCGGAGGCCGATCGCCCCAAAACCGCTTTTGTCACGCCAGACGGCTTATATGAATTCACCGTCATGCCCTTCGGACTTTGCAATGCACCTGCAACGTTCGAACGAATGATGGACAACATCCTGCGTGGACTAAAATGGAAGATATGCTTGTGTTACCTCGATGATATCGTGGTCTTCGCCCCTAACTTTGACACACACTTACGTCGCCTTCAGCACGTCCTTACTTGCTTAACTAACGCCGGTTTGCAATTAAACCTCAAAAAATGTCGATTTGCCATGCGTCAACTGAACATTTTGGGCCACGTTGTTTCCAAGGAAGGCATCCTCCCGGATCCCGAGAAATTGCGAGCTGTTACGGCGTTTCCTAAACCTGCCACCATCAAAGAACTTCGAAGTTTTATCGGCTTGTGTTCGTATTTCCGGCGATTCGTCCGAAACTTCGCGTCTATTATATCACCTCTCACGCAACTTCTCAGCAGCTGTAAAGACCTCTTATCGTGGTCCCCTGCCTGCGACGAGGCTTTCACCACCCTGCGACGGCTTCTTACGACGCCACCCATTCTACGCCATTTCGATCCTGAAGCTCCAACTGAAATCCACACCGACGCCAGTGGTGTAGGCCTGGGTGCTGTGCTCGCACAGCGTAAACCGGAACATCAGGAATACGTCGTGGCATACGCTAGTCGGACACTTACCAAGGCTGAGAGCAACTACAGCGTCACAGAAAAGGAGTGCTTGGCCATTGTGTGGGCCCTTGGAAAGTTTCGCCCATATCTATATGGTCGTTCTTTTGACGTCGTGACCGACCACCACGCGCTGTGCTGGCTTTCGACGTTAAAAGACCCATCTGGCCGCCTCGCTCGCTGGGCGTTGAAAATTCAAGATTACGACATACGCGTGGTTTATCGGTCAGGACGGAAGCATGCTGACGCCGACGCCCTTTCCCGTTCCCCCCTGCCCCAGAATGCCACAGCTGACTCCGCTTGCGATTCCACATTGTCATCGCTTGACTTTGACACCATTGCTATCGAACAACGCAATGACCCGTGGACTGCGTCTCTCCTCAATCATCTCTCCGACACTTCTGAACTCCCAAAGACGCGAACGCTTCGGCGCCAAGTTCCACACTTCTCGATACGTGACACGCTTCTCTATCGACGCAACTACGCACCAGAGGGACGCAAGTGGCTCCTCGTCGTTCCACGAACCCTGAGGTCGCAGATTTGTTCCTCTTTTCACGCTGACCCACAATGTGGCCACGCAGGAGTCTTCAAGACCTACGAAAGGCTTCGACATCGCTACTACTGGCGTGGCATGTATACCTTCGTTCGCAACTTCGTCCGCTCTTGTGCCGAATGTCAGCGCCGAAAATCTCCACCACGCGCCTCCGCCGGTGAACTGCAGCCTTTACCATGCCCTTCCCGACCCTTCGAACGGGTTGGAATAGATATTTATGGGCCACTTCCATTGACTCCGGCTGGCAACAGGTGGATAATAGTTGCTATCGACCACCTAACGCGCTATGCTGAGACCGCTGCTCTTAAAACGGCTACAGCACAGGAGGTTGCCACTTTCCTACTGCGTCATTTTGTGTTGCGTCATGAAGGCCCTCAAGAACTCCTCAGTGACCGCGGCCGCGCCTTCTTGTCCGAGGTCATTGAAAAATTGCTCGCTGAGTGTGCTATTGTACATCGCACATGTACCGCTTACCACCCACAAACCAATGGGGCTACCGAGCGCTTTAATCGTACTCTCGGTGACATGCTATCCATGTATGTGACGCCTGACCACTCTAACTGGGACTTAGTTCTCCCATTCATTACATACGCCTATAATACGGCAACGCAAGCGACAACAGGCTTCTCCCCTTTTTACCTCCTCTACGGCCGTCACCCCTCCCACACCATTGACACCATTTTGCCCTATCGACCAGACGCGTCCGAGTGCCTACCGATCTTGGACGCCGCCAGACACGCAGAAGAATGCCGCCAGTTAGCTCGTCGCTTTACCTGCGATGACCAAAACAGGCAAAAAGCAATTCATGATGCCCAGACCTCAACTCCCGTTTTTATTCCGGGTTCTCTTGTATGGCTGTCAGTGCCGCATCGCACACCAGGGCTCTCTTCCAAACTTCTGCCAAAGTACGATGGGCCATATCGTATTGTCGAACAAACTTCGCCAGTAAACTACCTCATTGAGCCTCTTACGCCACCATCAGACTTGCGACGTCGCAACCGCGAGGTTGTACACGTCCAGAGGCTCAAGCAATACCACGGTTCAACGCCGCCTGCCCAGGACTAAGTCGCCAGGATGGCTCCTTTTTTCTCCGTGGGGCCATTGTAAAGAAGAGGAAGTACTCCGGCGCAGAGGCAGCAGCATCGAGTGTGCAGCAGCGGCTCGAGCTCGGAAATTGCGGCTGGTGTATCGCCTTCCAAGCCTTCCAAGCACCGACCTTTCTGCTTAATAAATCTCCTTTATAATATATATATATATATATATGGGCTGGCGAGTGTGATAGCTTAGCCCCCCCCCCCCCCCCTTCGCCAAAGAGTTGGTACGCCACTGATAATCTCGAGGTATTCGACGGCGGCGCCACGCAGCTACACAACAAGCGTCAGAGCTTTATTTTGAACTATCCAGCCGTTTATGGCAGCAACAGACTCAAACTGCACCAAAAATGCTGCCCACGACGTGGTGCTATCGAAGGTAGGCAGTGGAAGTTGTGCTCCGAAAAACCGAGGCTGAGCTGACAGAGGAAGATTTCGTTCGACCGCGGTAGAGACACGTTGCTGAAGGCCAGACTGCTCCTCAATGACAGAGATCCGCGCAGCTAGGTCGGCGATGACATCCACCGTCGGGGCACGTTGAGCGAGGGTGGCCTCAATAGACAGCAAGCGGGTAGCGAAGTGAGTGTTGAAATCCTGCATAAGGGCTCGTCTGTCGGCCTCACCTTGTCAAACAAGGGCTTGCAGGCAGTCATTTATAAGTTGACTGGCACTAGCGCTTGACTGTTGAGGGTGATTTGGCGTATCCTGGACTTAAAACTCCGACAGAAGAGGCTGATGGGGTACTGGTGGCGGAATGTGTGATGAGACTGGGGCTCCCGCTGCCTGTGCCAAGCTTTCCTGCAGGAGGTTCCAGGGCCATTGACGACGTGTCGTTTTCTGTAGGGTGTATCTGTGAAGCACCGACAGTTGCTGTCATTGCGGCAGCCCTACTCCTTGTAAACATGGGTTAAAGTTGTCACCGCTGCCACCAAATGTCACGTACAAGAGCAACTTGTTCGAAGATGTCGAGTAGATCCTTAACGATGTGGCGCATACCCACACTGGGGGATCGGCCAAGAACCGAATGGTTTTCATAAATTTCTTTATTAATAACAGGTTAAAATCATTCTATTTACAAGAAATAACAGACAAATGCGACAAGACGAATTTGATGGTTGAATTGTAAATAATCTGTAGTGTAATGTAATAAAGCATCGTATTTGATTTATTATGAATTTGGAAATTTTAGAATCTCTCGAACACTGATTTTAACACTTGAACGTCTTTGAACTTTTGACGAACTCCTGCAATGCGTCAACCCTCTTCCCGTTGCTGTGGCCTAGAGACAAAGCCCCGAAAGAAAGCACATTTTGAGCATTTAAATCTGTTCAGAAAAGGTGGCAAACGGCACCTTAAAGTGTTTTTACGTAAGGCAGAGTATCTATTACAATAAATGAGGTAATGTTCAGTTGACTCATTTACTCCACAAACACGACAATGAGAGGAGGCTGCCAGACCAGCTCTGTGTAAGCATAAATTTAGCTGGGGAATTCGACAGCACAGTGTAGTGATCGCGACTTTCGTTCCTCGCGTTTGACATATTTTATTATTCCAACAGTATAATAAGTGCTTGAATTCTGGTATGTCTGTTAGTGAAGGTGTAGAAAATTACTCTAACAGTATATTTCTTCTAATCTAGCGCCTATCAAGAATTTCGATGCCGGTAATACTTCAATAACAGGCACGTTTAAAGATGACTTGGCCAGCGCATCTGCCATTTCATTCATATAAATGCCCTTATGTGTCCTGGAACCCAGACCAATTTGATCAGATTGAGATGCGAGGGAACTTATGCTTTGAAAGCCCTCTGAGCATGCAAGTTCTCATCTGCAGTAAGGGAGGCACATACTGATAGTGAATCCGTTAAAATTATTGTGGACCTTACTGAAGCAGTTATTTTACGGAGAGCTGAAATTTTCGCAAAAAAGTTTGCTTCAAATATGGGCACAAAATCTGGAAGGCGAACTGAAGTGGGCCAATCTAAGGCTGGAGAAAAAAATATTATTCCACATTTTTCTTCTCTTTGTGACGCATCAGCTGCTATGACTGCTTGTATTGGCGTATGTGCAAGGTAATCACTTAATATAGCTTCTAAACAACTGAGCTGCATCAATTCTGAATTTTTTGGAAATATATCATCAAACTGTAATTTAATAGCATTGTTAATGGTACTTATGAAGGGAACAACAATAATTTGAACGTTTAAATAGTCTAGAAAGCGCTGTATAACCAGAATTTGGAGTATACAAAATCTTGACCAGTATTTTCCAAAAAACAAGTCAGGACGCTCATTAAAAACTGTTTCTAAGCGCCTTACCGGCGGTTCATACAACCTGAGAAATGCCTGTGTAGCTACCAATTCTAAGCGGGTCACAAGTGAGGGAAGTCGAGCTTCCAGATACAAGATTTTTATTGAAACAAACTTAGGGAGACCTAAGCATAGTCTCAAGGCTTGTATCTTTATGACTACCAGAGGATGTATCTTGTAGGCGGGTGCCCCTGCGTATAACAGACACCCGAACTCAAGCACCGGGCGAATATACATACACTGAGATAAGAGTACTTCTCCGCATACCAAACTGACTATTAGTGATTTTGCTTCATATTCCCACCGTATGACCTTCCTTTGCTGCAATGTACTCAATGCGTGTCTTCCAAGACATTGATTGGTCATAGATCACCCCCAGATATTTCACATTCATTACTTTAGGGATAGGACCCATATGATAGGAGATCGAAATGTGAAAAGGGTCTTTGAGAGGAAATGTTAAAACAGAACATTTCTTGACATTTAAATACAGTTGTAAGCTGTCAAGCCACATTTCTACGGCAGATAGGTATGTCTGTAATATTTGAAATAGCTTATGAATGCCCTCTGCTGCTGAAAAAAAATTCGAAGTCGTGCGCATACACGTAAGTGTGCACGTCTAGTGCTGTGGTACAAAGCTAATGAGGATATTGAACAGCACCGGGAAAGGACGGCGCCTTGCGGTACACCTCTAGTTTGCACTTATTTGGAAGATGAGATGCCGATTTTGTAACAGTAAAACGTTTCATTGCGTAAAAGTTCTGCTATCCATGACTTTATATAGTTCGGGAAGTTGAGGTTGTGCAGCTGGTTGATTAACATTATATGCTCAACGCTGTCGTATGCTTATGCTATATCGAGAGTGACGAGCACAGCATATTTGCCTTCACGCTTAGCTAATTTTATGCGACTTTCAAGGTCTATATGGGCCTGCTATATGGAGCATCCGGATCTGAAGCCAATTTGGGATGGATTCAGAACTTCTCTCTCAATGATGAAATTTGTTATTCCTACTTTTAGGATTCTCTAAACTACTTTTTCAAAGTTTGAGGTTAACGCAATGGGCCTAATGTTATCCAAAACGTATCATTTACCCGGAACTTTCAGTATTGGTAGTACCTTTGCGATTTTACACTCCAACGGGAGCCATGAATTACTTAAAGAATAGTTGATTATATCCAATAGGTATTGTTGGCACTCATTGCGCACCATTTTCAACATGAACGAGCTAACTCCGTCAGGACCAGGAGTCGCTGGTGGCAAGTTAGCTAACACCTGCGACAATTCATACCTGGAAACTTCTGTGAAGTCCTCGTCCCTTAGCGCATGTGAAGGAAGTGGTGATAGTTAGCTGGACAAATGTTGCTCCAATCTTTTACCAATCTCTTTAATGAAGCTTTTATTTATTCAGCCGACAAAATGATAGAGTCTGCACTTATTGATTGCGGTATCATTTTCTTTTTACGTAGGAATCTAAATAGCGCTTTTTTTATTCTAGGATTTAGAAAGATAATCGAACTTCCGCCTTTCGTAATCTTCTTTTGACTTGGTAAGTGTACCTTTAAAAACACTTGCAGCGAACTGGTAGTCTTTCCAATTTTGCGGGCACTGAGTGTACAAAAGCTTTTTCCATGCTGCCTTCCTGCGCCTATAGTCCCTCGAGAAATCGTCATTCCACCAAGAAGAACTCGAGTTATGATTAGCTGACGACACCACGAATTCATATTTCTCACGGGAATTCTCTAATAAAGAGTACAAGCTTCGAGCCTTTGGCATCGTTCAATTATCTGACTAAGAAGACAGTAAAAAAAAGGAAGGAATCCTTAAATTTTGAGTAGTTCATATGCGTACCAGTAATAGAGATCGATGAAGCTGTCTGAATTTCTATTTCGAAAGTAATCGGTAAGTGGTCGCTGTTTGTTGGGCAATCGACGACTGAACAAGATGAAACGTTAAGGTTGGAGCTTGTAAAAGTTAAATCTAGCGCTTAAAGGGGTGGTGCCACCAAATTTCGAGGCTATTCGAAGCTTGTCGTGAATTTATTCTGTATACAAGGACTCTCCACACGAAAGGTTGGACCCTACAAACACGTACAATATATTTTTATTCACTTATAAAAGTGTAGCCGAATGCTCAATCTCGTGATCTAGGCCTATCGCTTGCTCAGCAGCACTGACGTGTCAGAATAGGAGAAGCAACGGCAGTTGTCGTGACATCACACCAGGTCTGTAGTGACGTGAGTGACCTCCCCCATTTCCTAAACGAGCGTACCCAACGTACCAGCAGTGCACCGGTTGCTGTATTACTCGCAGAATTTCGATCGCTTCTTGGCTAAGTGCTACGCGTCGAAACCTGCGAAGGCGTTCTGTTTTGCTGACGCTTGTGTGGCACCTGTGTGCGAGAGCAGACGAAATTCAGCACGATGCGCGTCACAGCCTTGAGTGATCACATGGCCAAGCCACCTATGTATCGACGTCACTGCCCAACTCCCCCGCAGGGGCGCCTGCGCAAGTAGGCGTTTGGTGTGTAGCGACACCACGGACCCGAGCTAACGGGGGAGTTTTGACTCCCTCCCATGCCTAGACGTGCGTCGCTTTGCCGTGTCCGGGGAAAAGGGGATCCTGGGGGTTGAGCCGACGCTGGGTGATTGGACCTTTAAGGCCCCCGGGCAGAGGCAACACACCCCTTTGGCCCCGGCTTCACGCAGACGGCACCCCTGGGCTGACCCACCTAGAAAAAATCGGCAGTCACCTTTTCCTATCTCTCTCCCCAACAACTTCGTCTTTATCTCTCTCTTTTTTAGTCTGTCCTGTCTACTTCTCTCTTCTGTTAACTTCCAATTTTCCTGGTGGCAAGGGTTAACCTTGTGTAATTACTCAACCTTGAGTAGTTATATTTGGCTATAGTGGCAATGTACGGCTGGCGTCTGCAGCCTTATGCTATTAAGTGCTTCAGCGTCCCCTGGTTGGACTCCATGGTGGGTGGTCGCCATTGCTGCTGAAAAAAAGTACACTACTATGGGAACACCTGCATTTCCCCGTCTCCTAGATCGTCTTCCGCTTAAGAGGGGACGCACCGATGAAATATCAATTTTCAGCCAACCCTGACAATGCTTTCCAAAACTCCATGTTGTGCACAGCGAAAATTCAACAAAACAACCCATAGCCTTATCTCTATTTCTTGTTGCGAAATTTTTGACTGATGTCTTTGGCCCAGGATACAAGGTTACAAAGATGACTAGCGGAGACCTTCTACTTGAGCTGCATGAAAAACATCACTATGAAAAACTTGGCAGTCTCGTAGTATTTGGTGATATCCCAGTATTTGTTTCACCTCATAGATCAATGAACACCACACGCGCAGTTGTTTCAGGAGCAGACCTTCTTGAAATGTCTGAACAAGAACAGCTTGAAGGGTGGAAAGGGCAAAATGTCACGGATGTGAAACGAATCGTCATCAGACGCGGCAACAAAGAAATACCTACCAAACATTTATTACTCACTTTCACATATGCACACTGCCTTCTTCTATAGACACAGGCTACATCAAACTCCCTGTCCATCCCTACATTCCCAATCCAAGACGGTGTTATAAATGTCAACAATTTGGTCATGGCTCGCAGAACTGCCGGGGTCAGGAAACTTGTGCAAGATGTGGTAGCCACGGCCACCCATCTGATAACTGTGTTACTACGCCTCACTGCGTGAATTGTGACGGGGAACACGCCGCATATTCACGTTCGTGTCCTAACTGGAAGAAAGAAAAAGAAATTATCACTCTTAAAGTCAAAGAAAATATCACATTCAAAGAAGCAAGACGAAGAGTGTCGCCATTTTACGGCACAACATATGCTGATGCGGCGCGTCAGGGGGCAACGCCGCACCAGCCCTCGCCACCCCTTCGGCCAGCGCAGAGCGAGCCATCGGCTGCGGCACCTGCCCCCAAGGCAGCAGTAGTTCATTCTACTCCGCTTCCAAGCAAATTGAGGCCGGCGACTCCAGGGTCCTCTGGTCTCAAGGCCTCACCTCACCAGGTGAGGCCTAAAATCCAAACCACCGGCTCGCATGTGTGGACATCGAGTGCCTCTGAGAAGGCAATGGATACAACGGTACCCTTGGTACCAAAAGAGCGGCGCGCCTCCTTGGAGCGCGCCAAGAAAAACAAAAAACCAATAACGGGGCCGGACAACCGTCCTGCCACCTGAATTAATGAGCTCACTCCAACACAGGATACTCTTTGTGCACACAGCAGCATCTCTCTTGTTTAAATATGCAGACAGAAATATTACAGTAAAACATCCGAGGCCTTCTTCGAAACCTCGATGACTTACAAGAACTCCTCCATGAACACAATCCAAGAGTGCTGTGTGTATAAGAGACACACTTAAAACGAACAAACACAAACTTTTTACGTAACTACGTAATCTTCCGAAAGGATAGAGATGATGGCATGCCACCATCCGGTGGTGTAGCGGTTATAGTTAGTCAAGGTATAGCAGGCACACAATTACTCCTTAAATCTTCCCTCGAGGCGGTGGCTGTCCGAGCAGTTATTCTAAACAAACTTGTCACTGTCTGCTCTTTGTACATACCTCTGCACCACCGTCTTGAAAAATTTCAATTCTAGTCTTTAATACACGAACTACCTGAACCTTATCTGGTCCTTGTGGACCTGAACGCACATAATAGTCTGTGGGGTGACTCTCGCTGTGATGCACGAGGTAGTCTCATTGAACAATTCCTCAATTCATCAGGTGCTTGTCTGTTGAATAGGAAAGACGCAACATACTATAACCTTGCCAACAAAACTTACTATTCCATAGACCTCAGTATCGCATCTCCTTCACTTGTACCATTACTTCAGTGGAAAGTCATAAATAATCCATACGGAAGTGACCATTTCCCTTTAGTTTTGAGTACACCAATAATAAATGAATGTCCTCCACATGTTCCCAAATGGCTCGTAAACAAAGCCAACTGGGAACAATTTCAAAATCTTACTCACCTAAATTGGACTGACATATGCGGGTTAGGCATAGATGAAGCTGTGCAGTACTTCACGGCTTTTCTTACTGACGCAGCAACCAAGTGCATTCCACAAACATCTGGACTGCCCGGCAAACGACACGTTTCGTGGTGGAACACTGAGTGTCAGAATGCGCGAAAGGAACAGAACAGGGCATGGAGGTTGCTGCGGAACTCGCCGACAGCGGAAAACCTTGAGAGATTTAAAAAAATAAAATCTCGAGGCAGGAGAACGCGTCGGCAGGCCAGAAAAGAAAGCTGGCACAAGTTTTTATCAGGGATAAATTCATATACACAAGAAGCTAAAGTCTGGAACATGGTTCGTAGGGTAGCAGGAAGACAAGTACACTCACTCCCACTCGTAAACACACAGGGTGACATCCTGGAAGATCAGGCGAACTTCCTCGATGCACACTGCGGGCAAGTGTCTTGCTCGTGACACTATACTGAAGCTTTCCAAAGATATAAAGCAAGGATACAAAAGCAGAAACTAGAATACAAGTGCACAAATCACGAGGCATACAACCAACCTTTCAACTTGGTTGAGCTACAAACATCACTAAACTCTTGCAGTAACTCTGCCCCAGGCTACGACCGTGTCACGTATGAAATGTTGAAAAACCTGCCGCTCAAAATGCGAAAAACTTTACTCTCTCTATACAATGCTATCTGGCTTTCGGGCACCATTCCTGCTTCCTGGAAAGAGGCTATTGTTATCCCTATTCTGAAACAGGGCAAGGAACCTTCCTCTCTTTCAAGTTATAGGCCCATTGCACTAACCAGCTGCCTTTGTAATTTTTTTTGAAAAATGATAAACCGCCGACTTTTATATTTCCTTGAAACACACAATCTGCTTCACCAATACCAATGCGGGTTTCGAGAGAGTAGATCCACCACCGACAATCTGGTGCGTATCGAGGCACAGACCCGAGACGCTTTCGTCTACAAACAATACTTCCTCTCTGTGTTTCTCGATATCGAGAAGGCCTACGACACAACATGGTGTTTTGGCATATTAAGAGACTTGTCTCACATGGGTGTGCGCGGTAGAATGCTTTCCATAATTGATAGTTACTTGTCCAATCGGAAATTCCGTGTCCGTGTGGGCAGTATTCTCTCCCAAACATTTGTGCAAGAAACGGGAGTACCCCAAGGTGGTGTACTTAGTTGTACACTTTTTATTATCAAAATGAATTCCTTGCACCTGTCCATCCCCCGCAACATGTTCTATTCCACATATGTCGATGACGTCTAGCTTGGCTTTAAGTCATGCAAGCTAGCAATGTGCGACCGGCAGGTTCAGTTAGGTTTGAACAAGGTCTCCAAATGGGCAGAGGAAAACGGATTCCGGCTGAACCCAGAAAAAACAGCACCTGTGTCTTGTTCTCCCGAAAGAGAGGTGTGCACTCAGAACCTGACATTGAACTGAACGGTCAACGTCTGTCTGTCATGCGGAGCATAAATTTTTTAGGCGTAATCTTGGACAACAAGGTGACCTTCGTACCGCACTTCAATTATTTAAAAACAAAATGTTTAAACGCTATGATTGTTATAAAAGTATTGTCACGTACTACGTGGTGTAGTGACAGGCAATGTCTCATGAACCTGTATAGAAGCCTCATTCGCACCCGCTTAGATTATGGGGCCGTTGTTTATCAGTCTGCGACTCGAAGTGCTTTGAAGATGCTGGACTCCGTGCACCATTTGGGCATCCGCCTTTCTACGGGTGCTTTTCGCACCAGCCCCGTAGAAAGCCTTTACGTTGAGTCAAATGAGTGGTCGCTTTATCTGCAGAGAACTTACATGTCCTTCGTTTATTTTGTTAAAGTGAAAGCTCTACTCTACTAATATTGATTTGTCGAGCTCCATTCTGTTTGAAAACAGGCCTTCGATGAGGCAGCCCTTCTCTGTTCGCCTGAAGGGTCTAGCTGAGAACACTGGAGTGTCACTTGAACACAGTTTAATGGCTCCTGTTGCATACCCGCCGCCATGGCAGTGGCAGACTATAGATTGCGATGTGTCTTTCCTAGAAGGTACTAAACATGCCCATATTCGAACAGCGGAAGCTTACGCGATACTTGTGGCAGCTGAACACATCAAGCAATTACAAATACAAAAAGCAGTAATTGATACAGACTCCCTCAGTGTGGTAACGCCTCTGCATAGTCTTAAAAAAACCCTGTCCTCGTCTCACTTTACTCCATTTTATTCATACTCTACACACTCAACTAACAAGTTGTAGTGTGCTGGGTGCCAGGGCACCGTGAGATTCAAGGCAACGTGATGGCCGATCAGCTTGCTGCATCCGTCCACGAAAGCACCACCACTACACCCTTATCAATTGCGCCCCTTGATCTTAAGCCGTCTCTCAAACAAAAGCTCAGGGACTACTGGCAGAGCAAGTGGTATAGACACACACAAAACAAGCTACACGTTATCAAGCCACACCTTGGCCAGTGGCCACCAGTATCAAAATCACATCTAACAGAGGTAACACTAACAAGACTCAGGATGGGACACACATACACGACACACACACATCTTTTGTCCGGTGGCGATCCACCATTGTGTGACAAATGTGGTGAGGCATTAACAGTTCTTCACATTTTAATCCAATGTAAACAACTAGAAACTCTAAGAAGACCACACTTTTTATTACCCTACCGACAACATATACCATTACACCCCGCAATGTTTGTCGGTAGGGAACCACTTTTCACCCACAAATCATTGCTAGCTTTTTTAGGAGATGTCAGTTTTTACCATGTAATATACCCAGGCATTGCGTAGCGTGACCTCTCAAGAGAAGTTGCTGCTGCAGGGACTACATTTAAAAGCACTTGCCTCGCAGCCCTTGGACACAAGGGCGCTGATGAGGCACTTGTGCCAGTGCCAAATGTTTTTACATGTTTTTAATATAAAAACCATTGTCACCCTTTTTACTATACATATCACGCCGCTGTCATTATCTTAATACTTATGTTTTTACCCGCATTATCGTGAGGAAATTTAAGGCCCCTATACAGCCACGCAACATATCATTGTCCGCATCTCTACTCATCGAAATGGCGCTCTTTGGCCATCAATTGGCCCTTGCGCCACAAAGCGCCACACATCATCATCATCACTGCCCAACTCTGCCCCGCGAAACCGAAACCGAAAATGGTTCACATAAGTAGAGTAATATTGAATCATATAGCGGAAGTACACGATCCTTGGTGCATGCATCATGCTTCTTGGAGCTGACGGAAACGCTTACGGCAAAGAACACGCATGCCATAAATTTTGTGGCACCAACCCTTTAAGAATTATGACTGCATACGTATGTTGGTCTTCCTGAATTCTGACATGAAAATGATTATCTTGGACCCAATGCCACAACCGGCTGCCACACGTATCAGTTTTTGCTCCCGATGTAACAGAGTGGGAGTTGAAGTCACCTGCTAGTAAAATATTTCCTCCACATGTGGTTGTTAAGGTATCTGACGGCTGAATGTCATAGACGCCTGAAGGAAAGTAAGCATTTACTTACTGATAAAACCTTCCCGGTCTGGAGAGTTAAGCCTACAACTAAAATTTCGCATGCCAGGGAAAGGAACTTCAACATCAGTTTGGCTTTGTGGCAATGTTTGTTCGAAATCATTGTCACTATTCCGCCACCTCTTGTTGGGCAGCCTAGTCTGAACAAACGGTAATTGTTAAAATGAATACTAGTATCAGGAGCAATCCAAGATTCTGGAAGTAAGGTTAAATGAGAATTTAGTTTATTACACCGGGAATGTAAATCAGTAAGAGCAGCAAATCGAGGACGAAAATTCTACTGAAGAACTCTCAGGGACGATATTTTGTGTAAGAATAGCTGCGAAGATAGCTTTCTCCAAATACTTTCTCCAAGTATTTTACTAGACGGAGTCTTTTTGGGATTTGACGGAAGGGAACTTGAAATGTCATGGTTCAACGGGGACCAGCTGCGTTTTTATGCCCGATCATCAAGCTCGACGTCAGTAGACACATTTAGGTTTAACATTTGGTCTTGTTCAACGTTTGTCATGCACTCTGAGGAGTCCTGGATGTTATCCGCGTTATTCACCTCACCATTACATACGGCAGTAGCATCAATAGTAGTCGATATTTTAATGGGCTCAGGATTACCCAAAGCAGTTGGAATCAACAGCTCAGTAATTTGATTACTGAAATCTTGTGCTATGCATTGGAAGATGCTAGCTACCGATTTGTGCATAACTGTAGCCATAGCTGTTCCTACCGCAACCTCAACTGCCTGCACGATATTACTATCCTCACATCAATGACGTGCTGTAACGCCAGCATAGCTATGGCTCTCTTCTTAACAGCTGCAATGGCTTCTTTTCTAGAGCATTTCCTTTTGTCTAGGATTTCTAGAATTTGTACTTCTTCATGGCGCATCGGGCAATCTTCGAAAGCAGCTGCATGATGTCCACTGTACAAGCAACACAAATAATCTTGCGCCTTTCAATCTTGATCTGAGTGGAGTTCACCACATCTACGACATCGTCCCACGGGTTTGCAGCGACGAGAGCTATGTCCAAACGTCCTGCAGTTCTGACATCGCAATGGGCGGGACGCTATTTGATCTACTCTAAATACCAATGCGACGCTTTAATTTCTGAAGGGCACGATGTACCTGCAAAAGTCGCAATCACTGACTGTGGGACGTCGTTGATTGTGAAGCAGTCGATTGCACCGGTAAACTGCGACCACACCTGCCACCGACAGCTTCTAGAGCATCTCCGCAGGGCTTAGTTCTGCGTCAACGCCACGCACAATAGCTTCAGTGCATGCGAGATGTTGCGGTATATACGCACTTACCGGGATAGAAGTAAAGGAAGAACACTTAGGAAGATCCTTTACACATTGCTGATCTGGTGTTCGGCATACAATGCCATCGTGACCAAACTGCCACACGTCGATTATGCTCTGGGAGTTTGGGGTCATGGCATGGAGATGTTCTTGTGTCGCTTTATGGTTATTCAGGTTAATGAAATTTCCACCCAAAAGTACCAGAGTGTCGAAAATATTGCTCGCGCCACTGCTAAAAAACAAGTCAAGAGGTAAGTCATCATTGTGTAGCGCGGCCATTCACAGACAACGATCCTGACTTCACGATTCCTCGACATCAGTGCAGCCTCAAGACCAGATCAAGAAAACAAAAATGATCCAGCATGAATTAATGAAAAACACGCCAAATACCAGGCAAAAATAAAAGCTATACAACACAACGCTCTCTTCATCGTTCTCTTTTGGTGGTCTACCCCTCGCTGTCTGTCTGTTCGTATGACGTCATCCTCGGGTGGGACTCCCTATCCCGCCATAATGCCATCATCAACTGCGCACGCGCTGAAGTTGAGTATTCACCCTTGTGTGACGTCCAATTACTTGACGCTTTTCACCAGCCGCCGAAATTGCTCATTCATGAAGGTACCGATATTCCACCTGGAAATTTCCGCTTGTTCCCGTTTCATGCAATGCGTACACTAGCGCTACAGTCTTTTTTTATGCATTGCAATATGTTCACGAGTCGTCGAGCTCTGCCGCTGCCTTTCGCAATGATTGACCTTGCCGCCGAAAGAAGCAATATGTTCGTACTAAATCCGCTTTCCGCACCAGTCGTTTTCCTTGCGGGGGAATGTCTCGGCCGCGAGCAGGATCTCGACCCTTCGTCTTCTGTTGATGCCTCGGATGACTACAGCGACCACCCAAAAACACTCTCGGCACTCAAGGAGTCGTACAAGGATAGATTTTCCAGCGCCATCGCCGATACCCTCACTCCCACCAAACATGCCCACCTTCTTGATCTTCTACATGAGTTCCGGAATTATTTCGATATGTCGCAACCTCAACTGGGCCGAATGTCGCAAGTAAAACATCATGTTGACACCGGCCTACACTAGCCACTGCGTCAAAGATCATATCGTGTCTCCACTGAAGAGCACAGCGTACTCAACGATCAAGTCGAAGATATACATCTCGCACTGCAAAGAAGCACACACATGCAGAGCTGCTCATTTTGCTCCATTCCTCTTCCTTTCTTAGAAGTATAAGCTCAGAAAGATGTATACGCGAATAAACTACTAAACACTACTATGCTGCAACTGGAATTGTTTTATTAAACTCACAATCTCTCTCGCCAGCTGCTGTGTGGAGCCGCTGCTTATGAGATTGACAGCAGGCCTACTTGAATTACATTTAAAAGGAGATGGCCTCAAGCCTGTTGACGTTATATAAAAAGCAGGCAATTTTGTGGCCCACAGAAAATCTGAAATGCCGAAAAACCAACGACAAAAAATATACCGTATTGATAATAGCTTATTCTCTAACTTCTACGTGATCGTGCAGATGTGGCCATAACGTGATATGTCATTTTCGCGTCATTTGTTTTTTCGCGTAAAAAGCTGGTGCTGTATGCATGACAAAGACTTTTTACACAATATTCTCTAAAGGTTCCCCTCTAGCTGCTCAGTGGAGCTTTTTTGCCTGCTCTCCTCGCAACGTTGTTGTGTAATAAACTCAATTAAATCTAATATACAGCTAACGACAATTTAGAAAGGAAGTAATGAGGGATAGTTTAATGTTATAATCACCCACAATTTGTTCTTTCAAAGGAAAATTTTGTTTAGATCGTTTTCGTTGGTGTATTTATGCAGGAACTTGGAGGAACGTTCAGAAACGTTCACGTTCACGTTCAGGCTTCCTTGTGCCCAGATGACCCACAAGCAACAAGTAGTTATTGCAGTTAACGACGTCTTGCGTCAGTCTATTTACTTGTTCCCCATGAATGATGATGACTTAGGGCTCTGCATAGGGGCTGAGTATTCCACCAACCTTTTGCCAGGTGCATCGCCATATGCACGTCAATCATGTAGATGTGGCAAAAAGGATCGCGATTTCATGAAGTGCCAATGTCAAGTATTTCATGCTCAAGACTCAGCCACCGAGACCGCACAGCTAAAAGAAGGACTGTACCAGACAGCAAGCCAGGACTTGAAAACAAAGAAACAACGGGACGCAAAGGCAAGTATCCACTCAGAGGCATAGGAACTTGTCAGTTCTCTGGGCGAGATTCGACAGCGTATTAGCCATACGGTTGAGGCTCTCGGAGGTAAAATACCTGCAGAAAGTAAGCACGAAAAGAACAAACAAGCCACCAAGCCAGCTGCTAAGCCATCCCAGAATAAGTGACACAAGCTGTGTCAAGAAACTCTAGCCACTGCGAGCAACATGAAAGGAGGAAGGGCATTACGGAGTGCAGCTGCCTTCTACCGGGACCGCTACGTCGCCTATAGTAAGCTTGAACTGACTGACCGTTCAACTAGTACAGATGCGCGGCCTAAGGTTCAGAAGGAGAAGGAGGTTGTTCGTAAAGCGGAGATGAAGGCGGAAAAGGTGAAGCACCTTAAAGAATGTGAAATGTGCCGTGATTTTAAAACGGGCTCAGGAGAAGCGAAAATGTCACTAGGCTTTGAACAAGGAACAACAGATCAAGGTCAGTGGTGACTATAATTTGAAGAAGGCACCACAGTTGTGCGAGAAGCGGCAGCAAAAGAGGTGGACGAAGTGGTATTCGAGCACTGAGAACGTCAAGCAACGTCAGATAGAGTGCCGCCAGACACGTGCACTGAGAACATCAAGCAATGTCAGATTGAGTGCCACCAGAAACGTCGGGACAACATCAAGGCACGCAAAACAGGCCAAGCTTTAGACCAAGATGAAGAGCCTCAAAAAGAAACGCCATTGTTCCACAATTTGTGGATCATGTAGATGTTTTGGTGACTTCAAGACTATAAGACCAAAACACAAAAAACAGGGTGGAATTAGACGTAAAATATCAATCGAACATTTTACAAATAATGGCCCCGTATCTGCATGTTAATCTGCAAGTGTCGTCTAAAGACGATAGTATTGTGTGTGAAGGGAGTGAACAAAACACTTATTTGATGTTCTGCGCAAGAAAATCGGTGAATGGTTTTCTGGAAGCGCTGAGTTAGATTGCCTCGAGCGTGCAGCGGAGGCCAACGAACGCATCAAGTCATGTCACGCGTGAGACATGAGCGCCATCTGGCAGTTTTCTTGGAAAAGGAAGCGCGTGGCTCTGAGACGGGTGTGCACACCCGTCTCTGAGGTGATAAGGTGTAGAAAGTAAGGCGATGGTTAGGTGCCACCACCGTCTCGTCTTTGCAAAGCGTTGAAAACACTCGCCTTTTCGTGCAAGCGTTGCATGGTCAGCGCCGCATGATAAGCGCTACGGTCCTTAAAATTACTTATGTATGACTTTTCTAGTAAAATATGCACATGCAGAATACGTACGTGTTGCTATGGTGCCCTAGACTTGCGCAATAATTGCTTTTTATTTGACAATTGCACAAGTATGAACGGTTCATCTTGAGCAACATTGGTGGACGCTGCGGATAGGGTCGACCGTTTCGAATAGCCGACGCCGTTTGGAGTGGACAAACAGACAAATGTACAGACAGACAGACAGACAGACAGACAGACAGACAGACAGACAGACAGACAGACAGACAGACCAACATTTTTGAAAGAAGGGTCGGAAGTGAGCCCCGCCGTGGTGGTCTAGTGGCTAAGGTATTCAGCTGCCAACCAGCAGGTTGCGGGATCTAATCCCGGCTGTGGCGGCTGCATTTCCGATGGAGGCAGAAATGTAGAGCCGTGCGCTCGGATTTGGGCGCACGTTGAAAAACACCGGGTGGTCGAAATTTATGGAGCCCTCCACTACGGCATCTCTCAAAATCATATGGAGGTTTTGGGGCGTTAAACCCCACATATAAATCAATCAGATATGAGACTGCCCGTAATCTGGCAACCTTATGCTACATGTGGATCTAGTCGGGACCCCGTTTTGTAGTTGTTCCGAGGCGCGCGCGTGCACCATGACTGTATGGATGCCATAGCTCATGTTTATTAATGTCGTTTTCGTCATATAATCGCCTTGTCTACGTCGCCGAGGCCTCACAATAATTAACTGGGGTGAGATAAACACAGTGAAAAAATCTTGTTTATGTCCACCTTCTCTTGTGGCTCATTGAAAACATCAAACTATCACTTTAATAATGCCATTCATGAAACAGCCTGCTTAGTGGCCTAATTCTTGCAGTGGATATTAGTCATTATTGCGGACAAGACAAAGATGTCTCGTCACCGCGGTAGCTCGATTCCGAAAGAAGTCGTGTCTACAGGTGACTGCGTAGTTCGCACGGCTGATGGCGGCGTCTTTACGGTGCACCGAGCGCTGCTCGCAGCGAGTAGTGCTTACTTCAAAGGCGCGTTGAGCGAGGATGCCCCTGTTCCCAGCGAGGTGCAGCTAGATAACGTCTCGGCAGCCGTGTTTGAAGAACTGCTTTGCTTCCTGTACACCGACAACGTGAGTGGCCACCCATGATGGCTAGGCCAGAATTTTGTGGCGGCGCCTGTTGTGCTGCTTCCGTAATCATTATCAACGCTGCGAGCTGGCCGTGGGATGTCGGTGATAACGCTAATTGTTGGGCGTATGTACGCAACGAGCCCACGTACGCATCATGACATACGGATGAGAAGTGCCCATGCGCAGTACATAACGTATCTATTCCAGGGATGCCTGCGTACGATAAAAGAAAAAAAGAAAAACGCTGCACGCAAACGTAACGACATGTAGCGCAAGCAACACGATACTCTCGCGATACCTCAAATAAAAAAGAGCCAGATTGCAAGATAGTGCAAATTGTAAAAAAAAGTTTGGTTTGACTTGTGTGCTAGTTGCCGTAACCACGGCTGCTACCACACCATGACGCAAAGAAGCACTCGAAAACTGTTTCATTAGACACTTTTAGTTGGGCGTATGTAACGAGCCCACGTACGCAGCACTGCCACGGGACAGAACTGTGCATGTGCAGTATATAACATATCGATTCCAGAGATAAGCGCGTATGCCCGAAACGAGGTGCTGTGTACGTAACGCAACGCTTACTACGTTACGTTCTCGCGAGACCTCGAAGAAACCGGAACGAGACTATGATGTGGCAGCAGGGGCGTTCGACGCAGACGGCAACAGAGGACCAGATGCAAGGCATGTGTACTTTGCAATGAAAGGCGACGTTGTCATACCAGGCAAGGCAAATTCAAGCGGCGCGTTAAACAATCCTAATGATTTAGAAGGCCTGGCGTCTCACGAAAATGCTCAAGAATCGTCTTCGATAGGTTGTGTGCGGAAACCTGTCTCTCTCTGCGGCCTCGACGAATGAACCCGTAAATAAAATGGCATTCAGTGCACCCAGCAACGATGCTAAAGATCTACACAGCGAACGTCACGGCCTGACTTGTACGTTCGTGGCCCTTCCCTGGCAGGAGGGTGTGTTTCGTGCACATCACATGTAGAGACCACGTTATTACTGGGACAGCGGTAGTAGGACCTATAGCATGTATACTTCTAACGTTGGTGGCACTGATAAGCATCCTTGCATTTCGCGCACCATCTATCTATTTGAGTGAAACGCGTCAAGGTACGTTAAGCTAAAAGTGTTGTCGCACGATTCTCTTGCTGCGTATGCAATGTAATTTTCACAGTGCAAGCAGCTTCTCCGTACGCCCAACTAAAAGTGTCTTTTTTTTTATTCCTATTATACGTCCATAGATAAACGAGGTGCCTCCCGGTACGGAAGATACGGTAAACTGGAAGTGTTGTTGAATGCTTCGCTTGCAACATACGCAAGGTATCGTGCTGCGTACGGATTGTTGCATACGACCCACTACAAGTGCCCAATAGGAATATTTAGTTGTACGCACGCAACGGTGTACGTACGCAGCACGATGCGTTGCGTAGGCTGTGAGCGAAGCACTCAATTGCACATTTAGTTCACCGTATTGGCCGTACCAGGATGCGCTTCGTTCAACTGGGCGTATCAAATTACAGCGTTAGAGTAGCGTCATCGCGTGGTAATTGCCACTCGCATACTCGCAAATGAATCATTTGACCCACCATTTTACAATCTGTGCCATCTTGTAATAGGGCTGCTATTTATTCGAGATCTCTCGAGCATGTGAAGTAGCTAGCTCTACATCTCGGTCCATTTGCACGTGGTGTTTTTTTTTCTTTTTTTTCGGGCATACGCAAGCACCCGTTGAATGCAGAGGCTGCGCATGCGCCTCCCCCTCCCGTAACCAAGCCGCGTACGTAGGGTCTTTACGTACACGCAACTAAAAGAGTTTAGTACTAGCGTAACGCAACGTGAATCAAAGGGACACTAAGGAGAAGAACTATTTTTTACGTGTTAGGAAATTGCGATTTCATAATATACCGAGAACCCCCTTCCTCGTCTTATGGCGGCAGGATGCTGCGTGAGCTAAAAAACATTCAGGAATAAGTGTACCTACCATAAAAATGATTACGCCCGCCATATTTGACTTGCGCGATATTGGCACAGAACAGCATCGACACAGACATTGGAACAGAACAGTGCAGAATGGAATTATCATCTTGAGGCTATGAAACATTCAATATTATCATTCAGTAGGTCTCCACTGGATGTTTCGACCCTTCTTTTTGCCAGAACCTGCTATGCAATGGCGTTGTGTATCGCTGAAGAATGATGCCTGGTGGTCTGGAATTTTCGCTAGTTATCGCATAGCGCCCGCGTGCTACCATTCTTCAAAACCTACGTGATGCTCCGACTGTGCGCCACCATGGGCGTTTCACGCACCTATGACTGTGTAAGGCAGCGGTTATTTTGGCCTGGACGACATCTGTAATGTCCCTTATCGAGTCCTCATGGCTCCTCTAAACCATCCAGACAAGGCCGTGCTACTCAAGCCTCACAAAATGAGCACTATGATGTCAACTATCATGCGATGTCAACTACCGCGATGTCAACTATCATGCTGAATCTCTTCCCTACTCTGGACACCAAATCGCGAAGGCTCGTTCGAGAAGTTCTTCGATCGCTGTACAGCGCTTTAAAAAGTTATCCGCAAGGACACCTACGTGAACTACCTCCTCATTGCCGCACATCCTAACACGTCTTTGGCTACACAACCTACTGATGTCGTTCACGTGACACGCCTAAAATTCTGCCAGTCCAGAATTCCAATGAAGGCACCATGACGGCGCTTTGTCTGCCTGTAATGGTGTCACGAGGCATGGTGATGTTACGAGGCATGATGAATGAGCCGCCGTCGCAGACAAAGTTACGAAAAAGCCAGTTCACCGAGCGAAATCCTGGCGGCTATTTGATACACAGTTGCTTGTAAATATTGTAAATACTGTTGATTGATGACTGATTGATTGATTGATTTGTGAGGTTTATAGCCCCAAAACCACCATATGATTATGAGAGACGCCGTTGTGAAGGGCTCCGAAAACTTCGACCACTTGAGGTTCTTTAACGTGCACCCAAATCTGAGCACACGGGCTCAAACATTTCCGCCTCCATCGGAAATGCAGCCGCCGCAGCCAGTATTCAATCCCGCGACCTGCGGGTCAGCAGCCGAGTACCTTAGCCACTTGACCACCGCGGCGGGGCACTGTAAATACTGTTATGTGTCACCTATTGGAGGATGAAAAGGTGAAAGACTAGGTGGTTCCTGCTATTGTCATATTGATTGTTTCTACGCCGATGACTCTGACTGTGTAAATGCTGTAATTACAGTATTTTCCTGTCATCTCCCTATAACATATTTTGTGTAAAATCTGGGGTATATCCGAAGCACATCACGGAACTTCACATCGCAGTAAGCGTCTTCTTGGGCAGACCATCATGTCGACAATCAGCTTCATCGATCCATTCCCCAGTATTCCGAATACACCCATCCACGTTGTTCTGACCCACCTCCGAGAACCTGGCCCCTTCAGCGGGACTGATAAAGTGTACGTGGAAAAGAAGCTAACCAACTACGAGTGTGCCAGCAAAACCAACCGATGGAATCCAACTTTGATGCTCGCAAACGTCAGCTACTACCTCAGGGGTACGGCCAGAGTATGGTTGGACACGACCGAGGAGGATCTGACCAGTTGGGATGTATGTAAACAAAATGAAGGACCTTTTCAAAAATTCCACTGATCTCCAACTATAAGCCCAGAAGGAACTCGCGTGCTGTGTCCGAACCTCGACGGAGCCATACATGTTGCACATACAACATGTCTTACTTTTTGTCGACAATTTGACGGCCAAATATCTCAAGCTGCCAAAGTCAGCCACATTCTTAAAGGAGCTTTTCATTTGCTGATGCCTTTTATTTGCGTGTGTACCGGACTGCTTCACCATTTATGACATCATCAGGTGCCGACGGTTTGAAGAAGCAAGGAGCCGACGTGTCATGCAGCAATTCGTTCGGCTCCCGAACACTGCCGCCCCATCAGTGTGCGAAGACGTTGCACTCCAGCCGCCGCCCAGTATCGAAGACTTTTTGCATGTTGTGCGACGAGAGATCGAGGCTGCAATCCCATCTGCTCTCGAGGCTCGTTCTCACGAGGAAGCCCACCCGACAGTGTCACTAATCTAGGCCGTCGTGCGCGAAGAACTGCCTAATGCAAAAATCCAGCCCATATGTGCCCGAAGTGGTTCCGCAGTCTGCCCTTTGTCATACTACCGCCCAACCGACTTACTCTAGGTACCGTGATCTGAACCACTGGCGCACAGGTGGTGACAGGCCGATATGTTTTAACTGCAACGGGGTAGGGTGCGTTCCTCGCTATTGTCTCTATCGTTGGCCATTGTCTCCTCGTGCACCTTACCGTTGAGACGACTTTCGACTCTCCCCTTTGCGTGCCCACGAGGACCCCCTGTACAATAAAATACCCTAACATCAACCCCACCTTATGACTATTCGCCATACCCACAGACCCAGCGGCGTTCTCGGTCACCTATCACCGTCGCTCCCCTTCACCTTTCCTCGATCGTCCCTCCTCGCAAAACTGACCAGTGCAGCTCCAGAAAGGGATGCTGCGTTTACCTATCGACCCAGAAATCTTCTGTTAATTCTTGAAACTCGACAAAACTTCTTAGACGTAGATGAAGATGGCGTGCCTGTTTCAGCGCTCATTGACAGAATTGCCCAATTACCGGTCATGAGCGCTCTCCTTTTTCGGCGTCTCCGTAAAGTCCTTACGCCCGCTCATCACCTGTCGTTCGTGTAGCTGATGGTGGTACACCTACCGTCCTTGGAATGTGTGTACTGCGCGTGTGAGCTTCAATGAACACAAGACCTCATTCTCTTCGCTGTTCTCGACGAGTGTCCCCATTACCTTATCATCGGCCATGGCCTACGACTTTCTCAGCAAGCATTCTGGCCTTATCGGCCATTCTTCTGGTTTGTTATAGTTGGAGTTTCCTGCTATACCTTACCTCACTACCACGTCATGTCCACGTTTATGCGTCATTCAGTTAGTTCGCTTGCACCCAGGTATCGTTACTTCTTCTCATTTAACGCAGACCCACAGTATAAGCAGCTTGCACGAACGGCGGCGGCGCTATGCACTGTGGGTGGACAGCCTTTTTTTTGTCAGAGGCGGCTGGATAGTGCAGCAGCGCCGTCACGTTTGCGAACGTTGGCGTAGCTTGCAAGCGTGATCGAGTGCGAGTGCAACGCAAATCTAACTCTAAGGAGTGTCGTGCACGATGTCAGCGTCACTGGTGGACTGCAATGCTGTACCAAAAAACATTGAGCGTTGTGAAGAAGAGGCGAGAATTTGCGGAGTGGATCCATTCACGCTTCGTGCGGGCGACTGTGTAAGTGACGTGTACTTGCGGCCGTCCGCCGACAGCTCCGATGGTCGCGAATTTATTGTTCTGACAACGAGTTTTATTACGCGGGAGTAGTTCGTTGAGAAAGGCCTTCGAGGGCCGCAACTTGGTGGCGAGTGACTGGGTGTAGGAGCCATGGGTGAAGAAAGTTGCCGCCAACACAGTGATCGTCGTCACTCCAGTAAGACATGTTAAACTGAGGAGCGCTCTTCCAGCGCACGTGAGCCGTGCGCCACGTAGAATAACAGCACAGTGAGAGGCGATCAGATTTCGCCATTCCCTGCCATGCCTGTGCATTGCACGGCAATGAACTCGCCATCACTCTTGCCCATGACAAGACACCGAAGGGAGGCTTGTTAACGCACTGAGAGTGGTTAACATGGAAAGAAACAAACATTAGCACCTACGGCAAAAAACTAATTTGTACGTCTTGCTTGACGATGATCACGGTGTCGGCAGTGACTTTTTGCACCCAAGGCTTTCACACACAGCCACTCGTCACAAAGTTGTTGCCCTCAAGGGCGCTTTTCATGGTTTCAACTACTCCCGGGTAACCAAACTCTTCGTCGTAGCGAGAAATTCATGAATATCGGAGCTGTCGACGTGCGTCCACAAGTACACGCCGCTTACACGCGGGCGACTGTGTAGTCGCCCGTGCGAAGCGTGAATGGCTCTGCTCAGCAAATTCTCGTCTCTTCTTGGTACCGCTCAAGGTCTTCTCGGCACAGCGTTGAGGCCTAGTCTTCCAGTGACACTGACATTGTGACACTCCTCGGAATTAACTTTGCGTCACGATCTCACTCGATTACACCTGCAAGCTACGCCAACACTCGCAAACATGACAGCAGTGCTGCACTTTTTGACCACCGCTGACAAAAGAATGGTTCCTTACCCAGAGTACATAGCGTCACTGCCGTTCGTGAAAGCTCCCTATATGAGGGCGACTACCTTCGGACTGCTGGCAAATTGCTGTCGATAAAAATAATCGCGTGAGTACTGCCTTTATTACCCCGGATGGTCTATACTAGTCATGTCCTTTGGTCTATGCAACGTGCCAGTAACGTTTTAGCGCATGACAGATTCCTTCTTACGGGGTTTCAAGTGGTCCACATGCCTCTGCTACCTCGACGAGTTTGTACTTTTCTTACCCATGTTCACAAGTCACCTGGAACACTTTTCGGCTGTTTTGCAAGTCTTTTATTACCACTGGTATTCTTCAATTCTTCAAAATGCCACTTTGGCAGCCGAAAAATTACCGTACTCGGCCATCTTGTTTACGCTGTGGAATATACGACCTAATCCAGAAAAAAAAGTGCCGTTAATGATTTCTCTCTTCTTTCTCTCTTCAAAGGACGTTCGCTCATTTTTTTGGCCTGTGCTCATATTTTCACCGCTTTGTTAAAGATTTTGTGGCGATTGCAGAGCTTCTCTCATTCCTGCTGAAGAAGGACGTCCCTTTCTTGTGGGGACCTGATCAAGCGCCGGCCTTTTCTCATCTCGTCCACCCATCACGTCACCGCATGTGTTGACCCATTTTGACGGCTCTGCACCTGCCGTAATACGTACCGGTGGCAGTGGTCGTGGTATTGGCACTGTTGTCGGCCAAAATGAACGCTGTCATGGCTGCGTCATTGCTTACCCAATCGCCTTTTCTCCGTAGGTTAGCGGGACTATTCTCCGGGCTGTCGGGAAATTTCGTCCATATCTTTACAGCCGACTCTTCACCGTTGTAAGGGACCACTACGCCCTATGCTGGTTGTCTGCTCTCAAGAATCCCGCTAGTCTATTTGGGCGTTGGGCCCTACGACTTCAAGAGTACCCGTTCACTGTCGTCTACAAGTCTCGCCGCTTGCATCAGGACGCTGACTGCTTCTCCCATCATCCAGCCGACCCGCAAGACTCTTCAGTGAACGATACCATCCCATAGCTCTCTATAACTGACCTATTTACCAGTTCTGCTCCGCAATGCCGTGACCCGGCTTTCCGCAAGATCATTGACCACCTCAACTCACTGCCTCTTCATTCCTATCTTTAGCTCTTCGTGCCACGCTATGACACCTTGCTTCGTCATAATTTGATAGCTCATGGTCCTGACTTCTTACTTGTGATTCCGGCGCACCCCCCTTTGACTTTTCTGGCACAGCAGCTTCACGACTTGCCGATGGCAGGACACTTCGGCGTTTCTTGCGCCTACGATCACAAAGCCATTGGTTCTACTGGTGAGGAATGTATAGATAAGTACGCCGTTACGCGAGCTGCTGCGACGTTTTTCAGCAGCGGAAGAACTCAACACTTCCGCCTGCTGGCCGTCTTCCATCCCTCGATGTTTATTATGAGTCGTTTCATCGGGTCGGCCTCAACTTGCTTGGTCTGTTCCCTACGTCTGTCGCGGAAAATCGATGGATATCTGTTTTCACGGACTATGCCACACGGTTTGCAATTATTCGCGCACTTCCCACCAGCTGCACAACCAACGTAGTGGTCTTTTCGCTTCATAACGTCATTCTTCAGCACGGAGCACTGTGACAGCTCTTAATATACTGTGACAGGCAGTGTCTTCCTAGGGTTATATATGATATTTAATGTATCGCTCGACCAAGCATAGGCTCAATACGGCCCACCAGCTGCAGACGAATGGCTTGACGGAGTAGATAAACCGAACCATTACAGACATGATGGCAATGTACCTGTCCGCCGACCACCAGGATTGGGATGAAGCGTTGCCTTTTGTAACGCTCACCTATAACGGTCGGCTATTCGCTTCATTTTCTTTTGTTTTGCCAAAATCCAAGGTTGCCTATAGAAACGCTGGTGTCTTTTTTGTCGTACCCACCTAGTGAATACGCTAGTGAAGCCAACGCCGACCATGCACGTAAACTTGCGCGTGTTTGGCTAACTGACTCGCAAGCAGGACAGCAATCTCGTTACGACAGCCATCACCGAAACGCCCCGTTTCTCCCAAGATATCTTGTCCTCCTGTGGTCTTCCGCATGCCGTGTTGCGCTTTCTGAGAAGCTACTGTTCCCGCACACCGGACCGTACCCTGTGCGCTATAACGTAACCGACATCACGTATGAAATTGAACTACTGTCTTCACCCTTCGTCTACTTAACCCCGCACCGACATCGTTCACGTTGTCCGTCTTATCGTACACCGGACTCCACCAACGCACGTGTATAGTGACCACTTCAACTACTGTCTATCTCTGACTGCACCACATCGGTACCTTCGCTGCTGGAGGGTAATGTTATGTGCCACTTCATAGAGGTCGGAATAGGGAAGGACGAGGTAGTTCCTGGTCTCGCCATCTTAGTTGTTTCTATCCCAATTACAGTGACTGGTAAATATCGTAATTACAACCTTGTTCTGTTTTCTCCCCGCAACAATTTACTCGCTTGTACATCTCTATAGCGTATTCCTGATTTCTGTCCTGTGACACTCTTACAGAAAAATAACTTGTTTCGCATTACTTCTTTTTTGCAAAACAATCGCCTTCACGGGAATTTATATGATGGGATCGGGGCTGGGTCTCTAGGAAACCCCTGTCTACGTGCCTGGTGGTAATAGCCCAGCTATTATGTTAATGAAATTCACAGCACATACTTGTCCGTGGCTTCCATTCAATAGGGTTTGTAAGGCGAGTGCACCACATGTGAGCCTTTCCCCTGCAGATGTGCTTAGGCAGCGACAACGTGCTACAGGTGCTCGAGGCTGCTGACTACTTGATGATGGACGATGCGCGGGACAGGAGCCTGCGGTACCTGATCTGGGACATGCGCGTAGAGAACTGCCTCGGCTTCGCTGTGCTGTTGAAGCCCCACTACTCGCCTTTCTTTCTGGAGGCACTCTTTAGCTTCATACGAGAGCACTTCGATGAGGTGAGCGGCAAGACAGCTTTTCTCCTGTAGCATTGGTTTAAAGTTAATCTCAGCTAGCGGGTCGCAATCGCGAAGTTTAGTCCATCTTCTTGTCCTTACATGATTAAAGCGTGCCGTGTCTTTTGTTATGGTTCATTGAAAGAGTAAGTTTTTCTATTTTATTTCTTAGTTCAATATTCGCAAAGAAGACGATTGATTTGAGCTTGCGCTTTTGAGAAATACAAAAACGTACGAGTCTTCTCAGTGTAGGGAAGACGTGCCAATTTGAGAGTCGTATTTGTTTGATGAAGAAAATATTGATGAGAACTAACAGGCAATGGGACATGGAACGTACGGGGGTTGTTATTAGAAGTAACTGTATTACAATTGTGAAGGAAAAGGTGTATGAAAAGATATCTTGCCACCAGCTGGCATCGAATCTGCGACATTCGAATGACGCATCAGATACCCTATCTTCGACGCGTGCGGTGTCTTATTTTTGAGACGGTAACAGGAAATATGTGTGTGCTTCTACGTGATATCTGCAATGTTAAAAAAACAGCATTGTAGAAGTTTGTGCTTTTTTCCGGGAAATATTGGGTGTAAGCTAAACAGGGTTCTCACATGTGCTAATTAATGGCACTTACATAATTTCAACTAGTATGTTCAGCCTTCGCGCATTTCAATTTTAATAATAAACGAAAACATTCACAAGTGCCATTTTTTGTACACTGATAAATGTTAAAACAAAATGCGTCTACCTTTTCTTTTACGCTGACGATTTTCTCCTCCTTTACCACGACGGTAAGTACCTTTGCAGAAAAATGCAATGCTCTAAAATAGCATATAATAATGAAAAGTTGATATCTAAATAAACTGAAAAAGACACATTCATATAAAAACACTAAACTTATTGTGAAACCAATCTTCAGCACCAGCACAAGCTGAGTCTACTATTGAAACACCCTGCGAATTTGCAGCCGTAGCTTTAATTCTCACTGCGGTATAGCCAAACCTTGAAGGTCACTTTCACTGTCTCACCCCTTGTTAAAAAGCGTTGATGCATATTCACCCTTAGATAGCCGCACGTTTTAGCGAAAGACACTCCATAAATGTGCAATGTTTTATTGCTGAGTAGAATTTTTCAGGCTTTATATTTCAGAAAAAAAGGCGAACTATTTGATGTGGCGGTATTTGATAAATATTATTTTTGTTTTTACATGAACATGATTTATTCAATTCCAAATGTACTTATCTCTCAAAAAAAGAAGAAGAGCTGTCACAAAACGCTATTGCACTGAGCAGCTTGACGTGTTTACAGCCTTTTTGAACTCGTAACCCCAAGCTAAAAAAACCACTAGTACGATTTCCCATAAAGAAAAATTATTCATTGTAATGAAGAAGTATCAGAGCCATATATACAAAAATAAGCCCATCATGATTTTTTATCACTGAAAGGTTTTCGCGCACTCGAAATTTGGTGATAGCCACATTTTATCCAGTCCTTTATCCACCTTTTATCCAGTCTCACCACGCACGCTTTCGCGATGTGGCTCCTCTATTATCTTCCGACTCTGAACTCGCAAGTGAATTCTCGCCTCACGAACAGACATTCAATGAATAAGATTCTGATACGGCACTTGGGGAATAGTGTACATTAGAAGAATCGTCGCTCGACTCGCTAGCAGCAGAACAACGGGCTCGCCTTCGCGTAGCATAAGCGAACTGCGTGAGTGAGCACACGGCAAAAAACTGTATGGTTGCGCGCCCGTCCGGAAAGCGAAACGAGTGAAAGAGCGAAAACAATCCTTTGTCGTATCGCCGATGAGACGGGGTTTGTTTTTTAAGGTGTCCCCTCAACAGGAAACGCAGCCACTACGGAATCGTTTGTGTAATTCTGCGCCGCGAGGAAACAGGTGTAATCGCGCCCTGGGAAACAATAACCGAGAAAGGCGGTCACCTTTCGAAAAATTAAAAACCACATCATCATCAGCATTGCGGGTGCGAGAAGCAATAACCACCCGTTAGATCAACCCGAAACCAGCCGAACCGCGTGCACTCGTTCGGATGTGGAAGCGAGAGCCGGTGCGCCGCTTTGGAAAAACAAACAACAAAAAGCATCGGCGCAAAAATCCCGAAGTGTGCTAGCACAAGCATGCACTCGAGTGTACGCTCCTCCGCGCACACTCAAAGTGTTTCAGACTACATCAGCACAGTTTCCCCATGGATAAACATACTTACATAAAGAGCGGACACTGCCGTAGTGAACTGTGGCCCAGCTACTGCTTTGGTTTTAGCGCCACGAGTGGTTGATCAGACCCGATAATGTCTTTAGTATAAATGAAATAACAAAATTACTTTCTTTCCGACGCTGGGATTGAAGCCGTACATTCATGCTTCGAAAGCCCGTGTACTTAATATTATACTACACACCCATGCTTCTTCATTGATTGATTTGTGGGGTTTACGTCCCAAAACCACCATATGAATATAAGGGACGCTGTAGTGGAGGGCTCCGGAAATTTCGACCACCTCGGGTTCTTTAACGTGCACCCAAACCTGAGTACACGAACCTACAACATTTCCGCCCCCGTGGGAAATGCAGCCGCCACAGCCGAGATTCAATCCCGCGACCTGCGGGTCAGCAGCCGAGTACCTTAGCCACTAGACCACAGTGGTGGGGTAATTCTACAAAGGGAATACTTGTACAGCACATCTAAGCCGCATGAATGTGCCTTTTTGTGTAAAACAATGCACAAAGACAACACTTTCTAGTCATAATTTACTGTTTTTTGTTGCATGGCATTATATGTCCTCAGCGGGACATGATGTAGAGCGGACATGGAAAATTGCACAAATCAATTATGTTTCTTTCCAGAAAATGGATGCCAAACCTGGCTATTCATTGTCCTTGCGAGGAGGCCAGAAATGTCTTTAACAATGTGAAAACAAGGATGGGTCCGCCATCCAGTGGTTGGTCAGGCCCTTTCTTGCTAGGCCGCGAAAAGGCTCCAGTGGCCACTCTTTATATAGTATATATCTCCTTGGTTTCCCCGTGAAGCGCTACAAGTTCTACCAAGCTATATTATTTTGGAGCAAAGTAATGCCTATTTATATACAGTGGGAGCCAGGGGCCACCGCGCATGCGCAAACTCTGGCGTAATTTTTTTTCGGTGCCCTCCGCCGACGAGTGGCCACTGGTCCGGCGATCGAAATGGTTCTGTGGACACCTGTACATTAATGCAACTCGATACGGGCGCACTTTGATGCTAGCATGGTATTGCTAATGTTCTCGGTGTACAATTTGGTCACTCGTATTTCCTTGCAATATAGCGTAAGCCATAGAGTTCCGCTGCTCAGGTATAAAGTGACTGTTTTGAAAATTTGTGACAAACTATAGGCTAAAGCGTCAAACAAGAAAAAACGCACTTTTGTGAATGCTATAAACTTTTACCTTTATGCTACTTCGTGCACAGTTATTATTATTTCGCAACGTTGTTTCTTGAAATAGTGGCTGCAACGTATAGAAATAGCAAAGATTAGGAGAGTTACCTTTTGACGAATGGTGAGGGAGCGATTGAAAATTAGTGTAGATTAGACATTAAGCCACTACATTTTGGAAAAGGTGTTCTAGGTTCAAACACCACCGCTGAGAACAAAGCTCATTTAGTTGTTCATTTACTTCGTTGCGGCGTTGAATATTTTGCTTCACAGAGAGCTGGATGGGGGGCTTTCGCGTTGAGGCGGCGCGGAAATACACATTGAAAAGCCTGAGAACCTTTCTTTCTGTATGAGGGATCAAAGGCGCCGGATTGTGGTTACAGCGATTACAGTTGGTTGGGGACAGTTATTCTTCGCAACAGGTTGTGACATTCGTCGAAAGATGTTTTGCGCGCAGGGCAAGCTTTTCAGTAGAAAGAGGAATGTAGCGATCAGTTGCTTCTGGTCTCGTGCAGGTTTGGCGCCACAGCGATGAATTCCCGCACGTGAGCACGGATCTCCTCATCGAGCTGCTCGAGTCGGACGAGCTGAACGTGTGGAATGAAGCCGACCTGCTGCGCGCGATCGACCGTTGGTATTCTTCAGCGAAGCACGAAGACGGGCCATCTGCGCTTCTACAGCTGCTCCGATGCGTTCGCATCGGTCACTGCAGTCAGTCGTGAGTTGCATAGCTCTGACACTACTAACGGGAGTTGCGAAAGTATTTTCGCCGACGCTCAAAACACCATGCACATAAAATCTGCTTCGGAGCATAAAATGTACTAGTCGAAGAAGGTGGGCGCTGTACGGACTCAACAAACTGAGTGTTTTCCGTCCCAACCTGATGGATCACACAGTAAATCAGGCTGGATGGCGAATCAACGAAGCTGAATATACGCTGCTCCAAATATACCAAATAGGTTGCTGATCGCAGAGTTGTATGCATGCAGCGTTCAGGAATTCACAATCTCTATTTTCGAAAATATATATTTTTTGTGTAGTTTTCCTGTGCTTCTGGAAATGCTCCAAAGTACACGAATTTTCAACTGAATTTTTGCGCCTTTATAGAACATACGAATAGGCACGATGTGGCAACCTCGTTTTTATTTTTTATCTGCATGCGATGAACGTACTAATCACGAGTGTATATTAAGCGCCAAGCATGTCTGACCAATCCTCTACCACTCTAAATCTATCTATCTATCTATTTATCTATCTATCTATCTATCTATCTATCTATCTATCTATCTATCTATCTATCTATCTATCTATCTATCTATCTATCTATCTATCTATCTATCTATCTATCTATCTATCTATCTATCTATCTATCTATCTATCTATCTATCTATCTATCTGTCTATCTATCTATCTATCTATCTATCTATCTATCTATCTATCTATCTATCTATCTATCTATCTATCTATCTATCTATCTATCTATCTATCTATCTATCTATCTATCTATCTATCTATCTATCTATCTATCTATCTATCTATCTATCTATCTATTTATCTACAATGGTTACCGCATTGTGATTTGGTTGATTGTGTATATTAATGAACAACACAGTCAGCACTCGGCATATATCAAAATTGGTATGGTGTGGTATACGAATATAAATTGCATGGTGAAATCATTATATGACTGTTGTATGGCATGATTCACATGACGCAGTATTACTGCATGAGTGGCTGTTTGATCAAACGGATTTAAGCTACCACTATTACGTCATGGCATGCGTGTATGACGAAAACAAATGACACGTCATGCGCTGCATTAGCATACACGTAGATGTGCTGCACATAGGTTATTCCTTACTAATGATTTAGATTCGTTACAACAATTAAAGTGAAACAGTTGACAATGACGGAAGCAGCGTAGCATAGCGAGGTTTTTCGTGCGTCCTTTTTTTATTGATTCGTGAAAACCATTTGCTATACAGTGACCTTAGCGATTGCTGGGGGCAACCATCCATTCAAAAACGAAACTGCGTGTCTTTTTCTTATTACGGTCTTGCGATTTGATAGACTGTGACGCATGATGATCGGGGGCGACGATGAAGAACTCTACCATACAGCGGCCGTTACGCAGGAGCCTGGAGGAAATCCGACAGCGATGTCCCGACTTGGTCCGCACCGAGGCGTACGAAAGGGCTGTCGTCGTATCTCTGCGGCGGGGTCGCTGTCCTTGCAGGCGCCCTCGTCTGGCTCAGCCCGGTGCTCCTTCGTCTACGGGAGGACAGGCTGCTGGGCGAGTTGGTATGTTATCTTCAAACGATTGTTCAAGCAAAATGCAGAGCCTTTGTCCGTGCTTTTTTTTGTATGTGAACGTGCCTTTCACTCACCACAATACATCATCTAAAGAGAAGGTCATGATGTCAGGTAGGAAGTAATTGTTAACAAGGTTTATACTCCAAAATGCTGTTATTTCGCAGAAAAATGTTTTTCATAAGTAAGTTGCTACCGTGTCGGGACACTTCATAAATAGACCGTTGAAAGCAAAAAGTAACAGCTTTCATTATTGAGTGAATGTCCGTCAGTGAACCAAACAAGCAATGCTTCTTTGGTTCCAAACAGTTGTTGCAAACCCAGGCCCAACACGAAACAAACCCAACAAGCACCCGAACTTGAGCCCACGAAAGAAGCAATGACAACGATGGCGATATTATGTTTGAGGATGAAGTTTGCTTGCCGGGCACATATAGAGGCTTTGAGCATTGTCGAGAGAGCCTCCGGGTGGACTTAGTAAACCCGAAGGCTCGGGGAAGGTTGACACAACCTGACTGCACATGCAAAGCGTGTTGAGGAAAGGACGAGCCACCGTGCCAATGGCGAAGCCCACCCGTCGACCTCTTTGGACGTCTGAAGAGCTTTTCACAGGGCTCAGTGCAAGGAGGTTATCAATATGCTCGTTTGCAAGGAGATGCTGGAGTCAAAAGCAATCCATGAGGGTCTTGATTGCAAGTTCGTAATTTTTCTCCGCTGGACAAATGCCTTCGGCAGCTCGCTTCGCGCTCCCGGTCAAGTAGGCGAGGAGGTACTGAATTTTTTTGATGCACGGTAGCTCGGTATTGTTGTGGATGGTAGCGTAGAGATGGTCCCAAAAGGACTGTCATCCACGAAGTCTACCATCAAAAGTTGGTATCTGGAGCTTGGGCAGTTGAACCGCAAGCGGAGAGTGCGCTCTCACCTGCCATGGTGCTTCGTCGGAGCTGGAAAGTTCTAGGTTGCTCGGCCCGGGTCCAGTGGGTTGCGTCTGCACTGTGGATTCCTTCTCACGTTCCTGCAGCCTGAACTTGACTTGTGACACGGCGTAAAAAATCTTTCCGTTGTACTCGTCTGCTGTTTTCACTTCAGGATCTAGGTTTTCTTCATTCGTTGACGCCAGAATCACCTCGTCGAGTCTTGATAGTCTCGCTTCTGTATCCTTAAGGAAGTCCATGTGGCCGGTAATCTGGAAGGCGTCTGGATTCGGTTGCTGCAGCAGGTCCGGTAACATTGCTAGGGCTCGAGTGACACCAGCTCTGATCAAGCCGCGCTTCTTCCGAAGATGGTCAGCGGTCGCCATGGTCGTGACGTTCAGAGCAGTCTCCGAAGGGGCGTATTCCCGGTTTCGTGCACCAAATGTTGAGGAAAAGACGAGCCAAGGTGCCCATGGCGAAGCCCACCCGTCGACCTTTTCTTTATTCCGAATGCCGGTCTTATCCCCTAATGATGATAGCGACCATCTTCATCGTTCACACAATATTTAACAAAGCGCATATAAAAAAGCTGCCGCGTAGGGTTGGGAGTGTGCAGGAACACCACTTTAAAGTCTTTTTATGCTTCCAAGATTGCCCCGCCGCACTGGTATAGTGACTATGGTACTCGGCTGGTGACCCACAGGGGACGGCATCGAGTCCTGGCTGGGGCGGCGGTATTTTTGATGAAGGCAAAAATGTTGCGAGCCCATGTGCTCAGATTAGGGTGCACGGTAAAGAAGCCCAGAGGGTCAAAATTTTCGTAGCCCTCCACTACGGTGTCTCTCATATTCACATGGTGTTTTTCGGTCGTTAAATCGCACAGATCAAAGGCTTCTAACTTCATCCGCCAGTGCAATCTCAGCCTGCCTAGAACCAAGCATTGTTGTTTAGGGTCGCGAATGCCCGGTTATTGCAGTCGCGACAACATTCATCAGTCATATTTTCGTATAAGTTATCAAGCATGCTGTAATATTCTTTGGGCCTCATCTTGCAAATAATCAATATCGTGAGCCTGACTACACCCACTCTAGGGCAGACAGAGGACTATCCCGTGGGTAACTTGGCTGCGACCACGCTATTGCCGCAGCTTTCTTGATCTGATCCACGCACAAAATTTCTTCGCACATAAACATTCTCAAGATTGTCCACGTATCGGCGTCCAGGCCCACTTGCGGTTTCCGGGTTTATTCCATATGGCATTGGTGAAAGTTGTGGTCATGGTTGTTTATCCTCATCGGTCTTGTACTGATGGGTACGCGTGAAATCTGTCTGATATTTTGGGCGCGGTGCAGGTAAATAGCAACGGCAACGCTTTCTTCACTGGTGACGTCCTTAAGCATGGCGTTAAGCCAAAGGTCTCCTTTGGCTCACCACCTTGGACGGTGTCATGTGCGTTGCTTGTGGTCTGCCACGTTCTAGGTAAACGTTATCTATAGAAGCAGCACGTACGAATTTTTACGTTAAACATTAACGACCTTGGCCAAGTCAGCGATGTTTTCACTCAAGCACCTGGTCAGGCCGTTTTTCTGCATGTAGTAAACAGTTGTCTTGCGATGGTTTGACTTCGCCTCGATGTATCGCAGAATATCTTCAGTTAGCTATGCCATCAGTGAACTTCCTCTCTCAGCCTAAGAGCGTGTGGAGCACCAAATATATAATAATAATAATAATAATAATAATAATAATAATAATAATAATAATAATAGAAGAAGAAGCCGAAGTGTGCGAACGCTTCCACTAGGCTCCTGCTTTATTCAACATTTTTGCGACGCCACTTTGGGATTTCAACGTTATATTAGTGCAACGACTTCCAGAAGACAAAAGGACTCTGCCGAAACAAGTTTGGCGCAGTGAGTGCTTGCTTCTTGCATTTTATTTTGCCTCCGCCATCGTCGCTCGCCCACCGACAGCTAGCCCTGACGAGTGTCTTCTTTGCTCTAACGTGGCGCGTGCTTGCTCGCACGCCCCGTAGCCGCTCTGTCTCGCTGAGCGATGGAGTACCAAGTGACAGGGGAAGACATTGACCCTGAGGAAATCACGCCAGACCAAGGCTGGCAGACTGCCTCGTGTCGCCGAGCCCAAAATGAAGGATCCAAATGTGTGCCGTCATATAGCGCTGTGAAACGCAACGAGCAGAAGCCCCGCAACAAAGAAAATGTGAAGAACAAAATTATTCGAACAAGCCGAATGCCTCACCTACCAAAGAACGACATCCGCCTTATAATTAGGCCCAGAGGGGGTCTTAACATAGCTATGGTTGGCTTAACGACAATAGCTGAAGCCATTACAACTTCGGCAGGTATCAGACCATTGGAACAGCAAGCAGACACGCTCTGCCCCAACATTAAACAGAATATCTTAATAACAAGTATGCCGAAGAGAGAATATGCTAATCGCTACTTGCGCGTTAAAGAAATCCGCATCGCTGACAAGACCTATGAAGTTAGTGCCTACAAAGCGGCCACATTCTACATGCAAAGGCCTCATTCGAGGGATTCCTGTGAGAGACGGTTCGGCGGACATTGATGCGAAGATTGTCAACGACCGCAATCCACTAGCTTTGGCTGCCAAGCGCATCGGAAGTACCACCGCAGTGATCGTGGCCTTCGATGGAAATCGTGTGCCCAATTTTGTGCGATACGGATCGGTGATACTTCAATGTACACTATACCATTGTACACTATACCAATGTACACTATACACTATAACAGATAGATATTTGCTACGCCTGCGGTTGGCTCGACCATCGAGTAGACGTGTGCCCGAACCCTGGAGACGTTATCTGCAGAGGCTGCAGCCCGCCGAACCCCGAAAAAGAACACCGCTGCACACCAACATGCAAGCTTTGCGGAGGAGCCCACCTCACTGCCGACAGGGACTGCAAAAAACGCTACCACATTCCATACGTGGGGCGCCGACGACAATGGGAGCGAGCACACTCGACGCGACACAACAGTTACGAAGCAATGAACGAGTTAAACGCAACCACTGACGACGACCAGGCCTCGAAGCTTTCTACAGATGGTCGATCCGATGGCAGCCGATCCCGGTCCCGATACCGGAGTCGTCCCAGGAACCGTACCATGCTTGTATCGAGGTCCCGGAGCCACCCTCGGACCCATTCCCGCAGCGCGCGAAGTGGGATCCCAACCAGATCTATATCGCGAGCCTACTCCAGGTCCCGTTCTGGTTCACGTCATGGTTCCCGTTCAGGTTCCCGGCCCGGGTCACGCTCCGGCTCCCACTCTGGTTCCGGGCCTCACGCTGGTTCCAGGCCTCACCCCAGTCTCACCGGGGTCTCGCGTCAACGATTGCCTAGCCCATCGGCACCACCATCACCAAGCAACGCCAACAAGAATGAGCGGGGACCTCTCACTTGGGCGCACGCCGTCCGGGGAAAAGGAAACATTACATCACAGGTAGGGTCGGGTTCACTCCCAGAGCATGATACACACACCACATCTGAGATAGCGATCTTAAAGCACGAAAATGCGATGATGAAAGAAACAATACGCAAGCTGACAGTCACAATTGCCGAACTAAAAACTGACAGAAACGCACGCACTGCTACGCCCACAACCGACAACGACGACAATGCAGTCACCCCGTTGCACCCGCAACCCGTAGGCGCCAGTAACGACGACGGCGAGAGCACACCCAAGAAACGCGCGGTCGCCCACGACCAGCCAGCTTTAAAGGCAGAGTTAGACGACATTAAGAGCACGCTATCGGTGATTATGAAAAGCCTTCGCTTTCTTGGCGAAAGCATGGCTCTCGTGCAGTCTACCCTCGCGGCACACGGTAATCAGTTGGGCCAAATGGAGCAATATCTCGTTCACGTCGTCGCCCCTGCTGTTGCTGCGGGTAAGCCGTTGTGGCAACGTACAGCCGTGCCCAGTCCACCACATCACGTGGCCCTTATGCACCCACCGGGTGCTCAGGCTGACTCCTAAATGCTTCAAGATGGCCAGGCGAATTGACGAGTTGCGAATCTGGCAGTGGAACAGCAGGAGCTTCACCCACAAGAAAGCCTTCCTGTAGCAATATCTCCGTAGCCAAGAAGCCAAACCTGACATCATGATATTACAAGAGACTTTAGTACCAACCGCCACGTTTTTCGGATACCAGTGGTTGCCCAGCCCCTCGGAAGGACGCGGTATCACCACCCTGGTCGCTAACAAGATTACCTGCACAGCGCACAGTCTCCATGTGCCCGAAATTGAACACGTTATGGTTGAAATTCTCCCTGGCAACATATAACAACAAAGCGTGTACATGCTCAATGTATACAGTAGTCCCAGCCACCATAGACAAAGGTTCACACGCTTGTTTCATAAAGCTGTCCGTCTCGCGGGGCCTAACCCGCTAGTGATTGCGGGCTTTGGATCTATGCTTCGTCAAGAATATCGCCGACGCCCGCTGGTCCAACCTCGCGGTAGATCTCGGTAGTGACCACTTCATATTGACCGTACACCTCCCCAGAGTAAGCAGGAAGACCAAGTCGTACACGTGGTTCGACTGGGACAAGACCAACGCAGAACGACCTCCTCCCGATACGCCACCGAGCCTCCAGACGTGGATGGCCCAGCTCGAAGCTGATGTAAACAAGGCAACCAAAACTATCAGCACAGACCTTCCATCCGAAAAGATGGACAGTCGTCTCGCCCACCTACTTGAGGCCAAACAGTCTCTATTGGCCCGGTGGAAGGGCCAACGCCTTAATCGGAGGTTACACAAACGCATATCTCAGCTGTTGAAGACCATGATGGATCACTGCCGCACCCTTTGAAAATAGCAGTATATATTTGTAACTCGATTGATGGTCAGGTTCGAAATGGTAAAATGTGGAACTTACTCAAACACCCCCTCAATGAAACCAACACCCGCACAAATCAGCGTCATTCGATAGTGAAGATACTTCATCAGTCTAAATGGACAGTGTCACCGGAAGATGTTGTCAAGAACCTCGTGGAAAAATATCTCCCGCTTCCCACGGGCCCTGTGACCCCTCACCCTGATTACTCTGGCCGCGACAACACCAACTTAGACGCCGACTTTTCTATTGAAGATGTGCGCTGAGCTCTCCATGAGCTCAATGGCCTCTCAGCCCCTGGCCCCGATGGCATCACCAATAAGCTCCTACGCAACCTGGACGATTTCTCCGTCGCTTACCTTACCGACACTATCAACAAAATATGAAAAAAGGTGAGATGCCCGATGCCTGGAAACTAGCTCACACAGTTCTAATACCCAAACCGAGAAAGGCACCGAGTCTAGATAACCTACGCCCCATATCTCTGACGTCGTGCGTGGGCAAAGTGGCTGAGCACGTCGTTTTCAACAGGGTTGGTTGATACCTCGAAGATAACGACTGCATTCCGACCATGGTTACACACTCAAGACGCCATGTTACTCCTAAAGCATCAAGTTCTAGATGGCGGAAACACTCGGGACACCTGTGCAATACTCGGTCTCGATTTAAAAAAGGCCTTCGATACAATAACGCACTCGTCAATCTTAAAAGCGATCGCAGCCCTTGACCTATGTTATCGATTTAGCCGCTCTTTTCTCACTCGACGCAGAGCCGTCCTCCGCGTAGGAGACCTAGTGTCGGAACAAGTGAAGCTCGGACAGCGGGGAACTCCTCAGGGATCCGTCCTCTCGCCCACGCTCTTCAACCTCGTGATGATCGGGCTTTCCGAACGACTTTCAAAAATCGACGGGCTAAATCACACTATCTATGCTGATGATGTACCCATATGGTGCTCCACAGGGTCGAATGGCTTCATTCAGTCCGCTCTGAAAGAGGCTATCGACACCGCCGCGTCCTACATTGACCACACCAGTCTCAGGTGCTCACCCGCGAAGTCAGAGCTGTTGATATATTTGCCCAAACGCCGGGATGCCAAGCCCAAAGGGTGGAAACCTCCGGCGGAACGCAATATCACCTTCCACACCAGAAATGGTCGTACTCTACCCAGGGTAAACACCATCAAGGTCCTCGGCATGATCATCGAGTCCCGCGAAATCAACACCCAAACAGTACACAAGCTCAGAACTAAGACTGAGAATGCCATACGACTCGTACGTAGAGTAGCCAACACGCACCATGACCTCAAAGAAGACAACCTGCTGCGTCTCGTACACGTGTTTGTTTTGTGCCATTTAGCTACGTTGCCGCTATACACAAATGGCTACGTGCTCAGCGCGATCAACTCAATGCTCTTATTCGCAAGGTGGTAAAACGACCCATTGGACTCCCTATGACTACTCCATCGTACGATTTCCTCAAGTTTGGCGTACATAACACGCTAAAAGAGATCGCCGAAGCTCAGGAACGCGTGCAATTGACCCAACTCACCACCACCAAGGTGGGCCACCATATTCTGCGTGAGCTCGGCTTCTCCTCGAGGGCCAGGAACTCCCCAGAGTTGACTCTAATTTCCCGTGAAATCCGCGACCTTATCACGATCGCTCCCATTCCACGAAATGTACACCTCGAATACAACAGAGGCAGGCGGCTTGCACGGGCGACCGCCATTCTCAAGCGCATAGACATGGAAGCGGACAACATCTCGTTCGTGGACGCCGCTGCCTATAACAACAACCAAGCCTTCGCTGCGGTACGCGGTATCATCCGCGCAGCCGACTTTCAACTCTGCCACAATCCTCACCCGAAACCCCGAAGTAGCGGAGCAAGTAGCTATAGCTATAGCTATGCTCGACAGCAAAGGAATTGATCCACAGTGACTCCAGGCCGGCCATCAAAGCCTTCGAACGCGGAGTCATCTCCGACCAGCCGTTATGTATCCTGCGCAAAGCGGACCCGAGTGCCCTGAAGCACCACACTGTCATCTGGTTCTCCGCCCATCTCGGCCAGGTGCCGGGGGCCCTATCCAACCTCAACGAGATCGCCCATGATGCAGCTCGCGCACTTGCCGACCGCACTGCCACAGGGCAACTCCTTCTTGCTGGGTTAGATACCAATCGGGATGCACCAATTACGTACAATGAAATAACAAAGCACTTTTACTTGGAACTACGCATTTTTCCACCCCACATTCGAAGTTTATCCGACCGCAGGCATTAACCATACGCCTATTACAGACACACACGTACCCAAACCTTGCCACGCTTCACGTTTTTATCCCTATGCATACCCTAGCGACACATGCCCATCATTTGGACACACAGCGTCACTCGCACACATGCACACACAGTCGGGAGGAGTGTAGAACAACTCCTCCCGACTCTACCTCAAACAAGTGGGAGAGGTCCCTCAGGAGCTCACTTCTCGCTGACGAGCAATGGGCCGTCCAGCAGGCCCACGAAGCGGCTGCCAGGTACTCTTTGTCGGTCCCTACATGGGAGACGCCCGCTACGCGCTAAACGCATCCTACAGGACTGAATTGAAGTTTTTTCATTCCATTCCATAATAATAATAATAATAATAATAATAATAATAATAATAATAATAATAATAATAATAATAATAATAATAATAATAATAATAATAATAATATTAATAATACGAAGTGTTACTACCAGAAAAAACAATGGAAGCGCGGGTAGAGAAGGATAACGACTTGCTTTTAGTGTGATCGCCGACTCAGTGCCCATTAAAAACCCCTCTTAGGTTACCTTACCTCTCGTAACAATTTGGTGGCGGGTGCTGCGTAGGACGAACCCAAAGACGGGAGCTTCACTACAAGGACTTCGACGCAGCCGCCACCTCGCTGGACTTCCACCTTCGCCGATCGTAAGGGCACAAGAGCAGCCATCCAACGCTTCGCCATCCGATGGGTTCAGTGCCGTACTACAGAGTGCCATGAAACTTCGGCGGGATGTCAGGAGAAGACGTCCACGTGTGGCCCAAGAACTAGAAGCGGGTGACCAGGAGATATGGCTGGGACTGAAACGAACAGCTCAATCATGTTGTATTCTCGTTATCTAACACCGCCCTTATGTGGTACGAGAACCACGAGGACATGTTCACGACTTGGGAACGTTTTGTTGAAGAAGTGCAGAAGTGCTTCGGTGATTCTGACGCAAAGAAGAAACGCGCGGAGCAGACTTTGTCTCAGAGGGCACAGATTCTAGGAGACTCATGTACGACGTACATCGAAGAAATCTTGAAGCTGTGCAATATCTTGAACTCAAGGAAGTCTGAAGAAGACAAGGTTGGGCACGTTCTCAAGGGTAAAGCCGAAGACGTGTACAATTTCCTAATTGGGAAACACTGCTTGAACTCCGTGACCGACGTGATAAAGCACTGCCGTACCTTTGAATCCCTCAAGATGCGATGAATATCTCCGAAATTTGGCCACCTCTCCAACGTGCACTGTGGCTAGTGTTGAAACAGTGCCACCTAACAGCCTTGTTTTGACCATACGGCAGATCATCAGAGAAGAGCTGCTTCTATGTCAGCAGACCTATCATTGCCCCTGCGACTTTCAGGATGCGTACGAAAGCGAAACAGAACGTGTGCGCACTCCTGTTTCTCTTCCATCATGACAACCATCGATAAACGCAGCAGACACTTATGAATATCAAGGCACACGGCAGGCTGGATTCTCACGCCAACCACCTACGAACTACGAACGAAGTTTTCGCCCACCTGTTTACCCAACATCACCTGCCTACGGTGCCCCTGAAGGGCGGCACCACTATCCCATGCCTTGCGAGAGGAGTCGTTACTCTGAGCAGCTACGTGCCCCTCAACCAATTCCGGTGTGCACGTTTTTGTGCACCACTCATATCAGCGACAGTCTTGGTACATGTCTTACCAAGCTTTCGACCATCCGCTCTCCACGTCACGGAAACCACGCGCACCTACCGAGTCACGCTACCCCTCGCCGGCCTCTGATCGAAGTTTGACGCCACCACCAGCTCCATGGGCTCCACGATCGCAGCCGCCACGGCGACGTGCACGGACACCATCGCCGGAAAACTAGTCAGTGCGGCCAGTGGGGGTGAGGCCGCGATATCCCAGGCGCTATCTACAAGTATACCCCCGTCAGCGTTTATGTTGAAGAAAAAAGTTCATTTAGTTGTCGATGGAGTGGCTACTATGGCACTTGCGGATACAGGCGCGACAGTCTCAGTGATGAGTGTAAATTTTAAGAACCTGCTAAAACCTAAAGTGATGTTTTGCCTGAAACGCGGCATGACATTCCGTAAGGTAAGTGGTGACGCGTTGTGTCCGGTGGGATATTGTATTGTGGACGTCTCGCTGTGTGGTAGAGTATTTGGCACAGAGTTTGCTGTTATTCAGTGGTCTACATATAAGTTTATCTTAGGTATCGACTTCTTGTGTGTGTGGGGGGCAACTGTAGACTGCAGAAGTGGGCACCTTTCCATGCACGGCACTTTCCCAATGGCGCTCTTGGAAAATTCTTGTCCGGATGAATGCATCTTTTTCGTCTCCGTGGACACAGTCGTTTCTGCATTTTCTGCTGTGTATGTTCCTGTGACATGTTCCAGTAACAACTGTGGCACGTTTGACACCACGCTCTAACCGATTCCCTTGGCATGCCCGAAAAAGGACATCCTCATTCCCCGTTGTATAGTGTCAGTTGTTGATGGACGGAAAGGTGTGTGAACAATGAACAGTTTCATAGAGCCTGCAGTTTTTGCAGGCGGCATGAAACTTGCAGTATATAGACCCGAATCATCTGATTGCGCTTGCTGGTGCTACTAGCCAAGATCAACATCTAGGCTCACAAGGTTCCCAGGATGCCCAATTGCTACAAATGGTCAGCAGGTCACTTGACCAAAGCGAACGTCAAACACTGCTCGACGTTCTATCCAAGCACTCGAAAGTGTTCGATTTTTTTTCAAAAACAACTAAAGGCCCTTAATTACTGCGTCCCGGATACGTCATCAGATCCACACCAAGTCAGCGCATCGCATTAGGCAGAAACCTTACCGTGTGGCACCCTCGGAGCGCAAGATCATCGCCGAGCAAGTTCAAGAAATGCTGCAAAAAGGAATAATACAGGAATCGGCAAGTCCGTGGGCTGCTCCCGTCATTCTAGTCAGGAAGACGGATGATACGCGGAGATTTTGTGTTGACTACCGCTGACTGAATTTTGTTACCAAGAAAGACGTCTATCCACTGCCGCGCATCGACGACGCTCTAGACAGGCTGCATTCCGCGTCCTACTTTTCATCTGTGGACCTGAGGTCAGATTAGAAGCAAATTCTGATGCAAGCAGCTGGCAAAGAAAAGATGGCATTCGGTATGACCGATGGACTCTACGAGTTCAACGTTATGCCATTCGGATTATGTATTGCTCCTGCAACATTCGAAATATTTATGGACTGTATATTTTGTTGTTTAAAATTGCATATATGCATGTGTACCCTTCACGATGTCTTAATTTTTGGACGTACGTTTGACGAGCACAACACTCTCCTAGATCTCGTGCTGAACTGCGCTGAAAAATTTGGCCTTGTATTGAATTAAAAAAAGTGCCACTTGGCGAGCGACAGACATTGGTATTGGGACATCTCGTTCCAAGACCAATGGCATTAGACCTGATTCACAGGTGGCATCCGATCCACAGATGGCATTAAGCCTGATCTACAAAAGACAGCGGCCGTTGAATCGTTCGAGCGTCCTAAATCTGTGAAAAAACTTCGTAGCTTCATCGGGCTCTGCTTGTATTTCCGCCGGTTCGTACCCAGGTTTACGGATGTCGTTTACACCCTGAAGAGCCTTCTACGCAAGAACAGCCCGTTTCAATGGACCTCCGAGTGTGATGCCGTTTTTCACCAGCTCAGTGTTCGTTAACTTCACAGCCAATACTTCGGCACTTCAATCCTTCGTCGCCCACGGAAATTCACACAGACTCAAGTGGCATCGGTATCGGCGCCGTTCTCGTTCAGCGTTCTGGTAAGAAAGAACACGTCGTGGCGTACACAAGTCGTTCTTTAAGCAAGCCTGAACGCAACTACACAGTGACCAAACAGGAATGCCTAGCGGAAGTCTTAGCCGTGCAACGATTTCGCTCATACATCTATGGTCACCCGTTCACTATTGTCACAGATCACCATTCCCTGTGTTGGCTGGTCAACCTTCGTTACCCATCCGGCCGCCTTACATGATGGGCCATTCGTTTGCAAGAATATGCCATAGCCATTTCATACAAGACTGGGCGTCTACATGCTGATGTGGCTTGCCTCTCCAGGATGCCACTACCGACGACAGATTGTAAAGCCGATAACTTTGACCACCTTATAGCTTCTTAGGCGTCTGGTTTTCCTGATGTCGTGACTTTCGCTGCTGAGCAGCGTAATGACCCAAGCTTGAAAGCTCTCTTCCATGGAACAAGAAAGTCAATAAGCGAATACCTGTTCAGCGTCCGAAATGGTCTTCTTTGCCAGAGAAACTTGTCCACAACGGGCGCCTGCTTTCTGGTGATTGTTACTGCGTCCCTCCAAACGTCTGTTCTGCGTCCCACGCATGATGACCCCACCTCTGGCCATCTAAGAACCACACGATAACTTAGTCGCACGAAAGAGCGGTTATAATGGCCGAAAATGAGCAAGACAATTCAAAACTACGTGGCCAGCTGTACGCAGTGTAAGAGCCACAAGCGGCCCACTTCAGAACCAGCCGGTCACCTGCAACCCGTAAAGCCTCCCGGTTTCTCTTTTGAAAAGGTCGGCATTGATCTGGTGGGACCATTTCCACGCTCCTCAAAAGGTAATCGGTGGATAATTGTATGCACCGACTACCTGACGCGGTACTGCGAGACGGCTGCCCTATCCTCCGCCACGGCAGTCCAGATTTCGGAGTTCCTGTTGCATTCAGGGACCCTCCGACACGGCCCACCTCGCGTGATAATAAGTGACCGTGGACGACAATTTACCGCTTATTTTGTGGAATTATTACTTCGCTTGTGTGCCTCCAAATTCCGACACTGAACTGCGTATCACCCACAAACTAACGGCCTTGATTGATAGATTTCTGGGTTTTAACGTCCCAAAACCACCATATCATTATGAGAGACGCCGTAGTGGAGGGCTCCGGAAATTTCGACCACCTGGGGTTCTTCAACGTGCACCCAAATTTGAGCACACGGGCCTTCAACATTTCCGCCTTCATCGGAAATGCAGCCGCCGCAGCCGGAATTTTTTGAACCCGCGACCTGCGGGTCAGCAGCCGAGTACAAACTAATGGCCTCACCAAGCGCACAAACCAAACGTTCATCAACATGTTGTCAATGTACGTCACCTCCAAGCACAAAAACTGGGGTGAAGTATCACCATTCGTCACGTACGCCTTCAACACAGTGAAACACGAACTGACATGCGACAGCCCTTTCTATCTACTCTACGCTCACGCACCTCGACCTACGCTGGCCGTTATCTTTCCTTTTGTCGTCCAAGTACGATTTAACAATTGTGGAAACTTTGTGTCGTGTGAAAGAGCCACGTCGACTTGCCTGCTTACGAACATTGGCAGCTCAAGAGTCTTCCAAAACTCGCTACGACAGCGAACACCGGCATGTAAACTATGCCCCCGGTAATATAGTGTGGGTGTGCACCCCAATATGCCGACGTGGCTTGAGCCAAAAGCTACTAGCTTACAACACCGGTCCGTTCGTGATACTCTATCGTCTCAGCGAGGTCTATGAAATTGCACGTGTCACCACTAGTGCCGACGTTTATGCAAGACATTACAGTGTGATGACGCTTTCACAATGCTCCGTCGTTTGTTGACGTCGCCTCCCATACTCCGCCACTACGACCCTACGGCCCCTACAGAGGTACACACGGATGCCAGTGGTGTCGGCCTTGGCGCTGTCCTTGCGCAGCGCAAACCAGGGTTCCCAGAATATGTCGTGGCGTATGCAAGCCGTACGCTTACTAATGCCGAGACTAATTAAACCGTCACCGAGAAGGAATGTTTGGCAATCGTCTGGGCCCTTACAAAGCTCCGACCTTATTAGTATGGTCGCCCATTTCATGTCGTCACCGACCATCATGAACTATGCTGTTGACGTCATTGAAAGATCCCTCAGTCCGTCTCGCCTGGTGGGCACTTCGCCTGCAAGACTACGACATCCGCGTGCTGTACCGCAATGGAAGGCAACATGCTGACGCCGACGCCCTGTCAAGCTCTCCCTTGCCTGACGGCAATGCCCACAACTCAGCGTCTCACCTTGCCATTTCTTCCATTAGCGTTCATACCATTGCTCTGAACAGCGCAAGGATCAATGAATCGCCTCACTGATAGACTTGCTGGCTGATCCATTCACTCCATCCACTCGCGCATTGCGCCTTCAAGCACACCATTTCGCCGTTCGCGACGACCTCCTCCACAGCCGCAATTACAACGGTGACGGCTGCCAGTGGCTACTAGTCATACCTCGCAGTATGCGCTCTGACATATGCGAGTTCTTTCATTCCGATCCGCAATGTGCGCACTACGGGGTATCGAAGACTTAACACCGCATTCGCCAACGGTACCTTTGGTGCGGCATGTACCGCTACGTGCAGAAATTCGTTCGCTCCTGCATAAATTGTCAGCGCCCAAAAGCTTCAACGCACCTGTCACCGGTAGGTCTGCAAATTCTACCTTGCCCTGCCAGGCCCTTTGGGCGCGTTGGCATCGATTTGTATGGGCCACTTCCACTGACGTCGGCATGTAACCGCTGGGCCATTGTCGCTGTGGACCACCTCACGCGATACGCCGAAACGGCCGCTCTCCCCGCGGCTACAGCGAGCGATGTGGCCTCCTTTCTGCTCTAACTATTCATTTCGTGACACGGTCCATCCCAGGAACTGCTCAGTGACCGAGGCCGCGTCTTCCTGTCTGAAGTCGTTGAAGCCATTCTTAAAGAGTGCAACGTTGTTCACCGCAAAACTGCTGCTTACCACCCGCAGACGAATGGCCTCACCGAACGCTTCAACCGTACGCTCGGCGATATGCTCTCCAAGTATGTCGCCGCCGATCACACAAATTGGGATTCCATTCTACCCTTCGTCACCTATGAATACCGCCCCTCAGAGCACCACTGGCTTTCCACCTTTCTTTTTAATATATGGAAGGCACCCGTCGCACACCATCGACACGATACTTTCGTACAAGGCAGATCCGTCTGAGTGGGCGCCTATTTCTGCTACAGCCAAGCTTGCTGAAGAGTGACGAGAGCTTGCATAAGAAACAGTCGCGTAAAAACAAAGAATATATTGGCATGATATGCTTATTTATCATTTGAGCATAAATTGATGAAATGTTTCCGCAGCGCTGATGCATAGGTTATTCAAAACTGAAATTGGGAAACCCATTTAATATGTTTCACATATGAAATGTAGTTGCCCGCATAGGATAAGTTACCGAGGCAGTCAGCACCTTCCACTTTTCTGTGTAATAAGTTACATATGAAATAGGTTTTACGACAGAAAAAACTGAAACCTATACCTCGTTCTTTATTTCTAAGCCTAACTCATACCTAAAAAGAATAAACATGCGTGATACATTGTTTTTTTTTCGAAAATAAGTCCCAAGTATCGGAAACCCATGTACATTGGAGGTACTAACAAAATAGCAAGGATCCTACAAAAAACACCGTGCCACAATGTTCTCTAAAAAATTGCACCATCTCCCTCTAAAGGGAACCATGTATAGGTGCGAAGCAGCGGAACCTAATGCTTGCACTGACGGCCGTGTTCACTCTGGCGCTCATCGCGGCGTTCCGCTCGACAGAAACCTTCGGAGGTACAAAGCACGCAGAGATGGACTGGTGTTTCCTACTGAAACATTCCAATCGCTGCTAAGGGCCATTGAGAAAAAGAATGCTTTGATTGGACACAGATACCATCAGTCCACTTTTAATTAACGCTCTCTCTGTGAATTTTTATAGGTCAAAAGCGCATAGGGGAAATCTCCCACCGTTACCGGTCAAAATTCAGTGCATATATATATATATATATATATATATATATATATATATATATATTATATATATATATATATATATATATATATATATATATATATATATATATATATATATATATATATATATATATATGTATATATATATATATATATATATATATATATATATATATATATATTGTGAGGAACCGGTTTATTCAGCCAGGCTCGAGCTAAAATCACGCTGGTGATGATCTTTTTAGATGAAGAAGATGTACAGGTGATGATGATATCAAAGAGAAGAAAGAGTCATTCGCTTGTCGCGCTCACACTAATTCCCCCACGCGGTGAAAGCGGCCGCCTGGTCGCTTGACAGTATTATGAAATGCGTCGCGCATAAGGCTTTAAACGAGATACGTGCACTATCTCTGTTCCTCGGCAACGATGATCAGGACTAGCGCTAAGAGGAGAAACGCGGTAATTGACAGGAGATGTCTGTTTGACCACTGTGTACGGCCCAATGACGTGACTGATGAATTTGTCGCATAGGCCGGGGACGTGTAGTGGGGTCCATAGAAGAACTTCGTCACCAGGGGAAAAACTCACAACACGGCGAGACGAGTCGTAGCGAGATGTTCGAGTGTCTTGAGAGAGGCCGGTGTTGACACGGGCCTGGTGACGGCAGTGTGCGAGACGAGATAGGAATTCTTCAGAGAAAGGAGCCGTCGAGGGTGCAGGGGCCGAAAGGAAAGAGACATCCAGAGCGAGACTCGGCGAGCGACCATGGACGAGAAAAAATGTAGAAAAGCTGGTAGTGCATTGAGCAGCAGTATTATAGGCGAATGTCACGAAGGGTAGAATTGCATCCCAGTTCGTGTGGTTGGGGTGAATGTACATGGCGATCATGTCCGGTAGGGTCCGATAAAACCGTTCAGTCAATCCGTTGGTCTGCGGGTGGTAGCTAGAAGTGGTCTTGTGAACAGTGTTCGAGGCACGCAAAACTTGCCCGACAATGGAAGATAGGAAGACTTTGCCCGATCACTGAGGAGAATGCGTGGAGCTCCATGACGCAAAAAGATGTGGCGAAGAAAGAAATCGGCGATCTCGGTGGCAGTCCCAGATGGTATAGAAGCTGTTTCTGCGTAGCGGTTAAGGTGGTCGACGGCCATGATAATCCAGCGATTCCCATTGGATGATATAGGAAGAGGGCCATACAAGTTGATTCCAACGACTTCAAAAGGCGAGGCGGGACAAGGAAGAGGTTGCATTAAGCCAGCCGGAGCAGTTGTCGGTCGTTTTCGCCGTTGGCAATGAACACAGGAGGCGACGTACTTAGTGACGGCTGAAGAGAGGCCAGGCCAAAAACAACGACTTCGTATTTTGTCGTAAGTCTTGTGATAGCCTAGATGAGCGGCGGTTGCATCCTCATGAAAGGCTTCCAGAACTTCACGTTGCAGAGAACGTGGGATGACGGGTTACCATTGATGTGGTAAATGTAGCGACATAAAGCATCGTCGACAAGCTTAAATTGTTTAAGTTGTCGACGGAGTCTGGCGTTTGGAGGAGTAGTAGCGCCAGTCAAGCGGTCAACAATTGTGCGGCAGTATGGGTCGACACGTTGTTGTGAACAAGGACGGAATAGGTGGCAGGTGATGAACTTAGCACTGCGATTGGAGAGGTGCTGTCGTTTTGGAGTATCGATGGTGAGTGGCTTCCGCTGGGCAAAGGACAGCGCGATAGAGCATCAGCATCTTGATGCTTCTTCCCAGATCTGTAGGCGACATCGAAATCATACTCCTGTAAGCGAAGCGCCCAGCGACCGAGGCGACCCGTTAAGTTTTTCAGCGATGAAAGCCAGCATAGGGCGTTATGGTCGGTCACGATGGTAAAATGACGGGCGTGAAGATATGGTCGGAATCTTTGCACTGCCCAAACAACAGCAAGGCACTTCTGCTCGGTGATAGTGTAGTTCTTTTCTGGAGCGGTAAGAGCACGACTTGCGTAAGCAACGATGCTTTCGCGTGAGTTTTTGTCACGCTGCAAGAGTACTGCACCAAGACCATGACTACTTGCGTCGGTGTGAAGGATGGTGGGTGCCATGGAATCGAAGTGGCACAGTACCGGATCCGACGTGAGGGCTTGCTTCAATGCCGTGAAAGCACTTTCGCAGTCTTCGGACCAAATGAAGGGGACGTTCTTTGCGAGGAGTGGATGGAGCGGAGACGCAAGTTTCGCGAAACCACATATGAAGCGCCAGAAGTACGAAGATAACCCAAGAAAGCTGCGCAGGTCCTTTTGACGTAGTGGACGAGGAAAATCGAGAACAGCGGCAAGCTTCTCGGGGTCGGGCCGAATTCCTTCTTTGCTGACAAGGTGGCCGAGAACCTTGATTGTCTTGCTAGCAAAGGTACATTTCTTGGTGTTAAGCTGTAGACCGGCTTTTGCAAGGCATGTGAGGACTTTGTCAAGACGTTGTAGATGCTGCGAGAACGTGGATAAAAACACTACTATGTCATCGAGATAGCACAAACATGTTTTTCATTTCAAACCACGCAATACGCCGTCTATCATGCGTTCGAAGGTGGCGGGCACAATACAGAGTCCAAAAGGCATCACATTGAACTCGTAAAACCCATCTGGCGTTGAAAAGGCGGTCTTCTCTTTATCAGACTCCGACATTGGTATCTGCCAGTAGCCTGACCTAAGGTCGAGGCTAGAAAAATACTCTGCGCCCTGTAATGAATCCAGTGCATCGTCGATCCGAGGGAGGGGATAAACATCCTTGCGCGTTATTTTGTTTAGCGCACGGTAATCGACGCAGAAACGCACTGTCCCATCTTTCTTTTGAACGAGAACAACTGGGGATGACCAGGGACTCGAGGAAGGACGTATGATGTTGCGTCGTAGCATGTCTGAGACGTTTTCCTCGATGATCTTACGTTCTGCCTGAGACACGCGATATGGACGCCGATGTACAATACGAGAGCCGTCAGTCTGGATGCTGTGAGTAGCGGTGGTAGTCATGCTGAGGGCGGGCGAGTTCACGTCAAATAGAGAACGGTGTCTATTTAACAGGGCGAGCAAATCTTCAGTTGATCAGGTGTTAAGTCATTGCTATTGTTGCGGACACAGGTGTGGCAGAGGCATTGAATGGCAGTGATTGTGACTTCGGAACATCGTTGTGGTTGTTGTTCGAAAGAGTAACAATCGCAACAGGCTCACTGTCGACCGCGCAAGATACTGTTGAGCCAAAGGGAAGCAGTACACACTCGGGCGTTTGATTTATGGCGGTTAGGTACGTACACCCATCGAAGAAGCGAATAAGCCCTTGTGTGATCACAATGCCCCTACGTAGGGTATGACCGTAAGGGAGAAATAGTACGTCACCATCCACAATGTCAGTGCAATTAACACTTATAATTTCTTCGATGTATGGCCGAAGTACATAATCTGACTTGGTGACAAGGCGGATGCGTCCATTGTGTTCAACCGGAGAAGAGTCAGTGGCATTTAGATGCAGGAGGCGCTGATGACATGATATGAAAGCGGACGCAGAAGACAAGAAATCCCACCCAAGAATGAGAGCGTGGGTGCACTCACGAAATACCGCGAAAACAATGTGATGACAAATGCTTTATGTGCAGACACGAACGGTACACTGTGCAAGTGGACGAATGAGAGCGTTGGTCGCCGCACGTAGAGGTGGACCGCCATAAGGTGTGGTGACTTTTCGAAGGCGGAACAAAAATCAGCACGAATAATCGAAACGGCAGTGCCGGTGTCTACAAGAGCCTCAACACGTACATCTTCTACAAACACTACTATCAAATTCGATGGCCGCTCTGGAGGAATTGTTAGCTGTCCAAGGGATGCAGTTTCCCCTCCTAAAACTGCATTGGGGAGTTTTCCGCGTGGGCGTTCGTGGAATGGGAGGCGGGCCGTAGAGGCGACACTGAGCGGCGACTTGGCGAAGGCGACCTGCGGCGAGACGTACGGGAATTCTCAGGCATGTCCGTATGGTAAGTAGGTGACGGTGAACGGTAATAGGACGATCGGAAGGGTGGTCGTAGGTAGTTCTTGGTCGGACGGAAGCTTCGATGTTCTTCGGGAGCGTAGCCGCGTTGCTCGTCTTGTCGGCGCCTTCGACAAAACCGCGCGATATGTCCTCGATAGTCGTAGTAGTAACAGATTGGTCGAGGTGGGCGCTGAGGTGCGTAGTAAGGTGGTGCACGCGCTGGCGGTGATAACGAAGCCACAGGCGTATGGTCTGCTGTTGTAGGCACAGAAACGGTGGGTGCGGCAGAGAGCGCGGCAACTTCGGCGTACGTGCGCGTCTGGCACACGCAGGGACTGTTGGAACACGTCGCACCCGATGCGGAGGCGATCTCTTGTTTAGTCAGGTCTCGCAAGCTATCTTTTTCAGGAGGTAAAGTACCTTCCGCAGCACAGGAAGAGCAGCGCCCGTGCAGCTCTTCACGTACGATGTCGCGAATAAGCGCACGCAAGTCGAGGGATGCAGGCAAACGAACGTCGGTGGCATCGTAGCAAACGCGAAGAGACTGAAGCTCGTCAAGTCGCTGACAGATGGTTATCACGTCCTGGGTGGTGGCCGGATTTTGCGTGGCGAGGGCGTTAAAGGCGACGGTGTTAATGCCTTTAATAATGTGGCGTATTTGGTGGTTCTGAGACATGCCGTTGTTAACGCGCTTGCACAGTGCAAGGACATCCGTAATATAAGAGGTGTAAGATTCACCCGGTAGCTGCGTGCTTTCGGCGAGTTTTTTTGCTGCTTCAGTGCGAACTGCAGGGGCACCAAATACCTGACGAATTTGCTGCTCGAAAGTGTCCCAGTCAGGAAGATCCGGGTGGTGGTTCCAGAACCAAGTTTTCGCAACATCGGACAAGTAAAATGGGACGCTGCGCAACTTCTGTGGATTGTCCCATTTGTTCAAATCGCTGACGAGGTCGTAGTTCTTGATGCAGTCTTCGACATCATCTTCTCGGAGACCGGAAAACACAGATGGATCACGCAGGCGAGTGTTGTTGGGCGGAGCGGGTGGCGGTGGCTGCAATAGGACGGCGACGTTGGATGGGCCAGGGTTTTCTTGGGACGCCATGGCAGGGGGTTGTATGCGACGACCCGAGCGGAGCTCCAGCGAGAACGGGCGAGAGGACTTGAGGGAACGAAAAGCACAGTCCACCACTTGTGAGGAACCGGTTTATTCAGCCAGACTCGAGCTAAAATCACGCAGGTGATGATCTTTTAGATGAAGAAGATGTACAGGTGATGATGATATCAAAGAAAGAGAATAAAGAGTCATTCGCTTGTCGCGCTCACAATATATATATATATATATATATATATATATATATATATATATATATATATAGGCATGGTGGTTGAGTGGCCGTAGCGTTGCATATAGTCTAGTAGATCCTCTGTGAGCGGTCACAACGTGGTTTATTTCGACGTTTCGGCCTAGAGTCTGGCCTTTATCAGGATTATCGTGATACGTTGGGCCTTACTGAGTTCTGCGCCAGCTGACACCTGTTACCTCTAAAATTTCTCGTACTAAGAACCCGACTGGTTCATACAGCACTGATATTGTACACTTTTCTCGCCTGAAGCCCTATCACGGTGACTATCACGATAAAGGCCAGACTCTATGAACCGAGCGAGGCAAGTTATCTTTTCACCCACTACTCTTTCTTCACATTTACATTATAATTTGGTCTAATAACTTCCCTTATACATTCCTTGGCCTTTTCGTCTGTTAAATATTAATAATATTGTGTCAAACACGAAGGCATGAGCCCTTAATTATATTGTCACGGGGTCGTGACGTAGCCGAAGACAGGAGACTTCGTGTTAGGACTTAACTGTTTATTTGGGCGAACCTGTGCCCGGTAAACTGAAAGTCCAATTACAGCAGCAGTCTCGCACAGATAGCAGTCTCGGACTGATAGCGGCGAACGGAGCGTCGGCCTTCGATCAACAACTGACAAGCGGCGAAGCGCGTCGGCATTTATACTCTTGCCGTCGAATGTTCTAGCGTTATCGCTGGCGGTGGCGTAGGTTCCAGAACAATCTATACCGTTCGCACAGTGGGCGTGATCTTATCGAAACGATCTACTACAGTCCGGAACCTTCTAGAAAACTGCAGGCGCGGTTTGCACTGAGAATCGTGCGGTGTTTTCGGACGATAACAAAAACTTGGGAAATGGAACGTGGCATTGCCCCCCTCTGAAAAAAGGCATCGTCCCGATGCTTTAACTAAAGATGAAAGTACAATAATAATGCAAGAAAGTACAATGAATAAATTACGATACAACAATAATACAAAAAAACACTAGTTCAGTTTGTTAACGCGCATGAAACGGCTTGAGGCGCGCGACATGGACGACTTCAGGTCGCGATCGGCGTCGTTGAGAGTTCGTGATGCCGTCGGGGACAACCTCGTAATCAAGTGGGCTGAGCCGTCGAACCACCCTGTACGGTCCGAAGTACAGTCGCAGAAACTTTTCACTTAGTCCACGTCGGCGTATCGGCGTCCACACCCAAACACGTTCACCGGGCTGGTATTCCACGAAGCGTCGTCGAAGGTTGTAACGGTGGCTGTCGGTCATCTGTTGATTCTTGATACGGAGACGCGCAAGTTGTCGGGCTTCTTCGGCGCGTTGAAGGTACTCGCTCACATCGAGGTTTTCTTCGTCGGTGACGTTGGGTAACATGGCATCGAGCGTCGTTGCCGGGCTCCTTCCGTAGACCAATTTGTATGGCGATATCTGCGTCGTCTCCTGCACCGCCGTGTTGTATGCGAAGGTCACATACGGAAGAATGGCGTCCCACGTCTTGTGTTCGACATCGACGTACATTGACAGCATGTCGGCGATCGTCTTGTTAAGCCGCTCGGTGAGGCCGTTGGTCTGTGGGTGGTACGCTGTCGTCCGGCGGTGGTTTGTTTGGCTGTATGCCAAGATTGCTTGAGTTAAGTCGGCAGTGAATGCCGTTCCTCTGTCGGTGATAAGGACCTCTGGGGCGCCATGACGTAGGACGATATTTTCGACGAAGAATTTAGCTACTTCAGATGCACTGCCTTTTGGCAGGGCTTTTGTCTCGGCGTAGCGGGTGAGGTAGTCGGTAGCTACCACAATCCACTTGTTTCCGAAAGCCGACGTCGGGAACGGCCCGAGTAGGTCCATACCAATCTGCTGGAAAGGTCGGCAAGGTGGATCAATTGGCTGCAGAAGTCCCGCTGGCCTTGTCGGCGGTGTCTTGCGTCGCTGACAGTCCCGGCATGTTCTCACATAACGAGTGACGTCGGTGGTAAGACGTGGCCAGTAGTACCTTTCTTGTATCCTCGCGAGCGTGCGAGAAACACCGAGGTGCCCTGCCATCGGATCGTCGTGAAGGGCCTGCAGGAGTTCTGGTCGCAGAGCTGAAGGCACCACAAGAAGGTACTTAGCTCGAAGGGGTGAAAAGTTTTTCTTTTGTAGAAGACCGTTTCGTAGAAAGAACGACGCAAGTGTGCGCTTGAATATCTTCGGGACTTCGGCGGTTCTGCCTTCGAGGTATTCTGTTAGGGCCTCAAGTTCCGGGTCAGCCCTCTGTCGTTCAGCGAAGTCGTCGGTAGTTATCGTTCCTAAGAAGTAGTCGTCATCCGGGTCGTCGGGTAGCGGTTGGTCGACAGGCGCACGAGAGAGACAGTCGGCGTTGGAGTGTTTTTTGCCGGACTTGTAAATGACAGTAATGTCATATTCTTGAAGTCTCAGGCTCCATCGTGCGAGGCGACCTGAGGGGTCCTTCAAGGTGGCTAGCCAACACAATGCGTGGTGGTCGCTCACAACTTTGAAGGGCCTGCCGTAGAGGTAGGGGCGAAATTTCGAGGTAGCCCAGATGATGGCGAGGCACTCCTTTTCTGTTGTGGAATAATTTGCTTCTGCTTTGGATAGCGATCGGCTGGCGTAACTAATAACCCTTTCAAGTCCGTCAGCCCTCTGCACAAGAACGGCGCCAAGACCTACGCTGCTTGCGTCAGTATGTATTTCTGTCTCGGCGAATTCGTCGAAATGGGCAAGTAACGGAGGCGTCTGGAGGCGATGTTTAAGCTCCTGGAAAGCGTGTTCCTGCGGCGTTTCCCACTTAAACTCAACGTCGCCCTTGGTAAGGTTGGTGAGAGGATCGGCGATGCGGGCGAAGTTTTTCACGAACCGCCTATAATAGGCACACAGGCCCAGAAATCGGCGCACGGCTTTTTTGTCAGTGGGCGGCGGGAAGTCTGCGATGGCGGCTGTTTTCCGTGGATCGGGACGAACTCCACACTTGCTGATAACGTGCCCCAGAAACAAGAGCTCCTCATACGCAAATCTGCACTTTTCTGGCTTCAGTGTGAGTCCGGAAGTCATGATGGCTTGAAGTACAGCTTCAAGGCGCCGAAGATGCTCGTCGAAACTCGAGGAAAACACGACGACGTCGTTCAAGTACACAAGGCAAGTCTGCCACTTCAATCCTGCCAGTACTGTATCCATAACACGTTGAAACGTTGCAGGTGCTGAGCAAAGGCCGAAGGGCATCACCTTAAACTCGAAGAGGCCGTCCGGTCTTATGAACGCCGTCTTCTCTCGGTCTCTTTCGTCGACTTCGATTTGCCAATAGCCAGTCTTAAGGTCCATTGACGAAAAGTACTTGGCGTTATGGAGCCGATCAAGTGCGTCGTCTATTCGTGGGAGGGGATACACGTCCTTTCTTGTGATTTTGTTCAGGCGGCGATAATCGACGCAGAAACGTAGGGTCCCATCCTTTTTCTTCACTAACACCACGGGGGATGCCCATGGACTCTTGGACGGCTGGATAATGTCATCCCGCAGCATTTCATCAACTTGTCTCTTCATGGCCTCACGTTCTCGCGTCGAAACCCTGTACGGACTCTGTCGTAGTGGTCTGGCATTTTCTTCGGTTATGATGCGATGTTTCGTGATTGGGGTCTGCCGAATTTTCGATGACGACGAAAAGCAATCTTCGTATTGCAGGAGCAGGGCCTTGAGCTGTTCTTGCTTATCGTTCGGAAGTCTGGGATTGACGTCGAAAGCTATGGGAGGGGATTGGTTCCTCTGAGCAGGTTCCGCCGAATCGGCGAGGGCGAAAGCACTGGTGGCTTCGACAATTTCTTCGATGTATGCGACCGTTGTTCCTTTGTTCACATGTTTGTACTCATTGCTGAAATTCGTGAGCAAAACCGTTGCTTTGCCTCCCCGCAGCTCTGCAATTCCTCTTGCGACGCAAATATTTTGGGTGACCAACAGATGCTGACTGCCTTCAACGACGCCTTCCAAGTCAGGTGATTTAGGAGCGCCGACTGAAATAATGACGCTTGAGCGAGGCGGAATGGTGACTTGTTCTTCCAGCACATTCAAGGCATGGTGTCCTGATGGCGTGCGCGGCGGTAGTGCTTCTTCTGTGGATAACGTTATCGACTTCGTTTTTAGGTTGATGACAGCACCATGGAGGCATAAGAAGTCCATGCCAAGGATGACATCTCTAGAGCAACGCTGTAGGATTACGAAGTCTGTAGGATAAATACGGCTGTTAATGGTGACTCTCGCTGTGCAGATTCCTGCAGGCGTTACGAGATGACCTCCGGCTGTGCGGATTTCAGGGCCTTTCCAAGCTGTCCTAACTTTCTTTAACTTCGCGGCGAACGACCCACTGATGACAGAATAGTCGGCTCCAGTATCGACGAGAGCAGTCACACTGTGGCCGTCGATAAGAACGTCGAGGTCGCTAGTTCGCCGTCTCGCATTACAGTTAGGGCGTGGCGTCGGGTCACGGCTGCGTCGGCTTGTTCCGCTGCTTCCATGTTGCGTCGTCCGGCCACCTTCGGTAAGTGAGCTTTTGCCTTCAGGGCTTTTCCTGGTTGGGGTTGTGTTCAAAAAGCTCCGTCGCGTCGGCGTCGTCGTCGGAGGATCTTCGGTAGTTCGTCGCACAGCAACCGCACCTCCATCGGTTGCTGCCCTTAGTTTCCCGGATACGAGCTAGGAGACCGGCCCCGCGTTGAGCCAGAGTACTGCCGGGGGTGCGGTGACATGCGGCGGCTGGGCGACGGCGAACGGGAAGGACTTCGTGGTGTCCATTGAGTTCCAGCCAGGTAGTCGGCGATGTCACGTGGCCGATCTCCTGGCTGCGGACGCGGTGCATTGATGGCGAAGCCACGCAGTCCCATCTGTCGGTACTGGCAACGGCGGTATGTGTGCCCGGCCTCGCCGCAGTGGTAGCAGAGCGGGCGGTTGTCAGGTGCACGCCAAACGTCCGTTTTTCTCGGTGCACTACGCTGGCCCGCTGGGGAACGGTAGAACGTCGGTTGGGGTGGTGGCGGCGGTGGCGTCTGGCGACGGAAGTGTGACGGGGCGGCGTTTTGGCGTGGACGGGGAGGAGCGTTGTGGCGCACTGCAGCGGCGTAGCTCATAGTTTCTGGCTCGGGCGGCGGTGTTTCGGGAATTCGAAGCGATTGCCGGACTTCTTCTCGCACAATGTCGGCAATTGAATCCTCTTGAGGCTGGGCCGAAGGCAACAGCTTGCGAAGCTCTTCCCGCACGATCGCTCGGATCGTTTCACGCAGGTCTCCGGAGTTACTGGCTTGAGCAGCAGCGCAGTCTGCAGTCAGGCGACGATTATACTGTCTGGTGCGCATGTCCAGGGTCTTTTCGATAGTGGTCGCTTCTGCTACAAATTCTTGGACGGTTATCGGTGGGTTTCTCATCAGTCCCGCGAAGAGCTCCTGTTTGACCCCTCGCATGAGGAAACGAACTTTCTTCTCCTCAGGCATGTCTGGATCAGCGTGACGGAATAGTCGGGTCATTTCTTCTGTGAAAATGGCGACATTTTCATTTGGCAGCTGAACCCGAGTCTCTAATAAAGCAGCGGCCCTCTCTTTGCGAGCGACGCTTGCGAACGTTTGAAGGAATGCGCCGCAGAAAACATCCCACGTTCGGAGCGTGGACTCCCGATTTTCAAGCCAAGTCCTTGCGGTGTCTTCCAAATAGAAGAACACACGACGCAGCTTTTCGTCATGGTCCCAGTGGTTGAGGGCGGCCACACGGTCGTATGTCTCCAGCCAGGACTCGGGGTCTTCGAACGATGACCCATGGAAAATTGGTGGTTCCCTGGGTTGATGCATGACCATCGTGGGCTGGGACGCTGCGGTTGTCATTGTCGCTGCAGTCGCGGTCATGGCCTTCGTCTTCCGCGCCTTGTCTGGTAGAAGCCCGTACTCTGGTGGTAGCCCTTGCTGTCGGCGGCTTGTTCGCTGCTCCTGGTTGGTGTCGGTGTCTTCTCCGCGACGTGGGCTGGGTTCACGGCTTGACGGGGGCGTCCGGTACATGAACGAAGCAGCACCTCCACCAGATGTCACGGGGTCGTGACGTGGCCGAAGACAGGAGACTTCGTGTTAGGACTTAACTGTTTATTTGGGCGAACCTGTGCCCGGTAAACTGAAAGTCCAATTACAGCAGCAGTCTCGCACAGATAGCAGTCTCGGACTGATAGCGGCGAACGGAGCGTCGGCCTTCGATCAACAACTGACAAGCGGCGAAGCGCGTCGGCATTTATACTCTTGCCGTCGAATGTTCTAGCGTTATCGCTGGCGGTGGCGTAGGTTCCAGAACAATCTATACCGTTCGCACAGTGGGCGTGATCTTATCGAAACGATCTACTATAGTCCGGAACCTTCTAGAAAACTGCAGGCGCGGTTTGCACTGAGAATCGTGCGGTGTTTTCGGACGATAACAAAAACTTGGGAAATGGAACGTGTCAATATATATATATATATATATATATATATATATATATATATATATATTGTGGCAAAGCCTTCGAACAGTGGGTCGTCCTCTCCAGTGCCTTCTAGTAAGTCGCCCTTCTGATAAGAAGAGCAGCTTGTGCAGAGAGTCGGTCCCCGCTTTGAATGTCGCTGTCGTGCATCATGAAGGAGTGTCCACCATAAACGTCTTAAAAATTTGGTGGAGGTGCTGAGAGTGCTGCGCCCTTCAAACATCTTTGGATCGCATTCGATTCCCTTGGAGCTTCGATCCCGTACCGTGCCTTCTACCATGCACCAGGACGCCGCTCAGCAAACGCTCCCTCCTACGCCAACGCCATGTCCCGGTGTCCCCCGCATGCGCGACCCTCCTGTCTTCACCGGCGCGGATGGCGCCGACGTCGAGGACTGGCTCGCCATGTACGAACGCGTCAGCGTCCCCAATCATTGGGACAAGGCAGCTAAACTCGGTAACCTGTTTTTCTACCTCGCAGGTGTGGCCGAAATGTGGTACAACAACCACGCATCTGATTTCCCGACTTGGTCTGCTTTTAAGACCGCTGTCGTCGACGTGTTCGGCCATTCTGCCGTGCGTAAACTGCAAGCCGAACAGCGTTTACGTGAACGAGCACAGCAGACCGGCGAGTCCTTCACAAGTTACATCGAGGACATCCTTGACTTGTGCAAGAAGGCTGACCTGAACATGTCAGAGGCTGACAAAATCGCGCATGTTCTAAAAGGCATCGCCGACGATGCCTTCACCATGCTCCTGGCCAAGAACCCTCACACTGTGGCAGAAGTGATTACATTATGCCAAAGTTACGACGAGCTGCGGCGGCAGCGCTTGATGACCCGTCGATCGCCACCACGTGATGCTGGTCTCTCGGCTTTGTCGCAGTTCCTGACTACACAACCTTGCTCGCCGAAATCAAGTCATTCGTGCGTGAGGAATTTGCCCGCAAGGTCTCTTTACTGGCTTTTGCTCCACCACAACATGCTCAGCAGCCATCAAGTACACTTCTACCTCCGCTCCGCCGAGCCATTCAGCAGGAAATTGCGGAGGTCGTTCCTGAATACCACCAGCCGCCTCCTGTATCTGCGCCACTTAGCTACGCCAAAGTTGTAGCGAGGCCGCCCCCACCGATTTCTGTGACTGGCCCCCTTGGTTACACCGAAACTATCGCCAGGCTACAGTCCTTCGGAGATACTGTGCCGCCCACATATGCCGACGTCATCCATGTGCACCGAGCGCCGCCAACTATGCAGTCATATCAGCAGCCGCCTCACCCATCGCGTTCTGCGACATGGATGCGACCAGCGAACCGATGGCACACTTCTGACAATCGCCACATCTGCTTTGCTTGTAGTTGCGTCGGTCACGTAGCACGCTATTGCAATCGTATGCAGCTACCGCAGGTCGCCTCGAACTTTCCCAGCCAACCAAGCCGCTCTTATGACCAACCGCCGCCTATGTCACCGTCGTCCCGCCCCGCTCCGTCTACCCGCCGTTCACCATCTCCGCGACGTCGCTCACTGTCGCCGATGCGGCCACGTCCAGTCGAGGGCGACCAGGAAAACTAGTCGTCGCAGTCCACGAGGCAAGGGCTGCGACGCTGTCGAACTGCGGAAGCCCTCAGGAAAGCCCATCGAACGTGATAGACGTACTTGTGGATGGCGTTCGTGCATGTGCTCTTGTAGATACTGGAGCCGCCGTATCCGTCATGGACGCAAAACTTAGCCGATTACTGCGCAATGTGACCACGCCTCTCTCCGGGCTCACCCTCCGTACAGCCAGCGCCCAAAGCATTCACCCTACGGCGATGTGCACAGCCCGCCTTATGATTCAGGACGGGATGTATGCGGTCGAATTCATCATAATTCCTTCATGCTCTCACGACGTCATCCTAGGATGGGATTTTCTCTCCCGCCATGACGCCGTCATTATTGCACACCAGCAAAAATAAAACTCACACAATTCTCTTCTTTTACGCCGGCCGACAGTCCATCTGCTGCAAGCAAGTTACTCGTCGGAGATGACCCCAAGTGCCTGCACACTCGTCTGCGACGGTGTTGGTCTACTGCGCAAGCCTTTCTGACACCGCTGCACTCCTCTCGCCATCTCATCGTGTTTTCATCAGAAAAGGCTTGCTGGTTCCTTTCGCGACTGTGCAACTCACTCATGGCAGCACCACTAATTTTGTAGTGAACTCTTCCCCGTACAGCGTTACGTTGGTGCGAGGGGAATGTCTCGGCAGCGTAGAACCCATCGAAGACGAACAAGTTATGGATCAACCCGATGACATGCACTGCTCAAGTTCGAGTACGCTTAGTGCTGTTTCGACATCTGCTTCATCATCCGATGATGTATTTGGTCCCTCCATTCCCGACAACCTTACGCCAGGCCAGCGTTCCCAGCTTCTGGGCCTGTTGGAAGAATTCCGATCTTCTTTTAATGTCGCCCAACCTTCTCTCGGCCGCACATCCACCGTTACGCATCACATCGACACAGGCACACAGCCACCACTGCGGCAACGTCCATATCGCATATCTCCCGCAGAATACCATGTAATCAACGAGCATGTCGACGACATGCTTCACCGTGATGTTATTCGACCCTATAGCAGCCCCTGGGCGTCTCTTGTCGTTCTCGTTACGAAGAAGAACGGTTCTGTGCGGTTATGTGTGGACTACCGACGCCTCAACAAGATCACTCATAAGAACGTGTACCCACTACCGCGGGAAGAGGACGCGATTGACAGCCTGCAAGGAGCAGAATTCTCGATTCGCGCTCAGGGTACTGGCAAGTGCCTATGGCTGAGGACGCTCGACCGAAGACCGTTTTTGTCACCCCCGACGGCTCGTACGAATTCAACGTCATGCCGTTTGGGCTGTGCAATGCGCCCGCCACCTTTGAGCACATAATTAATTCTGTTCTGCGTGACCTGAAATGGCACACGTGCCTGTGCTATCTCGATGACGTTGTCATTTGCGCTCCGGATTTCTCGACGCATCTTTAGCGCCTACGGCTTGTTTTAACGCGTCTGAGGGACGCCAGTCTGCAACTGAACCCAAAGAACTGCCGATTTGCAGCTCGGCAGCTGACAATACTCGGCTACGTCGTGTCCAAGGACGGAATTCTCCCTGAACCAGCTAAGCTTCTGGCCGTGGCCGAGTTCCCCAAGCCGACATTCGTCAAGGAACTGCGCAGTTTCGTAGGGCTGTGTTCCTACTTTCGGCGCTTCATTCAAAACTTCGCGGCTATCATATCGCCGCTGACGAAGCTCCTCGGAAGTAACGGGCCTTTCCATTCGTGGTCATCACAGTGCGACAACGCTTTCACAACGCTCCGTCGTTTGTTGACGTCGCCTCCCATACTCCGCCACTACGACCCTACGGCCCCTACAGAGGTACACACGGATGCCAATGGTGTCGGCCTTGGCGCTGTCCTTGCGCAGCGCAAACCAGGGTTCCCGGAATATATTCCCGGCTCTAACTTCTAAAGAAAACATAAACAAACTTCATATGTTGCAAAAAAAGGTTTGCACGGACGGTACAGAACGTGCCACGTACTTATCATACTCGTTCCTTATTTGAAAAATACAACCTAATGCCAGTAATAAAAATGTATGATTTTCTTCTGTCCAAGAAATATAAGCAAGACATAAACTCTAACCCGTTTCTAAAGCAGTTGGCAGATTTAATACTCAACCAGCCTAAGTATAATACCCGGAAAAATGAAGTGTGGACTGTTCGAACCTTTAGAACCACATACGGTCTTCAATCGTTAGGAAATAAACTTCCAAGGTTACTGAATAAACTTAGGGACAACGAAATTGACTTAGAAAAAATCACCTTTAAACAACTGCGGAATCATTTCCTCCAGACGTCATGATCACTCGTTTCTGTTACTTGAAATTTCTAAAGAATGTATTTTTGTATTTTTGTTTTCGTTGACGTGTATTTTGTATACTGCTTTGTGTTTTTTTTCACGATATGTTTCTTGGTGTCTTGTTTGTTTTTTCTGTTTTAGGAAATGAGTATGCATTTGTGGCGTTGCCAAAGCAATAAATTAGGCATATTTCTTTTTTATGATGCTTTTTTGTGTGTTTTGCAAGGCAAATGCGCCTGTATTTCACATTGCGAAATTATTTATTTATAGCATTATATGTACTAATATGTTACACCTGTACAGTGTTGATTGCTCATTTTTGTTGTATACATGTTTGTATGCTTCGCTCGGATGTATTACGAAAATGCTTCCTTTTTTAAGGCAAATACGCCAACATTTTTTGCATCTTTCGAAATAGATTTTTTGTTGTTGTTGTTTAAGCATTAGACGTTTCGTTTTATCACACATGTACAGTGATGATTTCTCTCTTGTCATAGACCTGTTTATTTTACGCGTATGATCCCGAATGTTTTTATGAAAGTGTTACCGCTGCTGCGATGTGTTCGGGGAGGGGGAAGGGGGGCCTGCGGCCTTGTCAAGCTGGCATCACGCCAGCTTTTTCTGCAGGTCTCCTGCATCATGTATCCTTGATGCGAAATAAAGTCATTATTATTATTATTATGTCGTGGCGTATGCAAGTCGTACGCTTACTAAGGCCGAGACTAATTACACCGTCACCGAGAAGGAATGTTTGGCAATCGTCTGGGCCCTTACAAAGTTCCGACCTTATTAGTTGGTCGCCCATTTATGCCGTCACTGACCATCATGCACTATGCTGGTTGTCGTCATTGAAAGATCCCTCAGGCCGTCTCGCCCGGTGGGCACTTCGCCTGCAAGACTACGACATCCGCGTGCTGTACCGCAATAGAAGGCAACATGCTGACGCCGACGCCCTGTCACGCTCTCCCTTGCCTGACGACAATGCCCACAACTCAGCGTCTCACCTTGCCATTTCTTCCATTAGCGTTCATACCATTGCTACTGAACAGCGCAAGGATCAATGGATCGCCTCACTGATAGACTTGCTGGCTGATCCATTCACTCCACCCACTCGCACGTTCCGCCATCAAGCCCACCATTTCGCCGTTCGCACCGACCTCCTCCACACGCGCAATTACAACGGTGACGGCCGCCAGTGGCTACTAGTCATACCTCGCAGTATGCGCTCTGACATATGCGAGTTCTTTCATTCCGATCCGCAATGTGCACACTCCGGGGTATCGAAGACTTCACACCGCATTCGCCAACGGTACCTTTGGCGCGGCATGTACCGCTACGTACAGAAATTCATTCGCTCCTGCATAGATTGTCAGCGCCGAAAAGCTTCAATGCACCTGTCACCGGTAGGTCTGCAACCTTTACCTTGCCCTGCCAGGCCCTTTGGGTGCGTTGGCATCGATTTGTATGGGCCACTTCCACTGACGTCGGCTGGTAACCGCTGGGCCAATGTCGCTGTGGACCACCTCACGCGATACGCCGAAACGGCCGCTCTCCCCGCGGCTACAGTGAGCGATGTGGCATCCTTTCTGCTCCAACTATTCATTTTGCGACACAGTCCACCCCAGGAACTGCTCAGTGACCGAGGCCGCGTCTTCCTGTCTGATGTCGTCGAAGCCATTCTTAAAGAGTGCAACGTTGTTCACCGCAAAACTCCTGCTTACCACCCGCAGACGAATGGCCTCACCGAACGCTTCAACCGTATGCTCGGCAATATGCTCTCCAAGTATGTCGCCGCCGATCACACAAATTGGGATTCCCTTCTACCCTTCGTCACTTACTCATATAATACCGCCCCTCAGAGCACCACTGGCTTTTCACCTTTCTTTTTATTATATGGAAGGTACCCGTCGCACACCATCGACACGATACTTCCGTACAAGCTAGATCCGTCTGAGTGAGCGCCTATTTCTGCTATAGCCAAGCTTGCTGAATAGTGACGAGAGCTTGCAAAGACCTTTACTGCGCACGATCAAGAGCGGCAAAAAAGCATTCGCGCTGACGCCGGCACTACTGCGCCCACGTTCCTTCCTGGAGCGCTCGTCTGGCTCTCGATCCCTACTACTGCAACTGGCCTATCTTCAAAACTATTGCCTAAATACGAAGGCCCCTACCGTGTCGTCAAACGCACTTCCCCTGTCAACTACTTGATTGAACCAATCGAACCATCTTCGGACATGAGCCATCAAGGACGCGACATTGTTAACGTGGAGCGCCTCAAGGCCTACCATGACCCGCTCATCGTAACCACCTGTTAGATCGCCAGGCGGCTCCTTTTTCGTACCCGGGGTAGTTGTGGCAAAGCCTTCGAACAGTGGGTCGCCCTCTCCAGTGCCTTCTGGTGGGTCGCCCTTCTGATAAGAAGAAGAGCAGCTCGTGCAGAGAGTCGGTCCTCGCATTGACTGTCGCTGTCGTGGATCATTAACGAGTGTCCAACAATAAACGTCTTATATATATATATATATATATATATATATATATATATATATATATATATATATATATATATATATATATGTATGGGTTTACCAGTGAACGTTTGTGCAGAGGGAGCAGTTGGTATATTCAATTAAGAAATTCACTAGCAGACGCTGCTTTCGTCGGCGTTGCAAGGCGAAAGAGAGGGAGCTAAGTAGAAGAGGCGTCATTGCTGCAATCCTTTATTTTTTTGGGGGGAAGGGGGCAGGGTATTTTGGATTGATATTTTGAAACACATTATGATATCCATGCTGTCTTAGTAACATGATAGTCAGTATATCCTATGTGAGCACTAATGAAACCTACATTCGTCGATAGCGTACGTTATTACCACTCTTTAAGCTGTAGATGACTGTTAGACGTAGCTGTATTGCTTTATTGGAGTAGTGGGCATACAGTACAGTCAGATAGTTTGAAAGTAACACGAATTTAATTGTTTTTCTCGGTCGGGGCTTATGTCTTCAATTTGTATCGGTTGATTATGCGCGTTTATGGCTTAGCGGTTATGGTGTTGCGCTGCTAAACTAGAAGGCGTTCGTTCAATTACACGCCACGGTTAACGCATTTCGCGGCCGCGAAGTACAGGGAACGAATTGGTTTTCATATTAAAATATACGTTCAAACCCATAATGGTTGGAATCCCTTCGTGGTTTGCCTTAGTGGTCTGCTGCATATTCGCATCGTGGTTCTGGCGCGCAAAGCCACGAAATGGAATCTTTGAATTTTCCGCTTGATCGAGAGCGCGCACGTTACAAGAGGCCCGATACAAAGTTTTAATTGCTGTGTTTACGTAACCTAATATTTATTCACTGAAATATACGTGGGATATGTAAGGTGCGGAAGCCACTGGCTACACGATGCGCATTCTTTCTTTTGAATTGTTTCTCTCCCTCATTGCTTCTAGATTCCTTGTTCTGCGTTCTGTGCGGTCGTTCACGTCAGGACCGCTGGCGGGCTCGTCTTCCCTACGAGATGCTCGTCGTCGTGGGAGGCTCTTTAGACGATGGGACACCGTGTGCTTCCGTCGAGGCGTACGACCCCAAGGCTGATCGCTGGATAGTGCACACCAACGATGCCATCACACCCAGGCAAAAAACCGTGCCCGCATTTCACACAAACAATGTTGTCCTATAGATTGTTCCGTAAGTGAGAAAAAAATTTATGAAGTGGTGCCAAGCCTCAAGCAAGTGCAGAGTCGGGAAGCCTGCCTTGCTTCTTTTTTTCCTCTCTTCCTATTTTCAAGCACAGCCTTTATTCACTTTTTTGTGCGGCAGGTGGTGTTACAAAGATCCCTCCTACCTACAGCTACGCGCACCCACGAAATAATACGTAAAATCAGGCGCATTTTCTATCCGGGCCTGGGTCTTAGGCTCGGGTCCTTGTGGTCTGCAAGCGAGTGCCTTGAACAGCAGGCTGCACGCCCGGTCTTGCCGATTGTCAAATAAACTCAAGCATATTAATGCATTCTATCGACGATGAAAACATAACTGGTAAGCAATAGAATTGGTGTAGGCGCTTCGTTGCAATATTTTGTGATGATGTACTAAAAGTGAAATGCAAGACAACGCGTTTGGTCGATATCAGGAATGGCACATCTTAGGAACATTGCTTTTTGCAGAAATTTTAGTATGGCATTTTGCAAGAGAGGAGTATTCAGAGCCACTCACCTCATTTCATACGACTGAAAGTCATGAAATGCAAGACCACAAAATATGTAACTAATGCGTTGTGCACGACCGCAGGGCATACCACGCTGTGGCGCTGATGGACACGCGGATCTATGTCGTGGGCGGCTGGCAGATGGACGATAAATTCCTGCGCTCACTGGACAGCTTCGACATTGTGACCGGAACCTGGGAGCACTGCACCCCCATGCACGTAACACGGGCGTTCGTCTGCGCTGCGGCTCTAGGCGGCCACTTGTACGCAATCGGTGGACACACCGGTACGCATAGGGCATGAGGCAGCACGTTTAGTGATTTTCACGGTTCCACCATCTCAGTGACCCACACCACGGGACGAAAGTCATAAATAAAAGTTTCGCCTGAAGGTGGTAAGGGTTTGTCCAAAACATGGGGCACACTGTCTTTTTCAACTATTCTTTTAAATAGACGTTTATGCACCCTTCCCTCATACCTTGAAACATTCGAACCTTTATAGGGATGTGGAGCAGCTGACCGATAATGAAGTGTAACAGCTCATCTCTCAGCCTATACCTTTTGGCTGAGTGAGAAAACATTTAAGGTGCTGCGCTGCATCATTACACATAAATGTAATCGCTTGTCATCCCCACGCACAACCTTTATTCTATTCGCATTGCACGCGTTGACTGTACACGCAATCGCTGCTTACAAGGGGTTTCAATTCTTCACGACTTGAAACAGCATTACCGGCAAGTGCTTTGGTGTAATTTGTTTCTGTTGGAAAGATGGTACTCAGCTAAAACTGCATTTTGCTTTCGCGAATGGTACGTGATTGCGTACTGTTTCACCTGAATCGTCTAGGCAGAAGGCGTACCGTTCAGTTTAGCAGCCGAGCACTGTGACCGCTGTACAACCACAACGGGTGTACATTTCGCATTACCACTATGCAATTATGTCACGTGGCTACACCACAACATAACAACTGTAGCCATAATATGCTCGTGTGTGCTCGAAATAAGATATGCTATGATACAGTTCACTTATGCTAACTTCGTACTTGTGCGTGCGTTAGTGGTTTTATGAGACTTGGAGACATTTCTGCAAAAGCAAGCGAAGTTAACAGTGCTAGAACTCTACGTGGGTTATCATCCTCTCGCAATATGCTGTCACTGTGCCATATGATTGTAAAATCTTGCGTTGGAACGAGCTTTTTCTAAACCACAAATACGTGTGCTCACTATCCAATAATTGTTTTCTAAAAGTATTTTTGAAGCTGCTACGCGTATATGCGTATGTTTCATACCATTTCATAATCGAAACAGGGAAGAAGAAAAGGGCAAATGGGGAAACGGGGCTTGGGATAAGAAAGAGGGAGCTGTCAGCAGAAAAGAAGCGGGCCAAAAGTGTGAATGGAGTAACTAAAGTTTGAAATTATGAATGTCTGCAATTTTGAAGTTCTACATTTGTAATTTTGAAGTTGAGCACTAGCGGAACAAATTTAGCAATACAGTAGGTTAATGCATTGGTCAGTAGCCTTAGCAACTGACTTCTAAAAATAGTGCCACGCACCTGGCGACGCAGGTCACATGCGGACATCCAGCGTGGAACGCTATTCACCGCAGCAAAACCAGTGGATTATGGTGTCACCTATGAGGAGAAGGCGAAGTGCGGCGGCTGCCTGTGTTTTTAGGGGCAAGTATGCCTTCTGTTGGTGGACTCACATACTACTCTTACAGCTGACATTGAAGCCGAGCAGATCTGAACAATCATCAACAGCTTGCGACCATAAATACGGAACTTGTAATTCGTCTGTTAAAATAGGTTGAAGGACGTCTAATTCATAATAATGTCTGTTGCGGTTTAGTGACCTAAAACCCGATTATAATTTCACACTTTCGTGGACTTGTCAGAATACTTTTAAACGCCTAAATAAGGCAACCGTTTAATGCGCCGAACAGTGACGAGACAGCCGTAAGTGGTTTTAGCAGCAGCACGAGCCACAGTCACAACAAACGTCTTCATCTTTCTTGCAGCAATGACCATATTAGTCACTACAATAACTCCCCGGCGGAAAAAGAGCCATCTTGGTGACCTATGGTACAGGCAGGACGAGTTGGTCGTAGGGAGGATTCAAAAGGTTGACGTGCACACTATCGCGCCCACTGCGCCGTTGATCTGTAGGTGGCTGAATAGGCTCAACAATCCAGTTGACTGGCGACGTCTGGCGCTGGACTCGGTTATTACCTTCATACTTGGGTACGAACTTTGAGGAAGGGCTGGGGGCCGACGGTGGCACGTGGGGCCACATTATTGTTTCCTGGGCGCATGACGAAGGGGATGAGCGTTGGTCATGAGAGTGCTTCTGGCGAGTCTGATTGTGCGTGGTAAGTGAACGTGCGAGCTGCCGACATTCTTCGGTATAAGGGGCGGCTTAGACCAGAGTCGTCAATTCGGAAGGGTGTGGGTGGTGCAGTAGGATAGTGTGCGAGAACGAGGCAGGCTCCCGACCATAAAGAAGGAAGAACGGGCAGAATCCAGGTGTGGATTGAATGGCACTGTTGTAAGCTTGCGTAACGAATGCCAGTATGCGGTCGAAATTCATGTGGCTATCGGAAACACGGAAGAAAATCATGCCATTTAGCGTGCGAATAAATCGCTTTGTCTTCCGTTGGGTAATCTGTGGTGTTGTTTCGATGCACGATGTTGCATTCACGCAGGTGGGCTTCTACAGCTTAGGATCAAGAGAAACGCCCACGATCACTGAGAAGCTCGCACAGTGCACCATGCCGATGGACAAGGTATTGCAGAACGAACAAGCCAACTCCACGTGCAGTGACCTCGGGAAGGGCCAAAGTTTCAGCGTAACGCGTAGGATGCTCCATTGCTACGATGAACCGGCGATTTCCATTTGGTGCGTACGGTAGGGGCCGTACAAATCGATTCCGATGCAGCCGAAAGGCCGGGAAGGACAAGGCAGCGAGTGGAGTTTCTGTCATCGTGCGAGGAGAGCTCTTCCGGCGTTGGCGCAAAAAACATGAGTGGACGTACTGTTACATAAAGCGATACATTCCGCGCCAGTAGCATCGAATACGTAGCCGAGCGTACGTCTCCACAACACCATCATGGACGCATTGTGGATCTGCGTGGAGGGAAGCACAGACGTCAGAACTTAGATGACGAGGGATTACCAGCAACCATTTTCGGCCATCAGATAAGTAGTTTTGCCGGTACCGAAGGCGATCATGTATGGGCACGGCGGCACCCGAAGCATGCAGAGCGCTAATCCCTTCTTGTATGTCGTGCAGATCGGCACTTTCCTGCTGCTGATAACGGCGGGGCATGAAGAAGCGGGCAAACCGATGACAGCGTGGACAGCAAATCTAGGCCGCGATAAAGCCCGCCACGTGCAACACGCGCCAGTTGGTCTGGATGGTCGGCCCTACAAGTTGGACCCGTTGGGTTCAGCGACGTACTGCGCCGACGCCATCTTCAGCGCCCCCTCGGTACCTCACTCAACGACGACAACCCTGGACATAAATACGGCCCCCCAAGCGACGGCGATTAATGGGCACGGCGGCACCCGAAGCATGCAGAGCACTAATCCCTTCTTGTATGTCGTACAGATCGGCACTTTCTTGCTGCTGATACCGGCGGGGCAAGAAGAAGCGGGCAAACCAACGACAGCGTGGACAGCAAATCTAGGCCGTGATAAAGCCCGCCACGTGCAACACGCGCCGGTTGGTCTGGATGGTTGGCCCTACAAGTTGGACCCGTTGGGTTCAGTGACGTACTGCGCCGCCGCCATCTTCAGCGCCCCCTCGGTACCTCACTCAACGACGACAACCCTGGACATAAATACGGCCCCCCAAGCGACGGCGATTAATGGGCACGGCGGCACCCGAAGCATGCAGAGCGCTAATCCCTTCTTGTATGTCGTACACGCGAGAAAACGCTACGGCGAATGCATGCGTTCTGATTGCCTCTTCTTGATTGTGCTGCCGCGCCCAAGGTTTCTTTTTGATCCCTTGTGTAACTTGTCCTGCTATTTGAGGGACCTGTTATTACTAGCAGGTGACGTCGAGACAAACCCCGGGCCCGACCTAAAACAAATTTCTCAAAAACTAACGCAAATTGCTGGTGATATTAAAGAAATTAAAGAAGAACGACTAACCGCTATTGAGTCCAAATTAGAAAAACTGGCTGCCTTAGATGAAAAAATACTGGACTGCACCACAAAAGTTTCCGCCTTAAAAAAAGTAGTATCAGGCCTAGAATTGAAGCTGGATCATTTATAAAACCGGTCAAGAAGAAGTAACTTGATAGTGTATGGCGTCCCTGAGGATGAAAAAGAAGATAAGGAATCACTAGAGCAAGTAATAAACAATACAGTTGCGAAAGGTGTTCTGAAAATTGAACCTGTTTCAATCGAAAGGATACATCGGCTCGGTAAACAAAGCGCGAACAAAACTAGACCAATAATTTTTAAACTCTTTGATGATCGAGACAAAACAAAGATTTTGAAAAACTGTCATAAACTAAAGGATACCGACATATCAATTAGTGAAGACTTTTCCCAGCGTGTGCGTAATATAAGGAAAAAATTGTGGGACTCGGCGAAACCAAATAAGGAATCCGGGCAAAAGGTACATCTTGTATACGACAAAATTAGTATATACCGTATTCTTTATCGATGGGATGACGCCGTAAACGATTAAGTGATGATTGGCGAGGCAAAAAATCCCTCAACTGGAAAAAAAATATGCCAAGCGACGGGCTGCCGTCTCACACACGAAACCGCCCCAGTTGAAGTTTATAAATGTGAATTGCCGAAGCGTCTTAAACAAATCAGAATTTCTTGAATGCCTACTTCTCGACCTTGAGCCAGAATTTGTTGCTTTAACCGAAACCTGGTTAAATAATGACATTTTAGCTAGTGAAGTGACGCCCCCAAACTACAATATAATACGGAAGGACAGACCGACACGAGGCGGTGGAGTAGCGTTAATGATAAAACGCGAAATACAATACACTGTGCTGCCAGAGGTTGGAGGCGTAGAAGCTGTCTTTTTGAAACTAAAATTTAGCCTTCACACAACAATTGTGGGCTGCTGCTATCGCAGTCCTACTTCTGGCGAATATAGCATGCAATCACTCTACAACTACATTGAACAAAACATACAAAGCGCAAGATTCATCTTGTTGGGTGATTTTAACCTTCCTGATATCGACTGGAAATCCATGAAATTTCATTCCGCATGCTCAGATGTCGTTATCGACACAATGCTGCGATTTAATCTTCACCAAGTAGTCAACTAACCAACACGTGTCCAGGGAGAAACTTCAAATATTCTTGACCTTATATTTTTGAGTGACCACTTCCCAGCCGATGAAACGAAGATTGAAGTTATGGATTGCATATCTGATCACAAGCTCACTTTGTGCACTGTCCCCTTTCGTGATAAAATAGAACCAACGAACATAAAAATTACTTACCCGGATTTTAAATATGCTGACGACACTAGCATACTAAATTATCTAATTATAAAGTTTCCGTCCTTCGAAGAATTGTCGAATGATAGTTCCACGACCATCGAAATATTATGGTCTCAGTTAAAAGAAATTATGCACCACTGTATTAATACCTTTGTACCTATTAGAGTGAAAAAAATTAAGAAACACAACCCGTGGATAACACGTGAGGTAATACATGCGAAACGCAAAGTAAAGCGAATACGGAAGAGAATGAAACGAAAACCCGGAGCAGTAACAGTAAATAGTTTGACTGCTGCTGTGAGTGACCTGAAAACAAAAATCAAAACAGCGAAGAGCAACTATTTCACTAAAACGTTCCAAAACGTTCTAAAAAATTCCCCCAGCAAGTTTTGGAGCTACCTAAAGCCTGCAAAAAACAACAAAAGCAACACACCCCCGGAAAAAGATAACCCGATCACTGCAGACAAAATGAACAGCTATTTCAAGTCTGTATTCACTGTCGATGACGGAAACATTCCAGACATCGACTCTATTGCGGAAGGTACCCTGGAATCGATTATTATCAATGAGGCCGGTGTCATAAATATCTTGTTTAACTTGGACGCAAAAAAAGGAGCAGGGCCCGACAACATTCCTAACATCTTTCTTGTAAGATATGCAGAGTTGCTAGCTAAATATCTGTGCGTCATGTTTAACAAATCACTATCAATGTGCTCTTTACCTGTGGAGTGGAAAAAGGCCAAAGTTGTTCCTGTGCATAAAGGAGGAAGCAGAAATGATATATCTAACTTTAGACCTATATCCCTGACATGTACAATCTGTAAAATCTGGGAGCACATAATTCTTAAACAAATAACTGTTTTCCTAGAAGAAAAACGTATATTATCTCCCTATCAGCATGGCTTTCGCCGAGGTCTTTCAACCATAACCCAATTAGTAGAATTAACACATGAGGTATCCCAGAGTATTGACAACCAAAAACAAACTGATCTAATCTTCCTCGACTTTGCCAAAGCATTCGACAAGGTATCACACAAAAAACTGCTTCAAAAACTTGAGGCCACCTTAGGAAATTCTACTGTTCTTAACTGGATTAAAAATTATCTTACTGATCGTACACAGTATGTGGAATTTAACGATGAAACCTCTGCTACCACCTCCGTCACATCTGGAGTTCCGCAGGGCTGTGTGCTGGCACCAATTTTGTTTATTCTCTTTATTAATGATTTGCCTACAAATATTAAGGAAAAATCAAATTATTCGCGGATGACTGCGTGCTATATCGAGAAATAAACTCAACGGAGGACCATGTAGCTTTAAATAGTGCTTTACAAGATGTTTCCTGCTGGTGCCGTAAATGGCAGATGTCACTTAATGCAAACAAGAGTACAATTTTATCAGTAAGTCGAAAAAAACTAGGTAAAATTTTCTTTACACTCCTAATGACATTCTCATAACTGGAGTAAATCAGCATAAATATCTTGGAATTATTATAACTGAAGATCTAAGATGGGATGCACACATAAGTTACGTTACTTCAGCTGCACTACGCCGCTTGTTTGCACTCAGATACCGGCTTCGCCAGGCCCCGCCTTCTCTAAAACTGCTTGCATACACTTCCCTTGTGTGATCATTACTTGAATACGGTAATATTATTTGGTCACTATTCCCAAAACAGCAAATCACGAAACTGGAAGGAATACAAAGGAAAGCTTTGAGGTTCATTTACAACAAGTACAGACATACAGATTCTCCGACTAAACTAATTAAAAAAGCTGGATTATTTACTCTAATGAATAGAACAAGGTTAGCACGTGCAAAATTCATACATGAATTAATCCATGGTCATTTAAACATTGATGTATCCGCCTACCTTACGTTTGATCAAACTAGAACAACACGCCAAAAACACTCAATGAGACTTAACGAATACTCCTTCAACACAAACTGCTTTAAGTACTCATTCTTTCCGATAGCCACTAATGAATGGAATAAACTGGATCCGAGTATCTCCAGCACTACCGAATTAGCAAAATTTCTAACCCTTGTCGAAAATGAACTTTGTATTATGCAAACGGAATCACCTGGTTGATTTTAATATGAGTGTTCGTGTGAACATTGTACGAGCAAAGTATCATGTCATCATATTTTTTCTTTAAGCAATTTTTAGTACTGAATCCAGGTGAAGAGAAATCGCTCTGTTGATTCTTGATCATGATTCTGTTTTTCAGTGTGTATAAATTTGCCCTTCCTTGGAATACTTCGCCATAATGTAGGGTAGTTTCTTATTGCTGTAATTTCGTGTTGTGTTTCTTGATGCATATGCCAATATGTCAACCAATGTGTCAACCAAGTCGCTGCATTTATTTTCTTCTGACAACTTTTCTTTACACTAATGTTTTATGCCTTCTTTGATCTGAAATTGTTAAATGATCCGATTCTGTTAGTTTCATTCTGTACTTTATCGCGATGTAGATCTTTATTGTGTACTTATTCCAATTTTTATGTTCACGCCCTTCCTGCTAAAATCCCTGATGGGATTGGCAGTATGTCGAAATAAATAAATAAATAAATAAATCATGAATTTCAAGATGGCGGGCAGTTTCTCGAAGTGGGTGGTTGTCGATACGTGGATACATCTGATACAGGCGCAGTTAAGATTGGGTTGATGGATGTAATCTCGATGGTTCAGATGATCACGACGAGACGTTGAAGTACTGGACTGCTTCTCACTTGCTGGCAAACTTTCGTTTATCTACATACTGACACTTATTTACATACAAAGGCCGGGGTGGCCAGTAAACCAACTGCACAGTAAGCACTGGCCTGTATTAATATTAACGTCGGCATAACTTGCCGAGCCCTTCGTATACTCCACACATCGACACCAACTTCTCGATGTAGTATCAACTTTGGATCAGAGTCTGCGCTATAGGCACGACCTCTGTCCCCGCGTCCTGATTTCGTTCTCGAGCACCAAGCTCCCTTTCTCTGCATTTCTCTTCAATAAATACCTCCCGTCTCATCTGAAATAGCCTCATGCGACGAACCCCTACTCGATGCTCCACCAATGGGGCAAACAACTGCCCTATCCTCAGAGATGGGTCTCCGCCTCTGTGTTCCCACACTTTGCTATCTTCCGAGCATTGGCTACGAAGAACTCCGTCATTTCAACGACGTACAGCCTAAATTATACTTTTGTGCGACAACAAGCCTGCCTAGACAGCCGGTCGGCTGTCTGGCGTTAGTAGACACGATTCTGCCGTATATCCACACGTTTTGTTACAGTATGGCGTCACATTACCTTGTCGGGAGCTATGTCGCGACAGTGACCACTTATTTCTCAGTCTGGCTCATCATGAGAGCGCTACAGCCGTGCGGGTGACTCCCCAGCCCAAGGTGTGGTGAACAAAGGCTCACGGGGTTCGACGACAAAGACGCGTTCCGAGGAGAACGGCTTAGTCTGGTCTGGGCAGCCTCTTTTTCATTAACTTCCCTTTTCGTCGAGCACCGTCTACAAACTGGCCATATTTCGCATGCCCCAAACAACTGGTACTCTAGGAAAGACGCTATTTATAGATCTTGGCGTTGCTCAGAGGACATGTCGGCATGTTCAAGTGAAAAACATTCGCAGTTGGAAACAGACGCTGTAATATAATCGTGGTGAAGTGGTGAACGAGAAAGAGCGTCTGCGTCCGAATGCTTGGTACCTGGCCGATAAACTACATGGATGTCGTAATTATAAACACGTAGCGCTCAGAGAGCTGGGCAATCAGGTATCTCTTTTAATGACGACAACCAACACAATGTGTGGTGATTAGTCACGACGTCGAATAGGCAGCCCTATATGTAAGGTCAGAATTTTGTGATTGCTGAAATGCTGGCAAGACATTCTTTTTCCGTGACTTAGTGGTTCTTTCTAGCTTTAGTGAGAGTACGACTAGTATAGAAAACTACATACTCATCAAAACCAGGTTTACGCTAGACAAGAATAGTGTCGAGGCCTACTCCACTAGCGTCTTTATTGATTTCCGCTGGAGCATCCGAACCAAAGTGGCGTAGAATGGGATTTGATGCCAGAAGATGGCGTAAGGAGGCGAATGCTTCGCCTCATGCGGAAGATCACGCCGAGTAGCCTTGAGATGTCTTGGTTGTTCGCAACTAGCTGTGCCAGGTGTGCGAATATGGTTGTGAAATTGCACACACAATCGCAAAAATATTGTCACGGGGTCGTGACGTAGATGAAAACAGGAGACTTTATGTTGGGATTTAACTGATTTTTGGGCGAAACTGTGTCCGGTAAACGAAAAGTTCAACTACAGTAGCAGTCTTGCACAGATAGCAACAAAGAGAAGTTTATTGACTTCCAACCAAGGATAAAGTACATGACAAAAACATTGAGCTCCACGACTACAAAGGGTGCATGTACAATCAGGAAAGCCCCACTACCGAGGTACAATGTATGTGGGGGAATGTACCCCTCTATTTAATGTACAGCGCGTGGTGCTCCAGCAGGCTTAATCAAGCACGGTGGTAGGTCTTCTCAACACGTGGTTGGAAAAAGTAGCGACTTAGCGCTGTACAACTCTAGGTATTATTTCTTTTTTGTCGCCTGAAACAATGCTGCTTTCATACACGGTAAGTGCATGCCCGGAAGTATAAAAGAGGCCTTGAAGCTGGGGGGGGGGCAGGGGGGGGTACAAGGGAGTGAGGTGGGGTCTTGTCTCCCCCCAAATAAGGCATCAGCAACAATCTGCGCGTAAAAACTGACTGAAGGCGCCAATCAGTGAAGAAGGCGCTATGCAAAAATTAACTCTAGTGTCGACCAGCACACTTTGCCCGAATCGATTACAGATAACAACGACAATGGGGTGATGAAATGAAAAAGGTGATACAGATATATATATATATATATATATATATATATATATATATATATATATATATATATATATATATATATATATATACAAGTCCCCTACTGCATGTGCGAGACAGCGGGAGGGGGGTCACCAGGGGTACTGATTGGGGCGGCTAGCTTGCCATTCCTCAGAAAAAAGAATTTGGTATGCCAGCGACGAAGGAAGTTTTTCTCGCCGCTGGCCTCGAGTTCGCCGGATAGGTGGGCCCATAGTAACCACCGGATACGCGAGACTGCCGGAAACGCGCTCCGGACAGGCTTTCTTCGCGCCTCCGCTAGCGATCTCGTTTGCCAAATAGCTAGCATCGTGAAGATCAACACAAGTTGGCCGAAGGCACCTTTGTTGCGCTTGTGGTGGGGAGGTAGGCGGATACCAAAGGAGTGGGCTACCATCCGCCACACGGGTTTCACCGCCACGCATTGGAACAACGCGTGATCCTGCGATTCAACTGCGTGACAGTTCGGGCAACGTGCATCCGGGACTATTCCAAATTTATGCAGGCGTTGTCTGGTGGGGAGGACGGCCCAGGCGTTTTTCAGGACGAAATCCTGTGCATCACGGGGGGTGCTGCAACGGAGCGAGAGTAATTCGCACTTCGCGCGCTCGGCTCCTTTTTGTTCAGTGTCGCTCAGCTGCTTCCGCGTTATGGCTTCAATGATGCGCGCTGGCTGGTCCTCATTCACATCGCCTTCGGGCACTTCTTGCCTCAACATGCGCCAGGTAGCCGACGCCGTTTTATAGAAGGGCGCGGGTGCCTCAGCAAAGGGCCCGGTGTGGCGGCCTGCATCCAGCCAGTCGTGCTTCACTCCACTCCAGTAGATGAGTAGGTTGCGCCCTAGGTAATCGCTCGCGCGCGCGAGCATGCGGGCGGTTTTCAGGGCCAGGACTCTGCTCGTGGTCAACACATGTGGTAGGCCGAGACTCCCTTCTGACACTGCCAGTTGTAGCAAGTTTTGCTTCAATGGTGGCGGTTTCCCATCCCAGAGGTTTGCGTTAATGAGTTTGGTCAACTGGCTTGCTGTTCTTGTCGGCATCACCGCTACTCGGCACGCATGCGAGGCTAGGGCGCAAATGCTTGTTTTGACGGCTACGGCTTTCTCGTATAGCGTCAGGCCTTGTAGGCTAGCGCTCTCTGACACTTGTGCAACCCTGTCCACGACTCGGGACCACGTTGAGGCCGTAACTCCCTCACTGGAAAAGTATATACCGAGGACCTTAACAGCGGTGACTACCTCGAAGTTGCCGATCACGTGCGCCGGGAAATGGCCGAATAGGAGGGCTTTACACTTCCTCTCATTTAGCTGTGCACCTGATGCTAGGGCGTATGACGCGAATACCTGGTGAAAGCGCTCGAGACTGCTTGGATATCGCACAAAAAGGGAGATATCGTCAGCGTATGCGAGGACTTTCAGGTCCGCAGTTCCTGTGAGAGGAAGGCCCCGGATGTGCGCATCGCTTGCCAGGGATGTAAGTAGCGGCTCTATCGCAAGTACAAAGAGGGTTGGGCCAAGCGGGCACCCCTGCCTGATCCCTCTCGTGTACTGAAAGGTGGCCGTCGTGGAGCCATTTACTACTACGTGGCACCTGAGGTCTGAGTACAGGAGCCTTATCACTTATACAAAGCTTGCCGCTAGGCCAAACTCTCGGAGGGTTTCGAACAGGTAGGTGTGCCTGACCCTATCGAAAGCCTTGGCCTGATCAAGTGAAAAAAAAGACTCCAGTGACTCTTTTCTCCGAAGCGTACTGGAACACGTCCCTTGTCGTGGTCAGGTTGGTGAACATTGATCTGCCCGGGACTGCGCAAGCCTGGTGTGGAGCAATAATATCCGGCAGAAAGGTCTTTAGTCGGCTGTTCAAGATTGACGCCACGATCTTGTAGTCTACATTTAACAACGTGATCGGGCGCCAAGAAGCAGGGTTGTTCGGCGGTGCACCTTCTTTAAGAATGAGGACTACGCGCCCCATGCCGAAGGAGGCAGGTTTCGCGTGTCCCTCGAGGACCGTGTTGACTATGGCTAGGAGCGGTTCACATAGGCTCTCAAAAAAGGTGGCGTAGAAGCCCGCTGTGAGGCCGTCCGCACCAGGAGCCGAGTTTGGTGGCATTGACTGGATAGCGGCCCTCAATTACGGTAACGTCGCTGCGCCGCAAATAGTCGGGCATTCACCCTCTTCCAGACGCTTAAGGAATTTACACAGCTCCGACAGAGACGCTGGCTTCGAGGCGATCATCGTGGCGTCCGGCTCGCGAAAAGCTGTCTCGAAGTGGTGCAAGAAGGTCGCCTCGATCTCGACCGGGTCTGTCGCGAGGGTACCATCTGGGCGCTTCACTTCTGCACTACGCACAGAGCCGTTTCCCCTTACTTCGCGCGAGACTACCTCTGGCCGCTCGTTCGAGGTGGCCCAAGTCGCGCGCTTTTCGCCAGTAGCTGCCCGAAGAAGTCATTAGTACTGCACCTTGAGCGAGGCTAGGTAATCTCGTGTACAGGAGGTGAGGGTGTCAGCACACTGAATGATACGCATTCTGCGCAGTAACTCGTTCATCTGGGACGTCAAGCGCTTTTTCCTTTTACGGCCTTCGTTTTGGAGGAGCACCTTCCAAGCCTCCTTGAGGTCGTCCCAGGTAGTCGATGTTACGTGGGGGGATGCTCTAATCGAGGCCTCTATGAGCGTCTCGATCTGTGGTGCAGACACCGGATCCTTTAGTAGTGCAGAATCCAGGCGCCACGATGCGTCGGCTGGTTTGGGGCCAGGCCTTGCACGGAGGGTTGTTAGCAGTGGCGCGTGATTAGACAGAGCGGCCTGAGGGGGTGGCAACGGGACCACCTCGCACGCTGTTAGGGATGGAAGTAGGAGCTCCGGTAAGTACGCGCGGTCTAGCCGGCTAGCGGTGACCCTCGACACGCGGGTGGGGCCGAAGTCGTCGTCGTGGAGGCGGACCCAGGCGTCTGAAAGTCGGAGGCGTTCGAGAACTTTGATCAGTTCTTTTGCACGGTAGGCTGAGCCTCCGCAACCTGGTCCCCGGATATCCCTCACAGTGTCGACCACACAGTTAAAGTCTCCAAGGACTACGTGCGGGAGGGGGGCCAGCAGGTACTCGCCAAGCTCCCTGAAAAAGGGGTTCGTCTCCGATCTAGTTACTGGCGCGTACACGTTCACAAACCGGACTTACTGCCCATCGATGAAGATGTCAAGCATTAATGTGCGGCCGTCAGCGCCAAACACGCAATGGGCTTTTTGCCTAAACCTCCCGGTGACGAACACAACCCCAACCCTGCATGACCTGGTCCTCGTCAATGAGAAGAAGGCTTCGACGTGACAGAGGCTGCGGAAGCGAGCGACGTCGAGGGGGCATCGGAAATTCCTCTCCTGGACGAATAACAAGTCGAGGCTGCGGGCTTTCGCAAAGGAAACGACCGCGGTTAGTTTCGTCGTGTCGCGGAAACCGCGAACATTCCAAGTGGCGAAACAGATTCGGTCAGCCATCAATCGCACTATAGTGAAGTGGAAACGAGGGGGGTACGTGAGTGTGTGGAAGGGAGGGGTGGGGGCAAGGAGAGGCAGTGCACGGGGGAGTGAAACAGGAAAGGGTAAATGGCGGCGGGTAAACGGCGGAAAGGGTAAACGGCGGGGGGGGGCTCAAAGGAGAGGGGCTGGTTTAGTTGAGCACGGTCTTGGTCGTCAGGGAGCGCGTAATACCCGCGGCTCACGATGGGCAATTCGTCCCTGGCGGGGTCATTGGTAGCGTCGTCCAAGTCCTGGGCGCACACTCGGGCCAACACGTTAACGGGTGTTTAAGAGGCGGTTGGGGGGGGGCTCACTTCGCTTTAAAGTTTCGGCAAGCGCCGGGAAGTTGTGGCCTTCATCTTGGACTGACGGGGGGACGGATGGCATAGACGGGGACGATTGGGCCGAGACGGTTTCGAGGTCGCTCGATTCCGTTTCCGATGACATGGTGGCGGCATCGTCAGTCTTCTCGGGCTTGTCTTCCTAGTTGGCAGATGAATCCGCCGTGGTGCTTCCTGTGAGAAAGCTGGCATCCGTTTTGTGGCCTTGGGGGGAGGGAGGCCTCGGGGGGGGGGGGGGGGGGGGGGGGGGCGCGGGCCGCGGTCCTGGGTACGAGCACTTGTAAACGAGAGGGGGATTCGCCTGGCTTCTGCGACGGGGAGCCACTCGGCTGGACCGAGTTCGACGCGAGGTCCGATACCGAGGGGAACCCACGAGCGGCTGACGCATAAGAGCGCCTCCTAAAACATTCTTTCGTTCCGTGGTGACCCCCGCCACGCTTACATTCGGCTGAAAAGCCCCAGTTTCATGACCAAAAGTTCCGCATCGTTTGCAGTATGGTGCCGAGCATGCGGTCGCCATGTGGCCCACCTCACTACATCGCGCACACGCCCGCCTCATGCCTCTATATTCGAACATGACCCGGTGCCCTGCAATGGTCGCAAAGTTGGGCACCGGCTTACTCATTTCGATTTTTACGACTCTGACGCCATTCAACTTACTTTGGCGGGTGGCCACAGTAGCAAACGAGATGCCCCGCACCTTACCGTACTGTGCTAGGGCGTTGCCAAGTATCTCGTCAGACAGGTAGGCGGGGTATCGGTAGACGTTGACGTACGTGACCGGCGGCCCGATGGCTTCAACCGGTACGCTTACACCATAACCCTGGAAACCTTCCGCCACCATTAACTTTGTTGCCTGGCTGGTGTTACGTGTACAGACGAGAAACTTGGCCCCGCCCATTTGCTGCATAACAAGAACACTATCATCACCAGCTCCTAATTCAATAGCGTCTATAAGATCATCAAGGGATACGTCGCCGTCCGGCGCTGTGAAGAGGAAGCAGTTCTCCCGCACTGGTAGGTCGGTAGTGGCCGCCATTTTGGAGGGGTGTCGCCAGCAGAAGGGGGCGTGACTTGTAGAAATCTAGTAGCGTGCAGTCGAGCTGCACTCTGGTAAATCTGCGGCTAAGCCTGGGGAGACGCCGCTCGGGATCAGGTGGAGTCGGGTGGGCTGCAGGCGGGCTCCGGGAAGGTAGCGTGGACCGGCAACCGTGCTTCTCCTGGCATAAGGGTGGGGGGCTCCGGGCTGGAAGGCCCGAGACCCAGAGGTGGCAGTCGCTCGCACGAGGCGGTGAAGCCGGCAGGACCTGATCTGACCGTGAAATCCAAAAGCCGAGAAGCGATTGCCCCGGCACCAGATAGCAGTGAACGGAGCGTCGGCCGTCGATCAACTACTCGCAAACGGCGAAGTGCATCGGCATTTATACTCTTGCCATCGAATGTTCTAGCGTTATCGCTGGCGGTGGAATAGGTTCCAGAATAATCTGTTCAGTTCGCAGAGTGGGCGTGATCTTATCGAAATGATCTACTAAAGTCCGGAAGCTTCTCGAAAACTGCACGCACGTCTTGCGCTGAGAATTATGTAGTGTTTTGGGGCGATAACAAAACTTGAGAAACGGAAGGTGGCATTGCCCCCCTCTGAAAAAGGCATCGTCCCTATGCTTTAACTAAAGATGCAGGTACAACAATAATGCAAGAAAGTGCAATGAATAAATTATTATACAATATAATACAAAAATCACTGTTTCAGTTTGTTAACGCGCATGAAACGGCTTGAGGCACGCGACATGGACGACTTCAGGCCGCGATCGGCGTCGCTTGAGAGTTCGTGATGCCGTCGGGGACAACCTCGTAATCAAGTGGGCCGAGACGTCGAGCCACCCTCTACGGTCCGAAGTAGCGTCGCAGAGGCTTTTCACTTAGTCCACGTTGGCGTATCGGCGTCCATACCGAAACACGTTCACCGGGCTGGTATTCCACGAAGCGTCGTCGAAGGATTGTAACGGTGGCTGTCGGTCATCTGTTGATTCTTGATACGGAGACGCGCGAGTTGTCGGGCTTCTTAGGCGCGTTAGAAGGTACTCGCTCGACATCGAGGTTTTCTTCGTCGGTGATGTTGGGTAACATGGCATCGAGCGTCGTTGCCGGGCTCCTTCGATAGACCATTTTGTATGGAGACATCTGCGTCGTCTTCTGAACCGCCATGTTGTATGCGAAGGTCACGTACGGAAGAATGGCGTCCTACGTCTTGTGTTCGACATCGACGTACATTGCCAGCATGTCGGCGATTGTCTTGTTAAGCCGCTCGGTGAGGCCGTTGGTCTGTGGGTGGTACGCTGTCGTCCGGCGGTGGTTTGTCTGGCTGTATGCCAAGATCGCTTAAGTTAGGTCGGCAGTAAATGCAGTTCCTCTGTCGGTGATAAGGACCTCCGTGGCGCCGTGACCTAGGACGATATTTTCAACGAAGAACTTAGCTACCTCGGATGCACTGCCTTTGAGAAGGGCTTTTGTCTCGGTGTAGCGGGTGAGGTAGTCGGTAGCTACCACGATCCACTTGTTTCGAAAAGGCGACGTCGGGAACGGCCCCAGTAGGTCCATACCAATCTGCTGGAAAAGTCGGCAAGGTGGTTCAATGGGCTGCAGAAGTCCCGCTGGCCTTGTCGGCGGTGTCTTGCGTCGCTGACAGTCCCGGCATGTCCTCACATAACGAGTGACATCGGTGGTAAGACGTGGCCAGAAGTACCTTTCTTGTATCATTGCGAGCGTGCGAGAAACACCGAGGTGACCTGCCGTCGGATCGTCGTGCAGGGTCTGCAGGAGTTCTGGTCGCAGAGCTCAAGGCACCAAATGAAAATACTTGGCTCGGAGCGGTAACGTTTTTCTTTTGGAGAAGACTATTTTGCAGGAAGAACGACGCAAATGTGTGCTTGAATACCTTCGGGACTTCGGCGGTCCTGCCTCGGAAGTATTCTATTAGGGCCTTAATTTCTGGGTCAGCCCGCTATCGTTCAGCGAAGTCGTCGGTAGTTATCGTTCCCAAGAAGTAGTCGTCATCCGGGTCGTCTGGTGGTGGTTGGTCGACAGGTGCACGAGAGAGACAGTCGGCGTTGGAGTGTTTCTTGCTGGACTTGTAAATGACAGTATTGTCATATTCTTGAAGTCTCAGGCTCCATCGTGCGAGGCGACCTAAAGGGTCCTTCAAGGTGGCTAACCAACACAAGGCATGGTGGTCGCTCACAACTTTGAAGGGCCTGCCGTAGAGGTAGGGGCGAAATTTCGACGTAGCCCAGATGATGGCGAGGCACTCCTTCTCTGTTGTGGAATAATTGGCTTCTGCTTCGGATAACAATCGGCTGGCGTAACTAATATTCTTTCAAGTCCATGAGCCCTCTGCACAAGAATGGCGTCAAGACCTATGCTGCTTGCGTCAGTGTGTATTTCTGTCTCGGCGGATTCGCCGAAATGGGCAAGTAACGGAGGCGTCTTCAGGCGATGTTTGAGCTCCTGAAAAGCGTGTTCCTGCGGCGTTTCCCACTTGAACTCCACGTCGGCCTTGGTAAGATTCGTGAGACGATCGGCGACGCGGGCGAAGTTTTCCACAAACCGCCTATAATAGGCGCACAGGCCCAGAAATCGGCGCACCGCCTTCTTGTCAGTGGGCGCCAGGAAGTCGGCGATGGCGGCTGTTTTCCGTGTATCGGGACGAACTCCAGACTTGCTAATAACGTGCCCCAGAAACAAGAGCTCCTCGTACGCAAATCTGCACTTTTCTGGCTTCAGTGTGACTCCGGACGTCTTGCTGGCTTGAAGTACGGCTTCAAGGCTCCGAAGATGCTCGTCGAAACTCGAGGAAAACACGACGACGTGGTCCAAGTACACAAGGCAAGTCTGCCACTTCAATCCTGCCAGTACTGTATCCATAACGCGTTGAAAAGTTGCAGGCGCTGAGCAAAGACGGAAGGGCATCACCTTAAACTTGAAGAGGCCATCCGGTGTTATAAACGCCGTCTTCTCTTGGTCTCTTTCGTCGACTTCGCTTTGCCAATAGCCAGTCTTGAGTTCCATTGACGAAAAGTACTTGGCGTTATGGAGCCGATCAAGTTCGTCGTCTATTCGTGGGAGAGGATGCACGTCTTTTTTGTGATTTTGTTCAGGTGGCGATAATCGACGCAGAAACGTAGGGTCCCATCCTTTTTCTTCACTAACACCACGGGGGATGCCCATGGACTCTTGGACGGCTGGATGTTGTCATCCCGCAGCATTTCATCAACTTGTCTCTTCATGGCCTCACGTTCTCGCGTCGAAACCCTGTACAGACTCTGACGGAGTGGTCTGGCATTTTCTTCGGTTATGATGCAATGTTTCGTGATTGGGGTCTGCCGAATTTTCGATGACGACGAAAAGCAATCTTCGTATTGCAGGAGCAGGGCCTTGAGCTGTTCTTGCTTATAGTTCGGAAGTCTGAGATTGATTTGGAAAGCTATGGGAGGGGCTTGGTTTCTCTGAGCAGGTTTCGCAGAATCGCCGAGGGCAAAAGCGCTGGTGGCTTCGACAATTTCTTCGATGTATGAGACCGTTGTTCCTTTGTTCACATGTTTGTACTCATTGCTGAAATTCGTCAGCATAACCGTTGCTTTGCCTCCCCGCAGCTCTGCAATTCCTCTTGCGGCACAAATATTTCGGGTGACCAACAGATGCTGACTGCCTTCAACGACGCCTTCCAAGCCAGGTGATTTAGGAGCGCCGACTGAAATAATGACGCTTGAGCGAGGCGGAATGGTGACTTGTTCTTCCAGTACATTCAAGCATGGTTTCCGGACGGCGTGCGCAGCGGTTGTGCTTCTTCTGTGGATAACGTTATCGACTTTGTTTTTAGGTTGATGACAGCACCATGCAGGCATAAGAAGTCCATGCCAAGGATGACATCTCTCGAGTAACGCTGTAGGACTACGAAGTCTGTAGGATAAATACGGCCGTTAATGGTGACTCTCGCTGTGCAGATTCTTGCAGGCGTTACGAGATGACCTCCGGCTGTGCGGATTTGAGGGCCTTCCCAAGCTGTTTTAACTTTTTTAACTTCGCGGCGAACGACCCACTGATGACGGAGTAGTCGGCTCCAGTATCGACAAAAGCAGTCACGCTTTGGCCGTCGATAAGAACGTCGAGGTCGCTAGTTCGCCGTCTCGCATTACAGTTAGGGCGTGGCGTCGGGTCACGGCTGCGTCGACTTGTTCCGCTGCTTCCATGTTGCGTCATCAGGTCACCTTTGGTAAGTGAGGTTTCGCCGTCAGGGCCTTGCCTGGTTGTTGTGTTCGGAAAGCTCCGTCACGGTGTCGTCGTCGTCGGAGAATTTTCGGTAGTTCGTCGCACAGCAACCGCACCTCCATCAGATGCGGCCCTTAGTTTCCCGGATACGGGCTAAAAGACCGGCCCCGCGTTGGGCCAGAGTACTGCCGGTGGTGCGGTGACGTGTGGCGGCTGGGCGACGGCGAACGCGAAGGGCTTCATGGTGTCCACTGAGTTCCTGTCAGGTAGTCGGCGATGTCACGTGGCCGTTCTGCTGGCTGTGGGCGCGGTGCATTGACGGCGAAGCCACGCAGTCCCATCTGTCGGTACTGGCAAAGGCGGTATGTATGTCCAGCCTTGCCGCAGTGGTAGCAGAGCGGGCGGTGGTCAGCGGTGCGCCAGACGTCAGTCTTCCTCGGCGCACTGTGCTGGGCCGCTGGCAAATGGTATGACGTCAGTGGGGGTGGTGGCGGCGGTGGCGTCTGTCGAAAGAAGTGCAATGAGGCGGCGTTTTGGCGTGGATGGGGAGGAGCGGTGTGGCGCACTGCAGCGGCGTAGCTCATAGCTTCCGGCTCGGGCAGTGGTGCTTGGGGAATTCGAAGCGATTGCCGAACTTCTCGCACAATGTCGGTGATCGAATCCACTTGAGGCTGCGCCGAAGGCAACAGCTTGCGCAGCTCTTCCCGCACGATCGCTCGGATCGTTTCACGCAGGTCTTCGGAGTTCCTGGCTTGAGCAGCAGCGTATTCTGGAGTCAGGCAACGATTATACTTTCGGGTGCGCATGTCCAGGGTCTTTTCGATAGTGGTAGCTTCGGCTACAAATTCTTGGACGGTGTTCGATGGATTTCTCTTCAGTCCCGCGAAGAACTCCTGTTTGACCCCTCGCATGAGGAAACGAACTTTTTTCTCCTCAGGCATGCTGGGTCAGTGTGACGGAATAGGTGGGTCATTTCTTCTGTGAAAATGGCGACATTATCAATTGGTAGCTTGAACCCGGGTCTCTAATATAGCAGCGGCCCTCTCTTTGCGAGCGACGCTCGCGAACGTTTGCAGGATATGCGCCGCAGAAAGCATCCCACGTTCGGAGCATGGTTTCCGATTTTCGAGCCAGGTCCTTGCGGTGTCTTCCAAATAGAATAACATACGACGGAGCTTTTCGTCATGGTCCCAGTGGTTGAGGGCGGCCACATGGTCGTATGTTTATAGCCAGGACTCCGGGTCTTCGAACGATGACCCATGGAAAATTGGTGGTTCTCTGGGTTGATGCATGACCATCGTGGGCTGTGACGCTGTGGTTGTTACTGTCGCTGCAGTCGCGGTCATGGCCTTGGTCTTCCGCGCCTTGTCTTGTAGAAGCCCGTACACCGGTGGTAGCACTTGCTGTCGGCGGCTTGTTCGCTGCTCCTTATTGGCGTCGTTGTCTTCTCGCGACGTGTGCTGGGTTCACGGCTTGACGGGGGCGTCCAGTACATGAACGAAGCAGCGCTTCCACCAGATGTCACGGGGTCGTAACGTGGCCGAAGACAGGAGACTTTATGTTGAAACTTGACTGTTTTTTGGGGGGCCAACCTGCACTCGGTAAACAGAAAGTTAGATTACAGTAGCAGTCTTGCACAGATAGCAGTGAACGGAGCGTCGACCGTCGATCAACTACAAAGAAGCGGCGATGTGCGTCGGCATTTATACTCTTGCCATCAAATGTTCTAGCGCTATCGCTGGCGGTTGCGTAGGTTCCAGAATAATCTGTACAGTTCACAGAGGGGGCGTGATCTTACCGAAAGATCTACTAAAGTCCGGAAGCTTCTCGAAAACTGCACGTGCGTTTTGCACTGAGAATTGTGTAGTGTTTTGGGGTGAGAACAAAACTTGAGAAACGGAACGTGGCAATATGATTAGAGGCCCATGAAGCTGCGGAGTTATTTTAGTGTAGCCAGCCTGAGAAAGTCGGCGACAGAGCGGATCTTGGCTGCATCGGGACGGAAACCTTGCTTTCTAGCATGCCCTAGTATGGTGAGCCGGTGGGCAGCGAAGTGGAATTTCTTCAAATTAGTCTAAGGTACAGCGTCCTGTAATACAAGTCAGGACGCTTGCGAGGGGCTGAGGTGAAAGTCGAATTCTTAATCTGAGAAAACTGGCACTGTAATCCAAAAAGCATAGGCATGTGTTTCGATTTCAAGCCTCTGAGGATGTTGTTCATGAGGCGTTTAAAGGTGGCAGGCGCATCACAGAGGATGAACGACATCACCCTAAACTTGTGCAATCCGTCACGCGTTACAAACGCAGTCTTGCAGCGGTCGGCTTCGTTCATAGAGACTTGCCAGTAGGCCTTTTGAAGGTATAAAGAAGAAAATCATTCTGCTCCCAGCAGGCAATCGAGAGTGTCATTAATTTTGTGCAGCAGATAAATCCTTCCGCAGGATTTACTAGGACGCCTATAATCAACGCATAATATAATGCTGCATCCTTTTTTGCTTCAGCCACTACAACCGGAAAGGCACAAGGGCTGTTCGAAAGGTGTACTATGCCACGTTGAAGCACATCGTTCGCCTGATCATCAATAACACCGCGTTCAGCGTGAGAAACCCAATATGGGTGCTGGTGCAAAGGTTTATGGCTCCCGGTGTCAATGTGGTGGACTATGGCAGACGTGCAACCCAAAGAACGTTCGCTATGGTCGAATGACATTTTGAAGTGATCGAATAGAGCAAGGAGTTGGGTATGCTGAGCAGCGGGAAGTTCAGGGTCAGTCTAATGGAGAATACCTCAATAGAGGAAGTGTGTGTGGTATCAGGACTAATGGTGTTTACGTGAGATGATGGCAAATCATCAGGTAGGTGACTGGAGGAAACAGAATCAATATCCTCGAGGTTACATATGACTTCGCCACAGAATGAGATGGCTGGCAAAGGAAGCGGGCTCATGATATAGACGGAATCATGTCAGTATTTTATGGTGATAACTGCGAATGAGAGAAGGTAGCTTTTGCGAGAGCTGAAGGCTTCGGAGGGAATAAAGAGCGCGGCGACAAAGGGCGCGTCGTCACAGAAGAGTGGGACAAGAATGCAGGATAGAATAAGGATGTGAGTGTCCGTAGCGACGATGACGTGAGAAGATAACGGCTGAACAGAGGGTCTGTCAGACGTCGGCGCTTCACACAGGGCGTTCACACATCGTCGGCAACTTTATATAGTTCGGCACGTGCGCAGTGAACGACGGCACGACCAGTACAGAGAGAGTCCCGGCCTAAGATGATGCCTAGCCAACATGGAGAAAACACAACAAATTCGACTACATACAAAACATGCTGAAATACGAGTCGAGCTGTGCACGTCACAGAAGGTTGGATGTAGTGCGCAGTAGCCGTGCAGAGATAGACGTCAGAAAGCGGCAGCGTAAGCTTTTTAAACTTTTGGCACAGTTGACCACTGAGCACAGACACGGTATCACGAGTATCAATGAGCGCTTGCGCAGGTACACCATCAGCATGCGTGGGTTATTATTTCGTTATCGGGTAAAAATGGAGGCCTCGAAGCTTTAGATATGTGCGCAGCTCTTGCCTTGGGAACTGCGATGGTCAATTTGCCGCCTGGGGAGGGGGGGGCGATCGAGGAAGCATCGGAGAAACAGAACGCTGCCTTGGCGAGGGCGACCGATTGCCTGCCGAAGCCACGGCGACGTGGTAGCAGCAGATCCGGCGTAGGGTGGACCGAAGATGAATGTGGTGGCTCGGTACGATAGGAGCTGGAACTCACCTCACCAGCGTTTGGGTTCTAAACATGACGACGGCAGTAGCGTGCTACATGAGCAGGGATATGGTGGAAGCAGCAGATTAACCTGTTGTCCTGGGTGCAGCAATGGTTAGTTGACGGCGATGCGGGATGGTGAAAAGGAGGTGGGTGGGGACGGACAGGTGGACTCGCTGCGTAGAAGGAGTGGGGCTGTCGAGCAGTAACCGTGACGGGTGGTAGCGTACGGCAACGATCGTCTTGTGGCATAAGCGTAAAATCAGAGGGGCGCAGATAGGCGAACAATGACATGTGGGAGTCAGAGCATCATATACTTCCCTCTTGCATCACCTCGCGGAGCGTTGGGGTCAGTGTCTGCAGCTCTTGTCGGAACGTAGGGCACGAGAGACAATTGGCGCGCGACTTCATCTCGGACGAACTGCTGCATCAGCGTGGTCTGTTCGGTGGAAACAGCGCCAATGGTTAACGCAATTGTGGTGGTCGTGTCGAGGTTTTGAAGTCGCGTAGAAATGCGCTCACTCCGCAGCACGTCGTAACTCTGACAGTGATGGATCAACTGAGCGCTAGTTCGGGCTTTTTTTTTTGAACAGGCATGTGAAAGGCGTCGTCCTCGGTACATTTCATACTGGGCCATATTTTGTCAGTGTTGGACATTTCGGGATGGACACGATGGCAGAAGTCCAGGACATTCTTAGTATATGAGGTAGAGGTCTCGCAAGCACCGCGCAAGCGCTTTTCGGCGCGGAGCTTGCGAACAGCTGGCCCACCGAAGACTTCCGCAAAACGTGTTTTAAAGGCTGACCAACTGGAAATTTCGGGTTTGTGGTTATTAAATCTCAGCTGCGCCACACCAGCGAAATAAAATGAAGGTAGCCAAGCTTGTCTGTATCATCCCACTTATTGTGAGCGCTTGCTACTTCATACTCGGACAGCCAGTCTTCGGCGTATTGGTCGTCGGTCGCGTTGAAAATCACGGGACCTTCTTTTAGTGGCATTCCGGAACAGCTGAAAGATGAGGCTGGGGCTGCAGGTGACTGGGTTATGCCGTCAGGCATTGGCGATGCGGGGGGTTGAGGTAGAAGCCGGGAACAGATTTCCAGGTTGAGGAAACCAGCACTCTTCACCAAATGCAACAATACTTTTAGCCGCTCAGGTAAGACTACCGTTTATTGTGCTGAACGGCGACGAAACAGCCGTCAATAGTTTCAGCAGCAGCATGATTGCTTGCTTGCTTGTTCCTTTCTTTTGTGGCTCTCACCCACTAAGGGGGATTGGCTAAGAAGCCGGTGGTTAATGCAAGTCAATACCTATAGATTTTCTAGACAAGGGGAATATGATTACTGTGTTTTGATTGTGAAATTAATTTGGCGCAATGTAAAAAGACAAGAAAAAAAGGGGGCCGAGAGAAATAATAGAATTTGTTGAATATCTGAGGTAGGATCGTTATATCAAATTCTCCTGAAAGTTGAATCATTGCAGTGTGTCAGCTAAATAATAAGTGGTAGTGTGGCTAGTAAAATTCGAGAGCTGATCGCTGTCTCAGCAAGGTAATCTTTTTGTGTTATTATGAATTCGCAGAGAGCCCCGCAGATGTTCCTGTCGCTGTGTCCCAATGAAATGGCCCCAAGAGACAAAATATTGGGAGTGTTAAGTGATATTCGTAATTTTCTGAATAAAATTTCGAAGCAGTTTTTTCTTTGATTTTTGAAACGGTGACATGTGATAAGAAAATGGTCGATATGTTCAGGTTCGTTACAGCTTGAGCACAGAGGGGATGGCACCAGACCAGACCTCTTAAGTAGAAATTAAGAGGTGGTACACGGCAACGTAATTTTGTTATTAAGGCTTCAAATTTACGCCGCATGGGACACCCTTTATTATTCCATGTGAAGTGCAGGTGCGAGAAATCTGGATTCGGAACATGATTTTTGATGAGTCTTCAAGAAGGGAAAGTTTATTAAACCTCGCTTCTGTTACAAAAGCTGTAGGAGGCATCATTGGCACAATCGGAAGATCAAGAGATGTTCGCGCAAGTGTGTTAGCCATCTCGTTTATAAATATACTTCGATGGCCTGGCACCCATATCATTCGCACTAGACGAATGTTTGCTGAGATTAATGATTTAAAAGTATCTAGTACTGCTGATGTCGACGACGATGATAAAAATGAACACATGGAATACGAGTCAGACACTATCACAGCTGTCGAATGAGTCGCAGGAAGTTTACGAATAGCTAGTATAACGGCCATTAATTCCACTTCAAATATTGGTGTATAATCTGGGAGGCGTAATGAAAATGACCAGAATAATGAGAGAGAAAAATACCCACACCTGCCTTCTCGCCACTCATAGATGCATCCGTTGCAATTACTATATTAGTACCTAATTGAGACAGGTGTTGTTCTAATAAACCAATCAAATATTTAGAGGGAAAGTGTTTAGCGTTCATGGGGAAGATATCGTCAAATTTTATTTGCACTTGGCCGATTGGTTTGACACATGGTGTGATCTCGAATATATTAACATTTAAAGCATCTAGAAGTGTTTGAACAAATAGCACTTGGGGTTTATATACACGGGACCAATGCTCATTGATCCGCAGTCACAACAAACGTCTTCTTCGTCTTCCCTCCCCCAACGCTTGCATTCGTTGCTACAGGCTATTAATATTCTTGAGGACTCCGGAAATTTTGACCACTTAGGGATCTTTAACGTGCAGCGGGCCTCCATCGTTTTCGCCTCCATCGAAAATGGGGCCGCGACACAGCCGAGATTTGACCCCGTGACCTGCGGGTGCAAGAGTCGAGCAATATAACCACATGGCCAGCGTAGTGGGTGACTTCTTGGCCATTCATTAAGCAGGCTTTAGCTCGAAAAGCGAGAACAGCTTGAACTGAACAAATGCAGATACACATCATTGCTTCTGCAGTATTGCATGTGTTGTTGCTACAGCAACTGTACCAGTCGAAGTCACGCCTACTTGATTGTGTCGAGAAGTAAAGAGATATAGTGCTTGAGCTTTGCGCACCACTAAGCCAATCTTTCTGCACGCATTTCTGCAAAATTCATGTTGAGAGACTGTCGCACTTGTATGCCTGCCTTCTGTGCACTCTATGCATTTCACGTGTATGCACGAGTATTTAGGTATTGCGATAAAAACGTGGATCTTTCACAATTATTTGATGACACAAGTGCACATAGACGGAGGTAGAGGGAGTTGGCTGATCTGCTCGCATGCGAACTCGTCGGGTTCATTTTTTCTAAAGCTGATTAGCTTATGGTGACGAGTTGATGTGCGCAAACTTTATTTCAAACTGTCATTCTAATAGCCTCATGTTCGTTTGCGCCGCTTATGCCTTCGAATCAAGTCTGTTCATTTTGGTTTACTGACGTGTAAAAGATATATAGCGTGTCGGACTTCAGCACGGCTGTCATAGAACATAATAAATTCAGTAGTGACTTAAACCAAGTGATAAAGTTGTTGCTGATGTTTATATTCTTGATTCTTACTTTTATGTGATTATCACTTCTTGTGCAGACGAATGTGAATCTTGGCGCACTTGAACTCCTTTTATGTACTTAGACTTCCAGTTGCATTCCCGGCATGCGACATTGCAGCCTTTCCTTGTACAGACTGCCACAGCATCAGTGCTTGTAGCACTTGTACCACTATTTGTGCCATAGCTTGAACGCATTAGCGAAACGCAGGTAATGGTAGTATGAGTGTGTTACAAATATCGAGCTTCCAGTCTACGGCCCCTCCCCTTTCTCACCTTCGTGTTTTATGTCTTGACTGAAGCGATAGCCCCGTTTCCCCCTCTCCCCCTTTTTGCTGAAGCTAGAAAAGAACCTTGCGCGATGCAATAAACGTTCATATTTTGCCCTAGTCTCGCAAGAGCTGTACCGGCTGGTAGCTATTGGTGTGATTTCACCAGACCACCATTCTGATTGGTCCAATTCCCATCGTGCCAATGCCTAAAAAAGTCTGAACGTTGAGAATTTGTGGCCACTTCGAAGCTACACTAAATGCAGCCTGTTCAGTTGAGCAGTATTCCTCTCCCAGTAATTGAAGACATGTTTGAATCTATAAACGGAGGATATTAATTCAGCATTCTTGATCAGCGAGATCCCCATTGTCAAGTTACTTTGGATAAATCCTCAAAGAAGCTTTGTGTCATTAACACGCACAAAAGCTTGTTTTCTTATATTAGGCTTCCCTTTGGAATATCCTTTGCTGCAGCTAAAAAAATAAATACAATACTGTCAGGTTTGCCAGGGTCCAGGCATACCATGAAGATGTACTGGTTTTGGAAACTCGTGGCGATTGGAGTCAACACCTGAAGAGTGTGTTGCAACGGTTCCGTGAACATGGAGTAAAGTTAAGGTATGATAATTGCAGTTTTCGACAACGTTGTGACACATATCTCGGCCATCGCATAGACAGAGAGGGCCTTTATTCCACAGAGAAAAAATTGGAAGCTATCATTCAGGCACCTCGCCCCCAGAACGTCACTGAGCGGCGTTCTTTTTTAGGAATGCGGACATTCTATGTTGAAGTTGTGCCTAATAAGTTCGCTCTACTTTGTCCGCTCAATAAATTTTTGGAGAAAGGAACAGTATGGTAGAGGGGGCGGCCACAAAAAGTGCTTTCTAGAAGGTAAAAGACAGCCCAATGCAAGTTCAGATTCTTGTTCATTTTGACCGATCGAAAAAAATTGAAGCTCGAATGTGATGTTTTCCCCTACGATGTAGGCGTGGCACTTTTAAACACGGTTAACGGCACGCACATAGGGGATAGGTCCCGTACACTGACAGCCGCCGAGAAAAATTACTCCCAGCTGGAAAGAGAGGCCCTGGCTTTGGTGTTTGGCGTCCCTAAATTTTGTTTTTACATTTTTGGTCACTAATTCACTCTCATGACGGACCACCAGCCCTTCGTGGGTTTGCTCCAGTCTGACCGCCCCACACCACCCCTGACTGTAGCATCTATTCAGCGCTGCGCGCTGTACTTGGGCGGCTACCGATACAAGCTGCGATACACGCCGGGAAAACAGTTGCTCAACTGAGCGGGCTGCCGCTAGAGTCTACGGAGGCTGATGACGTAGGTGTGCCACAAGAATATGTCCTCGCTCTGGAAAATTCTGGTGACGATGTTGTCACAACACGAAAGTTACAGCAGCTATCGGCCGCAGACACCACACTAACGGTGGTAACGAATTGCATATTGCAAGGCTGGCCCAAAAGAGCCTAAACAGGTGGAGAAAACATTGCGGCCGTTTTTCTATCGTAAACTAGCTGGCCGTAGCTCATGGTCTAGTTTGTTGAGGGCATCGTGTAGTGATACCGCAAAAAGCGCGGGACCGACTTTTACAACTGTAACATGAGACCCACCTAGGCTCGTCAGCAATAAAAGCAGTGACAAGGTCAAAATTTTGGTGGCCCCGACTAGACAACGATATTAAAGCGCTTGCAGCTGGCTGCACCAACTGTGTCCAAAACACCCCTATGCTGGCAGCAGCACCACCAGTGACCTGGCCGAGAACGAATAAAAAATAGTCGCGGATACATATAGATTTTGCCGGGCCCTTGCAGGAAAAATGATTATAGTGGTAGTACACATACCAAGTGTATATAAGCCATGCGAGCCAAATATGCCACAAAAACAAGCACAATCAGCTGTCTCCACACCATGTTCAGCCGATTCGGCGTGCCAGAAACCATTAAATTGTTTCGTATAGTGGGACACAGTTTTCTAGCCAGGACTTTGCTATGTTCGTCGCGAGAAACACTACGCTTTCTCAACTAATTAATTCTTCAATGGCGTTTAAGGAACAACACTATGCATCTCCAAACAGCGCCTTTTCAGCCACAGTCTAATAGAGTGGCAGAACATGCGGTGCGTAAAATAAAAGACTGATTTTGGAAGAGGAGGGAGGGTAATCTGGAGAACAACCATGTGCGGGTCTTGTTGAACTACAGGAGAACACCACAGAAGACGCGAAAATCTCCGTCTGAATTTCTGCTAGGGTTCTAGTTACAATCTCGATTGAATGCTTGTTTTCCCTCAACTGTTGCACACTGGCCGCCGGCATTAGATGACCGGGTGGTCCCCATAGGAAGCAGTGTGTACGTGCGAAACTACGGTGTTGGAGAAAAGTGGACGCCAGGGCGTGTGCAGTCTACTTAAGGATCCCGAATGGGTCAAAACCCCTCAATCTTCAGTCAGACGCCACGTTGACCAAGTGCGCCCTAGACAAGAATCGCAGGCTCCGATATCGCCGGGCTGAGCATCCATTATCTGAGGCTAATATGCCCGTGCTGCCTAAACGATCGCGGGGCCCTCCACTACAAGCTACACTATGCTTCTCCCAGAAGCGATCACTACCGCAAGCCCCCACGACCATCCTGTAATTATGCCACCTGCACAAGCGATAACCCCAAGCGCAGAACCAGTGCTTTGGCGTTCTACCAGGCAACGAAAGCCAGCACAACGGTTCTGTTTTTAAGAAGAGAGACACCCCTTCCTGTTTTCTGTCTCGGCTGAAGCGATAGCCCCATTTCCATTCATTTTCTTCCTCTCCCCCATTTTTAGTAACGCTACAAAAGAAGCTTGCACGGCGCCATGAAGGTTCATATTTTGCCCTAGTCCCCTATTGTCTGTGTCTGCTTGTCGGGGCATAGCCGCCGGCTATGTAACAAGTTAAAAGTGAGAAGGCTTTCCTTAAGGGAGATATGCGCGTCGGTGCCTAAACGCGCGAAGGTATAGTTCTAGAATAGACTTGAGCGCAATTAGACGATACAGAAGTAGAGGGGATAACTGTATACGAGGTGTCCATTTGCGCTCAAATATATGCGAGAATAAATCAACACGGCCAACACAGCATTTTATTCAGTAATTGCCACGCGCAGTGCCTCTCTCACACAGCCTGTCTGTAAAACGTGCCGGGTATGCGTTTGCAGGAAAGCTTTACGTGAGCGGTGGAAACTCGGGTGAGACCGTCCTCGCCAGCGTCGAGGAGTACACTGCTGATCTTGACTCGTGGGCCCTCGTGACGCCAATGCCAGGTCCACGTTCGAACCACCGCATGGTGACGCATGGCGCGTGCATTTACGTCATCGGAGGGTACAGTGGACGCCGCCGACTCGATGATGGTGCGTAGCGTGTGTCGAGTTCACAGATGCTTTCGCGGTAGCAGCGAAAGCAAGTTTATATCATTGTGCTCACAAGCAGGATTGGTGCATAGCACATCTGTGAATTATGACCGATGAGACTTGATTGGGCGTATACGGAATATTTAAACTATCCAAAACTTGCCGTACTAAATGCAAAGGCGTACTTTGGTATCTAGGTGAACGTTGTAGAGGTCGTATGGGCAGTGCGTCGTGAATAGCAGACATTAGAAAAAATTCAGTGACGCTCAAGAGTCCTTCGAGCTTTTTTTTGTTTTGTGGTAGGTGCATGCAAAAAAGAAGCATTTCACTACGCTTTCTCAACTAATTCATTCTTCAATGACGTCATATTTTTAGACCTTAAGTCGGCCGAAAATGTTTTAGAACGTGTTCAGATATTTCTCACATTGTTCATTCTACTAGGTTAAGCTATGTGCGCGACTTAGTACCTGACTGAATAAAATAACTTAAAAAATTGAAACCATGAGAACTGACTAAAAGTGACCGAAAAGAACGGCAATATTAATCTCATTACAGACTGAAGTTTCTCGGCAGCTGCGTGGTATTTTTTTTACAATATTCGGTGCCGGCGCATGTGCTCTAAAGAGTGAAAATCGCCGTGAAAGCACTTCTCTGTCTACATGTTCCCTGTCCACATATGTTTGAACAGTCACATGTGTTTTATACAACCAGTTTATAGTTTCGTAACGATGGTTGTTAAGACCAAGATGTCTATTAGCGTTACCAGAAGCGGTAAGTTGATGTGTGGCGCTTGTGCTTTCGAGGATGGTAGCCCTGGCTAGTGCTACGTCGGCCAACTTCAGAGTTCGACGCCTAAGTATACAATTGTCTTAAGTCCAACGTGATGCCTATATATCATGGGGGTATATATGTGCGTTTACAAAATAAGACAGCTCACACTGCAACTACAACTGAAACACTGACCAACATCAAGCCCGAATAAGGTGTTTTTCCAAAGCAGTCAGAGGCATGGCGTTGTTCTGTGGGAGGATACTTTACCGGCACGCAGAATACTTCGGTTTGATTCTTGCTGTGACTCTGATATTTAAGCGTCGGGTCTAGACTGCTGACGTTAGTTTCCTCTAATGATGTCGCGTTTAGAGTACCAATGTCTGTGCTCACCGTTCCTGGCTAGATGTAAACTGTTAGTTACCTGTGGGAAATACCCGAATACCGTGACCACGGGTATGCGGGTACGGGCCACACACGTATGGAGCAAAGTGTTTGAAGAAGTTCGCGAAGCTATTTTCATATTGTTCTCTCCATGAGCAGACATTCGCATTCGTCAGACTGTTTTACCCTCTATACTAATACTAATTTTCGTCTACCCTTAGGAAGTGATCATGAGAGGACCCAGAGATAGATAGATAGATAGATAGATAGATAGATAGATAGATAGATAGATAGATAGATAGATAGATAGATAGATAGATAGATAGATAGATAGATAGATAGATAGATATCAGCTCAACATTAATCTGGAGTGCTGCCATGAGGCTTGTTTAAAAAACAGCATGGTTTTGGCTCGTAAAACCTCTGACATTATTGAGGCAAAGGCCTTAGATCAAGTCAAGTCGAGTCCATTTTCATTTAGAATATTCGAAAAGAACAATGTTGAAGGCTACCCTTCAAGAATTCTATAAGTGTACAGCTCGACGAGACCAAGGGGCCGCGGCCAGGCAACAACAGCAGTCCACACGTGTGCAATATAAACAAGGCAGATAACACAAAAATGACCGCAGTTTCCCGAGTGGGAACACTGGTTAGCATGGGGAGCATATATGTTGAACTGCGATAAATGTGGTTTGTAATTTGCGACATGCGTGTGTGTTACGAGTGAACACGAGTGAACACGAGTGAACACGCTCGCATTGCATCTTGCTCATTGCTCGACGCCGACAATTGCGTTCTGCATCGCGAGCTCTTCTCAGCGCGGCTTTGTCCACGGATGAAGTGTCTTCGGAATTGCTTGCGGTTCCACCAACACATTGGCTGACGCTATTGGAAGGGACGTCAGTAAGTGTGTTTGCGGATTCGTTAGCATGCATTTCCACCAGCGACATCGGACGTGGAGCGACCGCACAAACCAACCGACGAAGGGCGGTGCGCCCCGACATTCGGATATTTATAGCGAGTGCCAGCCCCGGCCTACACATGCGCGCGTTTGCATACAGCTGGCGCACGTAAACCTAAAGGTCGCGCGGTGCGCGGTGCGCGGAGGGGAGAAGCGAGTGCAGCGCGCGCTGAGTTGAGAGGAGGAAGAGATGCACAGATGGCTGACGGAGGAGGAGGGGGGCTGCAGACAGTGACGGCGCATGACTAGCCCCCCAGTATAACATGCTCCGCATGTAAAAACATGTAAGCAGACCATTGGCCGAGCGATTACCCACGTTTTATGAGGAAAATCACGAGTTCCCCTCCGTGCGGACACTCTTATTAAGTCGTGTTTACACTAGGCCGACAAGACGCACACGATAAGCGGACGGCAGCTGCAAGAAGGATGATATTTCCAAAACTCCCAGTCGTACTCGGCCGCCAACGACGGTGACGTTTCCAAAGGCAGCGCATGCTTATGGAGGGCACGCAGAAACTGGTCGGGGGGGGGGGGGAGCACTGTTTAGCAACTGGCGTTTACCGAACAAGGGTGAACATGCGCAAAAAACAAAACCGTGCGTGCGCAGTCAGTGGGAAGATTTCCTAAGCATGCACACGTCTAAACTTATTAATACAATGTGGTGTAAACACAGTGTAAAGTTTGTTCACAAAATACTGTCTGTGATTATAGTGCGAACCATCTATAGTCAACGAAATGTGAGCTGAAACCCACGTCACTGTTTTGTGGGACCATGGGATCAGATGTGCCCCTATTTCGATGTGACAGCAGTATAGGCTACAACGTCACAGAACTGCAAGTTGGCGGGCTTTGCTCCCGTTTTGAATCACGCCCAATACTGGTCATACAGATGAGAGATTTCCATTCGTCCCTTTGTTTCATTGTATATGTCCAATAGCTATTGGGTGGTCGGTAACAACACGTGGACGCCATAGAGGTGCCATGCGTCATGTTCATGTCACAGCTCCTGAAACAATATCCAGACACTACACTTTTTATTAGTGTATGAATTCTGGACTGCGAGCGAGTGCCGTGGAGCTAGTGTGGCCGGAATCCTGAATGCAGTAGTCCTTACCAGGCCGTTTCAGTGGGGCAGGCTCAAGTAACACAAAATTTTAGGTAGGCGTTTTCTTTCCACGTTTTCTTCGCACTGGAATTTAAACTGATGGAAAACATCGTATCTCATATTCAAATGGCCGCCGAGGTGGAGCAGTGATTGCCGTGCCCAGCCGCTAACCCAAAGGTGGTGAGTTGTATGCCGGCCGTGGTCGGGACATATCGATGAAAGCAAAATGCTACAGCATCTTCTAATGAGTAATGGGAAAATTGAGGGCACTTGAAGTACTTCACACCACACACTATGACGCTGCGTAGTGTGTTGTGCTTGTATTATGCACTGTGTGGCATGTCGTACTTCCCATGTCCTCGCTTGTTTGCGCTGCCTATTTCGAAGATTCCTTGTAAATTCGATGTTGCCCAAATGCCCATTCTTCTAATATGCTAGAGGCCCATGTACAATGCGCCGTCAGTGCGCGTTAATTAACTCCAGCTGGTGGAAATTTCTCTAGGCTTCCACTAAATCATCTCTCATAATCGTAGTGAGGTTTTAGGACGCGTAATTAAACCACAGTTATTGTTATTATTCTTCAATCACCACTGCAGTGCTGAAAAATGGTGGGAACCTGTTGCAAGACTGGGAGATAATGGCCCCTTTGGGCACCGGTCGCAGCAGCTTCACGGTTTCGGACTTCAGAGGGGAGATTTACGTCATCGGTGGCGTCACCAGTACGTGTCTCTCATACCTGTTATCTGCTGAACTGTGGTGATCAGATAATTGTTATCTGGCGGCAAAAGCCCAGAAATCTGGTGAGTAAAGCGTTAATGAGAAAGTGACATCCACGAAATCACGCAAGTTTCCACATTCATGAGTGTGACCCTGAACTCCGAAAGTGATTTTGAAAATACTATGATCTATTCTAAAAATACACAAGCAAGCATAAAAAATGAGAATGCAGGAAAGGGAACGGTGAGATGTCCCTTAAGTGCAGCAATGTGGTGTGGTCGGCTAGGCCGAAGGCGAGAAGCTCTGAAGTGACTGATTCGACTTATTTGAAAACCTGATCAAGTCCATAGCTAATGAGTGAAAGTAGGCTTTTGTAAAACAGGAAACTACAGGAAGTTAATGAATTGCAACATATTACTACTGAACGCTCGCGGAGAAATTACGCAAGAGGAGATTCAGTGTAAGTAAAGTGGAATAGCGTAACTCCAGCAATTCAGTTAGTGAACTGTGTTTCTACCAACATGTGCGCTAATACCCCGTGCCAGCGCGGTTGTGTTTTTTACGTATCGAGCCGATGCCTCTCGTTAGGAAACATATGTTTGCACTGGCTGCATTACTGCGAATTCTTAGTTTTCATGAATCTCACACTGACTTGTTATCAATAACAAATAGCAGGAGCCTTTAATATATTGTAAGGACAATCTCCTAATAATGGAGATTAAACTCTATAGTGAGTTCACGCGTTGTTTCATTAATGGAACTTGGTTTTATCGGTTTATCGTTTTATGAAATAAAGTAATATTGTCACGCCCGTTTTTTCATATATTCGAGTTTTGCTCACTTAGGATGTTAGCATCGCTCGCTACAGACCCTGCCGAATCGTCCGTGACGGTTCATAATAGTCTAAGATCATTCTGTCACGATGAGGCCCAGGGCGTCTACAGCTAAGTTTTTAACTATCGATCTACAATAAACTTTCAAGGTACATCTCTTCGGAATAAGCTTGACTGCAACCTAACCAGTACAACACAGACGAATACATCTCTAAAAAAGCTAGCACACCACGGATCCGAGCCGACGGGGGAGGGGGGAGAGTTGACCCCCTGCCACGCCTAACCGTATGTGGCTTTGCCTTGACCGGGAAATAGGGGATCATGGTGGCTGAGCCGACGCTGGGTGATTGGACCTTTAAGGCCCCCGGCAGAGGCAACAAACCCTTTTGGCCCCGGCTTCACGTAGACGGAACCCCTGGGCTGATCCACCTAGGGGAAATCGGCAGTCCCCTTTTCTCATCTCTCTCTCTCTCTCTCTCTCCACCTTTGTCTTCTGTCTTCTTCTCTTTTCTGCTTACTTTCAAATTTCCGGGCGGCAAGGGTTAACACTGTGTAATAACTCAAGCTCGGGAAGTTATATATGGTTATAGCGGCGTGCATGGCTGGCGTCTTCAAGTGTTCTACCTTGCAGCGTCCCCTTGTTGGGCTCGGTGGTGGGTGGCCACCGTCGCCACCGAACATTATATTCCATGTATGGCACACTTTTCCCCCCGACTCCCTGATCGCCACCGCAAAAAGTGGCGCACCAAAGAACAGCTTGTACTTTTCAAACCAAAATGGTCCTTCCCTAAATATCATTTGTTTCGTAGTCAGAAAGACACTAATACTGTTCGATCAATCTCAACCTTTCCCGTCTCCGAAACACTCATGAAGCAATTGGCTCAGGCTATAGCGTAACAAAGTTGGGAAGTGGTCAACTCCTTCTGGAGGTATGCGACAAGCTCCAATATGTCAATTTATCTAAACTCGTAGCATTTCGAGATGTTCCTGTTTCAGTGGACCCCCACAGGTCAATAAATATAGTGTGTGGTGTGGTCTCTAATAATGACTTTCTTCAACTGTCTGGAAGGGAATTTCGAAAGGCTGGCAAGACCAGAATGTATTCAAGGTCCAAAAAAATAACTATACGACAAGACAAAAAGAAAACACTCTCAGAACACCTAATCATCGCCTTTGGTACCAGTGACTTACCTGATTCAATTGAAACTGGCTACTGCAAGCTCCGCGTCAGGCCTTATGTGCCAAACACTCGCAGATGATTCAAGAGCTTGCGCTTTGGACATGAGTCAAAAACCTGCAGAGGGTGCATTACTTGCGCAAATGTGCATCCAATGAGCACCCATCAGATACGTGTCCCTAAACAACATCATTCTATGTGAACTGTGAAAGAGACCGTGCTGCATACTTGACATCGTGCCCAATCTGAAAGAAACAAAAAGGAATCCTTGAGATTGAATTAAAATTCAATCTGTCCTGTACAGAAGCACGTAAACGATTCTCCCTCCATCAGTCCAGTTCCACCTGTGCCAATGTGATACGCCGGGTGCCGCGCCGCATCTTACCGTGCCCGCAAAAGTCGCACAGAGTGCGACTGCGGGCGCGCCACAAGTGCCCCCTGCTGGAACAGCCAGTACTGCTCCGCCACCTGACAAACAGGGCCAACAGACTCCCCAGTCTGCCAGACTCCGGGCCACTGTGAGGCGCGAAAGCACCGTGAATGTGTCTGTCGAGTAGGCACCATCTGCCACCTCACAATAGGTTATGGATACAAGTCACATTCCTCCAGTGCCCAAGACGCAGAGGGAGAGACGCAGCTCTTAGGAGGATAAAAAAAAAGACCACGCCTTGCAGGGCCTCCTAATGACCCCGTAACCCAAGACAGCATATTTTGTGGACACAGCACCACACAGCTTAAAAATGACACAAATATTATAGTGGAGTGTCAGAGCACTGCTGAAAACCTCGACGATATTCAACAATATTTATACGAACATACGCTAAAAGTGCTATATGTACACGAGACACACTTGAAGCCGAAACACACAAACTTTCTACGCCATTACGTTATGTTTTGAAAGGATCAGAATGATGCCGTTGCATCATCTGGTGGTGTTGTAATTGTTGTGGATCCAGGAACTGCCTGTACACATTTGCCACTTGAGACGTCTCTTGAAGCAGTAGCCGTATGAGTCGTTATCTTAAAAAAAGAGGTCACAGTTTGCTCTATTAATAAACCTCCTCAGCACTAGCTCAGTAAACGAGAATTACAGGCGTTAATTGATGAACTTTTAGAACCATATTTCCTCCTTGGAAATTTTAACGCACATACCAGTCTGTGGGGTGACTCGTGATGTGATGCGCGTGTTCTACTGAGCGAACAGTTTCTTTTTTCCGCTAGTCTCCTCAACAGGAAAGAGGCAACATATTATAGCCTCGCTAACAACACCTACTCGTAAATCGGCCTAAGCATTGTATCTCAATCGCTACCTCCCCTACTCGTCTGGAAAATCATCAATATACCTTTAAGAAATGACCAGTACCCTGTAGTTCTGAGCTCAGCAGTACCAAAATAATTCCCTCTACAGGTTTATTTATTTATTTATTTAAATACCTTAAAAGCCCAGAGGGCATTACATAAGGCGGGATACATACAAGAGGTTACTATAGCATCAGTAAAACAACATGTCAGGGAGTAATACTAGTAATCGAACTGACAGATAGCCCAAACAACATTACTAATAACACAATAAGCAAAAAACACAGTAAGCAGCTCACCATAACAGGAAACATATTTCAAGAAATAGCAATAAACATTCTCTAAGCATGCGTTACACATTAAATGTCACTGGTGGTTACAAATTATTGTCAACTTCTAAGTAAGTTAGTACTGCAGACTGGAAAAAGGAGGGTTCCGTAATAGCGACGATGTTTGAGGGCAGCGCGTTCCACTCGTTAATGGATAACAGCACAGATGAAAATTGGTATTTCTTAGTGAGTGAATATATTGGATTAACCTTATGTGCATGACCAACGCGATCAGAAACGTAGGGAGCCGGGTGAATGAATGATCGGGAAAATGACGAGTCACTATGATATAAGCTATGAAAAAAACATAGGCGGGACAACTTTCTGCGCGTGGCAAGCAATGGAAGGTTCACAGAACGCTTAAGACATGTTACGCTTTGGTGGCGAGAATGACAGGAGGTGATAAACCGAGCTGCTTTATTTTGTACCGATTCTAGCATATCAGATAACATTGCCGTGTGTGGATGCCAGATGGTTGACGCATACTCTAGTGAAGGCCTGATCAGAGCTTGATATGCGTGAAGTTTAGGTTTAAAGTTTGCGCATCTGAGGCGGCGTTTCAAAAGACCGAGTTTTTTTGATGATTTGCTGGTGATGTATTCAATGTGACTGTTCCAGGTTAGGTCGGAACTAAAGAAAATGCCGAGGTATTTTGTGGATGAAACGGTCTCAATTACGGTGCTATTGACTATGTATCTGACGGATGATGAGGGGTTGGCTACGGAAGTAAATCTAATATGTTTGGTTTTTTCAGCGTTGATGTGCATCTGCCACAAGTTGCACCACTCTGTGAGTTTTAACAAATCTGACTGTAGGATGCTACTGTCATTCGGTTCGGTAATCTCCTTATATATAACGCAATCATCTGCGAATAGGCGTAGAGAAGATACAATATTAGATGCAATGTCATTGATGTAGACCAAAAATAATAATGGTCCGAGCACGGAGCCCTGGGGGACACCGGATTTTACCATGCACTTTCTGGAAATTATGTGGTTAAGTTTGACCGATTGCGACCGGTTACAGAGGAACTCTTGAATCCATTGGATTGTTTTCTGATCAAGCTGGAGGTTACGGACTTTAGTTATTATTCGGTTATGTTGGACGCGATCAAAAGCCTTTGAAAGGTCTATAAAAATAGCATCTGTAGGAGCAGAGCTATGCATGGATTTGTGCAAGTCTGTCAACAATTCGAATAGTTGGGTGTTGCAAGAGCGTTTTTACCGAAAGCCATGTTGGTTTGGGATGAGGATGTTGTTTCTGTTCAAGTGAGATATAATTTTTGAGTAAATGATATGTTCTAATAGCTTGCAAGATATACAGGTTAGAGGGATTGGACGGTAGTTGTTCGGACTTGACTTTTGGCCGGATTTGTATATGGGTTTAACAAAGGCATATTTCCAGTCTTCCGGTACACAGCCCGTGTCAAGCGACTGCTGAAAGATCAGCGACAATAAATACGCTGATCTGTGGCAGGTTAATTTTAGGAGTTTGGCACTAATTCCGTCGGGCCCCGGGCTAGTCTTGCGAGGAAGGCGTTGTACAGCTTGTGCGACACCATTTTCAGTTATTGTAATTGAAGAAAAAGGGTCGTGAATGGTAGGTTTTAACAGTGCCAGTGAGTCTAGTGGAAGTTCTTCCGTGAACACAGATGCAAAAAATTCGTTGAAGCATTCAGCACTTTCCTCTGGCGACAACGCTTTGCCTTGATCACTCAGTAGAGTTGGCTCAGAAGGGTAGGCTGTAGGGTTCACCACGCGCCAGAATTTCTAGGGGTCAGTTTTCAAAAGGTTAGGTAAGGTGCAGTTAAAATATTTTTCCTTGGCCTCTTTTATTGAGGCCTCAGCTTGTTTTGAAAGATTTTTATAATTAAGCCAATCTTCCGGAGTATTAGTTCGTGTAGCCCTTTTAAAAGCTCGTTTCTTCCTATTTAGGCATCTTTTTACATCGCGTGTGAACCACGGGTCATTTGTTTTGGTGCTGATTGTTAGTTTCGGGGCGCAGCATTCTTCTATTTTTTTTAGTGTGTCACGGAATTTAAGCCAATTTTCGTTTGCAGCACGATGTTCAAAACATGACTCAAATATTGGTATAAAATCATCCAACATACGGTTCATCTTATCGATGTCAGCACATGCGTAATTCAATAACTGCTTAGTTACCTTTGATTTGTCGGCGCGTGGTAGATATAGTGAACAATGGACAACTCTGTGGTCGCTAATTTCTTCAAGCACGTGGGTAAGAGCTTCCTGGGAATTATTAGTGAAAAGTAAATCTAAAATGTTATTGCCCCGTGTAGGTTCTGTTACTAACTGGGTCATGAGGTGGACGTGTGTCAAATGTAGAAAACGCAAGCATTCGTGACGGTGGGAGCTGTTACTGCTGACAGAAGAAGATGCCCAATCTATGCCAGGGTAGTTAAAGTCGCCGCCGAGAATAAGAACAGAATTTGGATAATGGGCATGCACATACTCGAGTGAATCATTCAGCAAGTCGACGAACTCTGGTTCCCAAATGACTGATAGAAAAAGCCGATTGCAACCAGTTTCACAACGTTGATAGCTCAAGTCCGACTGACATATGCGGTTCTAGCTTATATGCAGCTGTACAATATTTTACTGCTTTTTTGTTGAAGCTGCAGCTAAGTGCATTCCGTAAACATCTGGACTGTGTGGAAATGGACGAGTCCTCAGGTGGAACAGTGAGTGCCGAAATGCGCGCAAATAACAAAAGAAACAAGGAAGCGTCTTCAAGACTCCCCAACTGCCGATAACCTTGTAAATTTTAAAAACATCAAGTCTCAAGGCAGGATAACGCGTTGACCGGCCAGGAGGGAGAGGTGGCAGAGGATTTTAGCTGGAATCAAGTCTCAATCACCTCAATCGTTAACCAGCTCTGAAGAGGCACCTGAGCATATTTAACCATGACCTATGTTTTTGTGTCTTTTGTATATGATGTATGTTTTTTGTTCTTGCTGCTTTACACCTGTGTGCAATGTTATGATCTTTGCCCCTCCTGCTGGGGTCCTTAAATAAGCCTGCAGTATTTTGTAAATAAATAATAATAAATAAATATACACATGCAGCGAGAGTATGGAGCATTGTCGGTAGGGTAGTAGTACGCGAACCACATTCTCGTCCTCTATTAAACATACAACGCAACGGTTTGGAAGACAAAGCGAATTCCCTCGATGCACGCTTCGAAGCAGGTCTCCAGCTCATTCCATTACAGTCCAGCGTTCTAATGATACAAAGCAAGAATAGAAAACAGAAAATAGAGCGCAAATCCACAAACAATGAGGCATACAAAGAGCATTTCCTCTTAGCTGAATTACAAGCATCTTTAACAGCTGTGACGGAACCGCCCCTAGGCTCCGACCGTATATTACACGAAACTCTCAAACGTCTGCCTCATGAAACCGAATAAGCTCTCCTTTCTTTGTATGATGCCGTTTGGTTTCCCGATGAGATGCCTTCCACCTGGAAAGAAGCAGGCATTATTCCGATTCTTAAACAGGGCAAGCCATGCTCAGCATCAAGTTACAGGCCTATAGCATTGACGAGTTGCCTGTGCAAAGTCTTTGAGAAAATGATAAACAGGTGACTGAGGCACTCCCTTGACACAAACAGTCTGCTTGAACCATGCCAGTGCAAATTTCGAGAGGCTAAGTCTACTACTCACCACCTTGTCCGTATCGAGGCGCAAACTAGTGATGCTTTCAATCATAAACAATTTTTTTTTTGTTGGTGTTCATCCATATAGAGAAGGCCTATGACACTACGTGGCGCTTTGGCATACTGCAAGACTTGTCACATTTAGGTGTGTGGGGTAGAATGTTCGCAATATTTGAAAGCTACCTATCCAACCAAACATTCCCTATCCGAGTTAGCACTGTCTTATCCCGAATATTTGTCCAAAAAAAAAAGGAATGCCACAAGGATGTGTATTGCGTTGCACACTTCTCGAAGTGAAAATGAAGTTCTAGCACTTGTCTCTGGCATGCAATATTTTCTACTGCAAATATGTCGAGGATGTATATGTTGGTTTCAAATCCTGCTGCATTTCAATTTGCGAATGTGAGGTTCTACTAGGTTTGAACAAGGCCTTCTCGATGGGCAGAAGAGAATGGCTTTAAACTCAACGCGCAAAAGAGCCTTTGCACCTTGTTCTGCCGAAAAAGGGGCCTCAATTCCAACCCCAACATTGACCTGCATGGTCCACGTCTGTCTGTAAAGACCGAGCATAAGTGTCTGGGCCTAATATTGGACACAAAACTAACCTTCATCCCATACATCAAGTATTTAAAAGACAGGCGCTTGAAAACCACGAATATCTTGAAAGCGCTGTCACGCACTACGTGGGGCATTAACAGGAAACGTCTGAGGAATCTATGCAAAAGCCTCGTACCCACGTTTCTAGACTACGGTACTATAATCTTTCAATCTGCGACACCATCAGTCTTAAAAATTCTCGACTTTGTCCACAATCTAGGAATTCACCTCTCTACGGGTGCTTCTCGAACTAGCCCCGTAGAGAGTCTGTACGTAAAATAAATTGAATGATCGCTCCATCAGTAGAGCTGTTATATGACTTTTACATACTATCTCAAGGTTAACACAGAGTAGGAACATCCAACTGACTCCACAATAATGATCTGTTCAATTGTACCTTGTTCAATAACCGTCCTTCTCTAAAACTTCCCTACACAATTCGTGTCGGGAGGCTCGCTGAGGAAACAGCTGTGCCACTTTTAGAACAACGTTTGATGGCTCCAGCAGTATATCCGCCACCGTGAAAATGGCAAGTTATAGACTGCGATGTACCTTTCGTGGAAGTCGCTAAACACGCGCCTACTGCACATATCCGCACGCACTTCCTCAAACTCCAACACAAGTAGACTTGTCCAAAATTTTTGGACAAGTGCTTCAAAGTTCACACAGATGCTTCAAAGTTCACACTGGTGTGTCCTATGAAGCTCTTGGCCCATCTTTCTCTAACTCACGTATTCTGCACTCCGAAACAAGCATCTTCACCGGAGACACTCACGCTGTATATGTGGTCGTCAAGCATATTAAGAAACTGCAACTACAACGCGCGGTAATATACCTACATTCGCTGGGCGTAGTAACGGCTTTGAAAACTCCACGAAAACATAAACATCCTGTCTTCGTTCAACTGTACTCTCTGTTATGCAAGATCTATGCTCTCAAACGACATGTTGAAGTGTGCTGGGTGCCAGGGCACCACAAGATCGCTGGAAACGTGTTTGCGCATCAGCCTGCCGCATCTGCTCAAGACAACGCTGCCACCAATACATCCATAGCTGTCCCTGCACTTCTTCTGAAACATTTCCCATGATAGGAGCTCAAAACGTGCTGACCGTGCCTATGGGATAAACAAACAGAAAACAAACTACATGTTATCAAACTGAGAATTGGAAATGGATCAACAGTATCTAGATCACGCTACACGCAAGTCGCACTTACGAGACTACAGATAGGACACACACACTTGACACATTCATACCTTTTGGCTGGTGGTGATGCACCATTGTGTGGGAGAAGTGGAGAACCACTCGAGGTTCTCCACATTTTCGTCCAGTGCACTGATTTAGGTTCTCTCAGGAAAAACACTTTTTATTGCCTTACCGGATACAGATACCCTCGCACCCATCATTGTTCATCGGTAGAGAACCCATTTTCACACATATAAATCATTGCTGGCCTTTTTAACAGACGTACGTAGCTTTAACGTCATATACCGAGCGCGGCACGACCTCTGAAGAGAGGTCGCTGCCGCGGGAGCTACATCTCCAACATTGGCTGAGTAACACCTTTTGCCATTCACTCTCACTGTACATATTTCACGTCAATGTCGTGGTTTTAATGTTTCTATTTTTTTCCTCGCGTAAGCGCGAGTAACTTTAGGGCCAATTTACAACCACCTATCATAAACGTTGTTCGCATCACTTGTCCATTTATCTGGCACTCTTTGACCATAAAATGGTCTTTGCGCCATAAAACACCATACATCATCATCATCATCACCCCTCGGCAAATCTGCTGGGCCCTAAAAGTGTGTATGTTGTAATCAATACAAGTCCTATAATAAATAAACTTTCAAATTTTAAACAATTTTTAAACTGTCAAGAGCTTTCGCAAACACCAGCGATAACGCTTTAACCTTCTGCGTTGCAGGCATAAACACCGATGAGCATTGGCACAAATGAATTCAACGGACTGGCTGAAGATCTGTTCGCCGCTATCAGTGTAGAGAGTTTATAGCTTGAGCCAAGAATGGTAATTTTCCTGGCAGAAGTTCACGTGAATAAAAAGTTTCGTCTTCAAGCCACCGCCTGCTGCCTTTTTCAACGTCACGACCAGGGGAGGTCTGGTTGAGGTGCTGCTTCGTTCATGATCCGGATGCACCGGCGAAGCGCTAACCCGGTGTAATGCCTCAGGGACTTTATATAAAATAAATGAAATGAACTATAAGAACTGCGTAGTAAAAGGTTGGGTGCTAGCCATAAGGCGCTATAAATGTGATCAATAAGCAATAATTCTTGAAGATCGAAAAAATTACGATTGGGGACGAAATTTTCACTGCCGCATAAAAAAGCGTATCACCATTTTAAAAGTGCTGGAATCTTAGCAAAATGCACCATGTGCGCCAGCTATAGTAGCTGTCAGCATCTCGACACATTATAGGCAGTTACGATTGAAGTGGACGACTGTGTCCACTGCAGTGAAGGCTAGGCTACAGAGTGGGAGGGTTGGGCATTTTAATGATTGAGCGCACTCTGGGAATGCGCCTTTCCATCCACTACAATACAAAACAGCTCGTATTTGACCACGCAGGCCATGGCTTGACGGCGGAAGTACAGCACTACTCTTCAGGGTCAGACACTTGGCGCTCCGTGGTGGCTCCACTCACGCAGCCACTGGGCGCCATGGATGCTTGCGTGGTGGCCGGACTCCCCGTCGTACGGAGGCTGTCAGGTCGCTGACGAATTACTTGGTAAGTCACTTGTTACGTGGGCATTGTGACTACGCTGCCGCTTTAAGCGTGGTGCATAGTTCTGAAATTGCGAAAAAAAGTAGCCGCATCGGTTCACTTGGTCAATATTACAGGTTTAAGTACCTCTCTGGAACGGCATGTTTCTAAGTTTCCTCAAATGTTTGAGATCAGTATCGAAGTATTAATTACGTTAATAACTACGTTTCTAAATACCTTGCGCTACGCGAACGGCAACAAAACAGCAAGATGAGAATGAGCTTCTACGACTGGCATGGCTAAGCGTTTTTTTTTTCACCATTTGGGTTGGTCATGATTTGCTGCCTTAAAGCGCCAGGTGTGGACATAAAGGTAACTATAAATCAACAGGCACAACGAGGCCACGCATAGAAGTGAGTGTGTCATGTTTTGTTTGGTTGTCTTTTTACCCTGCTAATGACGCTATCAAAACTTTTCTCTGTTTTGCTTGGCCTCATTGTACGTCGATCATTGCACACAGGGCTGTCGTTAACAAAAAACGTGCACAATTTACTGGCACTAAGTGGCAGTTTCAGTTTTATTTCTAGAGCAAATAGTTGGTTATTCCACTTGTTATTGTTGTAGCAGTTCACACCTGCTTTCTGTGATTCTTTTTTGTTTCCTTTTACTTGTACAATAGTGTAATCTTCTTTTCGCAAAAGTGGAAGGCCAGTTGTTGCTGTCATTATTTATTTGCAATTTTTTTTCGTGAAATGTACACCTTATCCCTTCTTGGCTCCGCTGTAGCGTGCAGCTATCTAATATTTCTATGTCTTTGCCTTTCTTCCTTTCTTGGATGTGTTGACATATTGTGACGTACGCTGAAAATAAGTGCCCGTTGTACGACTCCGTTAGCCTGCGTGTACTACACCTTCGCCAAAGCTGAATGATCTGGCAGCAACGCAACATCTTTTTTACTTTTTGGGTACACAGTATACTTCCGACAATAACTATACTTATTGCTGTCATCTCTTTTTTCCTTCGCACCTTCGCACAGCACTTTTTTTAAGCCACACCACACAGTGCAACGGGTGTCCAATCGGACAAAACTTTTGATTTGTGCTCATATCCTATTCCCCATACGTGACGGTGCCTGAACGCGGTTTTGGTAGCTCCTATTACGAACGTAGGTCGTCTCTGAAGTTCGAAACCCGTACCGCATTCATGGCTTCTACCAGCTTTTCATAGTGGTTGTCTATATGTATATGTAACGACCATAGGCATGTCGGCGAAGGTAAGCAGGGACGGTACTTGGATGAACGATTTTATTGAAACGGCGCCTGCCTCGTGTAAGACTTGTTCTGCAACTGTACAGCTCAAACATCCATTGACGTCCTTTGAAAGGAACCGGAATTGAACCGAAACTCGAGCGCTAAATTTTTTGACGTAAGCAAGGCTCTACAATGCATCTCCTACGAAAAAACGGCGGTAGAAGATGCATAAGATTCAGCCGAAAGCGGAGAACAATTTAGACTTGAAAATAATGCAACACCGTAGACGCTCGGCATTTAAATTTAAGGTAATCAGCGTACTCCAAAAATGCCAGCGTTTTAACAATTTTCAAGACATTCATGTCGTATACCGGCAACCAATACATACCCACACACCTTTTTTCCCTACTCTACACCACATTCAGGAAGATATTTGTGGATTGGTGGAGAGACCTACTTTCCTATAATCAACCTAGAGAACCAGCTGGCTTCAGTAAAAGTCTCTACGATAGAACGACCTCATGCGATTAGTGCAATAATCCAGATTGCTTCGCTGTGCTAGGCAAAAAAAATCGCGAATCTGAGTGGCCGGTGGAAAGCGCAGTGTAGCGAGTAGCAAACATATGCAGCCGCCGTCTGAGTCGGTAATAAGGGAAAATGAAATTGGCCTGAGCACACCATAAGAGGGAGGCTACGGATGAAAGTAAGAAACTTGAGTAAGAAATTGGACATGGAGGCAGCTCGCACAGGACATGGTGGGCTGATGATTAAAAAGCGCACAAAAAACACGAAAACATAACAAAGTCCAATAATTGTGATGAGTATGTTCTGAATAGCCAAGTTTGCTACTTTTTTCATTAAAATGATGAAATATGAGAGTTTAGTGTAATTATGGTGGCACCGGCTGCTGTTTTTCTCTTAGTAGACAAGATATGTCGTATAAGACAAAGAATAAGGGCACAAAATGCAAGACAGTAGAACATACGACGTGATAGTATACAGCAGCCAAACGTCACAGGTCAGTTCAGATATGACTAATAGGTTTATAAGTACCCAAGTTCCACAACAAGGTCCGTTCACACTTAGACAAATCATTATACACATGAAACACGGAACCTAAATGTTACTCATTTCCTCTACCATGAAAGCGACATCGCATCCGTCACAATATTTTTGTAAAGTATTTGATTCTTTTAGAACTTCGTCAAGGCGACAAACGCTCTTTTCTGAAGACCAGAAGTTGGCCATGGACCTAGTATTTCCGTCACTGTGAAAGGCCTCCCATCAAAAAGCTGCAAACTTGCTCACAGTACTTTTCTTTGTGTCTCATATTTCGGGCACTAGAGCAGCATTCGTCGTACATCTTTGTCGGGGTGGCTGCAGGAACACTTTGTGCTGGCGCACATTTCATCGTCTGTAGGAAGTGTCGCGTAAATGCTGTACCAAGCGATAGGCGGTGGACCATAGTTTCGAATTTCCCATTTTCTGTGAACCTTACGGAATGCTTAGTTTTATGCAAGAGTGCACTAAATAGGAGTCTAAACTTTTAGACTGTTTTTTCGAACCATTTGTCTTTGGTGACGCTACAGGTTATCTGTCTGAGGAGTAGAGGCATTTAAGTGCGTGAAATTGGCAGAATGATTCTCCCTTCGTTATTGTGGGCACATTTGCCGCGGCGTTCACTGCAGTGTTCTCTGGAATGCTGCAGTGACTTTGTAATCATTGAAATGCAAAGACGTGGTTCTCTTGCTCCTGCATGTTTACTTTTAAGGTCTCATATAACAGGGAAGCCTTTAGAAAGAGTTTACATCGCTTTGCAGCGACGCTAGAGCGGCATGCGAATGGCTAAAAATTATCTATTTTTGTGCCTCTTTTCCGGATGTTAGTTTGCTACTTTACTTCAATTAAAAAATGTGTTCATCCTGCAGAGAACATCATATTTGGTGATGATGGCAAATGCTATGTGGTACCTGAATTCATGCCAAACAAAACAATGAATGTGGACCCGCCTGGCTCTGGATAAAAAGAAGCAAGCGCAACATTCAATTGAAACTTAGTAAAATAAGTATGTGGAAATTTTCGACAGATGCTATTTTGCAGTATGCGTCACCTAATAACACAATGCTCTTGCAGGCATAGAAAACGCGGGGCGACGGAAACCTTCCCGGACTTCGCGCGGCTGTGCACCTTGAACACTGCCTTGAAGACAATGTTTCTTTTACCCTAATTTTCACATAACACGAAAAGCACCAAGAAACACAAACGTACTTTCAACGCAGGCGAATAAACTCGAAGTTCATTTCAATTCAATTTTATTTTGCAGTATATACATGCCTATTGTTTGTGTTGTATTAAAAGGTACGTACACTCCATTTCACACCTTTAAGGGCGGAGTTTTCAATAAATCACTTATCTTCCACCTCTTATTCCAGCGAAATTTCTGTAAACGGATGTAATTTACGTAATTAAACTCTTTGTACACCCATTCGTCATTTTTAGCCATACTAGAGGTGTATGTTAGCAAACTACCCTGAAAGGTGTTTCCTTGAATGTTACACCTATCACATATGTATAATTTAGAACATCAATACATATCACATCTTAACTGATGCAATCAAACCGCATGCCAAAGGTCTGGTGAAAAGATTGATGTTTCAGCAATTGTTTTCATTTCACGTCTCATTAGCCAAAATATATCATGCTTGTATATATATTTAATATACCACCCCCTAATTTAAATTTTTCAGACGATTCCTCACATTTTCAACGACTTGATTTATTGGTTGACTTTTGGGGGTTTTTACTAAAAAATATTTTGCTGCCGCTCTTGTCCTTTCATCCCTAATTCTCACAGAGACATCGGTAAAAGAGATTATGTTGCGCTTAAACATAACATAAATGATTACACACGGTTTTCTAGAAGCTATCGTGCGCACTTCATCATTTGAAGTCACACTATGTTTTTCGTGCTGGAGGTCCTGTTTTTTTTACAATGGGGTGCACATACTTCCTCACACTGAAGTATTTCTCAACAATCCACAAGTTGCTGATTTATTCAGTGAATTATATTTCGATCTATGAACATGGATCAGCTCAAATTGACTGTTTGCAGTGTTTGCGTGGTCATGAAACTAACCATGTGTACAATTAGCTGGCTGAGCTGACTCTGATGCAGCTGCTGTGCACGCATGCCGCGCCGCAGGAGAAGCTTGGCGCACATCCGCTAATCACGGGGGAACTCGTCCAATGCGACGCACCCCTCTGTGGACACTTACTGTTCTTTTTTATTTCCTTGATATGAACGCTTGCGCGTCGTATAATATATATGTGAGCGATCGCAGACGACATTAGCGCACTGTACGCGTGCCACAAGGAGGGCGAGTAGTTAACTAATTGCAGCATTGTATTTGAGAGATCTTACTATGCCGTTGCAATGTACTCATAATCGCACATTCATATGATCACACGAAATTTAAGACTTGAAATAAAAGCAAGCGTCGTTCATACTTTGTCGGTAAAAAATAAAGCATGGTGCCCTTGTTCTTGCTGAACGGCAGAGTGTTATTTAAAAGAAGCTGAGAGTACAGCAGGGGTGTGGAAAATTTATGCATAGAAGGGGATAGAAAGAAGAAAGAAGGGAGCCTGACGCATCTGTATGTACATTTTTGCCTGTGGTTGCATATACGTTCGGATCCAAATCGGGAGCTTATTTTTTAATGTGGAGCATTTCTTAGCGAACTTCAATGAAATTGAGCGTATCTATCTATCTATCTATCTATTTATCTATCTATCTATCTATCTATCTATCTATCTATCTATCTATCTATCTATCTATCTATCTATCTATCTATCTATCTATCTATCTATCTATCTATATCTATCTATCTGTCTGTCTGTCTGTCTGTCTGTCTGTCTGTCTGTCTGTCTGTCTGTCTGTCTGTCTGTCTGTCTGTCTGTCTGTCTGTCTGTCTGTCTATCTATCTATCTATCTATCTATCTATCTATCTATCTATCTATCTATCTATCTATCTATCTATCTATCTATCTATCTATCTATCTATCTATCTATCTATCTATCTATCTGTCTGTCTGTCTGTCTGTCTGTCTGTCTGTCTGTCTGTCTGTCTGTCCGTCTATCTATCTATCTATCTATCTATCTATCTATCTATCTATCTATCTATCTATCTATCTATCAGCCTACGACTTTTAGCTCTCCTGGCCGTTCCGATAATGGTATCATACTAAACTTGGTAGGGCATAACATGTCTGTATGATTGATTGATTGATTGATTGATTTGTGGGGTTTAACGTCCCGAAACCACCATTTGACTATGAGAGACGCCGTAGTGGAGGGCTCCGGAAATTTTGACCACCTGGGGTTCTTTAACGTGCACCCAAATCTGAGTACACGGGCCTACAACATTTCCGCCTCCATCGGAAGTGCAGCCGCCGCAGCCGGGAATCGCACCCACGACCTATGTCTGTATGATGAACACATTTGACTATTAATGACATGAAATCATGACATAGATGTCATGAATGTCATGATTTGCATTTCATTGTCCTGCAGCTCTTGCGGTGGTTTCATTCACGTGGCATGTTGCAAAGCAGGCATGGTATGACATGATTGCATGGCGAACACAAGCGACAGACCCTAACATGAAAATCATGGCATGCGTGTCATGTAACAACATGACTACATGCCAGGGTCATGATGTGCTCTTGGCTGTTTCGCTATATAGCGTCACATATACCAAATTTGGAATTACGGTACGTGAATGGATGACGAAGGTATGTGACTGGTGCAAACATGACAATCATGAGATGCGTGTCATGTAACAACATGCCTACATGCCACGCTTATGATGCGCTAGCAGCCGTTTCGCCACTAGTAGCTTCACTTATACCAATTTTGGTATTACGGTACGTGAATTGATGACGAAGTATGACACTGGTGCAAACAAGAAAAACATGAGATGCGTGGCGTGCAACATGACTACATGCCACGCTCATGGTGCGTTCGCAGCCGTTTCGCTAGCTTTAAATGTACTAAACTCGGCATCACGCGACGTGAACGGACGAAACAGGTAAATGACACATACAAACATGATAATCATAAAATGCGTGCCATGTAACAACTTGACTACATGCCACACGGATGATGCGCTCTCGGCCGTTTCGCTAGCTTCACACATGACAAATTTGGTAGTACGTCACGTCAATGAATGAGGAAGGTATGTGACTGATGCAAACATGATAATCACTAGATGTGTGTGATGTGTGAACATGACTGAATGCCACAGAGAAAGCACCAATACATTTCGACGTGACGCGGTGCGCGTGCTCACCGGCGTTCAATTCGACGCGTCGCTCCGGTGTTGCGACGCCAGGTGCCAGTTCTGCCATATACTCGCTAGCGCGCCACACTGCGTTGTTTTGACACATGCGCATTTCAGCGCGTCCAGTGTCCCTCCGTCACAAAAAGAGAGAGACGCAGTGTTATCAGGGTAACGCATCGGCACGAAATGCAGGCAGCACGTCGCATTTCGCACCGGTGTTCGTCGGGCCGCACCGACGGACGCTGGTCGCGCCTGGCGTCAGACTATAGAGTGCTCACGTTTCGCTAAGGTGGCGTCACTGTGCACAGCGTGCGCGTGCGTCAACGCTACTTTGGAGTATACTGGGCCCTTCAAGATGCATTCGCGGCCGTTTTGCTGGCGCCACATATACCAAGGTTGGTGTCAAGTGACGTCAATGGACGACAAAAGTAGATGACTGGTGCAAACATGATAATCCTCACACGCATGTCGTGTAAGAACACGACAACATACCCCGCTCAGAGCGTGCTCGCGGTCGTTTCGCTAGCTCCACATACACTAAATTTGGTATCACGTGATGGGAATAAATGACGAAGGTAAACGACACATCCAAACATAATAATCATGACACGGAAGTCATGTACGTCATCATTTACCTCCACCTAGTAATGTTGTGCTGATTTTAAATTGACATATCAACCTTTCTAATTAGTGCTTCGCATGTCATCGATTCCCACTGAACGTGGGATCTGCCATTTTTTTTTTCAAAATATACCAAATTCTGACCTGAAAGTCGCTCAAGTGACACTCAATTGGCTCATACATATTTTCCTCTTTCCTCTAAAACAGTTAAATTAAAACATTAATTATAATAATTATAGTTTTAGAAAAAAGTTGTTCGCATGTATACGCCAAGGCAGCGTTAGTTGGGCTTGGTTTGGTTCTAAATGTGGCCTTATTATTAAAAAAAAGCTCCTCAAACGAACATAAAGAAGGGGTTGAGATGTGTCAAATACGGAACAACCTCCCCGCCGCCCTTCCCTAACTTTCTACTTACATCTATGATGCACAAATATCAAATTAGGATTCCAAATTGTCGAAACAGTGCCACAATGACGCCTCACTCGGGAAAAGAAAAAAAAATGTGCATCACGAAGGCTACGCAATTGCCGCCTGCACACGTCAGTGGCAAAAAAAAAAGACTTTGAAGCTTCGCTACCAGGTAAATATGCTGTCAAGCATAAAATATTACACTATATCTTGGTGGCTTAACAAGGCTTAAAAACTAAATAATAAAACGGTGCTGGTATAAGTTTCGGTTTTGGTATCGAGGTTTAGTGGCAACTGGGCATCGCCATCGTCAACAGGCAGACTTCGAATAGGGTGGTAACATCAGGCCCTGGAAATTCTCAAGTTCAAGTGCTCACCTGTAGGGGGCGTAAAAATCAACCGCGGCGCGTTTCTGCTTCAAATACCCAGAGTGCATCTACTAACCTCTCTCCCCACTCGCGCTATTGCACTTTCTTGTAGAGGCGCCTTCGTCGAGGCCAAGATTTATTTTAAAATGATCAAACACTACATGTTTGCGTACCGCTATCAAGTACCGCTATCAAGTAGTTTTTCTTAAACATGTGCTGCGTCATCAACTTTTTAATAGTTTTTGCTCCAGCTGACTCAATGTCAGTAGCAGCCTATAGACATCATTATCCTCATTTCAAAGTTTGCGGCGGCCAACGGTTGCGATGGCAGGTAACGGCTCGCGGTACGTTCATATGTGTCTCGGACTGTTTCCTTTCGATGTAAATATTTCGAGCCTCTGCCGACCGATACATTCTTTTTCATTCTGTTTATTTTGACTCGTTCAAATGCTTTCGCGAAGGGAATTCGAGTGACTTTCGTGGAACGAAGCGACCGTCGAAGCTTTCATCGGATGAACACCCGTTGCAAGCCTGGGTCGGTGAGTAGAAACCACTTCAGTTTTAAGTGTGAATACACTTTATAAGCGACCCCAAACCATCCACCGCCGTCGGCGGCGTCCGCAGTCTTCTCTCTATCTTTAAAAGAAAGAGGACTTGGCGTGCCGCAGCGCGACACTCTACCGAATAAGCCATGCACGCGACTGATATCGGTGTCAGTAACGCGCCTTATACCCCCTCCCCCTTCGCTCGCTGCAGCGGCGCGCGCACCCCTCTCTCTCTATCGTGCGCCCGCCTTCTCTCTCAGTCTCCCGTCGAGAGCGGGTCGTGAGGGGGAGTAAAGTTAAAATCCGTTGGCATTCGCCAGTGAGTTAGTAAACTCCCCCGTGTGATCAAATTGCGATTCCCAGGAACCATTACACCATAAAGGCACCATAGTGCGAATAATAAGTATAATAGTGCGAATTAATAAATACCCCTCATAGCATCACCCCGTGTATTTGCACTTAACCATGTTCACCCTCGGGGAAATGCTTGGGAGTTTTTTTAAGGATGGTTGCTTGCGTGGCTAGTTGGTTCATTTCAACATATGTAGTTTTTTTTTTGCCAACGACTACGTAGGCGTCCCACGGTGGCAGCGCATTGCAATATTAAATTTTAAAATTTTTAACGTCTCAATAGGAAGTTTTAGTGCTGGGTACCCAAGCGGCTTGCGTACGCAGGATGTTGGAGCGGCGGTATTGCGCATGCACGAAACCCCAAACAGATGCGTCGCAAGATCGCTGGGGCGATGGGGCCATGCGTCTGCGCGGTCCACCTTCGCAAGAACTCACGGTATCCGCACTGCGGATACTCTAGCCATCGAGTTAAAATAAGCCAAAGTGCGAGCACTTATAGTGATCACACTGTTTCAGCCAGATTACCGAAGCTAGGATGGCCTGAAACATTGAAACTAAAAAGCATATGCCAGCCCCCCCGATCAGCTGATTAGGTGGCGCCATCTATCGCGGCCATAGTGAAACAGACAACCACAGCATTGTTATTGCAGAAACATTGTGCATTGTACATCTGATGCAAAAACTGCGCAGCGACAATGTTACAAATGAGTAACCTTTTTATTCATTTTCACCTCAAAAACATTACGCGTAAGCTAACATGTTCATGACTGCGGTTGCACGAAGTGTCACAAGATGTCGACACTCTCGTTACAATAACCTTGTATTTTTCACTTTTTTGCGTATACTAGATTACTGTACACAATAAAAAAAGTGTCCTGATCACTATGTGTGTTTATTTAACATTTTAAATCATGAAAAGACTTAAATAATGCTTACCCGACAAGACTCTATGGCTCTGCGAGCGCGTGTGAACTTCGTGCGGCTCGCGTTTGCGTGCGTGCCACCGTGGCGCCAACTAAAAGGCATTCCGGTTGGGTATGGGTTGGGCACGCAACGCCGCGCGCTCCCAAGCCCGCATCGCCCCAAGAAAACGTGCTGAAAAAACGTGCGTTACATGCGGCGTGCATGGTTCACGTGGGAACGAGTCGCTAACTCAATAGTTAATTCTGAAATTCTATCACCAGGTAACACCAACCAGGCCGTTGCGATAAAAGAAGGCAAATAAATCACTGTCGCATCGAATGTGTCTTCTTAGCTAGCCCATATATTAGTGCAAAAACCTACTAGTTAATGGTTTACTGCAGTCGCGTTTGAGAAACATCACATAATAATGGGTCTGGTTTTGCTATAGTGTGACAAAGGAAGCGTCACATAAATGAGAAATACTTCTTTTTCTGCCACAGCCTCCTGGCCCACCTGACATGGAAGCAAATGTGTACAATGGGCAAGGAACCTGCTACGTGACATGCCTCGTGAAGAAGCAGCCCTGAGTGATATACGTGTTATGAGGTACCACTACATATATGTATAAAATACTGCTGTTTACTAATTTACTGAGTTTCTTTGTTTACTTTGGAAAATTTCATGCATTGATTATGCATTGATTTCGTGCATTGATATCTGGTGATGTTACTTGTTTTTCCAGACTGCCATGCAATGACAGGATGACTACCCCCGAATGTCCACTCTGCAAGCACGTTGAAACATCTGAACGTCCACTACAACAGGTCATCTCTAACCTCACACATGTAATGCTGTATTTGTGAATGTTTTACAGCGCATATCGTAGAGAGGTGCTTTAGATTGGCTACAAGCATTGCCTGCTTACCGTGGCATGGAATCTACAATTCAATAATGCTGAAACTGTAACACTATTAGTTAGATTGTGTGGCGCTGCTGAGCTCAACAACACACTGTTTGATCCCAGCCACTGTAGCCATATTTCGATGGGGGTGAAACGCTAAGACGCTTGTGTGCTTAAGGGTTTGTTCGATTCGCCTGCACCACATGATCCATTTTACAAAGTGCTGCACCTCGCCATTCATTTCAGTGGCGCAGCGATGGCATCTTCTAAATCGTGCCATTCATTTCAAAAAGCGCAGGAAAGGAATAGCACCAAAACTATTTCATGACTTTCCGGTACCTTCTGCTCTGACGGCGCTGGTTTGGTGCAGCCGCTCGGACAGCTAAACAAACAACATAGCATTAGACGTAGGTGCTGTACCCTCTCCTATAAATGCGGCGTGTTTTGCCAAGATGTTTGCACCTCATTAAATTAATCGAACAAAAATAAGGATTCCACCTTGTCGGCACCTTGTCATTCACTTGTGATGCCGCACCGCACAACTCCTGCCGCACAAGTTCTGAACTTCTCGTGCACAGCTGTGAACAAGTTCGGATTGGTGCAGGTGAACTAAACTGACCCTTAAAAGATGGAAGCTGGAAAATATGAAAAATATGTAGACATAAGGGGTCAAAGGAAATGTTTCGACAAGCAGTCTTGTCTCTTGTGAGCCTACATTGTCATTTGTTTGAACCCCTGGAAGTCAGAATCAACCTAATTTGCCCACTACTGTACAACTCACGATCACTTCATAGTTGGCATGTGAATTGTCGGAAATTATTAATCGCACTACATAATGAACCCACCCGCAGTGATGGGCATTAACAGGCTTTCCGACATTTAGTTGTGCCTTGTGACAGTTTACCAACAACACCCAGAACTGTTTTGTCTCAATTAACTGTGTTTAGCTCATACAAGTTCACAAAAAGATGCACCAAAGCTCATAAGACTGCACTCAATTGCTTTAGCTTTGCACATATGTTCAATGGGCTCCTAAAATAATAAATCATAAAGGTGATGAGCAGTTGCAGCACAGCTTCCTCAAAGACGTGAATGCTGTCATGAGGAGCAAGGGTACTGTTTTTTTTTGGCAGAAAACGTTCCAGATTTCTTTGTGCACATCTGCTTCTGTTTAAATAAGTTGTCATAACTATAGTGTCTACCACTACGAAGTGAAATTCTGTGCACTACGGTCATGAAAAAAAAATCTAGGAACTCGCACAGGTAGTTGAAACATACATGATCTCCGCTTATCTACAGCCACACTGCAAGATAGTACGTATTTCAAGTCCTAACCTCTAAAAGTAGCAGGGAGAAAACAACTTCATTTTCAACCAAAAGTATACTCAAAAAGTAAACACAATAACAAGTGTGTAATAAATGTGACCTTTATTGATCCAGTATTCGGACAGATTCACATCATGTACCACCAATTGATTTCAGGAGTGCTTGCTTGTAAGAGAGTACTGAAGTTCTATGGATATGTCTATGCAAAAAAAGAGATTGTGCTCAGGGCTGAGCAGATAGTGTGATGTAAGAGTACCAACAAAGATGTACAGATAACAAAATTTACAATGCATACCTGAAGCTTATTTTCTTAGAATTGGGCCTTTTCGATCTGTAAGCACACACCTCATAAGTCTCCCTTTAGCATACATGTTCGCTGCATACTCAGCAGACTGGTCACCTGCGACGAGAAATTCTAGCTGTGGTTACTTTGTAACTTAACTCTAACAATAAATGTAGCAAGCCTGAAATATTTTAGGCCCATCCCCTAAATATATAATAACTATGATATGGGCTCACGGCTGAGTATTAAAACTAGTACCTACACTCTCGACACGACGCGACATTGCAGAATTGTGAAGTACTCAATGTAGCATTGCAGAGCGAGAAAGATTCAGAAATGCACGCATCCGCAATTGATTATTTAACAAATTTCGCAAAAAAATTGCTCTAACCGCGCGAGCTATCTATCGGCAATGTACAAGTTCCCTTTCCGATTCCACATCATGCATCCACTTAAAGATCAACACTACGGGGCAAGCGCCGCATCTGACGGCAGAATCAGACCCTTGTCCTGAAGCCACGCTGTTAAACTCGAGCTTCGCAACACAATGAGAGCGACGTTCATTCAGCGACTTCGATGTTCAGTTATATGCATATGCTTGTTAGCTTTCAAGAGTCTTTACACATGGGTTGAAAGCTTTCGATATGTATGAGTGACTTGTTTTGTTCGGACCCGACCGTATACATTGGTTGTACCGGCTTGGACACTCGCAATAAACGATACAAACCTTACTTGATTGACGTTGTTTTTGCCAGTCGAGGCCAGCTAGGTCCCCTGGCGATAATTACAGACGCGAAACGCGATTGAAAAAAAAAAAACCAGAGTAAGCGAGCGGCGCGAATCAGCCGCAACCCCCCCCCCCCCCACCTGCAAAAAAAAAAAAAATACGCGTCTGTTTATTGATGATGAAAGTACTGCTAGTGCTATCTCGCCTTGCGGTATTGCAGTTCAGTACGCCACCGCTACGTACTTGCATGTTATTTTGATACAACAGCCCAGAGGTACAGTTTCCGTTCTCTAAGCTGGTAGGTGTTCTGTGGTAACATGTGTGCGTGTATGCTGCAGGCTAACGGTGGCGGAATGTTTCACTATTCACTTGCTATGTCCTAGATGTGTACTTTTACGGCTTGCAAGGTTTAACTCGCGCTTACAGTAGATATAGTACGTGTCTCTACAATCTCTGCAATTGTGTACGTGTCACTGCAATCCGTGGCGCGTCGGCAAGTACTACAGAACAACTTCGGTGCGGTGGAGTGTGCGTCCTCTATCAACGGCTTTCGTTGAAGCTTGTGCACGCCGCAAGCTGAGTGTTTCCGATCAAGCATTCAAGGGAGTGTTCGCTGGGAGCTACATGGAGAATGCTTTTGGATTTCGGGCTATTGCTGAAAAGGTAAGCTTTCGTGCATGCGAACAACGAAGTGCAGAAGTGCGTGCCTGCCAACTCCCGATTAGCCCGCGATACTCGTAATTGCAGGAAGCGACCGTCCCTTGACGCTGGTAGCTCCATGACCTTCGCTCGCGGTGTGCTTATCAGCAGCAATGTCTCAACAGTCGCAGCGTTCGTGAACCCTGCTGTGGCGCACAGTAAAAAAAAAAAAAAAAAAAAAACAGGGGGGGGGGGGGTAATGCCGTGCGCAGATAACCTTGGGGTATGCGGCAGCGGGTGAAAAAAAAAAAGGCGGGGGTGGGGGTGGAAGGGATTGAGCTGCGAGCTGAGGTGGCCGAAAGGGATGACATAATGATAATAAAAAACGAAACAGATCAACGGGAAAGGAGGCGCAAGTTGTCAGTTAGCGGGAATGCAGTGGACAAATGGGGCGCGTTTATTACGCGGGAGGAAAAAAAATACAGATTTCAACAATTGAAGTTAGGGTCGCGTTTACAATGCGAGTAAATACGCTATTTAAAGCAGCAATTCAAAAATATTTCAAATTTGTATCAGTACCCTTTCTATGCCTGTGCTTTGCAGCTACGTGACATGTTTTGTTAAAAATCGTGCAGCTAACCAAAAAAACTATATGTACCTTGTTTGGTCAGCAAGTTGTGCTTTTTTATGCCTTGTTAGGTTTGTTTATTTTTATACTTGTATATCATAGGTAATCAGGCTATAAAAATATTGATCTGCTTCGGTAAGGGCTTGAACAGCCACACTCAATTGCACACTCATCCTATTGCATTTTCGCACCATTGTAGTGCAGCACACCGTATAATGTAGAATAGAATTTCTAAATATCTCGGTGTATGCTTTTGGCACTGTGGTTACATAAAAGCTTAGCCAAAGTGTACCGACACACACCCACACAAAACTTTAACTTACACTGTTACAGCACAGATGATAATAGTGTAGGCATAGTAAGCCACTAATTAACTCGCTCACGAAAAACAAAATGAGGATGACGACACAGGTGGCTGCCGATGAAAAAAGGCAGACTTTACAGCACTTGCCTGTTTCATGTGTTTTGTCTGTGTGGGTTTCATCCTTACGAATGTAAACACGCTGATCCAACTAATAAGCCCTCCATGCATATATTCCTCTTAGCATCTTCTGCAATAAGTTATGCATTTTTAAATTACACATATTTAATATCTAGCAGTTCAGAGGTTATTGAGCATGTATTTAGATTTATTGCGATACATTATCTGTTGCATTGGTGTTTTTATAAATTAAGAAAAATTTGAACTGCGAAAAAGCTGCTCATACACGCAATCGAAGCAGAATAAGATTAGCTTGTCTTATTGATTTTGAGAGTACTCAGCCTTACTCGTGGCCTAAAGTAATCATTTTGTTGACCAATAAGCGACCTGTGAAAGACATAATATAAAGATATTCAGTATTTCAAATTTATGTAACTGGAGAAGAAATTTAGAGGTGAGCTTCCAGAAATACACAGTGCTGTGTTTCCAGCAGCAGTTGTCAATGTATAAGTGCTTTTGATTTCAGATTGGGGCTTGCTTAATGCTTTACACTAGTTTCACGCAGTAGATTGTACATCTGTGATGTGTACATGTCTACAAAAGGATCCTTCAAAGTTAATAATAGTTATTGCTACTTTTCTGCCTGAATTGGTTTATTTAATTTTTTTGTGTCACTAATTGTAGTGGCCTATTGGTTAGGGTATTCTGGCTAAGCAAGAACTCTTGGTATAAATGTTGAAATTTGAGCTTACCGTTATATTTCAAACTGCTTGGTAGGTGCATAATTGAAGAGAGGAGCACTTTTTCATCACCATTTACATTTGCTAAGGTTTTCGATGAACCATGGTGTAGACTCAGCCATAGCACTTGCATTTGTACACTAATATGCACAGATGCTTGCAAACATAGAAGTGAATGGTGGGAAATGTGAAATGGGGAAGCTAGAGCTTTTTATTATAGGATACATCATAATGAGGCTCTGATTGTTCCCAGTATTTTTTAATGCTTAGTTGAATGTTGTGCATGTCTTTCATGCAGAATGCCGAAAGGACAGCACACTACGTCTTCTATGATGGACTGGGCACTGACGATGCAGTGCACTCTTCATCACATCCTGAAAGCAGCAGTTCCGGGCTCACGACCTCACTCGAAGAGTTGCAGCAGTGGTGGACGCTACTCACAGGGTGCACCAAATAAATATCTAGTACATTTTATGAACATTCCTCTAATGAGAAAGGCTTCATCTCGAGCTATGTGACCTATATACCTATTTATTTTTTCAATATGAGTATAAGATTGCCATAAGATTAACAGCAGTGGGTGTAGAAAACTGTGTTCATATGCATAATGTTAACAGAATTGTATGATAAAGTGGAGACGGCCTTGATGTCTCTAACGTAAAAGGTTGATCCACTATTGGGTCATTTCACAACAAACATCCCAACTATTTTAGCGAACATCTCAAATGTATTTGAAAAAAATTGTGCTGATTTACTGCATTGAGAACCATGAAATGGTACAATATTTCTCAGAGGAAAAAATTTTTGGTCACGTAGTTACCTTGAGAACTTACCGGAATGTCGTTTCAGTGTTGTTTGTGAAAAATTATTTCAAAGGTACTGCTTCTTGTTTCTACACCAAATTTTGTGTACATGTTGATTAAAAGTTCTTGTGTAAAGTGTTTGAAGCTCAGTAATATTAGTGCGATTTCCCTGGCACGTATGCCTCAAAGCATTTAACAGAGTGCTTGATTGGGCTGGTTGGTGCTCCATTGTAGATGAACAAAGTGCTTAACAGTGCAAATGACAAGAGGGGATAGAAGAGACTTGAACAGAGCGCTGAACTAACAACCAAAGTTTATTTAAAACCAACTGCAATATATTTGAAACAGAATCTGCACATAACCACGCAACATAAGCAGAGTTGCACATGCATGCACCACACGGCACACCTTATCAAGAATCGGTCATATCGGTGGACCCCAAATAACTAATTTCACAGCCGTGAAGAAAACTTGAGGGTACGCTAACACAGGAAGCACCGAGTTGTTGAATATGGAAGGCTTCACTAATTTCATGCTTGCGCCGATTTTTATATTGCCCCATGATCAAACACTTGTCAAGAATTAACTGACAACCACACTTTTTACAATGGTTCGCCAAGTGGTTGGGAAGGGAGCCTTTTAGAGAGTTGACGTGCTCCCTCAACCGATCATTCATGCATCGCCCTGTTTGGCCAAAGTAACCGAGCCCACACGTAAAAATATCTTGTAGAGAATCTCTAAAATACACTCAACATGGTACGTAGCATGTTTCCTAATGCATGCTTCTTTCTTAGGCCCTTCGCTGTTGACTCTCCGACTTAGCCCAGCGAGCTTGTCGCGTGCGCAAAACACAACTCTTACACCTAATTCACCGGCGACCTTCTTTAGCCCTTGGGAAACCTTGTGTACGTAGGAAATAACAGCCAAGCTAGAATGAGGCTTGTTGAGTTTGCTGTTGCTTTGTCTCTTATCAGGCACTCTTAGTGACTTTATGAGAGTCTCGGCAATAGAAGTTAGCAGGGGATTTGGAAAGCCTGCTTGTTGAAGGTGGTGAACTCAGAGGGAAAACCGCATTCTATCTGGTGGTGACAAGAGCGAGTAAGAGCTGTTTTTAGGCCGGAAAAAGCGATGGTTCACTTGATTAGCTTAGAATGGGCAGACGTAAAACGAAAGAAGGCGCTTTCTTGAGCATGGCTCTACAGCAACAATTGGATTCGGCCAACTAACAGATCAGGCAACTGAAAAGCAATTCCAATTCGACTCCATTGCGATGCACCAAGGAGATGGCATTTCTAGTAATAGATGTAGCATTATGTGATGTTTTATGCTTTCGCACGCATTACACAATGTTTAGCAAAGCGTTCTTTTCGTCACAACTTGTTGACGAAATTGAAATCTGCATGCACTAATTACGAGACGCTGTGCTGTGCTACAACTGCTGCCTGTTAGTGTGCCTTGCGCAAATGCGGAGACGATTCCAGGTTTGCGCCTAAGCATAACAAGTGCGCATTCTTTATTAGGAGGCAGGATCTCTGCAAAATGGCGAACATGTTGTTGCTAGTGAGCCTAATGTGGGAGGCACTAGAGATACATGCGAAAGCAGATATGGTCTGTTGAATGTCTGTAAGCATGCAAGCACTTTCATGCATGCTGTCACTTGAAGCCTTATGAGATACAACGGATTGCAAAGGACAGTGGCCACATCAGTACTCGTATTGGGAAATGTGTTAACCAGACTTGTCGAATGAGCGGTGTAGCAATTTAAAAAATTCTGTGTTCATGACTACGTAATGAGGTGGCCAAACAAACAAACAAACTGGTGCTCACTAGGTGAGATATGTGTTATTGTTAGACCAATCTATGAAAACCTCCGTAATCATGATAGAAAGATAACGAAGTGGACTCCGTGTTCATATCGCGTAGGCCTCAAGATAGATTTGTTGCTGCAAAAATTTAATTATTTGGTGATTTCACTGCAGTGTAGGCAAACCAAAAGTGCTGCAAACCATTTACAGTTAAACGTTTCTCCAGCACCATGTCCTGTGCATACATGACATATTGGGAAAAATGAAAAGCCATGATAGAGAAACAAGGAGAAGCAATTCAGAAGTCAGTTTTTGGTTGAAAGAAACTTCATCATTACTCAAAAAAGATGCTGCCACATTAGAAAGAGAACAATTTATGTAACGTCAAACAAATGAACTCATACATAATAAAAAAGTACAATTAACAAATGAACAGATATGTATGCATACAAACAATAAGTATAATTTATGTAATGTTAAATAAATGAACAGATACATATTAACATTAAGAACAATTTATGTAATGTGAAAGAAATCAACGAACACACAATAGCAATATACAAAAAGACGTCCCGTCTTAGCGAAATGAAAGTGCACCCCCTGGACAATATGACACATTCAACAGTTAGCTAGAAATAGATATGTTGACACTTATCAAGTACTCGGGGTTTGTACAGGTCCTTGAAATCCTTGAAAATTCTGGCATTCGAAAAATGCATATTCAAGGCCCTTGTAAGTCCTGGAAATTCTTGGCACCTTTGCAGATCTTTGAATTTCCTGAGCAGTACACTCTCGTATCGACATCGGGACCTCCTAAATGTGGTACATTGGTGTGTCAACGTGTCAAACTCCTCACTTCTGAAGCAGTAATGCAGCGTGGGTGCACATGATCCCTTTCTGCAAAAGTGCTTGTGAAAGAAAGTTAGTTTGCGGTGAGGGTGAAGCAGTGAATGTGATAACAAGAAATTAGAATGTCACACGAAGAAGGGCAAGCAACACCGTATATGCAACATTGCCGCTCAAGTACACACACAAAAAAAGCGCACAGGACGAGTGCTGGTGAACGACAGTCACAGCTCGACGCTGGAAGCGTGCTCCTTAAACAAACCAAGAAAAGTGCTAGAAAAGAACACACATGGATCCACAGGAGGAGTGTAAATTAACCACTGTCAATGTTGTTACTTTTTGGTTGTTGAGCGACGTGCTGCGAGTGTCAACTGTGCACAAGCTGACACTCTTGATGGGGCAGTGCCATCAAATCTCAAAGCTATAGCAAGGACCATGTGGGTGCAAGAATATATTTTAAGTCACTTTCTAAGTGTACCTATATGCTCATTCTCCTAATCGAGGCCTATCACGAGCGCGTCCAACTCTGACGTAGCTCTATAGGAAGGGCAACGAAAGTTCTAGTGACGTCACATCAGATCTGTAGTCAGTTGAGTTACCTTCGGACTTCTGCCCCGTACATACCGGCAAAGCACAGCAGCTGCGGCAGGTAGTGGCGAGTTTGTTTTGCAGGTGCTTGTGTGCCAAATGTGTGCGACAGCTGACCATACTCAGCATAACGCGTGCAAAGCTTTGTGGTCACGTGACTAGGTCAGCTACACTGCCACATGCCCAACTCGGTCCCCACAAACAGGAACTCAAAATTGTGCACTTTAAAACGACGACAAATTATATAGCAAGAATAAATGAATCTGAGTGTGTGTATCGCGCTTATTGGAGCTATAATTAAAGCTTGCAGCAAAGAGCGTGCAAGCCACAAATATTGTGGCACGATCCCTTTAAGTCCTGACTACACATGTGCGTTAAAGCCCATCAGGTAATACATACAATAGCTAGCGCGATAATGGTAAAAAGGAAGTTCCAAAGATCAGTAACAAAGAACATTAAACAATTGAACAAATGTGGCATAGTCAATGACAGTTACTTGCACAGGGTTGAGAAACACTTTTAACGCAATAAATAGTAAAGCAATGTACAAGTTCATAATACAGTATCTAAATACAGTAAGCATAACGACCAAAAGCACCTGTCGACAGGCTGCGAAATGATACTTTGAGGTTACATGCGATACAAATAATGAGAGTTCTTAACAAAATCACACGTTTTCGCTTCTGGTTATTTTCACAGGTTGGATTGCCGGATTTTTTCTTGAACAAAAAAGCCACATTGGATGTTGTACTCGAAGAAGGCCAAAATTAGCTATGAAGGGCTCAAGGAGGCTCTACAAAGCTGCAGAGATCATTCCCCAGGAAATCGTTACCCGACTGCTCACTGTTCCCTTTTGCATGAAGACTTCATGAAAGCGACATGCTCAGATTAAGTATGATTTTCAGGCTCCAATATTGAAAGAAATCTTAGACAGTGCGTCATTGCACAGATGAGCCTTCACTTTTCCATTTCAAATGAAAATTTCGTAACCCATAATTTCGGCAGCTTCTCGACTTTGGAAATATTTTTTTTGCAGTTGTCATAATGAGCTTAGGATACAATTTCTGTCACATTTTGTTTTACCATGTGACCACAGCAATTAGCGTCTTTAAAGTGTCGTTTAGTTTATATGCTTAGCGAACTAAAAGAAAACAGTTAGCAGGACATCAGCTTTCAACACTTTTCAAAACATTTCTTCATTTTATTCCACAATGCACACTTTCTTGAAATTTATTTTCATTCTACAGTTAATGTGGGCCACTATGACACATAACTGGTGCACAGTCATAACAGTTTACAGCTGAAAGGGGTGCATTTAAAAAAGTGATATTTAACACATCGATTACTTTTGCAGCTTGTCGACAAGTGCCGTAAGCGCGTTTGCTAAGAGCTGGTTTTGCTGCAGGAGCGCAACCCTCTCCCCACGGCGCTCCTCTTGTGCTGCATCAAACTCGCGCATTCTCTGCTGCAGCTGCAGCTCTCGAATGGCCAGGCACCTTTCTTCAATGCTTAGGTGCCTTTCTTCGAGGGCTGCCTCTCTTTCGCGCATTTCGGCCTCTAAGGCGAGCCACTTCTCAAAAAGCTCAAGGTGGCGGTCAGCAGTTCGCCTCCTTTCTGAAATCACAGCATGTACGACATGTTTCTAGACATTGCAAATCACAAAAAGCAAGGAAACAAATTCCTGGAGCATAACACCATAATAAACATTTTATGCATTCTGCACCATGTGACCTGACATAATTTTCTTCCGCCACAAGTGGGCAGCAATGTACTGTGACATGTAACTCATATTGGGAGTATACTAGTTCGAAGAGTTAAACCATTTTGGTTGCACAATCAACAAAACTGTATCATTGCACATGACATTCAAGATAAGGTATACAACTCGCAGTACTTGATGCATTGCCAGCGATGCGAGCTGAAAGGAAGAGTAATTCTATTGCCGCGACTGGTAGCTTTGCCGCATTTGTTTAGCCTCGTAATGGCTACATTTTTTTAACATTGCGGTTAACATTTCTTTCAACTTGCAGAAAATATGTTCAACTGGGCCCATCTGTTGTGAGATATGTTTTGCCTCGCTTCAAAGAGAAATGCTGTAGTAGGGTATTGACTGTGTGATGTTCATTGCGCACTGCTTCGCCTTCGTGACCCTATGAAGCTCTGTACATGTTGTACGTTCCACTTCAAGCGGCGATGTCACCGAAGCTTTTAGTACAGCGTCCGTCACCCTTGTAAGTTTTATGCGTCCATAGGTTGGCAGAACTATTGTACTTCAATAAGCAGAAAAATTTCCCTCTCAGGGCTTGCTTGGATTCGCACTCTCTACAAGTTTCTAAACGCTCACCTGGGCTCTGACTGATTAACCCTTACCCAGACTCCATCTCACTAGAATAAGCTCGTTGCATGCTCAAGGTCCCATCAGCTGACTAACTTATGCCCAAACTCAGCTTTTTCTTCTTTGACTACACCTAAATGGTCTCGAGGCCCACACTGAGTCCATCGGCTCATCAGCAAGTTTGCAAACCTATGTATATGTCACATGGTCTCACTGGGAGCCTTGCTTGTAGAGACGTCCTTACACAGAAGTTCGTGTTTGCTGTATGAGTTTTATGTACCATTTTTGTTGTGCTGTAGTGTGCTGTTCTGGCATTTTGAAATGATGTTTAGTCATGTTACATTTCAATGCTGTTTTGATGGTTCATGTACCTGTTGCCTCGGACTAATAAAAAATTTTATGTTCCGCAACAACTGCTCCCTATTTTTGTGTGGCAAACTGTTCAAGAAAGCGTATGCACATATTATTTTTCCCCGTGCCCGGCTGAGGAATGCTTCCATTAGGCAACAGTCGGATACAACCCTAGAAGTCCATAGAGGCCCAGGCCAGGTTATTGAAGCGTGGCAGGCAGTTGTTTGTGCAACTCAAGAAATAGTCATAAGACTGCACCTGACAGTGCTCAGCAATAAATAGTTCATCGGCCAATAGTACAATATCTATGTACAGAGAGTGCCCATTTAGACAGGCTTGTGTTCGTTCCCCTTTGACAAAAAAGTACGGCAGACTTTTAGGGTTGTATTCAGATGGAGTACTTTTTCCTTATTGCATGCTACTATAACAAAAAGCTTAAAGCCTTTTGCTTTCATTTTTTGTTGTTCGGCTCTTTTTTCTACCTTCATAATTAAAACACAGCCAGTGGAATTGCTTACTGCCGCAGTGGTTTCACCACACTTACCTCTGCGTGCCCATGCTGTACCTGAGGCAGCACCAGCATCAACTGCTGGACCCGTGCAGCTAGCTGTACCTTGGGAAGGGCTGCGCTCCTCCATGCGCCGTGAGGTTACGGGGGCCAGCACCTCGTACGGCTCTTCAGGGGCGAGGTAACCACTTCCACGCTTTCGAAAGCGCCTTTCGCCCCTAAATGAAATGACAATTGCTCATGAAATTGCAGTTCACGTATTTACTAATTCATTGTGTCGCAAATGCTTCATGACATGCAAAGTCGTTAGAGGATGAAATATTCTTGAGTAGATCTACCACTGCACATTTCTCTTATGAACTATGTTAAAGCAGTGTTAAAACATCAAATGTACACAGCTGTACGACCAATGAAATTGAAACATGCGCAAGCTACAGCTGAAGCTTGCGCATATTTCAACCTCTCTAGCAAAGGCAATGTGCAAACTGATTCAAGAATGCATGCCAGCTACCTACACACAGCACATGTCGTATATGGTTTACCGATACATTATGTTCAATTATTTTTTCAACATTCAACATCATTAAGCAAAGCATTCTCTTTTTAAGAGCTTTCAATAACTGTTAACAGGGAAATTATGGTGGCCAGTAAGGTGTTTCATTTCCAGGCACACCCTTCGCAATAATAGTATACCTTTCATTCGAATCATATCACCTTTCCTGCAGGAAAATGCTTCATATGGCACGACATCTTCCATCAAGTATTACGAAAATTACTTCCACAATTTACTGCTTTCTTCTACTCTTTCCACCATGCACTGCGCTATGTTTATTCTGCCTTCTTACTGAGTAGGCATGCTAAGCACATCAAGTATGTAAACGGAGACCAAGCACGCCCCTCAAGCACGCTACGATTGATTTGTGGGGTTTAACGTCCCAAAACCACCATTTGATTATGAGAGACGCCGTAGTGGAGGGCTCCGGAAATTTTGACCACCTGGGGTTCTTTAACGTGCACCCAAATCTGAGTACACGGGCCTACAACATTTCCGCCTCCATCGGAAATGCAGCCGCCGCAGCCGGGAATCGAACCCGCGACCTGCGGGTCAGCAGCCGAGTACCTTAGCCACTAGACCACCGCGGCGGGGCTCAAGCACGCTACGATAACGCACCAATCCATGCCCACATGCCAAGGTATGCCTGCGTTGATAAAGTGACATTTGCAGGCTTGCCTTCGAGTATTTAAAATCAAAAAAAGAAAAATGGCATAGAAAGTTTTATTTTAAAAAAGAAGAGCCATTTTCGGTCACTGCTTGCGTCATTTTCACTGAGGTTGCACAATTGAAATTCCACAAACAGAGCGACGCCGACACTTTTTTTTATTTAGTGTGCCTTTACTACGTAGCAGACGACACCTCGGGGCCACGCCTCTCGAGCGCTACTATGTGTTGTGAAAACTGGGATGAATCCGCCACAATTCTTTGATTTACTAATCATCATACTTACAGACACTCGGCTCTCTGACGCCGGTGGTCGCTGTGCCGTCCGTGGAGTCCTCTCGTAATGCGGCACACGCGGAGTCACGAACCCCCGTCGTGAGCCTTTGCTCGGCCCGCTCAACGCTGCCGGTTGTGGCTGCCGATAACGCAGGCACGAAGCTGCCGGCAACAGAGCCTGGCAGAGCGAAGTACTGCTGCACCCCGCCGCCCCAGGACGAATGTGGTAGGCATGTCCTCTGGCTACCTCAATAATTTCTTGGCGAAGATGTTCCTTTTCCCCATATTGTTCATCCGTTCCTGATCTGCAAAAGTGGCACCTTTAGCTTTGACCCGCCTAAACACCCTCGGAGTGCAACATGCTACTGAAAGTTACAGTGCATTTACTTTCTCAGGTTGGCGCAGTCTTCCCGAACAAACTACGCCAGGAGAAGGTCGTACCTCTCCCTCGTGGCTCCAGTGTAAAATGTCCAGTGTAAAATGTGACCTTGTCGTCTTTACTTTGCAAAGACTCTCTGATAAAGCTGGCTGATGAAGCTGCAGCTTTCATTTTTTCAAGCTCTTCTTTCAGGCTGGAGATACATGGTTGCATCTAGGCAATTCCCCTTTCACAGAGCTTAGTGTGGCAGGTAGCTTCTGATAAAAATAAAAGAAAAAGTCATGTTTTTTTTTCATCACTACTTTTGCGCTTGCTTCTGAGCATATAAATGAAGCTGTAGCAAAAAGGAAATGATAGTAATTCCCAAAATAGCTCGTGTTCTTTTAACCCATTAGGCCCCGGCGGTGTCAATTGACAACACTGCACTACGTTTTCTCTAGTATCTCGGAAACGTAACCAATGCTACTCATTCTTGGGGGCATAGTTCTTCAATGATCCCCACTGCGATTGACCTGAATATTGTGGCATGTTTGTGGAGGTAGCAGCCACAAAGAAGAAGCGTGACCAAGGTCTTTCGTAAAGCCCGAGGCGCGTAAGCTGGGGTGGGTAAGCGCCATTTTCAGGACGACGTACCGAAGCTGTTTCAGTGAGCATTAGGCTGAAAAGACGTTGGTTTCCATTTTGTGTACACCATTGATTGGCAAGAAAAAAGAAGCAATTTTTATGTTTTCCAATCACTGGGCCCTAATCACCCAATTTGATGCCACGTTAGCTAATCCAAAAATACTTTTACCAGTGGCTGAATTTTTGTTTGTCGTCTTCTGAGGTCCTAACTAGGAGAAAAATGTGCACAAAAAGTGTATCAGACCAATATAAAAATTCAGGTCTGAAAAGGTCAAGCCATAACTACAAAACTGCACAAAAAAGCGACAAGAAAACAAAAAAGGCACACACACAAGCGCACAAGCATATGTCTTCTCTGCTTCTTGTCGCTTTTTCGCGCAGTTCTGTAGCTATGAATTACAAACTCACTCAGCGTTCAGTACTTTTATGTTTTTTAAGGTAGGCAAACTTGAAATTCGCGTACGAAATGTCAAAGGGGTCGGCTTGATTTCTGCGTTCTGCGCCGGCGAGCCCCTTGTTGTGTCAGGTTCGTCACCATCGTCAGACTCATCAGCGTGGTTCGGAATCCTATCATTTAGGGAAAGAAATGACAGGGCTTTTACAATTTCCAAAATTTATGCATAACACAAAACTGCATGCAAAGAAGAGAGCTCAGGCTGGTTTACCTGTGCGTTCTGAGCGTTCTTTAGAACGACGGTAGCGGGACTTGTTTGGCGAGGGAAACCCGTAACCCAGGCTCACCGACGGCGCCCAATCGGGGTTGCAGCCGTCAATTAGGTTCAAAGGTCGACCTGGGAGGTCTTGAGTACGAGGGTTTCACGAAATTCCACGACAAGCACAAAAACGTTACTGTACGGCAATTGCTCTCGGCGCCACCACATTTCTCCGCCTGACAATGTTGTGAGCGCAGCGCTCAGAAACTAAATAAATGAACCACTAGATTCAACAACCGGCAAATAGGATGAATTCATCATAAAGTGTTCACGTACCTGACACGAAGTGGCGAGAACAGTCGAAATAGTTGTCGGCATTAGCTTCTAGAATGCCGCGTCTGTTGATGCGCCTCCACCACTCACGCCACGGCGCTCTCACAGCTCCTTCGCCTTCCCGTGCTCGTGTAAGTGCCCTTTTGGTATTTTGAAGTAACTGTAGTCTTTTGCATCTGTCCAGCCCTTCTTCGCCTTTCTCTGGCTGTAACTATTGCAGCTTACATTTACAAAGTTCATCATTACGTCTCGACGCCGTGCCGACGCTACGAAAATGACTTCTCTGCCTCGGCCACCTCTCACAAAAATATGGCTGCCTACCCAGAATGCATAGCGCCGCCGCCGTTCATGCAAACTTCCTATGGCGGCAAGTTCCGCCTCAGTAGAGCACGCAAGGGAAGGGAGGCGGCACTTGAGAACCGCGCCGAATGATAACACAACGCAGGCGGCGACCGCGGCGCCGTCGCGAAACAGACCCATCGAAGTAAACAAGCAGGCCGCCGTTCAGCTGTTCGTGAAGGAAGGCGGAGCACTCCTGCTGCATCACAGCCAGCAGGCTGTGCGCCTTCGCTTTGGTGCCGCCAATGGTCTTGGTGATCACCAGAGGGATGTGGTGGTTTGGTGGAATAGCCGGCCAGCTGGGGTACTGCATGTCTGGCACAACCGCCAAGAGCTCACTTGCCCGCTGCGCCATGGATAAGTGAGGTAGAGCGTATGGCCTGTTCACAAGGAGCTGCCCCTGCCGTGTGGTTTTAAGCCGCAGTAGATGATTTTAACCCGAACCACGCCGCCGACCAAGTGCCAACGTAGCCGGCAGCGCACCTCGGGCCGACCCTTTTCGAATGTCTGGGGGCCAGTGAAGTCGGCTACCGACTACATGCCATCCTTCCGCCAATGGTCGGGAGTCGGCCAAGGTTGCTTGGGACGTGGATTCGACCACGGGTTGCAGCCGTATCGTATTCTGGCTGCGACGGACTAGTCGGGAGAACTAATGTTTCTCATCAAAAGAAAAAAGTGCACCGAGGCAGACATGGTACCTGCTCCAATAGCCAAAGTGCGCTGCCCACTGGTCGTCATGCAGTTCTATGAAGAACACCTGACTTGGGGCCTACCATCTAGATTCCGGGGCGAAAACACGAAGTGACGACTTCTTCGAACATTCGGCTCTGTCTTCCTTGTGTATGTGTTCGTATCTTTAGCTTTTTTTCAGCCATTTGTTTCATTGTGTTCATGGCTTAGTTCTTGAGCTATTCGTGTCTTTCCTTGTGTTTGTTAGTAATTGTTTGACCTTGTTTTCGGATAGAAAACTTGTGCATCGGACACTTTCCAGTGACAGAAACATTTAAAAACTATTGTTCAACTCGCCGTAAACGTTTGGGCAAGAGTTTACTTGCGTGTGTCCGTATTGGTATAGTGAAAATATTATTTTTCACCGTTTGCCACACTTGTTTTTTAGATTGCAGCAGCAATCTAGCGCACTTTTTCATCGTCTTGTTCCTAGGAGTTTCTCGTTCATTGTTCTCCTTTCAGTCATTCGTTGCGGGTTTTCGTGTTGTACAAGACAGAACCTTTTTTTTTTCACCTTCGATGAACTTCCTTGGCGAAAGACTTCAATCCTATGTGTGTGTGTGTGTGTGTGTGTGTGTGCTTAAAGGCTCGCTGCAACCTGCCGCAGGCGTGTTGCATCTGTAAAATGTAGAGAAGGATGCATACTTCTTTTCCCCACTGTTCAACGTAGCAGTGTCGGTTCGCACATGCCAACTTATACATGGGCCGTTATGATGACCCATTCAGGAATGAGAGAACCGAATACCGCCATGCATAAGAACAGCTGGTATCATCGCTATCGTGAGCTTCGCAGCAGCGAGATCTGTTCTTCAAACGCTCCACCAACTCCCCTATAATTGTTTGTGCCATTTAGGGATGAACAAGGAGTGGAACTTACTACATCGAAAGGCAAAGCACAGCCATAGGCATATCATTCAAGGAGGGGGTCAAAAAAGCGCGAGCCCCCCCCCCCCCCCCCAGAAAAGCCCGCATTCCACAGTGGCCACCGTTGGCGGCACGCTGACGAAACCAACCAAAGCTAGCTTTTCTTTCACCACAGTAATGACTCGATTATATTGTTACAAGCAAAGTATAATATTAGGAGGCGGTGTTACAATATAGTGTACTCTTTCCAAGATTTCTGCTGTGACGATTTGCCTTGAAGGCTCTTTGCGGTGCAAGCAGCCTAGCGACGCTTTCGCGCCTTGTGCTGTATCATTGTAGAGCATGCATATACTGCACAGGAGCCCTATAACATTACATCGCTTGTTATTACTTTTATTCACCTGTGGCAGGTGGATGCAGTTGTGAATGGGAACGAGCAAACTTTTCATGAACTGTGATAAATAAGAACCGTTCAAAACACTTATTGTTTCAGGGAAATCATTTTCTTTCATCGAAGATGAATAGGATCACCACTGCTCTGTCGATGCTGTCGTCAGCGAATGATTGGGATGAATATTTTAGATGGCTTAGTTTCGCCAAACTGGGAGCGCCAGAAAAAAACATACGCAATTTGGTCTCCGGTAAACCTGATTATCATTGCTTATGGCAACTTAGGGCGAAAGCGGCAGCTTGCAAAGTGGCGATGAATAAAGCAGTGGGCTCGAACACTTTGAAAAACTCAACTTTTAAGCTTGCGCTGCAACGTGACCTACCGGACCAAGGAGAAGGTTAAAGACTATGGTTTTCAGCAATATGGAGGCTGAAGTTAGCCAACCTTCCAGCTAGCTAGTTTTCATTCAACTAGAATAGTCTTTTACTGCTCCAAATGCAGCTAGTACAGCAAAGAAGCACACACACACAGCGCTGCTTGTTTCGCTCTCCCCCCCCCTTTGTCTAGTAAGTTGCAAGTTGGGATTTCCAGTGGCAGTGATCATGTTTTGAGGGGGTCAAACGACAAAAATGCTCATGTGATTGGGTTTAGGTGTACATTAGGTAACCTCAGGTGGTCAAAACTAACTTGAAATTTCACACTGCAGCGTGCCTGTATTCATGTCAAGCTTTCGGCCCATAAACTCCGCAGTTTATAAAAAATACATTGAAGCCAGGCCCATGCTTTTTATGTGCCAAACTGTTGCAATGCGTTGGATGGCTGCCCTGGACTGTCATACTGTGCTGGCATAATACAAATCTCAATCGATTTGTTCTGCAAGGGGTTTTTTGTGAATTGGACATGCCCACACACTTTGAAGCTTCAGGAAACTTCAAACAGACATAAGCCTTTCAGGCATTTAGTGCATGTTGCATAGATAAAAGCTTATATCAATGTTAACTTCATTATTTCCTCATCTTTAATTGTTAACTGCAGTGTTTCTGTCTGAATCTTTCGAAATCATACTTTCATTTTCTAGTACCCTGTGTACCTCGTCTGCGAAACTTGTGAAGTGAGGAGAAAAAGTTTGCTCGTCTGTCAGTATGCTGTCCAATTGGGAACCATGCTGCCTCTTAAATTCACATGTGTTGCAGCTTTTACAAGACCAACAACTTTTAAACTTAGCAGCAATGCCTTTATTTTTTGTACAATTTACAATGCACTTACAGCACATTGGAGCATTTTTAAAGCTAATATGCATATGGTGTCTCTGTTGTGTACTTTCTTGGCTGTCATTTCGTTTATCTGAATCACATTTTTGTCAATCTTATATATGTACAGCATTGTCATAGCTTCAGCAGCTAGCGACAGGTTTGGCCATTTATGCCCTAGTTTTGCATTTTGGTCTAAATGTCGAGATATTTACAAAAACGAATTGGACTTGTCAGCAATTTTGGCGATGTAATGCTTTATATAAATAAACAAAAAAAAGTAACAATGACAGGCCGACTACATTCTTTAACCCTGCACAAAATGAAAAGAGCTTGCTTCAAAAAAAATATAACGCTGCCCCGAATGGCGAAAAGAAGAAGGAAGAAAAACTGAAGAGACCCTTCTTTTTGTTGTGCTTGGCTATATGACTACACCAATAACAATACCCAGGAGCACCTGAAATGGTATTGTTTGTAGTTTTTGACTTGTGCAGAGTGTCATAAGAGAGCTGTGAAGTCTGATTCGCTATTCTTTCTCTTTTGCTTCAGCTTCTTTTTGCATTGTAAGGACTAGTTTTAGGTAGCATAGAAACCTCTCCAAAAATAGTTTTGGAATAATAAAGTTATATTTGTCCTTCAGCTTGTCTGTGCTTCTTGGTGGGTAGAGCCGAGGTATATCATTGTTGAACTCGAGCGGCTCCAAGATGTCCTGGCTCACGACAATTATGACGAATCTTCCCGAACCACCGCGGCCGCCAGTGACCCCTGAGAGTGAGGAACTAAGAAGTGAGGACATTGAATCTTAGTTCCCAAAAGGAAACCGCAGAAGAGGCGCAAGCCACAGCCTTCGCTAGAGGGCTCCTGCGAAGTACCAGAAAACAGAATGCTCGGATGACAACTCGTCAGTGTCTTTCGTTGCACCTCTGGCGTTAGTTTCTTCATCGTAATCAGTGCACATGTAACAAGATCTTGATGTGCATTCATTGAAATGAGCTTGATGGCTCTTTTCTTGACTATAATGCACTAAGCATAGTGGGCAAATCCAACAATAAAGCCTTGATTGGACTTGCAGACTTCACGCTGTATGTGTTGCTCTGTGCACGCTGTTATCTAGTCGCCCTCCTCGTGCAGCGTCACCCGTGACTTGCTCCAAAAGTTTAAAAAGGCTATAAAATAATTTTACGGTGCGCGTCTTAACAGAACCAAGAGAGATTCATTGACAACCTTTGCGGGACAAAGCAAGTCAAACACGGTCTCTTTAAGCAAGTGGTATGTCAATCTTGATGGTGAACAGCTGTATTTTTATGACATTAAATGTGAGGGAACGATACGAATTCCATGTGTATGTTACCGGTAAAACGCCATTTGATGTGGAATTCATGTCTTCTCAGAACTGTCGGCAAACTTGCACCACGCTTTCGCGTGCATTTGTGTATAGCGTTCGGATTTCTATAGCTTGAATGCCAAGTTTGTCACGCGGCTTTCGAATTATTAGCAAGTCAGTGTGAAGAGACTTAACTTACGTTGGCTCTGTTTACTCCCTGGCACCAAAATTGATTGATTGATTTGTGGGGTTTAACGTCCCAAAACCACCATATGATTATGAGAGACGCCGTAGTGGGGGGCTCCGGAAATTTTGACCACCTGGGGTTCTTTAACGTGCACCCAAATCTGAGCACACGGGCCTACGACATTTCCGCCTCCATCGGAAATGCAGCCGCCGCAGCAGGGATTTGAACCCGCGACCTGCGGGTCAGCAGCCGAGTACCTTAGCCACTAGACCACCGCAGCGGGGCGTGGCACCAACAATAATGCGGTGTGTTCAGTTTAATAAGAGTTTCACTTTGGGCGACGTTTTCATCGAATGTGAAGAAGGCCGTGTCGTAAGTTCAATGACCCCTTTAATTTTTTGCAGCTCCTTTGAAAGTGTAATGATACGCACAAAAAAGTATTTTATGTCCACTTGAACAATGCATGTTTTTTGCTGCGCATGTTTTTATTTCAAATAATATCCATGCCTGATCATGCAGCGTATTCACCTATTTGAATGTCAATTAGGTGGTTTTGACAGTTCGCTTGGTCGTCATCATATCACACAGTACCCACTAGGGCCGAGCATGTTTTTAGTTACGCGGAGATTTGTCCCTGATAACCGCATATAATTTCACGAAATTATGTAAACTTTTATATCTGGCTTGGTTTTTTTTTTCGTTAGAATTATTTATCAGCGCAAAAAATACGGAACTAAATAATCATGAACCAACTCGCCCAAGCAACAGCTTCAGCGAAGTTCTTTTTTCAGCTCGTTGCCATAGCGGCAGCTGTATATCGCTTGAGGCTCGGACGCATGCACGCACATTATATTTTAAGTGCCAAGACCATCATATCATTAGGAGGCACGCCGTGGTTAGACACTCCAGATTGATTCCGGCCACCTGAGGTTTTTTTTTAGCGTGCACCTAAATCTATTCGAAGTGTATACGGCGCGACGACAACGGACATACAGTGCACACACACTGAGCGTCAGGCCTGTTTACATTTAGCGTCATACTACCGTACGCTTAAAATATGCAACATTAACACACCCTGTCTATAAATCCTGCACCGAAATCTGAGCGCACTGTTACTGTATTTTGCTTCCGTGGAAATGCAGCTGGCGTATGTAGGAATCGAACTGATGACGTCGATCCTAGTATCACTGCACCTCATTATGCTACCTTATCAAGAGGTGTTGCTTTCAAGAACTGTAAGTACGTAGAAATGCTCAGCGCGAACCTACAGCACCAACCTGTTCACCCTGAGCGGCGATGACAAATCTGCAGCCATCAGCTGAATAAAACACTTGCATGGCTTACAGTACGGTATTTTAAGCGTATTAAGCTAGCAAGGTCCAATGCATTCGCACTACCACAGATTGTCTTGGAAAGCCTGAACCCAATCGCGCAATGTACAGTGATTGTATATTTGCTGTAGTTTCAGGTTACAATCACGCTTTTTTTAATATGAGTCTGGACGTCTCGTTTCTTTCAGTGAAATATTAGTTTGTAGCACTGTGCACGACAAAAACGCCAGACCTGTGTGGTAGGCACAGCACAGTCAAAGCAATAGCTAGAAGAGCGGCCTTTCAGAGCCTTTTCAAAACACTCATTGGGTAACTATACTGCAAACACACTTGCTTGGTACCCACTAGGGCATTATTAATAAACTTTTGGGTAGTAGGCCGGCATTCGCTACGCTATTTTTGCCACTCTATGCCACTCTTTGAAAGTGTGAGTGCCGCCTTCCGATCGGCGGCCGTCGTTCGGCTCCCCCGTCTCGTCGCGGCTCGTTGAGTAAGACACGTGCGTGACGTTTTCTCCGGCAACGTGTCTGAGTGTTGCGTGCCACAGTGCACAAACCACTTGCGAAATGGCTACAGGATGTTCAGATTCCCGAAAGATCCGAAAAGGCGACTCGTGTCGCTTGTTAAGATCAAGCGCGAGAAGTGGCAACCCAGGGACCGTACGTGTTTGTGCAGCGTAATTTATGCCATTTCAGCATTTCTACAGTTACAACTTAAAGCGCTGTCACACGTGACTTTTCAATCGCAATAAAGCTTGATATGATTGACTCTCTTACAGCAGCTGCAAAACGGCGCCAATCACTGTTGAGAAATGTGATTCCAATCAGGCTTAAATGCAATCACCAGTACATCGGGTGCAATACACGTTCATTTGCATGCTGTGATGATTATAATTAGTGGAGTTACGCAAGGGCCATGGGTGGCCAAAGAGCGCCATGTCTTTGATGTGATGTGATTGATGACTAATGATTGAGATGACAAGGTGTATTACGGCTGTATAGAAGCTTATAATCACGTGCTGTATAAAAACATAAAATATGTGTATAAATTTTAAAAATATCACAGTGATACGCAATTTGATGTAGGAGGTGGAATGAATCACAAGTGGCCATGGTATCTACAAGTGATCGATTGAAAAATAGCACGAACGCCTCAAATCCCAAAGGGTAAGAGGCAGGTGCTTCTCAGAGTAGCTACCGCAACAACCTCTGCCGAGAGGTTATGCTAAGGGGTTTCTCTTATATATGATGCTCAAGCTTCGAATTTCATCTAAAACCCAAATAACGACTGATATTTAAAAAGAGGTTCTTTTCCAATAAACATCTCAGGATGAAGTGGAATGTGTTCAAGGTAAGCTAACGGAAAATGCTTTTTTCTAATAGAGTCTAGTTTAATGCATTGGATGAGGATTTGGTTGACGGTAAGTGATTCCCCACATTTATCACACAAGGTGGATCGCCACCGCACAAAAGGAGTGGGTGTGTGCTGTGTGTATATTCTGTTCCTAGCCTTGTAAGGGTAACTTCTGTGTGGCCTGATTTTGATACTTGTGGCCAATTGCCAAGAAACGGCTTGATGACGTGTAATTTATTTGCGCTGCGACTGGCACATGTGCTCTGCCGATAAGCTCTAATCTTTCGTTTAGGATATGGTTTTAGGTTAAGAGCAGGGATAACCACGGATATATCAGCAGCGCCGTAGTAGACAGATGCGGCTAGCTTGTCCGCCATCACGTTACCTTGCATCTCGCGTTGTCCTGGCACCCAGCACACTACAACGTGCAGTTTAGACTTGTACGCTGTACATAGTAGTGAATAAAGCGAGACAAAGGCCAGGTTTTTGTGTTTTTAGGAGTTTTCAGAGCTTTTACAACGCTTAAAAAATCGGTGTATATTACTGCCTTTTCTAGCTTTAATTCTTTAATGTGCTTAATGCCCGCAAGTATCGCAAAAGCCCCTGCTGTGAAGATGCCTGTGTTAGGATGCAGAGCGCCGGCAGCCAAAAAGGATGGACCGACCACTGCGTACGAAACAGAAGTGTAAGACTTTGAGGCACCAGTATAAAATTCAGGACAAGTGTATTTGTGTTGCAGTTCCATGAAGTATGTGTGGATGTGTACAATGGGTGCATGCTTTGTCACCTCTAAGAAAGACACATCACAGTCTACCTACTGCCACTGCCATGGTGGCAAGTGTGCTGCAGGAGCCATCAAAAGGTGGTCAAGTGGCACACCAGTTTCTTGAGCAAGGCCCTTCACATGAATCGAGTAGGGTTGTCTCAGTGAAGGTCGATTGTAAAACAGTGCTGAACTCGACATGTCATTAATAGTCGAATGCGTAGGGTGTTCTTTTTCTGCATTCACTTTAAAATATTTATAACAATAACATGTAAGATCTCTGAAGTTGCAACGATCACTCGTTCGATTCTAGGTACAGGCTCTCTACGGGACAAGTGCGAAAAGCACCCGTAGAGAGCGGTATGCCTAAATGATAGACAGAGTCAAGCATTTTCAAAGCGCTTGGTGTGGCAGACTGGAAAACTATCATCCCATAATCTAAGCGCGTGGGTATGAGGCTTTTATAAAGATTCATGAGAAATTTTTTATCACTGCTCCACGATGTGTGTGACAAGACCTTTAGTACATTCATAGCTTTCAGGCATTTGTTTTTGAGATTTTTTATATGCGGTACGAATGTCAATTTCATATCTAAAGTTATGCCTAAAAATTTGTGTTCAGTTTTCAAAGCAATTCGCTGGCCGGGATGGTGAATGGTCGGATCACGATGAAAACCTCTCTTTCTTGAAAATAAAACGCATGTGCTTTTTTGTGGGTTAAGGGTGAAGCGATGCTCGTCTACCCATTTAGTAACCTTATTTAAACCAAACTGGAGCTGCCGCTCGCAGATTCCAAGATTGCAGGATTTAAAACCGATCTGAACATCGTCGACATATGTGCAATGAAAGATATTGCGTGGAATGTACGAATGTAAGGTAGTCATTTTTTATATAAAAAGCGTGCAGTTCAACAAACCACCTTGTGGCACTCCCGTTTTTTGAACAAATGTTCATGATAGGACGTTCCCCACTCGGACAGGAAAAGTGCGCCCCGCCGCGGTGGTCTAGTGGCTAAGGTACTCGGCTGCTGACCCGCAGGGCGCGGGTTCGAATCCCGGTGGCGGCGGCTGCATTTCCGATGGAGGCGGAAATGTTGTAGGCCCGTGTGCTCAGATATGGGTGCACGTTAAAGAACCCCAGGTGGTCTAAATTTCCGGAGCCCTCCACTACGGCGTCTCTCATAATCATATAGTGGTTTTGGGACGCTAAACCCCCCATATCAATCAATCAATCAGGAAAAGTGCGTTGGACAAGTACCTTTCAATTATGGTCAGCATGTTATTTCGGCTACTAAAGTGCGAGAGATCTCGCAGTATGCCGAAGCGCCAGGTGTTGTCATAAGCTTTTTCTACATCGAGAAATAATGAAAGAAAGAATTGATTATGAACAAAAGCATCCCGAATTCGTGCCTCCATTCGTAACAAATGGTCAGTAGTGGATCTATCTTCACAAAATCCACACTGGTATGGGTCCAGTAGATTGTTTTCAGAAAATGGAAAAGGCGCGGGGAATCAATTTTTCGAAAAGTTTACACGAGCAGCTTGTGAGGGCGATTGGCATATAGCTTATTATGAATGATGGGTCTTTGCCTTGTTTTAACGTCGGAATAATAATGGCTTCTTTCCAGGCAGATGGAATCTCACAGGAACACCAAAAGGCATTATACAAAAAAAGAAGCGCTTTTTGTGTTTCAGAGGGCAGGTGTTTTAGCATTTCATACACTACTCGGTCGGAGCCTGTAGCGGATTTCTTACAGCAGTTTAGCGATGCCTGTAGTTGAGATAAGACGAAAGGTTCGTTGTATGGCTCGCGTTTTGTAGGTTCGCGTTCTAGTTTCTGTTTTTCGATTATTGTTTTGTATCTCTGGAACGATGTGGTGTAGTGCAACGAGCTGGAGACCTCTTTGAGTGCGCCCCGAGAGAGTTCGCCTGGTTCTACAAGCTGATGCTTTGTGTGTTAACAAGAAGCGAATGAGATTGCCATCCTACTACCTTACCTACCATGCTCCAGACTCTCGCCTCCTGCATATATGAAGTGATTCCGGACAAAAAATTATGCCAGCTTTCTTTTCTCGCCTGTCTGCATGTTCTTCTGCCTTGTGATTTTATCTTCATAAAGTTGTCAAGGTTCTTGAGTGTCGGTGAATCCCTGCGCAACTTCCATTCCTTATTTTCCTCTTGACGTGCATTTTGACACTCACTAATCCACCAAGAGATGCGTAGTTTGGTGCATGGTCTCGACTGTGACATGCACTTTGCAGCAGCATCAATTAAAAAAGTTGTGAAGAATAAAACAGCTGCATCTACGCTCAAGTCATGTAAATTAAACGAATTTAGGCGAGTCGCGTTTTGAACTTTTCCCAGTCAGCCTTGTGAATTCGCCATTTCGGAGCCTGTGGAGGGCATGCATTATCTGTTGATGTGCTCAGAATTAATGGAAGATGGTCACTTGCGCAAATATTATTAATAACCTTCCATTTGAATAGAGGTAGGAGTGATGGAAATGTAATGCTAACATTTATGGACGAGTAAGCATTGTTGGCCAGGCTGTAATATGTTGGTTGCTTCTGATTCAAGAGAAAAGCGCCGGATGATAAAAGGAGCTGTTCAATTAGAAAACCTCGTGCATCGCAGCGAGAATCACCCTATAAACTACTGTGTGCATTAAAGTCTACAAGAACCAGATAAGGTTCTGTGCATTCATCGATTAAAGCCTAAAATTCTTGTTTTTGGAGAAGATGATGCGGGGGTATGTGAAGAGAGCAAACGGTGACGAGTTTATTGAAGATGACGGCTCGAATAGCCACTGCCTCAAGGTATGTTTGAAGGGGTAAAAGTGAGCATGTGATTATTTGACTGACTATAATGGCTACGCCACCAGAAGATACCACGGCATCAACCTCGGTCTTTTCGGAATATAACATAATGGCGTAAGAAGTTCATGTTTGTAGAAATTAGTTGTGTTTCTTGTAAACACAGCAGTTTTCTTGTAAACACTGCACATATCTTATCTCTTTTGAAGCGTTCGAGGGACCCTCGCCGCTCCACAGGCGCAACACGCGCTTTTGGGATAGGTGTGGTGTCCATTGCCTCTGGCGAAGCAACGAGCGAGCGTTAAGTCTCGCGTAAAAGTCTCGCCACAGTGTGCGAGACCTTTACACTCACCGGCTCAGAAGCCGATGGGATTGTTTTAGTGTCTACGCCACGCTGGCTGTTACCAGCGCCAACTGAGGCCGGAGAAGGTGAGGCAGCCTTGGATGTGCGCACCGTGTCCTGTTGTGGTGGCACTGAGCTTTCTGTACGCGTGGCGCAGGCTGTAACTGTTTGTGTTGGCGCCAGCAGCCCCGGAGCAGTGGGACTTTCTAGCTGGGTAGGTGGAGTAGAACTAACTACTTCCATCATGGGGGCAGGAGCCGCAGCCAACAGCTCGCTTAGTGAGATGCTTGGGCTTGTGGCGATAGCCGGTGCGGTGATGCTCCCCGACGCGCCGCATCAGCAAAGAATGTGCCGTAAAACGGTACAACCTGTCTTTGTGCTTCCTTGAATGAAATATTTTCTTTGTGTTCAGTGCAATGACTTTTTTTCTTGTTTCCAAGTAGGACAGGCTCTGGAGTATGCCGCGTGCCCACCGTTATAGTTTGCACAGTGGAGCGAACTGTCACAAGTATTAGAGGAGTGTTCGTGATTGCCGCTTTTGGCACAGGTTAGTTGGCCTTACAACTCTGTGAACTATGGCAGAAACGCTGGTACTTAAAGCACCTGCGTGGATTTCGAATGTATAGACTGATGCTTGTTTTTGTGTAGCCAATTTCTAGGGACTCAGGCAAAACAGTTGAAGGGAAAATGATTAAAAGTCTTGTAAAGATCTCTTTGTTTTCACGCCTTATCCTAATCCTTTGTACCTCGACTACATTATGGTCCTTCCATCCTTCGAGGAGCTCTTCTTCACTCAAGTTCAGAAGATCAACATCGGAGATGACTCCTTTGATGGTGTTCATTGACTCATGAGGGGTCACTGTGATTGGAACAGTACCAAATGCCACGAGGTTGGAAAGTCTTTAGTACTGTGATATGTCTCGTAGTTCAAGTAACCGGTCACCGCTGTTCATTTTGGTGGCCTTATAGCCGGGTGCTATTGTGTCAGAAAGACACTTCGCAACTAGGAATGGGGACAGGGTTCTGACGGTCAACTGAGGCTCTGTTAAGTGAATCACATGAATACGAGGAAATTTTTCTGTTGGCTTAGCAAAGATGCTATGTGTTGCTTCGGTGCGCCCTCTTTTTCCTAGAGGGTTTTCAGAAAGTTTGGGAAAGTCGTTGGAGGTCATATGTATTCAAGTATATTCGGCGACCATGGCAGCAGCCAAACACCAAGCCCAACATGGGAACGCTGTGGCACGTAATGGGAGCACAGACGCCAGCTGTACACGTCCACTATAACCAAATATATAGTGACCACAGAACCGAACCACGAGATTGAAGTAACTAGAAGAATAAAAATGGGGCGGAGCACATTCGGCAAGCACTCTCAAATTATGACAAATTATGACAGGTAGATTGCCACTATCCCTCAAGAGGAAGGTATATAGCAGCTGTATCTTGCCAGTACTTAGCTACGCAGCAGAAACCTGGAGACTTACAAAGAGGGTTCAGCCTAAATTGAGGACGACGCAGCGAGCAATGGAAAAAAAATGGTAGGTGTAACCTTAAGAGACAAGAAGAGAGCAGAGTGGATTAGGGGACAAACGGGGGTTAAGGATATCATAGTTGAAATAAAGAAGAGGAAATGGACGTGGGCCAGGCATGTAGCGCGTAGACAGAATAACCGCTGGTCATTAAGGGTAACTAACTGGATTCCCAGAGAAGGGAAGCGGGTTAGGGGGAGACTGAAGGTTAGGTGGGCAGATGAGATTAAGAAGTTTGCTGGTATAAATTGGCAGCAGCAAGCACAGGACCGGGTTAACTGGCGGAACATGGGAGAGGCCTTTGCCCTGCAGTGGACGTAGTCAGACTGATGATGATGATGATGATGATGATGATGATAGTGCCCAAGGTAGGAGATATACACAATGTTAGTTCTTGCCGCCCGGAGGATGGAAGTAAACAGAAGTGAGGAGATGACAGGAAAGATTGAAATATATAAAAAGACGAAGATCAGGGGAGAAAGAAATAGGAAAAGGCGACTGCCGATTTCCCCTGGGTGGGTCAGCCCAGGGGCGCCGTCTACGTGAAGCCGGGGCCAAAGGGGTGTGTTGCCTCTGCAGCTGTAATTGCGTAAAGATGTGCGCCTACGTTGTGCACTTGTTTCTGACGGCGCTTTCAAATATCTCATTTAGGTGCAAAGCCTCTTTTGCCGTGGGTCGTAAGTCACGTGTCGTCGTAGTAGCCAGTTGCATTGCGTTGCATGTCAATTAAAACGGTGTCACAGTACGTCCACGGAGTGAATGATGATGAGTGGGGCGAAGCTTCCGTCAGTCTGTGCGTGCTTACGTGCCTTCATCCCTGCGTTAGTTCGTCCATCTCTATGTGCGTCTGTGCGTTCGTATATTCGTTCGTCCCGGTGTCGGTCCGTCTGTGCGTCCGTTCTTGCGCCCTTTCCTAACGGCTATGAAATGAAATGCCCTTAAAGCTTGTATCCGCCAGCCAGTTTCGCACATGCCGACGAACTCTAGTTATGAAAATGACGACTCACATTATCTGATTGACATGATTTTTCAAGGGAAAATAGTGTCGTAGAGATACTGAAGAGGAAATTGATGATGGGTAAAATTTTTTCATTGAAGCGTTGAATACAATTGAATGCAGAATTTCGCCCATATAAGTAGATTTCTTGTGTATGGAATCTCGAAGAAAACGGATTGTGGGCAGTGCAGCGCTGCAATGAAGGGCTCGGCGAGCAATATATTTAAATGCACTGAAGGAGTATGTTCAGGATGACGAGAGCTTGTGTTATCCGAGCAGTGAGGTTATGAGATGGGCTCGCTCATATGTTGTGAAGAGGACTTGAAAAGAATCACATCCTGAGCAGACAACCTTTTCATCCTAATGTCTCCTCTCATAGCTGTAACTGAATATTCAATCGAAAGGGCGAAGTGTAACGTGCAGGCATGCGAGCAATAGAAGGATTCTCTAAAAAAAATTTTGATATTAGGTTATCCACGAGTGAAGCTGTGCATTCACCTGCGCCAGCTCGAAACAATGAGAACCAGTGGAAGTGGAAGCAAGACATGCGCTGCGGTTAACTTGCAGTGAGTTATAACGCTTGTTTTTGAAATAAAATATAGTTATCGTTCAGATGAAGCTGTGGCAATCAAAGTTTCTGTGTAAAATATGCAATTTGCTTGCTCATTGTAGTAAAACCATCCAGTCGCTTCATTTTAACAATATCAATGAAATATTTAAAAATTGATAATTTACAATTATTTCTATAAAACACGCTAAACCCGGTTCGACAGGCAATGTCTGCGTGCGAGCCATGACTTAAGGCCATAAAGGCCACATGTAGATCACCAAATAGTATGAAATGTTTTCAACAATTCTTTGCCAATCTGCTGTATGCAGTATGGTATAAGAGATGAAAACACCGTACAATATACTGTGCGTTGCAGGGTGTGGTCTGTAAAAAAAGTAGCTATTGAATCATTCAAAAACAATATTCGAAAATATGGTACGCAATCAAATTTTTCGGGGCGAAGCGTCTGAAGCTGTGGGTTCGTCAATGCATGTATGTGAACAGTTCGTAACCACCTAGTTGTATGACTCACTCAGCATGTGGCGCTATTGTGAGTGACAACCGGACGGACAGGCAGATGCACAGCCAGACCGAACCAAGAACGGACGGACGAACTTACGCTTTGCCCCACACATCATGAATGATGATGAGTGGAACGAAGCGTACATTCGTCCATGCTATGCTGTGCTCCATGGGTATGCTGGACGGACGGAAGCACAAATAAACGCTTCGCCTCCCACATCATCATTCACTCCGTGGATATGCTGTAATTTTTCTCTTTTCCTTCGACAGAACGTATTTTATATTCCTTTTTTTCCGAGTCAGCTGGCAAAAGGCACTGTTTTTAAACATTTGTGAAATACACACAATACACAGACACATCGAAAGGTAGTGTGACTTTGGTGCAAGTTCTTTAACCTATATAAATAGTCAGCGACTAGCCCCGAAAAAACTAACTCAAGGTGTTAACGCGGCTTTCATCGACGGTATCTTTCTGCTGCGAGCAACTCCAGCTGCTAATGCCACTCTAAAAATGAAGACTAGAGACTACATCTCTAAGACCTTCTTACTCCCGATAAAAAAACTGCATTTTCTTCATGTTGTTTGAGTACCACGCGTTTTGACGCAACAAACTCTGTATGCAGCCGCGCAACACTCGTTGGCTAGCCGTCGCGGCTATAGGCGGCTTGTGGCAAGGGAATCGTAATGGTGGACTCTGTAGCAGACGATGCAGTTGTCACCACCCTCCAAAGCGGTGGAGGGGGCGCGCGCATCGAGGAACCCTATTGAGCCTGTCCTCTCTAGCACACAAAGAGCGGCTGCCAAGCGCCCGCACGAGAAGCCGCCTGCTAAAGAGCATGTAACCTATCGCGCAGGCCTGTGACCATCTGCCCGGCGGCGGGCAGGTGCCGAGCGAACCCAAGATACCGGAAGAAGAACCGTCACGGACGGTCGATTAGGACTGGTGGAGCACCTTGACATAAGCTAGCATGATGTAAGGGGGAGGCGCGTAATTCGTGCAAGTTTAGAGATGTGTCTCTATGTGGGAAAACCAACTTACGGCTCGCAGCAGACAACAGGGCCTGGCAGCGAAACCACGGTGCCCATATTCCCAGCGCTTGATTCCCACAATCCCATCTCCCAAAAGACCGAGGCTAGCCCGTGAAACAGGTTGTTTGAGGCCAAATAACAAGGTCGGCTTAACCGCCAGGCGGCTGGCCAAAAGGGTAAAGTCCAATGGGCCAAAAGTGTCTCCATGAAGGCCAGGAACGAAGGGTGCCGCACAACGCAGAGAGGCGAGGTTGTTGCTTCTATTGACTCGAGTCCATGGTGGGCCCCGGTTCCACAACAGTGCCACCAAACTGCAGGATGTTGAAGAGCTTCCCCACACGAGACTTCATGCATTGCCACATGTGGAAAGAAGAGCGTAATGCTTCATGCCTGGCCAAGTAGCAGAGCGGCACAACTTTTCGAATGTCTTACAAGCACTCGCGTGTTCGGCCAACCAGGATTTATCAAAATAGCCTCGGAAGACTCGTGGGGAGCTTCTTCAGGTAAGATAAAGTGCAAGAAAACACCGCCGGTGACAAACAGGTGCGAATTCAGCGTGCCTGAAGCAATACCAGACTGCATGAACGGCAGATGGCGCCAACACCCATACTAACTGTCAATTAGCGCCCGCTCATTGGAAGCACACAAATGAATCACACAGTTGTATCTTTGGTGTTCGTGTCTGCTTTAGGTGATTCTGGCAGAAGTGACCAGATCACCCGAGGCGATCGACCTAAAAGTCACTTCACCGTCGGGATTTGCGCCTTTCGACCCATTGTAGCCAGAAGCTCAGCAATGCGTACTTGGTGCGATTGCTCGCGGTAGTAGCGGACAGACGTATCGAGCGAAAACGGTGGCACGCGACATAGGGGAGAGTCACGGCGTTTCAACTCCCTTTCCGGTAGCGCGCAATAACATTGCACTACTGTAAATAACTGCCCAGTGCACAAGGCGGCCTTGAGCTGGCACAAGCGCTTAAGCCAGGCGAGCGCCGTGGCGTCTGTTTTATCCACAAATGACACTTTGTTGACAACAGTCAAGCTTCCAGTGAACAGAATCTCGAGTGTTACAAATGGTTTTAAGGCACCCGAAGGGAGGACCCTGTATCCAACATTTTTAGATACTTTGCCTGTATCCACCACTTGGCATCTAAATCACGAGGTGAGAAAGTCGCGGCCAAGAATCACGGGCGCGTAAAAACCCAGGAAATGCAGACTGAGGGCACAAGCTATTCTCCCAACGCCTATCCAACTGCAAAGCGCTGCATGAAACAGCAAGCTTGCTCGCGAGATGGAAGGCAGTTTTCCCTGGAGCGGCGCCGTAGTTGTGTACCGCGGCAAGTGCTCTGAGGCCGGCACTGCCATTGGAGGGTCGCGCATCTTTTCTCCGCTATGCGCCAGTCCTAAAGAGGTCAGAAACAGCACACAAAAAAAGCGTTTCCACACCAACAACTGCACGATCCCTCATGAGATGGTCGAACGGAACAATGGCGGAGCACGGTGGCCCGCGATCGCAAAGCGTCGCCTAAGCGCACCCGATGAATACGACCGTCGAAATACGCGGCGTCGCCTACGCGAGCCGAATTGTGGACAAAGTGAACCCTGTAGGCTCGTGACAAACTCGGGCAATGATCGTCTAAACGCCAGCACCAAGTGGCCTCGACGCCGTGTGTCACTGTCATCCAAAACAGCGACTCGAACAATTGTGGGGGAGTCTCTGTGTGACCCTCCATGATACCAAACCTCCGGCGCGTGCGTGGCGGATCTTTTCGGCGGTTCTCTGCTTGGCAGGTAGAGCACAGCAGGTGGTCTAAAATCTGGACATCTCCACATCTACTATAGGAAGGCGAGGAGATCTGACCTTTGGCATGTAGTCTGGTGGCTGTCTATACTGAGCCTGTGCACAGTCAGAGAAGTGTGGAGCAGTCTCAGCGCGAGAGACCTCTCTGTGGAAGGAGCATGCACGAGAGACCTCTTTGTGGAAGGAGCACAGCGGTTGGTCGCAGCTCAGGCATCTGGATGAACGGTAGTCAGCAGCAACTTGAGTCGCTGCCTCGTGCAGTCCGATACAGCTACTGCACTCCTGGGTGATGGGCTTTTCTTGCAAGATTATCCGCTTTCTCATTACCGGCGGTTCCCACATGTGAGGGAAGGCAAAGAAGGAATACAGGTACTCCTGCGACAGCGAGGGCTGCAAATTAGGTTATCAGGAAGCAGGCTGTGAGTCCTTGGGGTTGGACGTCAGCCAGGTACCTAAGACCTGGCTTGAAGTCGCAGAGGATTGCCACCAGTAACACGGGGGTTTTTTGCTATGATGTCCGCAGCCAGGTTCAGGCTCGCCAGTTCAGCTGCAATGGAGCTCGCCTTGAGTGGTATTCTGCACTATCAGGTGATTCCGGTGGCCGGGATAGTGCATGCTGCTGCCGCTGACCCATCCAAGAGAACTGAACTACCCATGAAGGCGAGCAGCTTGCTGGAGTGCCACCGCTGGTGAGTGGCGCTTGGATGTCTTGTAGAAGGAGGTATGTACTTCTGGCGGGGGTTGGTGTAGTGGAGGAGTTAGGACTGGTCCGGGCCTTTCCATGATGACTTCCTCGCACAGCTTGCATATGACCTTCATATTGCTGGTTGTGCAGTCGGCTCAGCAGGGCCTCACTGTCCGGGACTCAGTGGAGATGGTCTGTGTGGCCTAGGGCTTGGTACAGCATGACGAGCTAAAGTGGCCATTCACCTGTTTCCACAAGAGTAGTAGCGATTGCTGATGCCTTGAGAAGTCCCAGGATGTTCCTCACCGCCTGCCTGTAGAGTCCCTCGAACAGACGTTGTCAGGCTGGGGTCAAATGGGCCAAAGGTAGGGCGTAGATGAATATGGAGGTCGCTGCCGCCCGGTTCAATTGGAGGGCCCACTTGAGCATGCAGCCTTGCCCCATCTAGATTCGAGCCACCGCTCTCTGGACTCGGCGGACCTTGGTGGAGATGGCCTTGTCCGCAGGGATCCAGGTAAGACGGTGGTCTATGATGAGGCCTAAGTAGGTCACTTCCTTTTGCCATGGGTTTTTGGTATTGCCAATGTGGCGCTGTTGCACCCAGGAGCATGCCGCTGCGCGGTAGTGGACGAGTAGCGCCACAGTCTTGTTAGGAGAGACCCTCAGTCTCTCCTAACAGACCCTCAGGAGAGACCCTCACTTAGGAAAGCAGCGACCGCATCCAGGAACTTTTGCAGAGCACTTCAGACAGCGGCCAAGAATTTTCTTGGTGCGCGTACCCAGAGTGCCATCTCGTCTGCGTAGATGAAGCAACAGAGTGGAAACTGGTTGGGAGTCGGTAGTTCTGCTGCTAATCCCACTAGGACCATGTTAAACAGCAGGGGGCTCAGGACTGATCCCTGTAGTACTCGCGTGGTGATTTCTCTGGGGTTGCTGTGAACCTTGCCCACTCGAACCCGGAAAGATCGACCACTCAGGAATGTCGTCACAAAGGATCACAGGCAGACCGTGATGCTGATGTTGTCCAGGGCAGCCTCCACATTTGCGTGTGGTAACAGGTCGAAAGTTCTCTGCACGTGTATTAGAAGAATCATCATCGCAACGTCTCCGTTCCACCAGGCATCTTCAAGGGAGGCGACCACATCAGCGATGGAGTCCCCTGTGCTGCAATGTCTTTGGAAGCCGGTCTGTGGCTCAGCGAAGAAGTGCATCTGGGCTGTGATCCACTCTAGTCGTTGAAGATCAACCCTCTCCATCAGCTTACCTGTAGATGAGGTCAACGATACAGGTTTGTAGGAGCTGATGCTTGTTGCTGTCTTTCCTTGCTTGAGTAGCTGGATGACAATCGCCGTCAAGCAAGTGTCTGGCAGGACGCCGGTACGCCATATTGAGTTGAACTGATGCACCAGCCTCTCACATCGGGGTTAGGCGAGGCTGCGCAGCATTCGCCCAATGATGTCATTTGCCTCTGGTGCACTTCATCGGCTTGTGCATGCCAGTGTGCTCTCGAGCTCGTGGAGTGTGATGTGTTTGTTACACAGTTGGGCCATCTGCTCTGCCACCCAATCCTTATGATGCCAGAAGGGTATCCGTTTTCTAGGGACAGCCGTAGGTGTGTGCAGCTGAAGGTTGTTCATAGGTCTAACTGAAAAATGGTCAGCCAGTAATTCCACAAGTGCTTTCACGCTGAGGCACAGGAGCACTTCCGCTGACAGGACTTGTCGTACAGCCTGTGGGACTGTCAGTAAAGACTGGAGGAGGCGCCAGGCTCGTGCCGCGTTTGGGTTGAGACTTATTGTAGAGCAGACGCTTTGCCAGCTCCAACGCCTGCGGCGAAGAGCATGTCTGCAGACAGCGTACAATCGCCGGTGTGCCTTCCAAAGTACAGTGAGTAGAGTAAGTGTTTCGTTCTGCTCTAGTTGACGCCAAGCAGCTTTCAGTCTGAGGTAGCAAATGCCCGGTACTGAGTTTTCATTTGGCATGGTGGTGTTGATAGTTGTAGTCTTGGCGTTCTCTGCTATCTGCTGCAAGATGTCATTGGCCGCACTTGGTCGATCCATCAGGCTTCTTAACTGCACCCAGTTGGTTGTGTTGCTCAGTCCTGACGGGGGTTCTCTGCCCTGCAAGGGTGATAGGAGTAGGGGCAGATGATCGAACTCCCAGCTGTCAGGTAGGGCTCTCCAATAGTAGTGACAGTGCTCCTTGGCCAAGCTCAAGTCAATCGCTGTCTCTGTGCTGTTGGCTCCGCGTCGCATGAACGTGTTTACATCGGTGTTGAGCAACTGCCGTCCAAGTGGGGCAAAAACGCCGTGTAGCCCCTTGCCTCATAGACTGCAGTGCTGGCTTTCCCAAGAGCTATGATCTGCATTCACATCACCAAAAGCACATAGTCCCTACCGAGATGACTAGCCAGCTGTAGGAGGCAGGAAGGGTCCCAGTGATGTCGGGTCCGGACGTATAGACTGGCCACTATGGTGTCCACCTCTTTTGTGCGAACCCGAACTGCACAAGACTCAAAGGGCCCCTGACAGGGTCGGAGATGTTTAGTTCGGCTTGGGCAAGTTCTCGTCCGACGTATACCGCACATATTGACCTCCCTTGTGAGTGGCTGTCATCCGAACATGGGGCAGCTTGACAGGTCTCCAGTGTACAGGAAGTCCTGCTGACGTAACCCACATAGCCTGGAGGACCAATCTCCTGGGCAGAGGCATACACCTCCTGAAGGGCTAATAATACATTGTAGTCAATCCACAGGAGGTTCTCTTTTAATTCATCGTGCTGTGGTTTTGTCAGTGAATGTTCCATTGGAGAACACTTGGGTGGATGTGGTAGATCCTTCTAGTGAAAGGACTAGCCATGCTGTGATGTGGTGTTCTGCAAATCGCTGCCTGAAGGCAAAAGGCGTGTAGTGGGTGTTTAGTGGGAAGTCTGACTGCGGCAAACTGCATGTCTTGTAGAAGGATTTCCACCAGGCTTCAGGTTGCCGTATTTACAACAGGTCCTGAGGCTCTCGAGGTCACTTCATTCTCATTCATGGAAGGGGCAGCAGGTCCTGCAGGAGTCTTGGAAGACTGCACCAATGGGGGAGCTGCAGGTTCATGAGCAGCAGGGATTGCAGCCTGTTGCGCTTGTCCCGTGTTCTGGGAAGCAGGGGGGTTTCACTGGAGGAAAGCTGGTTTCGTGTTTACTACCATGCAGCTCCAGGTGCTTTGACCTGCTCCTACTCCTCTCTCACTGCCGCGCAAACCCCCTTTTGAGATAGCGCTGCGATCTTCTGGTTTCCCACCTACACCATGAATGTAGCAAGTGCTGATCCGGGGGTCAGAGGGTTTGCGGGCAGTCACAGGGATTCCCCGTTGTTCAGTGATATCCATTAGTTGCTGCAGGCACTCTTGTGTTGTCGCGTTCGCTGTCACAACAATCCTCCTGTGGTTCCCCCGAATGGCAGACACTCCAGGTCAGGACGCGAGTGGCTAAGCAAGGGTTAGGCGAGGACAGGTCTTGAAATATCCTCCAGCAGCCGAGGGTCTGTACAGGACGGTCCCTACAACTGCAGGCTCGACTGATAGAGCAGCTGCTGTGATGATTCTGGCTGGCCTGCGTCCTGCTTTTGACATGACGTACTGGAAGCCCTGGTGGTCCTCAGGCTGGTTTGCGGGAGGGTTGAGGGCAGTAGGTGTCCGTGCAGTAGGAGAGTTTCTACTCGGTGGGTTGACCGGACGAGTCTGCGAACCCTCTGGTGATGAAAAAGAGACAGTAGGAACTCGGGCAGGTACGCGCTTTACTGCTTGTTCCTTTTGGTTTGAATGCGAGGCATTTCTTAGCGAACTTCGGCGACTTTGAGCGTACCCATCTATCTACCTATGTATCTAGCTGCCTACGACTTTTAGCTCTCCTGGCCGTTTTGATAATGGTAACGATAGCAAACCTGGTATGACATAACATGACTGTAAGAACATGTTTGACTGGTCGTAACATGAAATCATGACATGTATGTTACAAATGTCATGATTTACAATTCATGGTCCTGCAGCTCTTGCCGTGGTTTAGTTCACATAGCATGTTGCCAAACTGGTATGGTATGACATGATTGCATGGCGAACACAAGTGACTGGCCCTAAAATGAAAATCTTGACATGCATGTCATGTAACATCACTACATGCACACTCATGATGCGCTGGCGGCCGTTTCGCTACATTAAATTATACCAGATTGGGTACTACGGGACGTGAATGGATGACAAAGGTATGATATTCGTGGAAAATGATAAACATGAGATGCGTGTCTTGTAACAACATGACTGCATGCTGCGCTCATGATGCGCGCTCGCGGTCATTTCGCTAGATGACATGTACCAAACTCGGTATTACGTGATGAGAACGGACGACAGAGGTAAATGACACATCCAAACATAATAATAGCGACATACGTGTCATGTACAACATAACTACATGCCACACATGATGCGCTCGCGGCCGTTTCACTAGCTTCACATATGCCAACATAGGTATTACTTGACGCCAATAAATGACGAAGGTATGTGATTCGTACAAGCATAATAATCATAAGATGCGTGTCATGTGAGAACATGACTACATGCCACAGCCAAGACGACAACACATATCGACATGACGTGCTGCGCGTGCTCATTGGAGTTCACTTCGTCACGTCATGCAGGGGTTGCCAGGCACCAGTTCTGCCATACACTTGCAAGCGCGTGCCGCGCTGCTTTGTCGCATGCGCGTTTCAGCGTGTTCGGCGTCGCTCCATCACAAAAAAAAGGGAGACGCAGTGTAGTCTGGGTAACGCATCGGCATAATGTTACTGTATGGCATAAGCGCGAAATGCAGCATATCGCATTATGCGCCGGTTGTCGTCGGGCCGCGCCGACGGACACCGGTCGCGCCTGGCATCAGTCTAAAGAGTGCTCTTGTTTTGCTAACGTAGCGTCGCTGTGCCCAGCGAGCGCACGCGTCAACGACACATTGGAGTATATTGGGCCCTCCAGATGCGGTCGCGGCCGTTTTGATAGCTACACATATACCAAATTTGGTGTTACGTGACGTCAAGGGATGACGAAATATATGACCTGTGCAAACATTATAATCTTAACACGCGTGCCATGTAAGAACATGAGAACGTATCATGCTCATAGCATGCTCGCGGTCATTTCGCTAGCTCCACATATACTAAATTTGGTAGTAAGTGAATGACGTGAATAGATGACGAAGGTAAATGACACAACCAAACATGACAATCATGAAACGGGAGTCATGTACGGCGTCATGTACTTCCACCTGGTAACGTCGTGCTAATTTTAAAGTGACAAATCATTTCTCATTCATGCTTCTCATATCATCGATTCCCACTGTAAGTGGGATCTGCCTTCTTTTTGCGAGGGTTAGCGGGAGCAGAGAGAGGTGCCTTAGTCTTGAGGAATGCAACGTTTGGTGGAGGAGAGGTAGACTCTTCATGCATTATTCCTTCAGCATCGTCAATAGGCTTGTTTGTCGAGGCAGCATCAGGAGCATGGGGTTTTGTAGCTGCTTCATTACAGGTTTCATCAGCACTGTCAGTGGTCTGCTCAGGGTTCACTTCAGAGTTACCATGTGGAGGTGCACTTTAGATTAAGGTCGTGCGCCCGGGTCGTTTTTTTTCAGCTGATCGTGCTGCGTCAACCCCGCGCTACAACGGGGGATGCTACACTTTCCCTAGCTGTGTCGGCACAAGATATATTGTTCAGACTCATATACATCTGACGAATAAACGTCCCAACGCTGCCTAATTGGGGCACGTCAGATATGCTATTGCTATGTACGCCTGGAACGCTGCTTTATCGACGCAGATGGAGCGAATTAAGCACGACTTGCGCGTACCTGTAAATGGGACCCGACTGACGAGCCACCGTCGCTTGCAGAACCCAACTCACAATAAGCACAAACGACCGAAATTCCAAATAATAATTGTTTATTGTTTCTCAGCTCAAGAGCGCCGTATAACAAAAAATTGGGCGAATAAGAATAAAATGGCATAATATGTCTCCCTACGTGCTCATCACAATATATTTAAACTGGGTATCAGCGAGCATTTACCTCCATTAATTAGAGAAAAGGGTCTTTCACGTTGAGACAGGCGTTGATTGATCTCCACCAAAGCCAGGTGAGGTGAGACAGTATAAATGAGATAGTCGTTTTGTTGCTGTTGCGATCGAGACAGCGCTTGGCTTTTTGCCATTCACTCACGATTCTTTGCGAGTCGGAACTTGTCATAGGATCAACGAAGTTGACGCCGGTTCACGGTGTGCCAGTCCAAGTTTATCCGGTGTTCCGTTCGCATCCCCCGCAAGGGTGCCTGCGCAAGTAGGCGTTTGGTGTGTAGCGACACCACGGACCCGAGCTAACGGGGGAGTTTTGACTCCCTCCCACGCCTAGCCGTGCGTGGATTTGCCGTGTCCGGGGAAAAGGGGATCCTGGGGGTTGAGCTGACGCTGGGTGATGGGACCTTTGGCTTCTCGGCAGAGGCAACACACCCCTTTGTCCCCGGCTTCACGTAGACGGCACCCCTGGGCTGACCCACCCAGGGGAAATCGGCAGTCGCCTTTTTCTATCTCTCTCTCCCTACAACTTCGTCTTTTGTTCTCACTTTACATCTTTCTTGTATTCTCCTCACTTCATTTTACTTCCAATTTTTCCTGGCGGCAAGGCTTAACCTAGTGTAAATATCCAACCTTGGGTAGATATATTAGGTTATAGCGGCCATGTACGGCTAGTGCCTGCGCCTCCTTCGCGTCTCGCAGCGTCCCCTTGTTGGGCTCGGCGGTGGGTGGCTGGCATGGCCGCCGAATGAGCTACCAAATTTATGAGAACTCCTAGCTCTCTCACAAGCAATCGCCCCTCCAAGAGGTGCGCACCGATGCAATTTTTGAATTTCTTCCAAACAAGAAAGATAACTTCCCGAAATACCACATCATCCACTGTTAAAGTAAAGAAAAGAAACCTAGAAGCATTTCACCTTTCCTTGTGTCCAAATGCCTTATAGAAGCGCTGAGCTCAGGCTACAAGGCCACAAAGACCGCCAGTGGTGACCTGTTACTCTAAATAAAAGACAACGGACAGTACCAGAGACTGCATAAACTTACAGCATTTGGGGATCAGCCTATCACAATCACACCGCATCGAACAGTGAACACCGTGAAGGGTGTTGTATCAGATGGAGACCTGATGGACCTCACTGATGATGAACTTCTAACAGGCTGGAAAGAGGAAAATGTCATTCAGGGGCAGTGTATGAAAATAAGAAGAGAAAATGAAGAAATCGCTACGAAGCACATCATACTCACTTTCGCATCTAGCACTCTCCCCAGGGAAATAGCAACAGGATATCTCAAACTGCCAGTTAGACCATACATACCCAAACCGCGGCGCTGCTTTAAGTGTCAGAGGTTCGGGCACGGCTCCCAGAGCTGCTGAGGACAGCTTACCTGCGCGAAATGCGGCACCAAAGGTCATACCGCTGACGATGACTGTCAGCTACAAGTCCACTGCGCAAACTGTGAGGGTGATCATCCTGCATATTCCAGGTCATGCGTGGCCTGCAAAATGGAAAAAGAAATTATTATACAAAGTTTAATTGAACATAAGCTTCCGTGAAGCGCGGCAGCGCGTTTCCCCGCATTTTGCTGGGAACACATCGTATGCCGAAGTGGTGCGAGGGGGGTCAGCACCACTTCGGTTTTCGGCAATGCCTTGGACCACGCCCAGCGTGACGAGGCAAACGCCACAAGCCCCCATGGGGGGAGCAGCCTGGGCTGCCCCACCCTCCTTGAATACAGCCCCACCGAAGGCCCCTGTGAACTGCTGGCAGCAGCCAGGGCACCACACAAACTAAAGAGGTCCCCTCGACCTCCAGCCTGGTGGGGTTTAAGGCTCCGTCTGTCATGACGAAGCCTACAACGAAAACAACATTGTCTGTCGTCTCTCCTGAGGCGATGGACACATCAACTGCACCGGCGCAGACTGCGCCAAAGGAGCGGCGGGGTTCCCTCGACCGCTCTAAAACAGACAAAACAGTAATTACAGGGCCTTCTAAAGGCTCTGTAAGATAAGTCACTTCTCTCTTTAGACACCAGCCACACTCATTTCGTACACACAGCACTTCTTTACTCCCATAATGGAGACACAAATTATACAGTGGAACGTCAGTGGACTACTTGGAAACCTCGACGATGTCCAAGAACTTCTACACAAACATTCTCCAAAAGTGCTGTTTGTACAGGAAACACACTTAAAATCTAAGAATACAAATTTTTTGCGTCAATATGTTGTCTTCCGAAAGGACAGAGATGATGCTGTGGCGTCATCTGGTGGTGTAGCCATTATTGTTAATCGAGGAGCATGTAGTCATCTACCACTACTAACATCCTTAGATGCAGTGGCTGTTCGAACAGTTCTATTGAATGAGCTCGTCACCATCTGCTCTCTATACATACCGCCGCAACACCACCTGGAAAAACATGATTTCCAGTCTTTAATAGATGAGTTACCAGAACGTTATCTGGTTCTAGGGGACCTCAATGCGCACAGTGGTTTATGGGGTGACTGTCGATGTGATGCACCAGGTCGTCTCATCGAACAGTTCCTCTTTTCATCAGGTGCTTGTCTGTTGAATAGGAAAGAGGCAAAATATTATAACCTTGCAAACAACACTTACTCCTCCATAGATTTCAGTATCGCATCTCCTTCACTTGTACCATTACTTCAGTGGAAAGTCATAAATAATCCATACGGAAGTGACCATTTTCCTTTAGTTTTGAGTACACCAATAATATATGAATGTCCACCACATGTTCCCAAATGGCTGGTAAACAAAGCCGACTGGGAACAATTTCAAAAAATTACACACTTAAGTTGGACCGACATATGCGGATTAGGCATAGATGAAGCTGTGCATTATTTCACAGCTTTTCTTACTGACGCAGCAGCCAAGTGAATTCCACAAACATCTGGACTGCCCGGCAAACGACACGTTCCGTGGTGGAACACTGAGTGTCAGAATGCGCGAAAAGAACAGAACAGGACATGGAGGTTGCTTCGGAACTCGCCGACAGCGGGAAACCTTGAGAGCTTTAAGAAAATAAAATCTCGAGCCAGGAGAACGCGTCGGCAGGCCAGAAGGGAAAGCTGGCACAAGTTTGTATCAGGGATAAATTCATATACACAAGAGGCTAAAGTCTGGGACATGATTCGTTGGGTAGCAGGAAGACAAGTACACTGACTCCCACTCGTAAACACACAGGGTGACAGCCTGAAGGTCAGACGAACTTCTTCGGTGCTCACTACGTGCAAGTGTCTAGCTATTCACACTATACTGAAGTTTTCCAAAGATATAAAGCAAGGATAGAAAAGCAGAACTAGAATACAAGTGCACAAAACACGAGGCATACAACCAACTTTTCAACTTAGCTGAGCTACAAACATCACTAAACTCTAGCAGTAATTCTGCGCCAGGCTATGACCGTGTCACGTATGAAAGGTTGAAAAACCTGCCGCTTAAAACGCGAAAACCTTTACTCTCTCTATAAAATGCAACATGGCTTTCTGGCATCATCCCTGCTTTCTGGAAAGAGGCTATCGTTATCCCTATTTTGAAGCAGGGCAAGGACCCTTCCTCAGTTTCAAGTTATAGGCCCATTGCACTAACCAGCTGTCTTTGTAAACTTTTTGAAAAGATGATAAACCGCTGACTTTTAAATTTCCTTGAAACACACAATCTGCTTGACCAGTTCCAGTGTGTGTTTCGAGAGGGTAGATCCACCACCGACCATCTGGTGCGTATCGAGGCACAGATTCGAGACGCTTTTGTCCATAAACAATACTTCCTCTCAGTGTTTCTCGATATCGAAAAAGCTTACGACACAACATGGCGTTTTGGCATATTAAGAGACTTGTCTCACCTTGGTGTGCACGGTGGAATGCCATAATCGAGAGTTACTTGTCCAATCGAAAATTCCGTGTTCGTGTGGGCAGTATTCTCTTCCAAACATTTGTGCAAGAAGCGGGAGTACCGCAAGGCGGTGTACTTAGTTGTACACTGTTTATTATTAAAATGAATTCCTTGCACCTGTCCATCCCCCGCAACATGTTCTATTCCACATATCTCGATGGCGTCCAGCTTGGCTTTAAGTCATGCAACCTAGCAATGTGTGAGCGGCAGGTTCAGTTAGGTTTAAACAAGCTCTCCAAATGGGCAGAGGAAAACGGATTCCAGCTGAACCCAGAAAAAAGCACGTGTGTCTTGTTCTCCCGAAAGAGAGGCGTGCACTCAGAACCTGACATTGAACTGAACGGTCAACGTCTGTCTGTCAATGTGGAGCATAAATTCTTAGGCTTATTCTTGGACAACAAGTTGACATTCGTACCACACATCAAGTGTTTAAAAACAAAATGTCTAAAAGCCATGAATGTTATAAAAGTGTTGTCACGTACTACGTGGGGTAGTGACAGGCAATGTCTCATGAACCTTTATAAAAGCCTGATTCGCACCCGCTTAGATTATGGGGCCGTTGTTTATCAGTTTGCGACTCAAAGTGCTTTGAAGATGCTAGATCCCGTGCACCATTTGGGCATCCGCCTTTTAACGGGTGCTTTTCGCACCAGCCCTGTAGAAAGCCTTTACGTTGAGTCAAATGAATGGTCGCTTTATCTACAAAGAACTTAAATTATCTGTGTATATTTTCTTAAGGTGAAAGCAGACAAGAAGCACCCTTCCTACTCCACTATTAATGATTTGTCGAGCTCTATTCTGTTTCAAAACAGGCCTTCGATGAGACAGCCCTTCTCAGTTCGCCTGAAGGGTCTAGCTGAGGAAACTGGAGTGTCACTTCAACAAGGTTTAATGGCTCCTGTAGTATACCCGCCACCGTGACAGTGGCAGAATATATACTGCGATGTGTCCTTCCAAGAAGTTGCAAAACATGCACCTATTGCCATTATCGGAAACTACTTCCTGGAACTTCAACACAAATACACACGTCCTGAGTTCTTTACAGATGCCTCCAAGTCTAAGTCCTCTGTATCCTAAGCTGCTGTCGGTCCATCCTTTTCGGATGCTGGCCCTCTACATCCAGGCACAGTATGTTCACAGCGGAAGCTTACGTGATACTTGTGGCGGCTAAACACATCAAGCAATCACAAATACAAAAAGTAATAATTTATACGGACTCCCTCAGTGTGGTAACGGCTCTGCACAATCTTAAAAAACAAAAAAAACCCTATCCTCGTCTCACTTTCCTCTATTTTATGCACACTCTACACACTTATACAACATGTTGTAGTGTGCTGGGTGCCAGGGCACCGTGAGATCCAAGGCAACGTGATGGCGGATCAGCTTGCTGCATTTGTCCACAAAAGCGCTGCAACTACACCCGTACCAATCCCGGCCCTTGATCTTAAGCCGTTTCTCAAACGAAAGCTCAGGGACTACTGGCAGAGCAAGTGGGATAGACACACGCAAATCAAGCTACACCTTATCAAGCCACACCTAGGCCATTGGCCACCAGTATCCTCTAACTTGGCCTCTAACTATGTAGGTACATCAAGAATAACAAAGGTGACAAAGGACACCCCTGCCTAAACCCCCGTTTTATCTCTGTGAGCTTTGATACCTGTTTTTTGTATTTTATAACTACGTTTTTACATTAAAAGACTAGTGACTCCATCGTGCACACCTAGTTTGTCCAGTGTTCCCCACAAATCCTATTGAACAACGCTATCATACACTCCATTGATATCTGAAATTGCTAGCCACAAAGGTCTGTCTTCCTTTTCTGCTATTTCGATGCACTGCGTCAGTGAGAACGGATTGGTTTCCAACCTCCTGTGTTTCCGATAACCTATCTGCAGTTCCCCTTGCACACTCTCATCCTCTATTCATGCCTGCAGTCTTTCCTTTATAATCTGCATCGCCAGCCTGTTCACCCCTGATGTCACTGTTATGGGGCGGTAGTTGTTTATGTCAGCTTTGTCCCCCTTTCCTTTATAAATCATGCTCATCCTGCTAAGTTTTCACCCCTCGCGGACTTCACCATCAATTATTGTTTTGCTTGCTGCCTCTGTCGGCCTGCTGAGACTTGAGACACAATGCATTTATCAGCATAATTGGGATGCTATCCGGGCCTGTTGATGTTCTACTAGTAACCTTCTACTCAGCCATTTTCTGCTATCGTTGTGAAAAAATAGGCACTGCGCCACTTTATTCATTCTTGTCTATTAAGGGGCATAGGGCACTTTTTTGTTAAAGATTTACTGTCACCCTTTCTGGGGTGACAGAAAATACGTGAGCACTGTCACAGCCAGTGCTCACGTACGTAGTGCACTGTGGCACGCCGCGGAGAACTTTTGCCGCAACTTTCTGGACTGCGTTGTCTGCATAAGTTCTCACACATAAAGCCAGAGCAAAACAACGATGCTTGAAAATGAAAACACTACAAAGTCACGGTAAAAATAACGCATGCAACCGCCAGCTTCCCTTCGCCAGAACGAGGCGAAATCTCGTGATGGAGCCATGCACGTCACAGCGATTTCAGCGCTTGCGGCTTCAGTGGTGGGCCTCGCGTCCAATATGTTAGAAGAACTAGACGACCAACCCTTGGTATACTTGATGGTGCAGCAAGCAATAAAGGAATGGCTGGCGCGGGGTGACTTGGAGATCGAAAATACAGAGACTAGAGGCATTTACAAAATTGTCAATCATAGATTCTTGGCTCTCTAACGTAGTTGAACATGGTGTAAATAAACATCTTGTATGAAATAGAAACCAAATGTCAGCAAACTTTTCAATCGAATACTTTTTAACATACTCTGCCTGTCATGAAAATTGTGGTTCATGTCAAACATCAGTTGACAAAAAATTAGAGCTCACTCAAACTCACTCGAACATACTTTTCCTGGAGCTCATTCCAGCCCACCGAAATTTTCTTCAAGCGGACTCTCTCGGACTCAAGCTCCCTAAAACATTACTGAACCTTATTCACTCAGGCAGATGGCTTTTTGGAGCGTGAGAAAGTCTCGACTAAGTCGACTCATAAGTTAGTTGCTGACCAAAGGTGTACAATTAAGAAGACGACCATAGAGCGCCCTAACCTAAAAGGCTATATTACATCGATCGATCAGATAGATACGTACACAGACCAACAGACAGGCACATATGAATGAGGTGCGTTTAGTTCACTAAAAATGCTCTGCTTTAATGAGCAAATGACGACCAGGAGCTCAACCTTTAAGGGCAATGTCACTTTGAGCCTCCAGCTTTTGTAGTTATATGAATAGATAGAAATCACTTATGAGACAAACGAAACTGCTGTACTACCACACGTATCCAAGCGATAGCCAACACACTGCCCTAAACAAGCCTTGGAATGCAAACCACAGGTCTACCGCACGAGAAAACAGGAATTCCTAGTTATCGCAGAACAACAGCACTTACCAAGCCAAAAAAGAACGATTGGAAAACTGTTGTGTTTTCGAAACACCCAACACATCTGTAGAGATCTTGTGTAGAATCTGCTGCCATGTATTATACGCCGAGCGCACTTCTGTCACGTCAAAGGCTAGGGCGCTCCGCCTGAGCAGACACGGATTGTTCATAATACTCTTTTGTGGCTGATAGGGGCGCCACTGCACTCACATTTTCGTGTGCCTTGTTCCTGAGACTTAGGAAACTGGGATCCTAAAAATGTGTGGAGGAAATTACCCTACATATTATTTGACAAGGAGTGTCCGTATTAACGTGTGGTGGTTGATAGACACAGCAGTGCCAACATATTTTCGTGTGCCATGTTGCTGACACACGAGGAAACGGCGATGCTAAAAAAATATTTGAACGAAATTTACCTCTGATTTGTGGGGTTTAACGTCCCAAAAACAAAATTTACCTCTATGTTATTTGATTACGTCGTGGCTGACATGAATGGCCAGATCTGTTGCTCATTTCGCTGCTTACAAATAAATGCGTGTTTATGTTCGCCGTTCTCTACAGACGTTTTGGGACAGCATAGGCACTTATCACAGCACGTTCTTTCATGCCATGCCAGAGTGAAACAGTTTTTGCACCATGTTGTTTGAGGCACAGACAAACCAGCCTTGTGCTCGAGCTTCAAAGCTCCATTTTTTGCTACTCATTCTTTGCTCCTCTACTGTGACAGCATTTCTTTGTCGATTACATTGCGATAACAATTACATGTTAGCCACGTAGTTATGTCATCTATTCTTAGATGACATGACTATATAGTAACTATAAGCAGCATGTTCGTGCTCGAACATGCTGCTTATAGTTACTTTTTTATTGTGGAGTTTAATAAGATAACCTTTAGTGGTGTGGTTTGTACACATATTGTTTACCTATGCATACTTTTCAAGCATTCTATGTGCTCTTTCACAAGCGCGGCTAATTTCAGAAGCGTGACATGGTGCCACGACCCTCCCCTCTGGTATTATTTCTTGATACCTCAAGAAGAGCACATATGTTATGTCAAGTGCTGATCTTCCTTCATAAAAGATATTGTATCGACTTTTGTGTGCCGTGAAATCCTAATTGATGTCTCAAGTGTGTCAACACTGTTCGAAACAGAAAGAATGCTGCTCCGGCAAATTTGTTACACTTGAATGTGGGTGCGCTCCCTCTGTTTACCAACAAAGGCGGTTGCGCAAATGTTCAGTAGGCGATACACAACTGCCTTGCTGCAAATGGCGTGTAATTGTAAGGTGCAAGTAATCCTCAAAAAAGATTATTTGAACACAAATATTTTAGACCTACTGCGCTGTTCACGAGCACATGCCATCCGAAAGGGTATTTATTAAAATATCAGCCAATAAGAACCTACTTTATGAATAAGCTTTCATGTTCTTTATTCCCGCACAGAAGACTAAATGTTTTAAAAAGTATTTGTGTGTTAAGGATATACATATATAGCATACGTTGATGACTGCACCTGAAAAGCATTCTTTAATTTAGGTATAAAGTTAGTGTAAAAAGTTTCATATCAAATTTGATGTGCAATAAACTAGAGGGGCTATTTTGTGAGCGTTCTGTTTAGAACGGCGCAAAGATCAATTCAAAGAATGAAAAGTAGCCACACTAGATTGATCGAAGCTATTTTGATGCTCAAGACATGATTGATTTGATTGATATGTGGAGTTTCACGTCCCAAAACCACCATATAATTATGAGAGACGCCGTAGTGGAGGGCTTCGGAAATTTTTACCACCTGGGGTTTTTTTAACGTGCACCCAAATCTGAGCGCACGGGCCTACAACCTTTTCGCCTCCTTCAAACATGCAGCCGCCGAAACCGGGATTTGATCCCACGACTCTCGGGTCAGCTACCTTAGCCACTAGAACACCACGGTGGAGCAGTCAAGACATGAGAATAACCATGAAATGTGCATACAACGAGGGGAGGCTGCATTGTGTCAATAAAATTGAGACGAAACAGCATACCAACAACGAGAATTCGATTGAAATGAAGTGCTTGCGCCCAAAAAATCGAATCAGACTGTTTTGCACATGGCTTACCATAATCCTGCTTCAAAAATCACAACAAAACGACTACTCAAAATCGCGACACTACTTAGCGTCTAGTCAAGACACAAATAAATGGATAAAGCCGTCCCGGTCTGCAATCTCAAGCTTTGAAGAACAATACATGGCAATATTGATGTTGAGCTGTATTATTTTATATTTCTTCATGTCTTCAAAGCATTTCTGAACTCTCTTAGGTTGCCTACTGGCTGTTTGCTCTCTTTTGTTCTTCCATTCTATCTTCTCCCCATTCTGAATAGAACGATTACAAATTTACCCCCCACATTGACATAGGCTGTTTCTAGTAAATTACGATTTGCAATAATGTAACAGAGCTTCCTTACACCAGCTGTGTCATGCTAAATCTTCTTCTCAAACGCCCTCCACTCTAAGGCAAAAGGGTGTTAAAAGGGTGTGTGGTTTGTCCTTCTGGGGACTAATGGTGCTGCCATAGCCATTAATACCTTTAGGGATTAACGCCACCGGGTCTAACATTTAGTCCTCACATTTAGACCTTACTAAACATTAGTCGCACAATTCAACTGAAAGGACTAACATTTAGTCCTCACATTTGCACCTTATAGGGCAACTGTTAAACCCCACATCTGCACCTTACCGGGCAACCGTTATTCCTCACAGTTGGACTTCGCCAGACAAACAGTTGCTCGACTGAAGTACTCCAATCGGATGAACTTTTTATCCCCAGTTCAAACATTGTTTTTTGTTTATTTTCCGCCACGCCTATTACTTTTTCCCCCTGTTTTTCTGCGCAGTGAGCAACAAATGGCGCAGAAATGAACTTGCGAAAATGTAGTTAGGCACACATTTGTAACTGCTTTCGCTGTCACGGCAACAACGAAAGACAAAAGTGAGATACCGAAATCTTTCATTTTTCTACATACGCATGCAGTTTCTCCAATCTTTTAAGTGAATTCATGGTAAGTTGTACAAGTTCAGTCTCGTTGACACATCTTGTTCACACCTTGTGCAACTCCTCCGACGGAAGCGATAGATGATAGACATTGCAGATGCCAGTGCATGCACCCTTCTGCCTGTTGCGTTCCCACGGCTGTTTGTGCAATAAGATAGTTAAAATAGTGACACACAAGTGACTGAAAAAGAAGATGCACACATATGACAAGTACGTGCAAGTTAACATAAAAACATGCGTGTAAAATATGGCGTACAAATAAAGTAACCTTCAGATCTCGCAGAGACCGTCTAAAGCTGCTCTGACGAAAGAGATGGAGGACAGGCATCGCAGACGCCTGCACACACAGTCTTCAGCATGGTGTGTGCCCACGGCTGCACAATAAGTATGTAAAATAGTGAGTCACATGTGACACAGGTAGAATACAAATGCATTTGTCAAATACGTGCAGGGTGAAATGAAGATTTACGTGAGATATCACATGCTAATAACTTTTCCGTGATGTCACACATCGTCAAAGACTCATTTCGATTCCCGTAGCGCAACAGCTTAGGAGCGGCGGCTGCAACCGCAACTCCGCGGACCACCGTGCCGCCAACAAATCGGCGAGTCCTAAGCGAGCGACGTCGTTCAGCTCGAGCAAGTGAATGCGAGACCAAACAGGGCGCTGCACGCGGAGTGTCTACCGCCAACGAACTTCAAACAGGAGAGCGAGCGTGCACGTAGCGGCCGCCATGAACAGCGCCGACCTGGTTTGGAGCTAGCGCTGCAGAAATCGACGGCAATGCGGCCCTTTTTTACAAACTCGAGCGAGTGGAGCACGCAAACGCGAGTCCGCGCCGCGGCCAACAGACGGGGAAGCTAATTGTAATGGCGAACAATTTTCAATGAGTTCCGACGCTAGCGAAAGCGCCACCAGCCCGTGCTAGTGCACTTACAGTGCGCGACATACTGCAACCAAGCTCGTTACGAAAACCCCCAACGTGTTTTTGATGGCTCCCAAAACAGCGAAGAGGTCTCATCCCAATATCGTCAGCCCGGAGCTCATCGCGGCGGCGAAGACAGGTGACACTCGATGAGCGAGCGTACGGGAGGCCGACGGCAATGACGGCGAATTTCCAGGTGGTCGCTAAGCACAGGCGAACTGCAGACGCCCAAGTTAACCTTCATGGTGCATTTTGTGCGTGCGATATACAACACGACCGAGCCCATTGCCGGCAAGCGCGATCCGCATCGCACACGCGACAAGTAGAGTAGAATGAAGATTGATAACCTACTTGCGAAAGAATCCAGCGCTGATTTCTGCCCAGAGTCGGACTGAAGTATACATCCGATAGGCCTTTTGTCTTCTCGGCTGTCACTTCAGCCTTCCCAACTTTTGCTGTTGTGTGTTTTGTCGTGTCTATATTGAAGCCAGATATATAGAGCACGGCGTGGTGACGTGTCGAGACTTGCTCCAAACTTCACGGGTGCAGCGAAACGTAAAAGCAGTAGCCCACGCTCATCCAAGCGTACACACAAGCACCAAGTCGTAATTGCTAGATCGTCTAATCCAGGCGGCCTTGGTCGAACTCTCCAATCGAGACGCAACGCGAACCGTCACCAGTAAGATACTGGAAAAGACTGAGCAGGAGAGGAGGACGACGGCTAGTGACCTCACAATGTTTTGCGCACTGCCTGAATTCCCCGGGCGGTTCATCTCTTTAGAGCGTGTTTTGAGACTAAGTAGTTTGCACGCGGCACGCTTTTCTCTGTGGTTCCTCCTCAACGGTATATCCGTTCATCGCACGTGCCTATTGGGCTCCGTTACTTCCTTTTTGGTTATTTTGCCTTAGAGTGTGCATTCTTCCTCATGATTTAAAAATAGTTAAAGCTATCCTAATTTTAAATTTCAGTGATGGCTCCTTTTCTATTAAAGGACCCCTAAACTACCCCTTATATATGTATATATTTTTTCAAACGTTTAAAGTAAACACGTACATCATAAGCAGAATGCTGCTTGATCAACGATTCTCCACGTGGCAGCGCAACAAGCCACCAGTGCTCCACAAGTTCCAAGAAACAATGCCTCCATGCCTTTCGGGCTGGTACGTGACACAAAGCTGAATCTGACGTACAAAATAAACACGCTGCGATTGGTTAAGCAAGCACGTATCACTTTTGATTAGTCTGCAAGATGCTGCCCACACCACTAGTCGTTTGTCGTGATGCCCGCGTGCATGCACGTGCTATCGGTACTGTGGCCCGTAGCACAGGGTTCATACCGGCACGACTCGTATAAACACGGCTGGCACGGCAACAGCGGTTAGCCAACGAGCACACAGTTGACAGAGGGCGCAGTCGCGGCAACGAGAACAAGACAGTGTTTGGAGCAGCACGTCATCTATGATGTATGGCACGCAAGATTGCGAGAGGTGCTCTAGGAGAGGGCAAAGCGGCTTCGGGAGAGGTGCCAATGGAGGGTAGCGAAAGGAAGAACGAAAGGATTGATTGCTTTGCTTAGACTCCGCTATTACAGCACTGTTTCAAAACATTTTCACGGCTCCATGATCGTTGTGCACTCGCGCACCACATCCCCATCACAACTGAATTTCCCCCTCTGGGTGGTTACATATTGTATCTTGTTTCTGGCTGCATGCAGTATAGTACATATTGCGTGCCAGCACTGTTCGGGTAATATAATTATCCTTCGTTTATGGCTGTGAGATATGTGGCCTCGAAATCACGCGGCACATGTCTAGACCAGTAATGCTATAGCCACTGATACATACGATCGAACGTAGGAATCCAGCGCAGCACGGCATATTCTACATTTACTTTATTAGGATGGTGCAGGAAACCTAGTTTGGCGCATTTGTGCACAGAAGCAGCATCACTCGTTGAGAAATAGGGGTCGTTTATATTATTAAATCCACATGAAGTTAACCGGTAACGCAAACACAGGAATTCAGAAAAAGTTTGAGTAGAAATTTTATATTTAGTTTCTGACTTTCCACGAGTGAATTTTCAAAACGAACTGAAAAGTATTCTTGGGCTTACAAGCAAGAAAAAATGAAAAAGTAATTCAGACCTCCTTTTGTTGTCTGCCGAGTTAATCTCGCTAGTAGCAACACAATCACCACCACCAGCACCACCTTTCTTTCTGCGAAATAATTGACATAAATGTTGATACCACTTTCATTTACTTGCATTGATGTCACGAAGCTTTTAAACGTCGCTGCACAATTTATCTATTGCAGCTTGCAAGTTACGCAAACCTTGTCTAGTGTGCTAACTTACCACACAGATAACTGCCACTAGCTAGAATGGGCCATGCTCCACATATGGTCTCGCTGAACCCTCGTTAGACTGCAGTAGTTAGCCTTGTTTTACATCACCGTAAAGACGCTGTTATTCAAAATGGCGAGACACGTGCTAGGTGTATGTGCCATTTAGCTTACATTGCCAATGCGCAGCACACAATTGACATTCAGGCACATAATATTTGCCTTGGTGACAGGCGGGCACTTTTCTAAAAAATATTCGAGACAGGCAGACCACGTAGGCTCCCATTACGTTGCGGTACGCTTACACAAGTCGTACATCGAAAGGCCGAATAAAGGAGATTATCTGAGCTCTACTCTATACTCTTCCATTGAAAGAAGGATCGATCACTATGGTTGCATGTTCGCGAATGCTCGCAAGTGTTCGCCCTACTTGCCGAATACTCGCACACTGTAGCGAGCAGTTGAGTAGGATACACGGCACAGGTATGAACAAGAAAGCACTCGTCCAGAAAAACAGTAACCTTATACTCACACATTTAATGTGATCTGTTGCTGACGTTGCTGAGGCAGTTGAAATTCGCTACCCGGATCACCCGGATGACAAAATCAGGGTTGCCAGGTTTTGATAAGGGCGCATCGATAAAATCAGACGAAATTGCTCAAAATGTGGCCAGGAAAGTATTCATTCACAACAAAAATAAAAATGCGTTCAACCCTCCTGAACAAAAGTGATATTTAGCACTCAGAGAGGCAGCGATGGTTCAGTTAACCAGGAAATGTTAAAATTCACTGTCAATTAACTTGGCGAGTTGGTACCAGGACCGAGGTCGTGGTTGGCGCAAAAGACACCGAAACGAAAATTTTTAAATAAAGTAGCATGCAAGTTATAGCTACTATACAGCACCAGCTGGCTGTATAACCAACAAAACAAGCGTACAATGTAAACCAACCTATACCAATATAGCTGTAATATAGGGTCTAAAACTCACACACCTATGCCCTACTAAATGGTGGTTATACACAGGACTACACCTATACAATAGGTGTATTTAAGAAATTTCACACATGGGTGTGAACAATTTTATTAGTTGTAATAGCAAAACTACGCCAAAATGACAAAAAGGTGAAACGGTGTACTATTAAAAATAAACACAAATGGCAAAAAATGTTTAGGGGTGTAACACTAGGACTACACCTAAGTGACAAAAAGGTGTGGGTGTGTAACATTAAAATTAACCTGAATGACAAAAGAGGTGCTGGGGTGGAATACCAAGGTTACACCGAAATGACAAAAAGGTGCAGAGGTGTAAAATGAGCATTACACCTAATTGACATAAAAGGTGTAGGGGTGTAATACCAAGATTACACCCAAATGACAAAAAGGTGCATGAGGTGTAATTGTAAGATTACACCCAAATGACAAAAAAGGGGCGGGGGCGTTACAGTAGAAATACACCTAAACAACAAAAAGTGGGGGGGGGGTTACTAAAAAAGGTTAAATAGGGTGTTTATGCACAACTATGCCCCAAAATCTTTGCAAAGATCCATACTTTGAGTGTTACCCCTTTCTAGTAGCCTTCCATGGAAGCACTAAAAGCTTACCCTTTAGCTGTACTTGTGTGCATATCAAATCTTATCATAGTGGCTCCTACGAAAATGCCGTAATCGTGTCCCTAGTGCTACTTTTATAGTGCATATGAAGCACGGCATATATGGCCCTCACAGTATTCGCAATGCCCATGGCCTATAGGTAGCGCGCTGTGCAATTCAAGGTGGTTGCGGAAAGATGATCAACCCGTGAACTCGCTTAAATAAAGATAGGATGCACGGACGTGCTGTGCAATTCAAGATGGTTGCGGAAAGATGATCAACCCGTGAACTCGCATAAATAAAGATACGCACGGACGTACTCTTCGTTCCGCTTTCACCGGATGAACTCTTGATCGTCAAATGCATGTCTATCTAAAAAAGTACTCTCCCAATCGATAGGAACTGCTGAATGTTCGCTACCTCATTTCTTGCCGCAGTGCAAAGGGTGGTGATGTCAGCTGATCGACCGTGCATCAACGATGCTTTGCTTTATTCTGTCGTGCTACAGAAAACTGCGTGCAATATAATTCACGTATGAACTGAACGGCACTCTGAGGTTATTTGTGCCAAGCCTGTCTAGCGGATCTGGCGCAGCATTAGGCCACTAGCGAGTAGCGCGCTGCCACGGCTGCACAGGACCAAATTTTTGCCGTAGGGATGGTTTGCAAACATATTACGCCGTCGTAATTACTTGCACTGTAAGCACCATGCAGCTACTTCTTCAGCGGTACACAAGCCTCCCTTTCAGTAGCGCTTCTGTCACAGCCAGACTCCAACAGTGCGAAATTCGCTGCACTCTGATGTTGCATTTTCCAGCAGTGCGATCGAAACAAGGATATCGACACGCGTACAATTTTCGCAACTGCAACATTGCGAAAATTTGTCAAACAATAACGTCGTTCCGGTGGAACCGGTGAAGTGCAGGAGAAGTTAGAGTCAACTGTATTCGTAGCTACATATTTCATTGCTCCAACCACTTCGCTTCGCTGGTAGAGCTCGAGCGTGTTGGCGGCATGCGGCGCTTTGTAATATCCACTCTAATCGGGATACATTCAATGCAGAAGAAAAAGTATACTTTTATTTTAGGTTCACTGAAGGATATTATACAATAAATATAATCAAAGTGACTTACGAGCGCGAAAAAAAAACATTAATGCTCAACGAAACGTGAAGAGCAACTCTCTGCTTGTGAGCTAGCAGCTAATCGTTCATCGTCGCTGTCACTCTCAGCGCGTTGACAATCACCTACGTCCAGTGAAAAATCCTCGACGTCCAGACAGTTTCTTTGAACATCACTAATGAAAGTAATCTGGGGAATTTTCTTGGCCAAACAACTTCGATAGCACCAATAACGCGTCATTCACCGCGCACAACAAGCCACACGTATCTGGGGGTGACTGGTGCGGACACGGCGGAGATCATTCAGCTCCTCTATCCGACAAAAAATTAATCGATTGCAGTGTGCTGTCATCTATCAATCAACTTAAAAAATGAGCGCCGCAGTGTAGGCCAAGGTTTGGAAACGCGAATTGCGAGCCAGCGCTACTTTCCGCGTACAATGATTGGTATGAGATTCATGCCCTACAAAAGCACTGCAGAATGCTATGCGTACATAACACAAATACAGTTTTAACTGGACTGGTCAGCCAGTAAACCTTCCACTATCAAAAGTGGCTGCAGAAAATCTGGTGAAGCTATATGTGTACTCTGCGGGCTACAATCGAATAGCGCGAGTGGACACGAATCAGATTTATTGTGTCACGGGTGGTCCAATATATTCACTGATGCACAAAACATATAAAGTGCTTTGTGTTCGTTTCTTGCTAACCCGTCAGCACTACGGCTAGCATTGCCAAAAAAGGCATCTTAGGTAGCGTCTGCCTACTGAAAATGCTTCAGAGAACGCTCTGATTTCGCACAGTTTATAAAAACTGCGAATAGTGTAAACAAAGTTCAATGGAAAAGCATCTCTGAAATGTGTTGTCAAATAGTAAAGAGCACATTGTCCCCACAGCTATCCCTTGGTACAAACATAAATTCTAGATTTATTAAACAAAGCATTCTAAAGGCTTCTTAGACAAGTTTTAGGTCTATTGAAAGACTTTTTTCAAGCGGAAAGAGCAGCAATGCATATGCTGCCAAACGAGGTATTGCATCGAGGTCACGGAGCCCAAACAAACAAGGTGTGTGTGTCAAAGTCTGAAGCAAGGGTGTTACTTGCACTCATATTGAGGGATTCATTTCGACGTGCTTCGATGCAACATACACATATAATGCAGTAACGGATCAAAAAACAATAGTGTAGGGCAGCATGCATTATTTTCCCAATATATTGATTTACCATAATCAACTATATTGCAATCTCCTAAGTCTGCATCTATCATTGTTTCCAAAATTAGGCAAATCGGGTCATGCTGGGCACCACAGGATGCTGGTAATACACCCTTGCCAACAACATACTTCACTGATTCACGAAAGAGAACGAAGTGAACACATTTTAGCAGCTCATGTCTAAGACATTGTTTTCTTCGGAGATAACTTAGCATGAACAGTGGAAAGAAACGATTATTATCACAGTTAACTGTCACGTGAACTTTATAATATTGATAGGAAGTATCACTACCAGGAAAAACAAGGGAAGCGCGGGTAGAGAATGAAGACAACGTTCCCTCCACTGTGATCCCTCTGAGTGGGTACGAGCCATGGCGGTGGAGATTATCATCATTATACGGTGATCGCGGACTCAGGGCCCATTAAAAACCCCCATTAATTTACCTCGCTTTGTGTAACAATTTGGTGGAAGGTGCTGGGTAGGACGAACCCAAAGACGGGAGCTTCACTACCAGGACTTCGTCGCAGCCGCCGCCTCGCCGGACTTCCACCTTCACCAATCGTAATGGCCCAAGAGCAGCCATCCAACGCTTCGAGACCAACTCCGATGGGTTCCGCGCCGTACTACAAAGTGCCGCCAAACTTCGGTGGAACCTCAGGAGAAGACGTCGACGTGTGGCTCAAGAACTACAAGCGGGTGAGCAGAAGCAATGGCTGGGACTCGAACGAACAGCTCAATCACGTCGTATTCTCGTTAACTGACACCGCCCTCATGTGGTACGAGAACCACGAGGACATGTTCACTACTTGGGAACGTTTTGTTGAAGAAGTGCAGAAGTTATTCGGTGATTTAGATGCAAAGAAGAAACGCGTGGAGCAGACATTGTCTCAGAGGGCACAGCTTCCAGGAGAAACATGTACGACAAACATTGAAGAAATATTGAAGCTGTGCAAGATCGTGAATGGGAGGATGTCTGAAGAAGACAAGGTTGGACACGTTCTCAAGGGTATAGCCGAAGACGTGTATAATTTCTTAATCGGGAAAGACTGCTTGAACTCCGTGTCTGACGTGATGAAGCATTGTCGTACCTTTGAATCCCTCAAGATGCGACGAATTTCTCCTAAATTCGGCCGTCTGTCCAACGTCCCCACTGTTGCTAGTGTGGAAACAGTGCCGCATAACGAGCTTGCTTTGACCATACGGCAGATTTTCAGAGAAGAGCTGCTTCGATCTCAGCAGACCTATGATCGCCCCAGCGATTTTCAGGATGTGTACGTAAACGAACCAGAACGTGTGCGGACTCCTGTTTCTTTTCCACCATGGCAACCATCGATCAACGCTGCAGACGCTTTTGAATATCAAGGCACACGGCAGGCTGAATTCCCCTGTCATCCAACTCCCAACTACGAACGAAGTTTTCGCCCGCCTGTTTACCCAACATCGCCTGCCTACAGTGCCCCTGAAGGGCGGCCACACTATCCCATGCCTTCCGAGAGGAGTCGTTATTCTAGGCAGCCACGTGCCCCTCTTCCAATTCCGGTATGCTACAACTGTGGCGTCCCGGGTCATATCGCACGTTTTTGTGACCGCCGCCCATATCAGCGACAGTATTGGCCTTTGTATCACCAACATTTCGACTATCCGCACTCCACGTCACGGAAACCACGCGCACCTACCGGGTCACGCTACCCCTTGCCGGCCTCTGATCGAAGTTTGACGCCACCTCCAGCTCCCCGTGCTCCACGATCGCCGTCGCCACGGCGACGCGCACGTACACCGCCGCCGGAAAACTAGTCGGTGCGGCCAGTGGGGGTGAAACCGCAAGATCACATGTGCTATTACAGATATACCCCCCACAGCGTTTATGTTGAAGAACAAAGTTCGTGTAGTTGTCGATGGAGTGGCTACTATGGCACTTGTGGATACAGGCACGACAGTTTCGGTGATGAGTGTAAATTTTAAGAACCTGCTAGGACCAAAAGTGATGTTTTGCCTGAACCGTGGGGTGACATTTCGTGGTGTAAGTGGTGACGTGTTGTGTCCGGTGGGATATTGTACTGTGAACGTCTCGCTGTGTGGCAAGGTGTTTTGCACAGAGTTCGCGGTTATTCCGCGGTCTACACATGACGTTATCTTGGGTATTGACTTTTTGTGTGAGTGTGGGGCAACTGTAGACTGCAGAAGTGGGCATCTTTCTATACACGGTACTTTCCCAACGGCGCTCTTGGAAAATTCTTGTCCGGAGGAATGCATCTTTTTCGTCTCCGTGGATACAGTCGTTCCGGCAATTTCTGCTGTGTGTGTTCCTGTGACATGTTCCAATAACAACTGTGGCACGTTTGACGCCACGCTCGAACCGATTCCCTCGGCATGCCTGAAAAAGAACATTCTCATTCCCCATTGTATAGTGTCAGTCGTTGATGGACGGGCAGGTGTGTGGACAATGAACAGTTCCATGGAGCCTGCAATTCTGCCAGGCGGCATGAAACTTGCAGTATTTAGACCCGAGTCATGTACGACGCTGGTTGCGCTTGTTGATGCTACAAGCCAATATGAACATCTAGGCTTAGAAGGTTCAGAAGATGCCCAATTGCTACAAATGGTCAGCAAGTCACTTGACCAAAGCGAACGTCATACCCTGCTCGACGTTCTGTCTAAGCACTCGAAAGTGTTCGATTTTTCTAAATACAGCCAAAGGCCCTTAATCCCAGCGTCCCGATACGTCATCAGATCCATACCGAATCGGCGCATCCCATTAGGCAGCAACCTTACCGAGTGGCACCATCGGAGCGCAAGATCATCAACGAGCAAGTTCAAGAGATGCTGGAAAAGGGAATAATACAGGAATCGGCGAGTCCGTGGGCTGCTCCCGTCATTCTAGTGAGGAAGAAGGATGGTACGTGGAGATTGTGCGTTGACTACCGCCGACTGAATTCTGTTACCAAGAAAGACGTCTATCCACTGCCGCGCATCGATGACGCTCTAGACTGCCTGCATTCCGCGTCCTACTTTTCATCTGTCGACCTGAGATCAGGTTACTGGCAAATTTCGATGCACGCAGCTGACAAAGAAAAGACGGCATTTGTTACGACTGACGGACTTTACGAGTTCAACGTTATGCCATTCGGATTATGTAATGCTCCTGTGACGTTCGAAAGATTTATGGACTCTATATTGCGTGGTTTAAAATGGCATATATGTATGTGTTACCTTGATGATGTCGTAATTTTGGCCGTACGTTTGAGGAGCACAACACTCGCCTAGACCTCGTGCTCAGCTGCATTGAAAAAGCTGGCCTTGTATTGAATTCAAAAAAGTGCCACTTTGGCGAGCGACAGACATTGGTGTTAGGACATCTCGTCGACAAAGATGGCATTAGACCGGACCCGCAAAAGACAGCGGCCGTTGAATCGTTCGAGCGTCCTAAATCTGTGAAACAACTGCGTAGCTTCATCGGGCTCTGCTCGTATTTCCGCCGGTTCGTACCCAAGTTTGCGGATGTCGTTCACCCCCTGACGAGCCTTCTACGCAAGAGCAGCCCGTTTCAGTGGACCTCCGAGTGCGATGCCGCTTTTCACAAGCTGAAGTGTTTGTTAACTTCGCAGCCAATACTTCGGCACTTAAATCCTTCGTCGCCCACGGAAATTCACACAGACGCAAGTGGCATCGGTATCGGTGCTGTTCTCGTTCAGCGTTCTGGCAAGAAGGAACACGTTGTGGCGTACGCAAGTCGTTCTTTAAGCAAGCCTGAACGCAACTACACAGTGACTGAACAGGAATGCCTAGCGGTAGTCTTTGCCGTGCAACGGTTTCGCTCATACATCTATTGTCACCTGTTCACTATCGTCACAGATCACCATTCCCTGTGTTGGCTGGTCAACCTTCGTGACCCATCCGGCCGCCTCGCACGATGGGCCATTCGTTTGCAAGAACATGTCTTCACCATTTCATACAAGACCGGCCGTCTACACGCTGATGCGGATTGCCTCTCCAGAATGCCGCTACCATCGACAGATTGTGAAGGCGATAACTTTGACCACCTTATCACTTCGCTGTCATCTGGCTTTCCCGATGCCGTGACTTTCGCCGCTGCGCAGCGTAATGACCCAAGCTTGAAAGCTCTCTTCCCTGGAGCGAGAAATTCATTAAGCGAAAGCCAATTCTGCCTCCGAAATGGTCTTTTTTACCAGAGAAACTTGTCCACGACGGGCGCCCGCTTTCTGCTAGTTGTTCCTGCGTCTCTCCAAACGTCTGTTCTGCGTGTCGCGCATGATGACCCCACCTCTGGTGATCTAGGCACCGCACGAACACTTAGTCGCACGAAAGAGTGGTTCTATTGGCCGAAAATGAGCAAGACAATTAAGAACTACGTGGCCAGCTGTATGCAGTGCCAGAGCCACAAGCGGCCCTCCTCGGGTCCAATTGGTCACCTGCAACCTGTAAAGCCTCCCGGTTCCCCTTTCGAAAAGGTCGGCATTGATCTGATGGGACCATTTCCACGCTCCTCAAAATGTAACCGGTGGATAATTGTATGCGCCGACTACCTGACGCGGTACTGCGAGACGGCTGCCTTATGCTCCGCCACAGCAGTCCAGGTTTCGGAGTTCCTGTTGAATTCAGTCATCCTCCGACACGGACCTCCTCGCGTGATAATAGGTGACCGTAGACGACAATTTACCGCTGATATTGTCGAATCACTACTTCATTTGTGTGCTTCCAAGTTCCAACACTCAACTGCGTATCATCCACAAACTAACGGCCTCACCGAGCACACAAACCGAAAGTTGATGAACATGTTGTCAATGTACGTCGCCTCCGACCACAAAAACTGGGATGAAGTTTTAACATTCGTCACATACGCCTTCAACACGTCGAAACACGAAACGACAGGCTACAGCCCTTTCTATCTGCTCTACGCTCGCTCACCTCGACATACGCTGGACACTATCTTTCCTTTTGTCGTCCATGACAATTTAACAATTGCGGAAACTTTGTGTCATGCGGAAGAGACACGTCGACTTGCCTGCCTACGTACACTGGCAGCGCAAGAGTCCTCCAAAACTCGCTACGACAGTCAACACAGGCATGTAACCTATGCCCCCGGTGATCTAGTGTGGGTGTGGACCCCAATACGCGGACGTGGCTTGAGCCAAAAGCTACTGGCACACTACGCCGGTCCTTTCGTGATACTTGATCGTCTCAGCGAGGTCAACTATGAAATTGCACGTGTCACCACTAGTGGCCGACGTTCAAGCAAGACAGAGGTTACGCATGTTGCCCGCCTGAAGCCGTTTACACGGAGGATGCAAGAATGACTCGCCCAGAGGGCTTCGTCTGAGACCGGAGGAATGATAAGAAGTATCACTACCAGGAAAAACAAGGGAAGCGCGGGTAGAGAATGAAGACAACGTTCCCTCCACTGTGATCCCTCTGAGTGGATACGAGCCATGGCGGTGGAGATTATCATCATTATACGGTGATCGCGGACTCAGGGCCCATTAAAAACCCCCATTAATTTACCTCGCCTTGTGTAACATTATAAAGTGAACTGAATCACAACCATATCTAACCAATACTGTTTTAAATTTTATAGTAAGTATGAAAGCAAACTTTATGAGTATTAGCCACATTTAGGAATACAAAAAGCACAACAATTTACCTAAATTATAAGACTGGTAACTTAAGAGCTCAGTTCGTAACTGTATATAGACATTTTGCAACAAAACAGAAGCACCAACTGTAAATACAAGCATGATGATGCACTGGAACTTATCAACCCCCCATGAGTTCACCAATACAAAATGAACTAGACCGTATTCACTAAACAGGCATATTTAAATTATTGTGGACTGTCACAGTGATGTTTCTTTGCATTCATATTTAGGCGATTTCCGAGTATAAACAAGACAAAACTAAAATGTTTGCAATATGTATAAATGCGGCAAAAGACTACAGGAACAATTGTCCTCAATAACAAGAACATAGTAATATCAACAAATATAAAATAGCGAACAATAACACTGGAGCAAAACGTAACACAAATGAAAAAGATACGTACTCAGCACCTCACGCAAATATTTGTTTATACCATAGTCAATCGATTGTAATGCAACTATGATTACGCAAAGGGTGACTTCTCGCTAAGACCACGAATAAAAATAGTTATTTTGGTATTTGTTCTTAACAAGAGGGTAAAGTCTAAAGGGCCACTAAAGGCAACTATTAAGTCGCCGCTAGTTGTTGAAATAGTCCAGAAACCTCGTAGTGTTACTTTTGTGCCAAGGAAGGGCTTGTTTTGAAATAAAATCACGTTTTAAAGGGCTACACTGGTTAGCGCACTTCAAATTACCCGCCTCAAAAAGCGGACCGGCTCACGTCACTGTTGCCGTGCACAACGTTGCCCGTATTTACTGTGGAATCGCCGACACTAGTAGACAGAACGAAAGCAGTGAGAGTCACAGCAGCAACAACGGCCATTGATCAATTTCCTACCATTGGCTCCGAGATAGCAGGGGTGTTTTGGTTCAACTGCACCATGCCTAATGACATGACTTGTTCTGTGTAACAACGCAAATTTTAAATTTTCGAGCCAGTAGCGCCATTTCTATAGTAAAGCCTGATGGTTCTTTTTAATGAATCAAACAAGCAGGATTTCATTGCGTCTCTTGATGCACAGAAGGTTCTTTATTCAGTGCAGCTAGATCGATTACTAGTGATTAATTTTAGGTGGTTTGTCCGACGTCATTGGTATCGTTTTGAGAATGTACTACTGCTGCGCATGTATTCTTGTGCATTTACCTTAATTTCGCGGTAAGTAGGGCACTGCTGTTGATAATTTTCTTACGAATAAGACACGACGCCGTATCGACGAGGCTGTGGAAGAGATTTACTTAAAACCAGCAGTAATGGCGTGACCGGCTCACCAGCGAACGAGCGGAGGCCACCTTTCTTCCTCTTCGTCAGACACACACGCGCATCGTCCCACAAAATATCAACATGCATGTAGCATATTCCCCGGCGGCAGAAGCGCCGTCTCGGCGCATCTAGATGTCAACGTCAGCGGGAGAGTGGTAAGACTTCAAGAGTGACACATGTACGATATCGGTGGTCTGTGAGGCAGTTGAAGGCGATGGGGCAGCAGGGGTAATTTCGCATGTCACAGGAGTAATTTCATGAAGGTCTCGTAATGGACTTGTGTAGCGGGAAAGAAGTTTTTCCGACAAGCCTACTTGACGGGTCAGGGACCATAGCAGCACCAATGAACCGTGTAAGAAGTGCACGTCGCAGTGCCGTTGATCGTACAAACGCCACTGGTTCTCTTGAGAGGCCAGGAAGCTAGTGCGGGTGATTTCGCGTGCGCTGGCAGCCCGAGTGATAGCATGAATGGCGTCTAGAAAGTCCGTTGGTTTGCGGGTGGTATGACGTAGTCAGCCTGTGTCTCGTTTGACAGGACTGCAAGATGTCGGCTATGACCTTCGACAAAAAGGTGCGGCCATGGTCAGTAAGCAGCTGCCATGGGGCTCCGTGTTGCAAAATCACGTCCTTGAGGAGGAAGTCGGCAACATCTGTGGTGCAGCTTTTTGAAAGAGCTCGTGCGATAGCATAACACGTGGCGTAGTCGGTGGCCACGGCTATCCACTCGTTACCCGAGGAAGACAAGGGGAAAGGGTCAAGTAGGTAGGGCCAAGTAGTCTGCATCCTGATGTAGGCGTCTGGACTTGTACGTTACCGTGTAGGTATACTCTCTCAGTCACAGAGCCCAGCGCCCGAGCCGGCCAGTAGGATCCTTCAGTGACGAAAGCCACCATAGCGCATGGTGGTCCGTTATTAAACAGGAGCTCGTGCCATATAAATATGGGCGGAACTTCGTGACGGTCCAAACAAGAGCAAGACATCTGTTATTGAATAGTGTCACTCGGCAGCTGTGAGAAGGCGGCTAACGTATGCGATGACTCGGTCGTGTCCCCGCTGGCGTTGGGCTAGGACGGCTCCAATCCCGTGACCACTCGCATCGGTTCTGACTTCTGTCGGAGCGGACGCGTCAAAGCGCGCCAATATAGGTGGAGTCGTGAGGAGGGTGATGAGTTGAGAAAAAGCGACAGCTTGAGTGGAACCTCACGTAAAGTCGCGTCTTTCTTCAGAAGGTAGGTGAGTGGTCGAGCGATTGTTTCGAAATCTTTCACGAACCTTCTAAAATAGGACCAAAGTCCTACAAAGCTCTGGACATTCTTGACAGACTGGGGTACAGGAAAGCTCGTGACGGCACGAATTTTCTCTGGGTCAGGCTGCACGCCTGATGCGTCGACAAGTGACATTTCGACGAGTTTAGTTGAAGGCAAGCAGTGCGGATGTTGTGGAGAACCGCTGACAAACGTCAGAGGGGCGTCTCAAATGTAGGCAAATATATAAGCACATCATCCAGGTAGCACAGGCATGTTGACCACTTGAACCCTTGCAATAGCGAGTCCATCATACGCTCAAACGTGGCTGGGGCGTTGCATAGCCCAAACGGCACTACCTTGAATTGGTATAGGCTGTCGGGAGTCACAAACGCAGTCTTTTCTTTGTCTTTCTTGTCCACCGCAATCTGACAATAGCCAGAACTTGGGTCAATTGAAGAAAAGTATCGCGCACCATGAAGACAATCGAGAGCGTCATCAATTCGGGGCAAAAGATGAACGTCCTTTTTCGTGATTCGATTAAGATGGCGGTAATCAACGCAGAATCGCCTAGTGTCATCTTTCTTTTTAACGAGCACAACGGCAGATGCCAAAGGGCACGAGGAGGGTAGAATAATTCCTTTGGCTGGCATCTTGTTATTTTCTTCTTGAATTACTTTACGCTCTGTGGCAGACACCCGGTATGGTCGGTGGTGAATGGGAGGAGAATCGGCAGCATTATTGCGGTGATTCATGACAGAAGTCTGACCGATTGGACTGCCATCGGTGTCAAATATGTCGCAGTAGGAAGCCAGAAGGCGGTATAGGGCGTCGGATTGCTCAGGTTTGAGTTTCGGGTCGATCATGGGGCGCAAGGCTGAATCGAGGAATGTGGCATCCTGCGGGCGACATGGATAATCAGAGCATGCGTCTGCCGCAAAAGCGGTGACGTGGGCGTCTATTAAGGGTTGAAGCGTGGCGACTGAACTTCCGTTTGGTAGTACTTGCTGCGTGAAACCAAAATTGATAATGAGCAGACATGTTCGGTTAGGGACCATAGTTACGACGGAGTGTGGCACAGTGATATCGCGCGCCAGGAGAACCTCAGGAATAGGCATGACGACATATTCACCGTCAACAACGGGTGAACTTGTTGCTGATTCAATGAATATGAGGGCTTTTGGTGGTATCCGACTGAAGTCTGTGGTACAGAGGTGTTTTGGCATCCCGGGGCGAGAATCTGGAAGAAGAGGAAGTTCTAAACAGAGAGTGCCGGCGGAACAGCCTATCAGCGCCGAATGCGTCGATAAGAAGTCCATCCCGAAGATGAGATCATGAGGGCAATTGTCGATCACGTAAATAAAACAGGAACATGGTGGCCGGCAAGGCTAATACGTGCGGTACACATTCCAGTGACGGTCACAGTTTCACCATCAGCGACACCGACGGCTTGTGGTGCGGCAGGCGTGAGTACTTTTTTGAGGCGGCGACAGAGATGAGCACTCATGATCGACACCTGAGCTCCAGTGACAACTAAGGCCGTCAAAGAAAGACCGTAGACATGCTTTTCCAGCAAGTTTTTATTAGTAGGGAGCGTGAACGAAGGATTTGGGTTACTCGCACTTGATGCAGCACTACTTCCAGGAGCTGCATAATCTAGTTTTCTGTCCGGGAAGATGCGTAGTTAGTCGGTGATGGATAGCGGCGGGGTGGGGGCGACGGTGAACAGCGGCGTCGCGGTGACGGTGAACGAGTGGGAGAGCGGCTGTAAGGTGCGTCGGAAGCAGGATAATCACGGCTGGGTGAATACCGACGGGGGTTCGCGTATGGCCGAGGATAAGAAAATTGGTTCCGAGGGTGGGGCGTCCAAGTACTGCGAGAGTAGCGGGAGACATGGCCAACCCGGTGATAGCGGAAGCAAATTAGCTTCTAGTATGCTGTTCTCCATTCAGTGGGATTGCGGGATCGCGGAAGAAAATATGAGTCGTGGCACGGTGCATTTATTGTCATCGGTGTGGAGGCGGGTCAGGAGAGGGAGCAGGCCACAGGAAATCCGAGCTTTGCAATTTTTTGCCTCACGATGGCTTGAATAACGGAGATCGCCGGAGACGTTTGTGTGGCACCATGGTCGAATGGAAGTGAAGGAAATGGCGCTGGACTTGACGCCTCAAGCTCCCGTCAAACTATACGTGTCACGTTCTCCTGCATGGGTGGCGTGGCAATGAGATCGGTGCAAGTAGATGTAGCAGTCGTGTTTGGTAGTTGCGTAAATTGAGGCAGCACACGGCGGTTTTTGTCCCTTTCGAAGCGGCGGCATTTAATAATCACATAGACGGTATAGACGGTCGTGACGTTAGTGTACACGAGCAAGTTGAAGGCATCGTCCGAGAAGAATGGGCCAATGGCTGCGTATGAAACAGAATTGTTGGACTTTGAGGCATCTGTAAAGAACTCAGGGCATGTGTACTTTTGTTGTAGTTCTAGGAAGTATGTGCGGGTATGTAAAATGGGTTCTTGCTTTGCAATCTTTAAAAAAGCACACATCACAATCTATCAATTGCCACCGCCATGGTGGCGCCAGGCAGCCGGAGCCATTAAACGATATTTGAGTGACACACCGGTTTCCTCAGAAAGGCCCCTCACACGAAGTGAATAGGGCTGTCTCAAAGATGGCCGGTTTTCGAACTGAACAGAAATAGACATGTCATCAATTATGAAGTGTGAAGGGTGCTCCTTGTCTGTCTTCGCTTTGAGATAATATAGAAAATACATGTAACATCTCTGTAGGTGGAGTGACCATTCGTTTGATTCCACGTACAGGCTTTTAACGGAGCTGCTGCGAAAGGCACCCGTAGAGAGGCAAATGCTTAGGTTGTGAATAGGGTCAAGCATCTTAAGGGCGGTAGGTGTCGCAGACTGATAGGTTATTGCTCCATATTCCAAGCGAGTCCGTACGATGCTCCTGTACACATTCATGAGACACTTCAAGTCGCTCCCCCGCGTAGTGCGTGACAGAACATTTAGAACATTCATGATTCTGATGCACTTGTTTTTTAGACACGTAATGTTTGGTATGAAGGTTAGCTTGGTTCCCAGAATTAGGCCTAAAATTTTGTATTTAGCATTAACAGACAGGCGTCGACCATGCAATTGTTTATCAGGGTCGGGGTGAGTGCCTCTCTTTCTCGAGAACAACACACACGTGCTTTTTGGGGGTTTAATCGAAATCAGGTTTCCTCGGCCCATTGGGAGACCTTGTTCAAGCCAAGCTGAACCTGTCGCTTCCAAATTGCCAGGTTACATGACCTAAATTCAAGCTAAACATCATCGACATATGTACAGTAAAACATATTCTGTGGGATGGAAAGACGTAAAGAACTCATTTTGACAATAAAAAGAGTACAACTAAGTACACCACCTTGCAGTACTCCTGTTTGACCACTCTAGGCTGTCCGGCTGGCTGAAGACGCTGCCAGGATCCAAGGCCTGGCCGCCGCCTGAGGAAGGGGGTTACAGGGGGACCCGTCTCCCGGCCCCCCGCCACCTTTGACCCCAGCAGGGACACTTCAATAAAGTTTCTTCTCTCTCTCAGTCTAATTTGAACAAGGTTATAGTGTGAAATATTGAGATTTTACTGTACCGCTGAACCGATCCATTAGAGACACTGATGTAAGACTAACTGCCATAAGGAACACCAGCGTGCCCAAATCAATATAGGTGTCAATAGAAAAATGCATGCTTTGTACACTGCTCATATGAGACACCTGTTATAAGACAAGAGTTACCACCCAATGCATGTATCAAATAACGGGGTTCAACTGTAAATTTTGTTTTGTCTAGGGTAAAAGGCGTGATCGACTGAACAGAAAATATTCAAATTGAAAGGATGTAAGTGTTCGATCAATCTACCACTTTGTTTTTAAAATGATCGCTGCCATTGTAAGGTGGGAAAATTCTTTGAATTACAAACGCTTTCCCACTGTTTGTTTTAATGTTTTATTTATTCTTTGTGAAAAATATATTACGCATCATTTGAGAGTACGACAAAGATACCCCAAAAGACAAAGCAAAAAAAGTAGGCATACAAAGGTTCTATTTACGATATTCACTCGCAAAAAGATGTAGGAAATATGGTGCATAATAGGAAAGCTGACCCAGTTGGTAAATATTTATTCTAAAAGACAGAGAGTGCGAAAATGAACACAAAAAGAAAGTGTAGACTGTTGTGCAGTGTCTAGATATATTTCGTGTGTCCATGACTGGACCTTTTACAAGGAATATGGGAAATGTCACTAGGACTTGCGAAATCAGCTTTACTAAAACTATTCTAAAAATACGGCAGTGTGTCACAACCTCACAAACCTCACAACTCGAGTGAACATCAAGTGGGTAGAAACCCTGTATGTCACCCAGAATAATTAGTCCAAAGTCATCAAGTACTTTGACATTTTAAGAGGATCTTTGTTCACTGCATTCCAGGATTTACAGGGGCTTTCATATGAACGGTAATAAATAAACGACAAGGGCTCTTTCAATTTGCATGAACTAGGTGTTATTCGCGATTGAGCACGCTGTGTACAAAAGTGTCAGCTCTGGGGTAATTTCTTCAGTCACTTTCTGAAAAGCTGACTGAAGCTCTTCTGTAAGATCTCCTACGCTGAGCTGCTGAACTCCAGTTGTCGTAAGATCTGAGATAATACGTTGGCTTTGCAGTGCACAGTGGTTTGTATGGGGCTGTACAATGCATGCAGTGCTTTTATTAGATTATGAACAAGCTTAAGTTACCACATAAAAAAGCTTGTCATTTTGTACTTGCTAATAAAGTGGTGAATTACTGTACAAAAACAAAATCTATAGAAAATATATTATCACCTCACGAAAGCACACTAAAGATCATGGACGCCGGCAGCCTTTTTGGGGGTGCAAACTTATGCTGCATTGCAGCAGGGGGAGGGGAAAATCGGTGGTGTATTTTGGGTGAGGGGTAAGTGCGTGGCTTGAAGGGGGCAAGTGCACCTTTTGCAGCCCCCCGACAGTGCCCATGCTTATCAAAGATCATGAAAGAAAACAGGGAACCTAAAAGCAGTTAGCAGAGACTGATAATCAAGTATAGTGTCACATGGACAATAAGGACAAATTTCTGCATTGAGAATCTTCATATTAGAATTGCAGAAACACAGCTTTAGCAAACCTGTTGAAAGAATGCCTCATACCTAATGATAATCTACACTGAAGTTTGCATCAGTGCAGTTATGAGCAGGCAAGGCATGAAGACATTGAAGTACTGTACTCCTAACTGTGCATTTTAGCGTCTGTCGCATGACACTTTTTAGTTGTTACTCTGCCAGAAGGTCTGCACTTGGTTACAGCATAACAAAGACGTGAGAGTGAGCAAGAAGAAAAAATACGCATACAAGGGTTTTGTTCAGTAAGTTAACTCGTAAGTCAAACATATGCAGAAAAACCTTGGCCCTTATCCATGGAACTTGTAAAATAAGTTTGTCGAAGCTAGTCTAGAGAACAGCATAGTGCGTCACAACCTCACAAAATCCATGGCTGGAATAAAGGTCAAGCGGGTAGAAACCCCGTTTGTGATCGGAAATTATTGCAACTAAGGCAGCAGATGCCTTGACGATGTAAGAGGATATGTGTTCACTACATTGCAGAAATTTAAGGGGCTTGCATAGGAGCACTAATGAACCGCTAACAACAAGGACTCTTCCGATTTGCATGAAGTGCAGCTCACTATCGTGCACACTGTGGACAAACGTGTCGACACACCTGTGCGATAACAGTAACCACTGACGCTAGCGGTTGTGGCTGTGGAGATGAACTCCTCTTCGGACACTTTACGAAGAGGCAACTGCAGTTGTTCTGGAAGATCCCCTACATTAAGCTGCTTTGCTCCAGTTGTTTCAAGATCCGAGTTCAACATGTTACCCAACAGCTCATATGCCCGAAGAAGCTGGTGACGTGTTGCAAGTGTAAGACAGATGTTCTTGAAGTTCTTGGTCTTGGATGCAATGCTCCTAAAGAAGAATGTTTAGCTTCAAATCGCATGTTCTAGTAGCGGCGCGGTGGGCCATACTTGAGAATATACTTTGAATAGTCTAGCAAGAGTTGCAGTTTTGGTGTCACTGCTGAGTTTGGGTACTGCACTGTATACAGCTCGAGAAACTCCTCCACCTTCACCTGTAGATAGGGCACACCGCTCCTTGCGATTTACTCTGCCAAAATAATGTCAGCAATGTGTCTGCATGCCAAATACACCTCCCAGTGAGAATCGCCTTCAGGAACAACTCGAGCATATATCTGGGGAAGCAGACGAAACAAGCACCATTTCTTGCTAGTTGATTCTCTTATGCAGGCTTCGCCATTATAAAATGCAATGGTAACGGCAAGAGTTGTGGCCTTTTTGTCATGAAAGCCATACTTGAAGGATAATATTTGTTGTGTACGCGCACTTAACCGACACACGGCCACTCCATGTGTTGTGCCTGGCTTGCGGGTGTGGCCCGACGAGCCTGCCGCCTTTCTTGGACTCTCGTCCCCAGCTCCTGTATATCGTGTTACACGTGTACACTCGCTGGAGTGACTCTACTCTCGCCATAACCTCCTCTCGTCCACTTCTAAAGGATATCAATAAACAGCCTCCTGCCAGCCGCTGTCTCGTGTGGTTCCTGCGCCGCAGGGCTACGGACACCAGCATAACAATATCCTTTCAAGGTTCTGTTTACGGATCACTCTTTCACCAACTAAACTACCCAGAACACGGTGAACGACACACTCGATACCGTCTTCGAGTATGTCATGCATGGCATCGGGACGAAGTTGTTCTGTAATGTCAAAGTGCTCAAGAGTTTGCAGTGGTGAAGCACTTGCGATGCCGTACATGGGCCCATTCACAGTTGGGTCAAGTGCAAATGCTTCTAGATGGCTCTTGTATGTTTCACTTCTTCTATCGACGCAGTCATCCAATCTGCGCAGCATTCGCCGTTGTTTGTGCGATGCTTAGCAGTAACGGCAGACTCTGCCTCTGCTAAAGCAGCACTGAAGGCCTGCTACGCGGTTCATCGAAAGGTTGTCTCCAACGAAAGCAATGATTGCAACACTAAAGTGCAGATTCCCAGAATGCACTCCATTTTGTGGTATTAAATTTAAGTCTTGCAAGAGTGGCTGCAGCACCTTTTCTATGCCATGTCGTAACAGTACACGGTATCCCACAACCAGAAGCAGGTGAATTGAACAAAGTTTTGAGCGGTGTCGGTGATGCAGATTCAAAACAGGAAAGTTGACAGCTAAAAGTTTGCGGCGTCCAGCTGCACCACCAAGTGGATTTACAAGCTCCAGTTCATCAGTATACAACTGCAGAAATATCGTGTTGTTACTGCTGTCGCGAGTAAGGTGGTCGTATCTGCTGAATGCATCACCATAGGTGAAGCGCACAACAGTTCTCTAGGCTTCGCAATAGGTTGTGAAATGCATTCCAACAAGTCTTCAGATTTCAGGAAGTTCACAAGCAGCTTTGAGATGGGAATGTAGCATTCAATATCACTGTGATTGGCAGTCTGCAGTGGAACTTCATTAACGTTTGTGTAGTTAAAGTGTTCTGATATATACTTTTTTCTCAGGTGGGTGCTTTCCAAAACAAAAAAAAACATGTTTCTCACTATATCAGTAGCATTCAGCTGACGCACCACATTTTCCGCTGTGCCCGGTGCCACACTTCCTTCCATAAGGAGCTTCACTGTCCTTTGCATCACACCATCAATAACATCTTGTATGAGAGATTTCACGATGCAAAAAATTACATCATTGGTGCTGGATCCCAGTTTTAGCTTTTCAGTTATTCTGACATAGAACATTGCCAGCTGTTTCTTGATTTCGGTGATGAAACAAATGTTTGAGGCAGCATCATGACTGTGTGCATCTGACAAGCTAGTAACAGCAGCAATAGAAACATCTTCAGCTGGTTAGCTTGAGTCGCAGTCAGGTGCCAGGTGTTAGCTTGAGTCGCGCTGAGGTGTTCGTTGACTATAATGCCAGCAGCATTTCTGTGCACTCGATACACGTGTTTCTTGTAGGTGAAGTAACGCCGAAATGATGGCGCACAGCCGTATATTCCACACAACACGTGAAAATCTTGCTCGATGCTGTGGAATCTTATATGGTTAACGACTCGTTTGACGGAAGTTCCTCAAAATGTGCACCTTGGGCATGGCGTGACTCGCAATGTCATTTCTTTTTCCTGCTCAACTTGGGTCATGCTGCAGATTGCATATAGTTACAGTGCACGCAGCATCAATACAGCTCTTCAGGTACAGCTCGCTATATACGTACACTTGAGGCAGCAGAGCAGTTCACGTGTGCTGATAACGCGAACGGCACACAAACCAGCCGAAATAACAGCACGAATCTGTTATCGGCGCGCAGAAACTCACAACACTAACAAGGAAATTGAACTCGCCCTCGACGTACAGCAAATCGATATGTTTTTTGGCTGTTTGGGGTTGACGTGCATAGACGTTTATTTCGTCGCGATCGACGGCTGTCGAGTGTATTCGCGCCAGTGAACTGACGCAATTGCTGACCGGAGATGGGTGCAGTGACGGCAACAACTGAAGTGGCTGTGACAGCTGATTTGCTGGAACAAGCGCATCACTCATTACAGTCAGCTGACCGCATACTACTGCTCCGGCTTCAGTTTCGGATTGCCACAGTCAATGAAGTATGTGTGTCATATATGTTTCCGTTGAAGCGCACGAGCAGCAAAGCGATCGACGTTTCATGCTGAAAACAGGGACAGCACGCACAGTCACAGATGTACCAGCTCGAAACTGTGAACGAAACACAGGCACACAATTAAAGGTAATCGTGACTCTCTCGATGCGCAGCAAGTTGGTATGTTTGTCTGCTGTTATCGTGATGTCAGTTTCACTTCGTCGTGATCTATGACCGTTTAACTGACTGAATCATCGACCGGAGTTTTGCACAGTGACGGAAGCAATTAAGGCGGCAGACACCCGTTAATTTGTCGAAAGATAGAAATCCCTCATTGCATTCAGCTCATCGACGTTGCATTCCAGCTGATCGCGTATGGCTGTTTCGGTTGCAGTTTCAAATTCCTGCTATTGCTGCTCTTGCCGCAGTGAGGTCATAAATAATACACTGCAGCGAAATAAAGAAAAACAAAGGAAAAACAATTCCACGATTTTCTTTCATATGCAGATATGCGTGGCCACGATGATCTGTTTTGCCAAAGAAACGCGCTTGTAATAGTTGCCTAACTTGCCATTTTTTTCGCAAGATGGGAGCAGAGGTACTCCAGGCTGATTTCTCCGCTTCGGTGAGCTTGAATGTACGTAGCCAGCGTGCGTCTTGCAGGGGTGGCGAAAGGGAAGGCATTTTTGAACTGGAGCCTTCACGAAAATCTTGCTTGCTTCCCTCCATCAGGTGCATAGAAAGCTCACCCAAGAGATGCAGTATCGAAATAAAGTGTCAAATTATTTGCAATTTATGATCACTGACTATTACCCTCTCAGCTTGTGATGAATAAGCACTTGAAATGCAGTGTGCACGGCCGCAACAAGTAACAAAATGACTCAAACTAGTAGTAGATTTAAAAAGAGTTCAGTTTTCAGTTCAGTGTGCTTGTGTGATTCGGCTAATTCGTCTCTAGGATGCGAGATCCTGTTTTCGAGGCGCCTACCCCTCACAGACATCTCCCCTTTCGGAGGGGGAATGGGTACGGCTAAAGTAACACCTGAGAGGGGGGCGTGGTCATGACTTTCTTGTTTTCACTTGGTTAAAAACACCTTCTTAGCCTAAATACTGTTGATGTTTGTTCACAGTGGCTTCACTTATTTGTAATAATTGTAATAGGAGCTGGACTACGAGCACACGGGAGGGGTGCTGACACAGACTTTAGGGGGGAGCGACCGCCCTTACCCCCCCTCCTTATGATGTGCTACTGACGGTCAGCGTGCATCACCGTGCTGTACAGGGATGTGAACGTGGCGTTGAATTCTAGCGTTGGTGAGAACTAGTTGGAGCCAGCCACCGGGGGCCTATAAGACTGACGCGTGCCTAGCGGCAGCCACGGGCGGCTCAAGCAGTCCGTAGACGCACTCCCGAGGCTAGTCTGGCAATCTACTGTACCTTATGCAGTAGCTGCATAGTCTCGTTTTCCTGCGCTAGTTTAAAATTTGCATCGCTTACCTCGCTGGCTAGTTTGTCCTATTTTTTGCTTTTTCGACGCTGTGAAAGTTCAGATGCGTTGCGATTTTTGGCAAATTCTGCACTCCACTACATATTCCAGAAGGTCACAACCTTAAAACACTAACGAGCGCGTTTCCTATGAAGTTTCGAAAAGCAAAAACAACGGAGAATCTTCTTTTCCAGTTGAGGTATTCTTCATTGCATATCAAAAACACGTTGCTGACAAACTCTTCTTTACTTTCTTTTTAACCATGCGTTGTACTGGCATATATATAGCTGAAGTGATATGATGGAATCTTAATTGTCCTCTCGCAGCGCAAGTACAGCTGGTGAGCTTTTACAATATATATATTTGAAAGTTCAGTTTATTGCACTCTGTTCAAGACAGAACACATAGTAGTGTGTAAGACTTTTTTTTTCGCTTTTTATACACTCGTGAAGAAAGCCGTTACCTGCGTTGTATTTCAATTTAACATGTCTTCATAAGCGCTGTACAAGAACCGACTTTCCCCCTTTTTATTACTTCGATCAGCATGCGATAATGTTGCGTGAGTCTTCGTGCCTATAGCTAGTTAATGCTATTTACAATGCGAGTGAAGGTTTCATTATTTAGCGCCACCCCCGAAAAAAATCAGCAAGAGTTGTTTTCCCTATTATTGCGACCTCGTTTACATTTAATTTCATGTTACAGGATCCTAGATGGTATGAATGACTCTGAAAATCAATCTACCTCAACACCACAATATATTTATCTAGATTTCAACACACAAAGCCCCTGAATTTTATTGAAGTAAATATTTCTGCCTTCCCGATTTCACCATGTAACTTTGATAAATGGGCTCTGATTTTCACATCTTTCATGCAATGATTCTTTGGCAGTGTATGCATACTTTCTTGGGCATTTATGTGCAGTTGTTTGACACTGAGCGTGGCGAATTCGTGGACTGGGAAGAAGGCACAATTTTAACGCCAAGCTCAAAGATAAGAGCAGTGACGCTGGAGCCCCCAAAGCTGCCAACGTAACATCCACTTGTGACTGCTGAATTAGTGTAAGAAATACATTCCATGAGGAATCAGATGCACCCAAATTGTGGGAACGTATAATATATATAAATGTTGTGATGAAAGAGAGAGGCTGATTTAATGGGTATTTGCAATGCTGTAGCGGAAGCCAACCAAGATGCCTAAATAGACTCTAGAGTGAGCAATTTAAGCACCCCTGTTCTTTTCATCACTTGCGAGAGTACCACACCAGCACATTTGTCAATTGCTTCGTAATAAAGCATAAAATGGCACAGCACACAACGTACAACACACACTCATTTATACAAATACACTTCAAGTTCAATTTCGTCATCCAAATTGTGAAGTACAACTGCAATAACATGCTTTTGCATTGCGCAGAGTAATACTATGGGATGTAGAAAGCGTCAAAGTTTCTCTTTGTTTCCGCCAATGGCCAAATGGAGAATGTATGGGCACAGGTGAGCAGGCCGTAGTGGGGTAATGACGAACGTTAAGTATGTATTCACAAACCACCTATGATGGGTAGTTTACAAACGTAAGTGCGGGTTTCTGGTGGTTATTCCAGCTGTGTAACTGTGTGCTGTAACTTCTGAGAACGGTGACTTGTGTTGAACACTTTGAAGGGATAAAACAGTACTTGATAACACAGAAAAAAATAGCAGTTTCGAAAGGTGCGTTTTGTGAAATTTGAGTTTAGAGGAGTGTCTGTTTATATATAGTGCCACGATTGAGTGTGATATTTCACATAGTGTGCTTGTCACACTTGCTACACACTTCAATGTAGCAGATTCTTGGGCAATAAAGTTCAGCATTATCACTGAACCTTTTTGATAGTCTGGTAATGACACTGCAAAACTACCCACGCAGAGTGCCACTCAGTATGCTGTTTAACGACATCTTGAATATAAAGCTGCATAGGCTTATCCCCAGGTATGCTTCTTCTGGAACTATGCAGTCTATTTGTGCTCTTTAATATTGTACATACCACCTGTACCATAATACTTAACTTCTGATGACTTGTTCACGGTAAATATATTAAGAAAGTGTAATTGTAATCATGTTTTAACAGTAGCCTTAAATATCAACACAAAACATATTTGCACTTCTGTGCAACCTTATTGGTTTTGTCCGTGCATGATTCAGCCATATTGCTGCTCAATATAAAGAAAACCATCTGGTGTCAGATCTGTTGGCATAGCACAAGGAGTTACTATTGTAGCAAAGGTATAACATTATCTTTACAAAGAGTTTTTTGTAACAGAGTTACATTGATGTTGAGACGATTTTTTCTTCACTTACTCTTGAGCAGGCAGGTTGCTTTCATAGGTTACCTTGATACTTCTAGGCCTGTAGTTCCAACAGTGAAAAAAGAATCTACACTGGATCCCCAGAGCTGTTTTTCCCACAGTTCCCAAGGATATCCTCCAAAACCTTTCAAAAGTGACAAAAAGGTCAGAAGTCGCATCAACCCTTAGTCATCGCATTATTGAGTAGCTCAGCTTTGACCTTTTTCGTTAGACAATGTAAGTATGTTGTTGCTTATCATCATGCTCTGTTACAGTATGCCCTGCCAAACTTATTGATGTTGTGTAGCAGTGCTTTTGGGTTATGAAAAACTGTTACATCGGCTGCAACAGTAATATCTGTCTCCTCCTCTTTAGTTTCCGACCCGTGTGCAAGTTTTCAGCCAGTTAACTAGGGCTGAGCCTACATGGCTCCACCCTAGTTAACCTTCCTGCCTTTTTGTTAACCTTCTCTCCTCTCCTACAATTTCATGCGAGTTCAACAATGTGTCAATATATAGCGAGTATTTATTTATGTCATAAGACAACACAAAATGCAGTGGAATTGTTATTATTCCTGTGGAGATGTAAAAAAATGACTTTTCAGTGAAATAAGATATGTAGTCAGGAAACAAAACAGTACAATGAGTCAGTAGATAGAATTTAAGAATGCCCCGCCGCGGTGGTCTAGTGGCTAAGGTACTCGGCTGCTGACCCGCAAGGCGCGGGTTCAAATCCCGGCTGCGGCGGCTGCATTTCCGATGGAGGCGGAAATGTTGTAGGCCCGTGTGCTCAGATTTGGGTGCACGTTAAAGAACCCCAGGTGGTCTAAATTTCCGGAGCCCTCCACTACGGCGTCTCTCATAATCATATAGTGGTTTTGGGACGTTAAATCCCACATATCAATCAATCAGAATTTAAGAATGTAAACTGAACGGCCCAAGCTTTTCACGGAACAGTGGAACGAGAGCATTTACATTCTTTAAAAATGCATTTTTTATGACGAGACCATTATTATATGAGGCGTACATCTACAATGTGACAGAAAAAAAAGAGAACAACAAGCATCATCGCAAAGTAGGGCGCCACGAGATCGGCGCTCGAGCTCCTCCATCTTCCTCGCCCTGTCGCTATCACGAATCTTCCACCTGCCGGTTTGGTTCGCCAAATAAACCTCTTTAAATTTGGTGGATCGTGCTGGGTAACCACATCGCCAACAACCTAGAACTCCGGTCCCGCACCCTGGCGTCGACCATGCAAGTTGACGCTGCCCAACAAACAATATCTCTTGCGGCCGCTAGTTGCCCCAGCCCGGTTCATCAGCGAGACCCCTCGATCTTTGCGGGCACCGAAGACCAGGACGTCGAGGACTGGCTATCGTCATACGAGAAAGTCAGTGGACCCAACAGGTAGGATGACGCTGCTAAGTTGGGCACTGTCAATTTTTACCTCACCGACGTGTCCAAGCTGTGGTATACGAACCACGAAACCGAGTTCGCGAAACGGTCCGCCTTCAGGGAGGCGATATGTGCCGTTTTTGGTCGTCCTGCCTTACAGAAGCTACGCGCCAAACAACGTCTGCGCCCACCTGCACAGGAGCCAGGTGAAACTTTCACATCATATATAGAAAATGTGATCGATCTCTGCCGGCGCGTCGATGCTTCCATAAGCGAGAGTGCGAAGATACAGCACATTATGAAGGGCGTCGACGATGACGTTTTCCAGATGGTTCTCGCGAAGTCTCCTAGCACTGTGGCAGAAGTAGTGCCTTTGTGCCAAAGCTAAGATTAATTGCGGAGGCAACGAGCTCAGACGCGACGCTCATTCCAGACAATCCAACCAGTGACCACACTGGACGTTATGACTGACCAGACAAACCTTCTCGCACAAATGAAAGACTTCGTGCGAGAGGAAGTGGCTCGGCAGCTTTCTCCGCTACCTTTTGCTCAATGCCAGGAGCTCTCGCAGCAACAGCCACTGCGACACCCACCACCATTGGCTACCATGCTCCGACATGTGGTCCAGGAGCAGATTTTCGAGGCTTCGCCGGTGCCCTTGCAGCAGCCCCCTGTCACCGCTCCTCTTACTTACGCTGAGGCACTAAAGCAGCGGCAGCCACACCACACCCCGTTGTTCCAGGAACTGCCGTATACCTCAGCCCCAACTCAGCCGTCCACCACCTGGGTTCCTCCCATTGCCTCTACAGCCTCAACTCACCCGTCTGCCGCATGGGCTGCTCCCCTCGTCGCCAATACTTCAAGAACGCGCGATAACCGGCCCATCTGTTTTGCATGCGGCGGTCCGCGCCATATCGCTTGTTACTGCCATCGTCGCGTGCCGGGATACACAGACGCCCGGACACAGAACAGCTTCATGGACCTTCCTTCATTTCGTCTGGAACATTTTGGCCCTCAGTCAAGCTCGTCTTCACGAGAATGTCCGCGTACTATGTCTGGTCGCTCACCTTCACCTCGTCGTCGCTCCCTGTCCCCCATGCTTCGTCGGCCAGCTCCTGAACACGAGGGAAACTAACCGCCACAGTTCAGGAGGCAAGAACTGCGCTGTCGAAATGCTCAAGTCCTCGCACAATGCTGTCGAATATTGTCGAAGTTTTTGTAGAATGTACTCGAGCATATGCTCTAGTGTATACCGGTGCTGCCGTTTCCGTGATAGACGCTAAACTTTGCCGCGAGCTCCGAAAAGTGATGGCGCCACTTAGTATGATGTCCGTGAAAACAGCGAATGGGGACCCGGTTCAGCCTGTAGTCGCCTGTACTATCCGACTGATGATCGCGAAGAATCACTACACTATTGAGTTTATTGTCCTTTCGTCATGCTCACACGACATCATACTCGGATGAAATTTTTTGTCGCGTAACCATGCCGTTATTGATTGTGCAAGATCGGAGCTTGAACTTTTCCTGTTTTACGACCAACCAACCAGCCGCATTCAGCCCGCCGTACACAAACTCGTCGTAAAAGAAGGCACTGAAATTCCTCCGACAGCAACTGTGTTGCTCCCCGTGTACTGTGACAGCATTAGGAATGAAGCTGCATTCTTTGAGCATTAAGCCTCTTCCTTAGTCGAAGATCACTTCTTCGGCCTTATTGAACCCTCTCTATTTCTGAACGAAACAGTGCTCTTTGCCTCATCAATCCCCTTCCGTATCCCGTCGAACTGTTTCAAGGTGAATCTCTTAAAGACGTGCATGCCATTGATAAAGAACAAATTTTTACCATTCCGCCAGATTGTTGCGGTGACTACGACGCCATCAGTGCCCTCAACCCTTCCGATATACCACCTTGCGAGCTTTTCAATTCATCGATTGCCGACGGACTATCGCCATCTGAACGCTCTGAGCTCCTTCAGCTGCTCTATGAGTTTCGTGAATCCTTTGACGTTGATCAACCTACCCTTGGCCGAACTCCCAGTTTTTTCACTGCATCAACAGAGGTTCCAACGCGCCAGTATGACAGCGACCACACCGTGTTTCCGCCACGTAATGTCGTGTTATCACCGAACAGGTAGACGATATGCTCAAGCGCGACGTTATCCGACCTTCCCAAAGTCTATGGGCATCGCCTGTCGTTCTCGTTAAGAAAAAAGAATGGTACAATTCGCTTCTGCGTTGATTACAGGCGCTTAAATAAGATTACTCGCAAAGACGTGTACCCTTTGCCCAGGATTGATGACGCCCTTGATTGCTTACAAGGTGCCGAGTTTTTTTCGTCGTTAGATTTGCGTTCGGGGTATTGGCAGGTGCCCTTAGCAGATGGTGATCGTCCAAAAACAGCCTTCGTGACACCGGACGGGATATATGAGTTCAATGTCATGCCCTTCGGCCTCTGCAATGCGCTGGCCACATTCGAGCGCATGATGGACTCGGTTCTGCGGGGTTTGAAATGGAACATATGCCTCTGCTACCTCGATGATATCGTCGTCTTTGCACCCAATTTCTCAACACATCTTGTAGGCTTGAAACATGTCCTCACGTGTCTGAACAATGCGCAGCTTCAATTGAATGTCAAGAAATGCCACTTCGCTGCTCGGACGCTCACCATTTTCGGTCACGCCGTATCAAAGAATGGCGTTCTTCCCGACCCGGCTAAACCACACGCTGTCGCCGAATTCCCCAAACTGACGACTGTAAAACAGTTACGCAGCTCCGTAGGATTGTGCTCCTACTTTTGTCGGTTTGTGCGCAACTTTGCCTCCATAATTGCACGTTTGACTAAACTTTGAGCAGTGCCAACGACATCTCATCATGGTCTTCCAAATGTGATCACGCATTTACCACTCTTTGCCGTCTCCTAACATCACCGCCTATATTGCGCCACTATGATCCCACAGCTGCAACTGAACTCCATACAGACGCAAGCGGTGTCGGTCTCAGTGCAGTTCTCGCTCAACGCAAGCCTGGATCCCTTGAGTATGTCGTCGCCTACGCCAGCAGAACGCTCCACAAAACTGAGGTAGACTACAGTGTTACCGAAAAAGAGTGCTTAGCCATACTTTCGGTGATTGAGAAATTTCGCCCATACTTATATGGCAGCACCTTTGCTGTAGTTACAGACCATCATGCCTTATGTTGGTTGTCGTCGCTGAAGGATCCATCAGGTCGTCTTGCTCGTTGGGCTCTGTGACTTCAAGAGTATGACTTCCGCGTCGTGTACCGTTCCGGCCACCAACATGCCGATGCTGATGCGCTCTCACGATCAACACTGTCCGCTGAGGTTGCCTCTATATCTTCTATATAACACGCGCTGTCCGCTCTTGACATCGACACAATGACCTCTGCACAGCGCGACGATGCATGAATAACTTCGCTTCTGGACGTCTTATCTAGGGTACCGACACTTCCCACCACTCGAGCAATGCGACGCCAGGCTTCGCACTTCACCATTCAAGGTGGCCTCTTGTACCGGCGCAATTACTTACCAGATGGCAGGAAGTGGCTGCTCGTTATTCCCCAAAAGCTGCGCTCTACAATCTGTGCATCATTTTACTCCGACCCACAATGCGCTCACGCCGGTGTCTTCAAGACCTACGAACGTTTAAGGAAGCGGTACTACTGGTGTGGGATGTTTACTTTTGTTCGACAGTTTATTCGCGGCTGCCACGAGTGTCAGTGACAAAAACAGCCACCGAATCCACGAGCAGCTCCACTACAGCCGCTTGCGTGCCCTGGCCGCCCATCCGATCGCGTCGGAATCGACCTTTATGAACCACTGCCATTGACCACAGCAGGTAAACGGTGGGCTATCGTTGCTGTAGATCACCTGGCACGGTACGCCGAAACCGCTGCTCTTCCTACGGCAACCACTCAGGACGTCGCGTCTTTCATCCTCCATCGGTTTGTGTTGCGTCACGGCCCTCCTCGCGAGCTCCTCAGTGACCGGGGCCATGTATATCTATCCGACGTAATCCAAGCACTTCTCCGGCAGTGCCATATAAAACATCGTCGGTGCCATATTGTACCACCCTCAGACGAATGGCCTGACTGAGCAGTTTAATCGGGCCCTGGGTGACATGCTCGCGACGCATGTGGCATCTGACCAAACGAACTAGGACCTGGTTCTCCCGTTTGCGACCTACGCGTACAACACCGCTACCCAAGTCACCACCAGCTATTCTCCATTCTATCTTCTATACGGACGTCAACCATCGCACACGATTGACACTTTGCTGCCATATGCACCAGATGTATCTGAGTGCACGACCGTGTCTGAAGCCGCCCGTCACGCCGAAGAATGCCGCCAACTAGCGAAGGAGTTTACTACGGCTGACCAGCAACACCAGAAAAAGGCCCGCGATGACGACCACTCTCCTGCCGGAGAGTTCTCCCCTGGAACCCTTGTATGGCTGTATGTACCAACCTGTGCACCTGGTTTGTCTACCAAGCTACTTTCAAATTACCATGGTCGATACCGCGCGGTAGAGCGCACATCGCCCATCAATTACGCCATTGAACCGCTTACGCCACTCGGTGACCATCGTCGGCGTGGAAAAGATATTGTTCATGTGGACCGCTTCAAGCCGTACTTCGACCCGCTCGTTCCCACCTGTTAGATTGCCAGGATGTCTTCATCTTTCTCGACGGGGGCAATTATAATAAAGGAATGATGACAACAAAAGGGAACAACAAGCATCATCGCAAAGTAAGGCACCACGATATCGGTGCTCGAGCTCCTCTATCTTCCTCGTTCTGTCCCTATCTGGAATCTTCCACCTGCCCGTTTGGTTCGCCCAATAAACCTCTTTACACACCTAATGTATCAGCACAACATCTGAAAATAGCACAACTGAAGCTTTTCTGCATGCATCTCTGCTAATGTAACATGAGCAGTCATGTGTAATGTGTGAAAAGCAGGCACGTCTAAATCAAGGATGGCATTTTTTGTGAATTTGCATCTGAATGTTACGTTAGAAGTGGTGACAGCGAAAATAGTGAAGATTATGTAGACATAACTGTGTTTTCTCTTTATATAAAGCAATCAAGGGTGTGGTGAAATGTACAAACAGAAAAGTTACACCAAAGTCACTATGAGGTAAACGGCATCTTACCAAGATTTCAATATGTAAGCTTAGGTCTAGCATGAATACCTATATCCATGGGACTGTCTCAAACATGTCTAACATGTAGTTTTCATCACTTGTTCCTTTTGGTTTACTGTACAGGTATCCAGGAAAGCTTCACGAGGAAGCTGCTTGGCAGCTTAATTTTCACCATGCTGTCTTGAAAGACTCGCTGGGGTCTCGGATATGTAGGTTTCAGATTCCCAATATTTATTTTCACATATAAGATATCTACAAAAAACTTACCGTTGTGACAATGTAAAAGTAGTGACAAAAGACTTGAACTCTCATGTGCAGAGGTTTGTGATATTTATTCTGCACTTCTTAGGGCACCACCAACCACAATTGTTTAAATAAGTAAGGAAGGGGCAATCATTAAACCATTTTTTAAAATCAACTACGTTTTTAATTCATGACGAGTATGTAAAAATAAGTATGAAGCATTATGTTTTCTAAGTTAGTGGGTCTGTCAAAGAAACTGTTGCCTGCATTTTTTGCACAGGTTCTGTTTCCATTTGTTGCCTAGGCCTGTAAACTACCTAAACTAAAAATATATTGGGATACTTTGGAATTTTTCACAGAAATTCAGTAAAATAAACCTAGCTTTAGGAAATGATTGTTGCACTTAGGTTTATTTTCTTGACTTTGGAGATTAACAAAGTTGCCCACCTCTTGATATACTGTTTTTATACATACAGGATTCATGGCACCATGGCTTGAAATTCAAGTGCAAGTTTGAAAGGAAGAAGCTTTTGAATGATGGGGACGTGGCAGAAATACGGAAAGCATGGTCATCCATCATCATCATCTACATCGGCAAAACGCCTCTGCAGTGAAGTCAGTACATTCTAGATTTTAAGCGCGTAGCACTATTAGAGTGCCATACTCTCATAGGCTGTGATCGTACGCTGTCGTAGTCACTTGGCGTAACATGGGGCAAAACTAATTTAGCATAGCCATCTGAGAATGTGCTCGTGCCGAAGAGAAAACTTCCTCTTGTTCTTCGAGTGCCTTCATGATAATATTAATGCAGGACAAACGGTATATACAAGCTGAGGAGCAAATGTACTTGTTACATAACAGTAAAGTAATTCATTTACTTGTTTGCAGCTGCTTTCACTGGATAGATTTTGAAAGTTTAAACGTTCATGTAGTGCTGCACTATATGATCACGTAAGGAGGTAGCTGCGAAGTTACTAGTAAAAGTGTGTTATGAAAACGCGTTTACAACTCAAGAGTTATAGAATGATTCGCTTTGTTACAGAAAACTCTGAAAAGTATTCAGTCCACTGAGGATGAGCAGAGTGTGGAAATGCACATAAAATCAATGCAGCAAGAAATGTAGAGTGCGACACCATCTCTGGACAAACTCACAGACTCAATGACCCGCACATTTTATGCTTGGCGGCGTTGCGTCAAAGAATCAAGACCATCAATGTATGAATTGCTGCAGCAGTATCCGGCACTTGAAAGACCTGAGCTGGCAAGTTTCAGATGCTTTGTGGATCTCGCAGTATCAATACTCTCCTACATGGGTTATTTCAGATCTTTCACGAGTTCAAATTGCTTGGTGGGAAGACACCAATAGAAACTATTTTGCATGCAGTGCAAAAGCATGTTGGCTCAATAGAGAACATGATGAGGGAAAAGATGGAGCCGATAACCTCACAGATGCTGGGAATGGCCGGAGGAACCAGCGAGGATGACAAAAAATGTACGAACACAGGGGCCTTTCCTGCACTAAATTAGTATTTAAGGTTATGTAACACATATTAATATTGCTGAGCTGACAACTCTTACATTCCTCACGGCGCTTCCCTGCGCTGTGAAGGAAAAGTCATCATCATTCCTCAAACAAACACTAAGCCATTGTCGAAGCTCTATGATACTTTTCACAGTTCTCTAGTTTGTAATACCCTCCCATGACGGGGTCCAGTAACATTGTTTGAGGTGGCCTATGTCTCCTAAAAGAGCTGCAGTTTCCACATAGGAAGTATGAATTGTACCGGTTCCACAGCCTTTATCTTCTTTCATGAATCCTTTAAGGATGAAAGAGCACCTTCGCGCTTTCTTCAATCATGATAAAGCGGAAGTGCTGTACAATTTCACAATACTACTTTATACATCTTGATTATTGCATAGTTTTATGAATATCACTGACTTTGTCTTGAATTGTGCTTGCAATTTGAACCTGCTGCCCACCTTTAGAGCAGGAAGCTTTGCCATATATGGAAAATAATTGAAAAGGCATGACGGCAAGTTCTCACAGCCATGTGCGTTTCATGAAAGTGGGCATCCAGGTTGAGCTCCTTGTGTGTAGCTACATTTCTTCTTTCTGCTCTCTTGAGATGCAATTCACTTTAGTGACATTTGCATAGACCGGTACTAGTCAAGGTATTTTTGCTGCTCATCAGAAAAGTGCAGCTAGTGAGCTTACATTATAAAATTTTCTGCGTTGATACTCATCATACTCATAATCTTCAAGCAAGGCCGTTGCACTCATTGCATAGCCCACTGTGTACTAACTACTATGTTGTCCAGCTGGCAAAAACGCAATAGCCTACATGAAAAGGGACAAGCGAGAAGACAGTTGTCTTATCGTGTTCCTGCGTCCTTAGTCACATTTAAATAAAACTTAATGGCGCTGTTGCGAGTTCAGGCTAGCAGGCTACCTTTGGAGCCTGAAATATGGGTGATAATTCTTCTGTTTATTCTCTCTTCTTCTCTCTTCTTTTTAACTTTCTTTCTCTTCTTATCCGTCCATTTTTGTTGGAGTACTGCTACTAGACTAACACATAACGTACTTTAGAGCAGGAAGACATGAGAAATTTTGAAGCCTGACATGATAGGTCTGCGTACAAGGTATGAAGAAGCAGAACGTAACTACTTGCGACACAGATCTGGTGTCAGCTTGTGATGTTATACGGCACATAGCAACTAAGTGATTTATATAGATTGATGAATCGTAACACCCAAAAAGGACGTAATGCATACTGAGCCAAACGATGTAACATCACAAATGTTGTCATAGCTACTTTTCCTGAAATAATTGCACCATACTGGTTCTTCCCTTGGTCTAGTGCAGGTCTTGAATAGACATTACTATCTCAATTTCATGTGTACACGTGTTTTGCATAATATGGGAGCAGTCATTGAAGGGCTGCTCAACTAAGCACTTGAGGCTTGCAGAAAATGTTTTAATTTCAGAAGGAAGAAGTATACTAATTGCAAACATAAAGGGAATTTGGTATGTTGCAAATTATTCATGCATCAATTCTGCTGTCATAAAATTTTACTGACCAGATTTCTCATAGCAAGGGTCTGGATGATTTCTCAAAGTGGCCGTTGCAGAACCATGGGATTCTGCAGGCTTGAAGGAAGTGAGCAGAAGGTCCGGAGAAAATTTGGTGCCTGCCTACTCCCCCCTTTGCACCTTGAGAGCAAGCATATTCAAAGCACACTGCTTAAGTTTCACACCTACTTGCCCCTATGAAAGAACCAACTTGTCATGAATGGCATCTCCCTTCAGCACGCTATAAAAAACTCCTAAACTCCTTGTAGGGTTCCTGCACAAGCACTTCCTCTGTAATTCGCGAGCCGCTAATCAATTTTGTCTGGTTCTACACTGATCAAGTCACCCACTACGGGTTCGCCTAGTCACTTGGCAAACCTGAGTAGTGATTCATGTGTGCCACCTTTATTAATCACGCCCTACTCTCAATAAGCACGCCTCAGTGCATAATGTGAATGTGCGAAAATTTTATTGTCCACCTGGGGGATCCATTTCTTGTGGCATGTGGAAAAGAAAGCAAGTGCAGTTGCATGTCAGTGAATAATTTTTGTGGGCTCTTGCTTTTTTTAAATTTTGGGCGTATGAAAGTGAAAGAAGATTGATTGCTTGAAGGTGGTGGAGGGTAGGTTCTAAGGGAGATTTAATTGAGTTGGATGGACTTCCCGAGAATATGCTTGAGAACCCCTGGTCTACTGTATAGGTAGTACTTCCTATATCTAATACAGAATTGTAGGCTAGACAATATGATGAAACAGCAATTAAGGTGTAAATTTTAGGGTAATTAAAGGAGCTCATGCTGCTCTTTGTGTGTGTAATGAAGAATTTATGGTTGAAAGAAGCCAGGTAGTTAAGGTTCAACAGACTAGTCATTTGCTGTGTGCTAAGATTATGAAAAACAAAAGTGTGAGTATTCATGATGTGTTATGGAAATTGATGAACAAATGATCAGCATTTCATCTTCTTTCCTTTCAGTAAATAGTTTATTCGAAATATATTCTTGTATGTAGATACTGCTGGCTTTCAAGGAACTGCTGGCCTTCAAGGAACTTCAAGTGAAGGGACACTGGTGTCTCATCGTTGATCCCCAGGGCCGGCAGATAAAACTGCGGCTTCATTGGCTGCTTTACGGAGTCGCCGATGAGGATGTAAGGACGGCGTTCACGGTCTTGGGCAATGTTCTCGAAGTGTATCGAGAGCGCTGGAGAGTCGACGGCGTCAGCGACAAAGCGTTGACGACGACAACCGTGCTGCTCAAGTTAAAGAGTGGAGTTACAGTGGAAGACCTTCCGCACCAAGTGCGCGTTGCAGGGAAATTGGCCCTAGTTGTAGCGCCGGGCTGGCCTGTCCGATGCTTGCGGTGCAAAGGGACTGGTCATGTACGGCGAAACTGCAGGGTGCCATGGTGTTCAATTTGTCGGCGATTTGAACATCGAGGCGATGAGTGCGTCCGGTCATATGCAGCAGTTACGAGCGCTGCAATGTGCGATCAGGTCGAAGAGCAGACAATGGACGCCGCGGAGGCAGAAGACGCGGCTAAGGGGGCAGGAGACGCGGCTAGTTCTCTGGTTGAACGTGGGCCGGTTTCGCCTGAAGATTATGATACAGCGTCGAAACCCGAGGAGAAAGAAGCAGCTAAGGCGGACACCAGCCAAGAGAATTCCACTGAAGATGCACAAAGCCAATTGGTGGACATGTCGACAAAAGTGGCGAGAGGACGCGACATGCCAGCGCACTGAATGACCCGCGGGATCAACACGAGCTCGGCGGTCAAACGTTCGCTGGAGCAATCTGCGGGCACTGCTCACGAGAGCAAAGTTGAGGGACCACCAGCGAAGGCGACACCGGGGCGGCGCTCGGGCCTCAGAGCGATGTCCAATCTACCTGTGGACCGACAGGTTGGAACTCCAAGGGACCAGCAGCTAAGTAATGCCGGACCACCGGATGGCCCCGGAGACGTCTAGCAGGGAGCTAGACGTACACGGTAAGCACCATGCTCCGGGCCTACCCCTCCTTTTTTTAGTGAGTAACGATGGCTAGTCACTGGGCATTGAGCTCTGCAACCTTAAATGTCCGAGGTTTGGCCTCCAGGAAAAAGCAGGCTGAAGTGTATCGCTTCTTAATTGACCAAGATATTGACGTGTTAGCCGTGCAGGAGACAAAAGTGGAAGGTGAGGAGCAGACCCGGAGCATGATGCTGCGGTTTACGTCTAAATATTATGCCATAGTTAGTCACGCAAATGGAACTTCGGCCGGTTGTGTGCTTTTTGGTAAAAAGATTCCGGGATTGATTGTTGAAAGTCACTTTTTCTGGGATTCTGGTAAAACAGTGACTTGTGATTTTAGTACTAGCGAAATTGAATGGCGCGTCATTTGTGTCTATGCGCCGAACGTGGAGGCCGACCGACAAACTTTCTTTTCGTTAATTAGGCAACATTTACAGACACCAAAACAGCTGGTTTTATTGGGGGATTTCAATTATGTATTGAGCGCGAAGGATAGAATTAATAACCGCCATGTGCGAGAAAGAAGTGCTGAAGTGCTCTATGACTTGCTTAATAAATCTGACCTGGATGATGTTGCGGAGTGCCTCGAAGCAGGTCGCGAAGTTTGATTTACGCATTTTCAGGGAACTAGTCACGCACGTCTTGATAGGATATACATGACAGGGGAGACGCTAGCTAAAAGCAATAGTTACACAGTCTTACCTGTCTCTTTCTCTGACCATTGTCTTGTACAATGCGACGTGAGAATTAAACAAAAAGAAAAGAAATTTAGTTGTAATTTATGGAAGTTTAACGCCAAACTACTTCGGGATGACATAATTAATAATTTTGTGATTGAGAAAATTAAGAACTATAAAGTTATCGGAGCCTGTAATGTTGGCGAGGAATGGGAGCTTTTGAAGCAAAGCGTTAAAATGAAAGCCATATCAAGAAAGAATGAAAGAAAATGAACCCAGAACAACGCCTAAAAAATTGATAGCATTAGAAAGCAAGAAGCCCGGTGCATATAAGGAAGATATTCGAACGGTGAAACGACAAATTGAGCTAGTAGAGCAGGAACACTACAGAGGAGCCCTTATTAGAGCGAGAGCAGAGGCGTGGGCTATGGGGGAGACTCCTACTAAGCTCGCACTTGGAATCGAGAAATCACGAGCGCGTCGTAATCACATCGACGAAATAGAGGAAAAGAGAATTCTGCTAAAAACTAACAGCGCTATCGCTGAAGCTTTCTTTTGGTGTTACAAGGGTCTCTTCGCAGCCGCATTAGTAGATGTTACGAAGTTCAAGGACACTTTCTTGAGCCGGATGCCACAATTATCTCTCGAAACGAAAAAAGCGTTAAAGAGGCCTATAACCGTTTCTGAAATTGAATATGCAATAGATAGTCTCGTCGCTGGGAAGTCGCTGGGGCCTGACGCTCTCGGTACAGTGTGGTATAAAACTTTTAAAACAGAAGTTTAACCAGTGTACACGCTGCGTTCAAGGAAGCCTACGCAATCAAAGCGTTACCACCTTCATTTGTCGAGACGCACACTATTCCAATACCTAAGACGGATGACAAAGCAAAATTAAAACTAGTTTCGTCATATAGGCCCATTTCGCTAACCAACACTGACTACAAAATACTCATGAAAGTATTGGCAGGTAGATTGCAGTCCGTAATGACCGGAATAGTTGGGGAGCACCAAACGTGTGGCATCAAGAGGCGCTCAACATTGATGAACACACACAGAATGTGATGTGTCCTTGAGAGTTGCGATGCTTTTAATTCTCATGTTGCGATCCCCCAGCCTGATTTAGAAAAGGCTTTTGACTGCGTCCCGCAAGATGTGTTATTCTCCATACTTGAACATGTCAATGTCGGATCGGTGATTACAGAGGGCATAGTTTTGGCGTATAAAAACTCTACCACACGACTAATTACTAACAAGATCCCGAAGTCTCCCATTAGGCTGGAACGTTCTGTACGCCAGGGATGTCCGGCAAGTCCACTCTTGTTTGCATTGTACATAGACAGCTTATGCTTGGCCATAATAGAAAACGAGACCATCCGTGGTTTCAGACTGCTTGACGCCGAGGTAAAGGTTTGGGCATACGCTGATGATGTAGCAGTGTGTTGCACCACCAAAGAGAGCGTACAAGAGACAGGTGCCGTTGTTAAAAATTTAGGAGAAATTACAGGAAGTTGAGTTAGTTAGGGAAAGTGTCTGGGGTTGTGGCACGGAGACTGGACGTCAACCCCAGATACCTATGCTAACGTTCACTGGTTTAATACTCCAGTAAAATATCTAGGCGTGCCTTTCCAGCACTACAAAGACACCAATGATTACTGAACTGAACAAATAAAAGAAACACGCGAAAGGACAGCGCAGTGGAATGGCAACTGTCTCTCTATGTTTGCCAGAGCCACTGTATGCAACATATTTTTAATGAGCAAATTATGGTATGTGATGCAGGTTTTGTGTTTCTCACGGTTGCATGTGCAAAAGCTGCATAGGATATTTGCTGTGTTTATATGGGGGTCTACTTGGGAAAAATGTAGTAGGACAAATCTGTTCCGAAGAGTAAAACAGGGGGAACTAAGCCTGTCGCATCTGTTCATGCGACAACTAGTTAATCGTTTTATTTTCTTTCGAGATGTTCAACACCCCTTCTTAAGAACGGTATGCCAGTTACGCCTTTGTCGTGTTCTGCCTAACTTAGTGGCCAGCACCGTAAGCATGCCGGGAGCTACGCGAGGTTTCTTTAAGGAAGTTGCGGCAGTGTCCTGTTCTTGTAAGTTCGGTTTTCCAATGAATACCTTTTTTTCGGTCGGGCGAAAGAAATTGCATAAAGACATATGCGACATGATTTCTCTAGTTCCTATGTATAAGTTAATTAATAGCGGCGGAGAAGGCAATGGTGTTCTTAAACGTGTTAAGCAGAGAGTGAGATAAAGATACAAGGAAAGGCAGGGAGGTTAACCAGACGCACATCCGGTTTGCTACCCTGCACTGGGGAAGGGATAAAGGGGAGAAAAGAGGTTGCAGAAAGATGAGAAGGTACACACAATCACGAGCACACTCGGGGAGCACACACAGTTTACAGGCGGTCGCTCAGGTTTGTTGACTTAAGGTAAAGTAGCAGTGCTTTAGTTGCTTTCTGCGCAACTGAGGCAGATGCCCAAAGTCCTAGTATCTTCTGCACACAAAATGGTCCGGGGTCAGGTCGATTCAAAACCATCCGTAGCTGGCATCGCTGTGTGTCGTAGCAAGCGCAGCTGCACAGGACGTGTTCGATGGTCTCTTCATCTCCACAGTAGTCGCATGTAGGAGTGTCTGCCATACCAATGCGAAAGTTGCATTCACAACGTGTTAAGAAAATGCGAATTCAGCCTAGTGCAAAAAGCTTTTTCTTTAAATCACACTACGGAACACTACCGGTTAAGACTTTTTTAGAAGATAGAGGAGTTTATATGCCATGGGTTTCAAAATGTTTGATATGCCGCAAGCCGAAGACAATAGATCACGTTTTTCTGCATTGTTGGGAAGGGGTTTACTTCAGGGATGTTTTACAGAGAACTCTAAAAAAGGAACTTCTCTTACATTCACTGGGTATCAGGTTTTTTAACAGTAGAAAAAGCGGAGGGACTGCCTTTTGATCTTATAATGCTGCTTGGCCTCCATTGTCTATGGCGGGCAAGAATGGCCGGTTATTACTGTGACCCTGACAGGCGTCTGGCTCATGTGCTTTTCCGCGAAAGCATTGCTCAGTACATTGACATAATCAAACAACAAGATTTTGTTCCGGAATGGCTTTCCAGGGTCCAACCTCTGGTGAACCTGAAGGAATAGTTCCGCGACTATTTTGTCATCACTTCTGTTTGTATGTTACTGTTTACAGTGGCTTATATTGATTTGTGTATCTTGTGCAAAACCGGTAATAAAGAAAAAAAAGAAGTGGTTTAGTGTGGGCTTCGAACTGGGAGAGATGCAGTCGAACTAATCTATTTCGAAAAGTAAAACACGGAGGGCTTGGTTTAACACATCTTTTCATACGTCAAGTCGTAAATAGGTTCTTTTTTTTTTCGCTACACAAGGGACCCTTTCTTACGTACAGTGTGCCAAATGAGACTGATGCGGGCTTTACCTGGATATGTGGTTAGCACGAATGACATGACCGGTGTTGTGCGCGGGTATCTTAAAAAGGATATTCTAAGTGCATGGTTTTTATCCGTTAGATTTTCCAATGAATATTTGTTTTCAGTGACTCGAAAGAAGTTGTACAAATATGTATTCGATGCTGTTTAACCTGAACCCCTGTACCGTGCCATGTACGCTGGAGGAGAAGGGAAAGATGTGCTTAAACGAGTGAAGAGAATTCAAGTGGCTCCTGGCGCGAAGTCTTTTTCAAGCTGCACACAGGTACATTTTCAGTCAGGGAACTTCAAGCAGACCGTGGTTTTTACTTACCTTGGGGGACAAATTGCCTTATCTGTAAAAAACCGGAAACTATTGACCATGTTTTCTTACATTGTTGGGAGAGAGTATATTTTTGGGATGTACTTCAAAGAACGTTACAGAAAGAATTACCTTTAAATTCATATGGTGTGATATTTCTGCCAGTAGTGGACGAAGAGGGATTGCCTTTTGATTTGATTATGCTATGTGGACTTCACTGTTTATGGCGGGGCCGTATGGCGGGTTTTTATCGCGATTAGGATGCACGGCCTGCACGAATGTATTTCCGTAAATGTATGGCCAAGTTTGTTGAACTGCAGAAAACTCAGGAGATTTTACCTGAGTGGTTGTCGAGGGCAGCTTTAGGGAATTTCAATTTCTGTCGGACTGTTACTGCTTCTTTTTGTTCTGCTTGTGGTTTGATGTACGCGCCTATAAACAGGGATTAAAGCAAAAAAGAGAAGTGGTTTAGTGTGTTGGTTTTTTTATTGTTGGTGACTGTGCTGGGTTGTCAATGTATATATGTTATGTTGTATACGTGTATTTTGTTGTATCACAGTGTATTTATATTTATTTACATGTATGTAACCATATTTGAGAGTGGGATTGTCTATGTTTTCACAAGTATGTAGCTTTCATTGAGTGAGGCTGATTGTGTGTGTGTCATACAGCGCGTCAATATATGACATAAAATAACAAAGCTGACATTGTTGCATGTAAATAATTTAAATCTCTGCAATTTATATTCATGCTCTGTCACTCATTCTTTTTTCGCATCGTATTTATTTTTAGTATCATTCTTTCCCTCTAGATGGCGCGAGTTACCATGTACCTCATGGCTATGGTGATGTTATCCTCTATAGCTATACTGGACACATCCATTTACTTGATTGATTGACTGATTGAAAACTTTATTGGACTATTTACAATGTGCTCTCGCTTGTTGGCTTCAGAACCATGGGGAAAAAAAAACTCGGGTAACCTCAAACTGGTCAGCTTGCTACTGCTGGACAGGGAATGGCGATCGTGCGCAAGGCAGCACACAACAGGGTCAGCCTGGCTGCGACATTACATTCCACCACCATTGCAGACAGTGACATCAGCACCACAGCGAGTCATGGCGCGAACTAATACAAGTGGCCGCGCCCTAGGTGCTTTTCTGGCGACCGCATGCTGCCCAGGCACCCAAATCGCGTGAAAATGCCTAGGCGCTTTTGTCCCTAGCGGTGCGCCGACGTCGACTGTCAGCGTTTCCACTAGTTTGGTCAAGGTTGATTTTGGTGTTGTGCGGTGGTGTGTATGGATTTCGGTATTATTCCTTGCAAATCTGGTGATGTGCCAGTGATTATTGGCCGACCGATCCTTCAAATGGGGGGAGATTGAGCGCCGCGGGTGTTTCGAGCAAGCGGTAGCGTTGAATGACCAACATCCCGCATCGATGTGATATGCTCAAGTGCTGGCTGTCTTGTGTGTGCTGTGTTGTGGTTTGTTTGACAAATTTAGTTCCCTGCTCAACTGATGATACGTTAGTGTTGGCTGGTTTATGCGAGCCGTAGCGTTGAATTACACCCGCGTAGGCAGTTGTAAATGTTTGTGCAGACATTTTTCCGAATGAGATTTAAGGTGTGACACTGTACTGACAACACCACTGTCACACGGGTTCTTGTTTGCTATGTCGTACCCTTTTATATCACAGTTAAATGACGGCTGCACCGTATTTGAACCGACTAGTTTGGGTAGTTAGCGGTGACTAATACTGATGTCACTCGAATACTTCTGATCGAGATTGACAGGTCTGTCGCTTCTGTGACGGATCGATTTGGCGCAGACGCCCTTGCTGATTGCAATCAAAAGTGCCCGTGTGACACCGGTATGATCGCACGTGCGAATGTTCAAACCCTTTCTGTGCACTCTTGTGGTCTCTAGCTTCTTGGCTGCTGGTAGCGTCAGTAGACGAGCATGCAAGAAAAACAGTTTACTACATATACAAAGCTATTCTATCAAAGTTATGCAGAAAAGGTGCGTCATACTGGGTGGCTAGGTATGTAATAATGGGACGCCCGCAAATAACCACATGTACACAGAAGGACTGAAAGCTGGGCCAGTTGGTGACAGTACTTTAACATAATTCAACACAGAGCATCACTATGCTGGCACAAGAGCGATTTGTCCCTTCTCTAGTGTCTGTGTAGTCCTGCCCTGTGTTATAATATGTTCAAGCACATGTATGTGTTCGATCTTGCTAAATCAAGTATCACATATAAAATTGAAGAACATTTCATTCTTTAGGAAGTACAATGTCATTTTGGGTCTTAATACTAGTTTTCCTGCTGGTTATTTTTTAATCAAAATGATGTGATGTTTACTTCACTATCAGATTAGCACATTTGTCCCCGCTTAGTAGTCAGTGCACGATACAAGCTTTTGCTCTTTCTTGGTGCGTGTGCGCAATATTAACTAGCATCAACTTACATTTTTCGGCTCCTCTATACTATAAATAACTTCATTTCTTGGGATAGGCACAATGATAAGGTAATATGGTTCTTGCATTGAACGAAATTTCTCAAAATTTTGTTGAGCCTTGTAAAAGACAAGTTCACTTGTCGAAACGTCGTCTCCAGCACCCATCCCCCATTTACAAAGTTTTCATGGCTCCCCAATGTGTAATTTTTTCTAATAAACACTAATAAAACTCTATCTAGCAAAACCATCTTACGAAGTTTCTAATTTAGTGAAGAATTTTCATTCACCAGCAAAAATCTGGAGAATGTAATGTTGTCTTCAGACCAATTTAAAGTTTTTTTAAATGACTATGTAAAAAAGCAGTGATTTTTTGATAATTTTCCTGACACAGATTTGTGTATGCACTCTGACACTACCACATTGAAGCATTTATGTGCCCTCGCTTTACTTTTATGGAGCTGCATGCCGTAAGCCTGTGCAGAAGAACAATGAATGCAGCCTTTGGTAGTGCTTTAACGTTTCAGATGGTGGCCGAGGTGACGGTGGTCGCTTTTCTTATTTCATGGCTTATGCGACAGAAGTCACTGGTCACTTTTAGCCTTTTTCTAGCTTGGGATGCTCGCACAATCACTGCATTCCTTCTCCTTGACATTGCATATCGGTAACTTGTCATAGCCTCATGTCTCCCTAGTGTGCATCACCCAGACACGGTGTCCCTCTATGTGAAATTTGCCCCTACGGATTTTTAAGACACAAGGTCAGGCTAGAAGTACTCTTTGCTATTCTAATCGGTCCATGTTCTTGTAGAAGCCACAAAGTTATGGCTGTTTTTAATGTCCAAATAATGACGAAAGGGGTCTAGGGGAGCTCAAAGCTTTGACAGTTTATTTATCATATCCTGCATCAAAAATTATAGGCGCACATGGAGTAAGCTAGGCTCACATTGGAAGCAAACTAACTAATCACAATGTGTGAACTTGTTCTCTACCTACCAGAAAGACAAAGTATCACTGATACCTAATGAACCTCGTGATTTTATACAGAATGCATCTATGCATTCTCAAGTAGTTGTGTCCCTGCCTTCTGCCAATAATCCAAACCTTATCCAGGTATGGCTCACACTTATGAGAATCGTAATGTGTCAGCAAATGTGCCCCATCTTTATTTTTTAACGAAAGCTCACGTTTCTGTGCATTCTCATTCACGCAAGTTCTTGCCCGGCCAACGCTCATCTTTTGCTGTAGGATACTGCAAATTCATAAAGGACCACGTTGACACATTTTCTTCACGATTGGCGAGCCTTTGTTGCTTCCATCATATAGTATACATAAGAAAGCTGAAATGATTTTCGTTGCGCAGAAAAAAGAATCGGCATACCATCTCTGTTTGCAACCATTTTTAGGTCGTGTGCAGCTCGGTGCGTACACGGTACAACCTCAGGTCTCCCTGCTCTGCGCTCTTGCTCTACCCCAGTACCGTGGTGTTCTATCTTGATAGTCTGGTGGAGCAACTCAGCTACAGCGTTAAGGACCATGCGAAGGAAACCAACCACAGACAACCTGTTCAATCGGTTTTGAAAATCTTCTGCATAACTTGTGAGCACGACCCTGCACGTGCATAATCTGGGAATTGTTCAGCTATGGCTCTTTTAGTCAACTCGTATGGAAGTAATTTTTCAACACACCTAGAAAAAAAGCCAACTGCCATGACGACTCTTCAAGGCAATGCGCTAAGCCAAAAACTGCAAAAAACACAAGCCTTCCACTAATGTGTAAACACCAATCCTTTTTCAGTCTGCGAAAGCCTGCTAGAACATTGTTAACAATGGGCTAATATGTGACGGTGATTAGTTTCTTGAAAATAATAAAAAAAATATCATCATACGTAAGAACTTCCAAAACCTCCCACAAATTAAAATGTTATCGGAACATAATAAAAGCAGTTATGGTCAAACATAAGAAATTGCACTACACAGGAGCAATATACGAGCTACCTTTAACATAAAACTTGAGAAGGTCCAGAAAAGCTTATACAGCCATGCCCGCGGCATTTCTGAAGGCAACCACACCACTCTCGTCTGTGTAACTTCTCATGTAGAAAACCAATTCACCGTGCAGGACAGAATAAAATGAGTCCTCAACATCTACCAAGAACAAGTACCCATCGCAGGATTCTCTGAAGAAAGTGGATAATGAGAAATTCTCAGTTTAAAACGGGTCTCTCATGGCAACTGACTCTTGCCGCTTCATTAAAAACTGACTAAGCATGTTCTGCTAGATACCTAAATCACTCAAAATAGTTCTGAATGAAACACCCGGCTTATGTGTCTTGGCTATAGCAAACACAAAAAGGGTGTTGTTTTTGCTAGCTGCAGTATGCAATAGACTCTGCTAGTTGTGCAAGTTCCAAGTCCTTACTCAGAGCCACTGCCTTGCTTTTCAAAACTCTTGTTTTGATGACTTTTAACTTCACGAAGTTCATGTACACTGCTTGTCTTGCCTTGAAAGTTACACAAATCTACAATCATTACTACGAAGCCACTACTTTTATCCACTTGAAATGGGCACAAATTGTTGCACTTGAAGAATAACAACACCCACCAACGTATCCTACTGACGAAGAGGGTTTTCCCCCTGTTATTGCAAGAGTTTAGACATTTTCTTGTAAGCAATGGTCCCAAACTGCGACATCGACTTTTGCCGCAACTCGTCGGTGCAATGCCACTAATTAGTGAGCCAGCAACAGAGGTTCGTGGCTAAATTTTGGGCCTTTGTATAGTACATAGCGTACACTTTCTGCAATGTGAACGTTGCCCAGCCCAGTGAGGCCTTCCCGGGTCGTGCGAGCAGGCTTATTCAGTATGAAACAGCGGACATGCCTCATCTTCAGGTTCCAGTTTGCCTCAGTGATGTGGGCTGCTGAACACTTGGCATCGCGAAACTTCTTCAGTGCCAGCCACTCCAGGTCCAAACTGAAGCAAATAGAACAAAGCAGGTAAAGAAAGCACACCAGCTGCCACAAATTATGATTTTACATACTTTCGTAACATCACCAAATGAAGGTGCAACTTCCCCAAAAAGGGCACTCACTTCTTGTAGAACATGGCTTTTAGGGGAAGTCATGCCTTCGTTTGGTTGTGTTAGCAAATATGTAAAATTTTAAAATCCGAAGTGTCGTGGCAGGCGCGCGTATTTTTTAACCTCCTTCATGCAATGTGCTTTAGTTTAGAACTAGAGTGGTTGGTGGTAAAGAAGTTTTGCAATGCCAACCGTATCATACTTGACCAGGCACAATAACAAGTGTCTAGTCAGGCATGTGTTATCAGTCGAAACGCGTCATCTATCAGAATTCACATGATGAAAGCACCCTGAGAAACCATGCATCTACGGTTAAACAGGCAAACCTTTCAACGTGGTCACTTTTGTTCAAAGCATCCCAGCATGTCTATTAGGTCACGCGTGCTCCGGGGCACATCATGTCGGAGCCCACAACTTCTGCAAGGTACCACGGATTAAGCCTGGCTGCAGATGCACTGTACAGAGTCGGGGACATGGCTGTACATGGTTCTGTTAAATCTTCGAGATATGTTTCAACGTTGCTAGAAACATGTCGGAAGGCAGTTGGTCGTACAACAACAATACGTAAGCAGTAACACTGCGATGCGAGTTGAATAACCTGTTGGTATTGAAACCAACATGCGATGTGCAACAGCTCGAAAATGCATGCTCTTATTGTATATCAGCCTTTTTTTCTGTTGAATGCTATACAAAAGCTTCTCTCAGTTACTTACAATTTTCCCAACCCTGTGCAAGCTTATTCTATCTTATGAATGCAAATCCCATCTAGCCTTCTGCCTTTCTCAGTGATTTATCCCATATTTTCGTAGCCACACAATCTCTCTAACTGGTCACTTGTCTCTCCCTCCCATAGCTTGACCTGCCCAGGTCCACCCTTTTTTTCCTTAATGTCAGCTAGAATGTCATCTAGCGCTGTTTGTTCTCTATTGAGCTCTGCTTTTTCAATATCTCTATGTTATGCTAACCAGTTTATGTTTCTATTTTGCATAGTTCTTAATCTGTTCTGAACTTTTTTCTTTTCTTCTCCTTTTTTTACTACATTCAAGTTTCTGCGCCTTAAGTTAGTATTCACAGAATACAATAGTTCACCAATTTCTGCTTTAGAGTTAGTTGTAAATTGCCTTTTATGATTTGAGAATGGCTGCCATTAAAGCTCTAGCCCATCAATATTGTTTGGTGAATTTTCTTCTCATGAGTAGTGTGTCCTGTGAATATCTGACTTAAATACACATACATTGTAAGGATTATAGTGTGCTTGTGAACTCTCGCTCTCTTGTTTGGCCTCCTAAATTAGATCCTTGTCTTTACTTATTTATGTCTAACCCTACTTGAACACTTTCTCAGGTTGGACCCTCAGTTCATTGTAGTTCAACGGCACCACTGCTGAAAAGCAAAAAGTCATTTGCAAAGCGAAAGTACCGAGATATTCCTTGTAAATGTTTATTCGTGTTTGTTATCAACATGGTGGCTCAAATACTTCTGCTAAGCAAGCTGTATATATTTCTCAGATTTCGTCTCCTTGCCAGATCTACTTCAGAATAAAATTTTTCTGCTCTGCGACAGCTTCTTCCTCATAAAGAGACTTTTGTAGTCACCCCTCAAGACTTTAATAAAGTTCATTGTCTGTCTGCTGTGGACTCTCTGTAGATGTTGGCTAGGGTATTCATGCATGCATTATGCACTAGCTACTCTAAGACTGCTGGTATCTCTACCGAGTCGAACGCGTTTTATTAGTCTCTGCAAGCTAAGTAAATGGATGTATTCCGTTTCGCAGATTTTTCAGTTTGACAGCGCATGACTATGATCCACAGTGGGACATCTGTTGATATGTGTATAATTCTTCAATCTTTCATCTCTTTTTTTCTGTATTTGTTTGGTATTGGCATTTTTACAGTTCGTTTGTACATTTGATTCGCCAGTACGTGAGGCAATATGCAGAAAGTCTTACAAGCTTGTTAAACATGTGATCTCCATCTTTGATCGGGTCAACAATTTCGCTGCACGATTTTTTGTTGGTTATGTTTGGTAGGGCTCTATTCCATTCTCTCAGGGTAGGGTATCCAAGAAGATTCGTTCCTGGTTTGGCTTCTGATTTTATATTTCTTTCTAACTTTATTTATATTTACTCATGGAGTTTAAGTGTTTTGTTGAACTTTGGCTTGTTTCTCCGTTAGGTGGCTTATTCGTGAGCTGTAGTAAAAGTCTTCTGCCACCTTAATATAGATGTTGAGACTGCTGATTATGTTACTCTCCCTGTTTGAGTGTGCATTCGTAATCAGTTTCCTGTTGTCATGCTCTGGCCTTTCTTTGAATTCTTCATCTAATTCTTTGGTGCTATAAATCCCCATGTCGGCAATTTTCTTTTTGTTAATCAGCCCCTTTAGCCCAGTTAATTCAACTTTAGATCTTTAGTGGGTGGCTTTTGTAGATTGTTGTTTCTTTTTTCTCTTTTTTTTTCATTTGGGAGAGTTTGCTTACTTCTTGCCCTAGTGCTTTAACCTAACTGCAGTTGTGTTTTAGAAATCAATGTACTTAAGGTTTTGTTCATTTCCTCTATGTCATAATTTTTTCTTGTTAAGGCCTCGCATACGAGTGTTCTAGGGCAGTGCTGAGAATGCGTGTGACTGTGGCTCTGCTCCATTTTCAGAGGAGCCTTTCAATTTCTCTGCAAGTTAACAATAATAATAATAATAATAATAATTATAATAATAATATGATAATAGCATTTTTTGGTGCCTTAATGTTCTGCATTCATATTTTGCGGGATTACTGATGATGATGACTATGGTATTCAAGCATGTGAAGATATCGTTTTCGTGAAACATTTAAAATGAAAGATTAAAAAAGAAAACGTATTAAGCACGATTCTCCGGTCATCGCTGCTGTATTTGAGGTGGTAGCTGCGTTGAACTTTGTTTGCTACAACTTAAGCTTACGTTGGCTCATTGGCACTGAGTGTGTTTCCTGTGAGGAAAAGTGTCATGTCGGCTTCCGGTTTTGTCGTTGGACCATCGTGAAGTTCATGCTACGTGTTTATTTGCGGCAAGCACTCTTCCTAGCGATAAATCTACTCATGAGTGACGGCAGTGATGAACACAAATGTTCATGGCTTCATGGTGCACCTCGTGTCAAGGACGGGTAAGCTGTCAATCTCTAACTAATCTCCGGGTGAACGCGCTTTTGCACCATTAGTTTCGTGGCAGTGATGGTAATACCACTCTGTGTTAATGTACCACAATTCTGTAAATAAACTTACCTCCTCCTCCTCCTACCACAATTCGAAAACGTTGTCGCTGTCCAAGTTGCCCAGTTTGTACAGCAGCCTGATGAAATTATTGTAAAGGCTGATACAGTTCTTGACAATAAAGGTAAGACTTTCATTGTTTACCGTACTTCCGCCAGACGTGTTGCGTACTTCTCTTGTTGCGATACGTGTACTCATGATGTACATGTATTGCGTGTGTAATTTAAACACGTTGCTGGTTTTAGGATCACGTGTCGTTCTTGTGCTGTGCCCGATCTACAGCGGGAGCGTTTCAACCAGATAAAATCGGCTGCACTGACACTGAGTGATGGACGAGTCAGCTGCTCAGTGCTGCATAACAAATTAGAGTGGTACGTCACATTTGGCCAACTTTTCAAATTGTTATGCTATTTGAAATATTGAACCGCCAAAAATGCAGATGGGCGTCGGCGGGGGGTGGGGGGGGGGGGGAGTTTTTCATTTTCGCCCAGGAATGAACTCTTCAACGGTTAGCCAGCAGTCATGCCTCTAGCACTTGACATCTGGTAATAAAATAAAAAGAGGCAATTACTAAATATCCTAATTTCGGCGCTACAGTGTAAAAACATCATTGTTTTTGTTTCTTTCATATTTTCAGTCTGATTACAGTACGGACAAGTCTGTAGACGCAAGATGGCAGGAAATGAATGAAGAGCAGTCATTAGTTCACTAAACCAGTCAAATTATTGCTTAAAAGAAACTAAGACAATGGGTGCATTGAAAATCTACCAAAATACACAAAATAGGTATTATTAACACGGAATATACAAGGTAGTACCAATTGTATTATTTTTTTAAACCAGAAGTGTCATATTGCGAAACCAAAAAACACAGAAGTTGTGAGGAAGACAAGCTTAAAGAGATGAAACGTTTGTGAACACGGGTTGTCACTACAGCCGTCGTCTCAACATGCAGACTTCTTCAAGGCTGCAACTGCCGACCTATCTGAATTGTGTAGGGTAGATTTATCAAGATGAAGAGAACCCACGTACACTGGTGCTGACAATCAGCAAATCAGCACAAAACATTTCACATATGTTGTACCAACAAGGCAAAATTCATCCCTTGCCTACCTTAGTGCATTTTGTATATTGTCATACCCTCTCCTCCAACCTAAACAAAGCAGGGAAGGCCACATGCAAAAACGGGGAAATGAAAACGAGGAGTCGGCATGCTGAACTGGGCGAGTTAAAAGCCAATCCCCCGTAATGGGTTGCGCCAGGGTAAAGGGGGCAATGAATCAAAAGCCCACGAAACAGAAAGAATTGAGGGGCAGGAGGGAGCAAGTGTTTTGCATGGATGGGTAGAAAAGGAGAAGACATTTTGCTGAATTATCTTTGCCTCGAGGAAGCACCACATGACAATGGGGATAATTTGCCTTAGAAATTCCTTAAAGAATGGCTTATTTTTTTATAGGTTTTTGTTGTGTATGTGCCATGTCAAATTGGTTCAAGGGCCACCTTTGAAACGTTTCTACTTTCTGGCTGGAATGTATTAGACTTGTGAATGAGGTGCGGCATTTTTTCTTTTTCGAAAAGCTGGTTACTGTATTTAAGGTTTAGGATCGTTGAAGATATGTCCTGCCACTATACAATGCTGCACCATTGCTTGCAGGTATTTGCTATACTAGCTTGATGCCTATTTAATGAAACGTGAACAGGTTGTCCTGTTTGTTCAGTAGGGTTGAGAACTGGGCTAGTTGGTGAGATAATATTTTAAAATGTTGTGTAGTAGCGCAACTTTGACGGGGACACAAAGGACAAGAAAAGCAAGTGTCGTGTTTTCTTGTACTCTGTGTCCTTGTCGAAGTTGTGCTACAACACCATGTTAAAATGTTGTCCTCTTTGTGACAATATGTATAGTTAATCATCTAGATAATGTTTGAGCTAGTGCAGGTAAAACTAGATTTTAAACTATGCATAAATCACTTCTAGTGCTTTTAATTCTAACGTAATCTTGAAGGTATTTGCAGGTCTTAAATCTTAGATGACAACTAGGTACTAAGTGAACAAAACAAATGCGGGTTTAGTTTTGCATGCACTAACATTTTGGGGAACGTTTTCCGAAGCGGCTCGCTGTTAGTTAATGTCGGGTAGTACTTGCGAAAGATAATATTTAAGTTTGCAAGTGCGTTTCGGTATTTGATTGCAAAGGCTAGCGGCTGGTTAGGCTGTGCTATGGGAAATGTTCAGCTAGTGATGATTTCCTCATTTTCAAGCTTCATTTTTTATTTTGTTCAGCGTTGTGCGGGTCAGTTCGACAAATGTCTCCTTTGGCTTGCTTAATTGATGAGCATAGTGATCGTTGTCGCTACAGACGCTACTTAAACGCTTTGCCTGTCTGATGAATATTTGTTCTTTGCCGTGTCATAGATGATGGCTTGTGTAGTCAATGTATTATAGTTGGCTATTCGTTAGAATTGTGTAGAGGGCAGCCTTTGATTTCTCTGTAAAGGAAAGAACTTCAAGACAGCCCCATTAAGGTGTGCATCACAAGAATTGACCACTGAATATTAAATTTCGCCAAACATGTTAGCAGCAAGAACAACGTTGTAAACCAAACCAAGATCTTTTTCTTCTTCTTTTTCTCCAGTTCGACAGGTTCGACTGGGGGTGGAGTCCGCTTCTCCTGCACACCCTTCCCACTCAAAGTTCACTTGCATCTGCCCTGTTCATTTTCCTTTTCTGATTGGCATTGCCTGCTTTATGTTTATGGTGTGGGCAGATGATTTGTATTTTTGCATACCTCACATTAAAGAATGTTTCAATAGATACCGTCATATCTAGGAAGTTATTTTGCTGGAAGGGTGGTGCATGGTAAATTTACTACTAGGGTGAAACTTCTTGCAATTGACAAATAATGCAATTGTCATGAATACATGTCAGAAAGGAGGCTAGCTGCAAAGCTATTGAATCTATTCTTCAAGATGATTCTATTTTCAATAACATCAGTATTACCTCAAGACAACTTATCCACTGAAAGATAAAAAAACTACATTTAAACCAAGAAAAATGCACGTGTTAGTCTCTGTTTATGATAGAGTTGTAAAGAACAAGTGGCATAAATGTGATGTTTTACCACTATTGAACCCATTGGTTGAAACTGTGAAAGGAAACTCTGGAGAGATTGATAGGCCTCTGCTGCTGTAGTATCGAGCAGTTTGGTTCCTTTCACTGCAGTAATGCGACATGGGTGAAATCACAATGTACAAACTCCGTACTCCTGACAACAGTTTGCTGTGCAGCCTTGCACTTGATTCACAAGCTTCTTGTGTGTATTTTACAAAAGCATTACAAGAATAATAAATAGAAACAGGGACCTTGTTTACATTGACAAGCGGCACTCTGAGAACTCTAATGCCAATGCCATATGTTTCACTATCCCAAGTTCATTATCAGCGGAGAAACTTAAGGTTGAAGTTTCACTATTGAAAGTTGTGTGGAAATGTCTATGCGTGACGTCAAAAGTTTTTAAATGTATTTTTCATAAATTTGCAATTCGCTCTGTGATATTTTCTGAAAATTCGTATGCTTCGTCTATGACACCCACAGATGACAATGTTCTTCGTTTTTATTGATTATAAGCTATGTAGAAACCAACAAACGCCATCAAAATTAATGATGTCATTGTGTTTGGTGAGACATTTTCTTTGCCTGGTTTCGCACTTGCCAAGCGTCTTGTCGTGGTAAGAATGGTGTTGTGAATCATACCTTGTGAGGCGACGTTCATACGCCTGACCAGAGCACTATGAAAATGTCTTTAAACAATTTAACTGTTGTGCGCTCCGTTAAAAAAATGTTTGCAGTCAAGATAACTGGGTCATTAGCCACTCATTGCAACAAAAGAAATGACACGACCAGTTTTTGTGTCGGTACTCTCGTACTATTATTTGCTAACTGAATTAGAACAACCGCCAAACAAAGCACATCGCCTTTTGAAAGCATCTATTGGCAAACAAAAAAAAATTAACTATGGCCGTTCAATAGTAGCTGATAAAAACAGAAGCAGGCACGTTTTCTTCAGCTGTAGGTTGATGGTACTATAGCTAGTCGCCGCTAAGCGCAGGCCACGTGCTCACGTTTTCCGTTTCATAAAGGACGACAGCGTATAGCCATGCTGACTATCACTGGTAACGTGGGAAGTCTGTCCTGACAAGCTCAAAGGCTACACATGGCTGAAGATTGCCCTCATTCACACAACTTGTTAACTTGTTTGATGGACATGCGAGTTTCACCATGGTGAACTAAAACTTGAAATAGTGCGAACGTATTTGGTATGCTGTGTTATTTCTCTTTGCGTAAGAGTAGAAGTTTCCAAGTTCTTAGTACTTTAAAGTGAGAGATGCACGCTGGCCCAAGCACTACCTACAACTTGATATCACTGTAAAATCCTGAGAAATCATTCCCTCGGCGCTGAAAAATGGTCTGAAAGGGGGTCCTTGCTTGGTCTCGGACACTTATTCAATAAAAAAGTGCTTTTAAGGAAAATGCACACCCGTGTTTCTAATGAAATGCTGCATTGAATACACATGAGTTTGCTATTTTACAGACCCGAGGAGAATCCTTGTGTGAAACTTCAGGTGTTATGGCAAGGCGGGAAAGATGTTCTACAAATGTTCAGACAATTTCTGACAACTCAGTATGCAGCTTCGAAGCATCACATTGTAAAAGTGTTTAAAACATCTTGCGCATATATAAGGACTCTCAGAACTTTGGTTCCAAAGAACTGTTGCTGCGGAATGCCGTAGTGGAGAACAGGTTGAAAAAATAATTTCGGGAGGGGAGGGGGTGTTTGCTCTGTATCTTACAGTGCCCACTCGCGATTGAAGTTGGAATGGAGATACTAGCATGTGCTTTTTTCATAGCATTGGCAGAGCTGAACAAATGAACAAGAGGCCCATTGATTGTGACTACCCGTACAACCAAGGAACGCTTGCCACCAATTCAGCTGCTCTATCTGCGAGTGTTCTCTACACACTATTTTAACTGTGTAATACTTTACAGTAAAAATGCACACCTGTTTCCATATTTTTGTGTTTCAACCAATTTTGCCTAAATATCTGCAGTATGAACAAAGTGGACACTTACTACAGTTTCTTATGAGAGTTTATGCTTTGAATTGCAGACCTAGTCATGCAGTGAAGTTCATGCATGAACAGCTTACCTACCGCCACCTTTATTTAGAAGTGCAAAGATAGGCTGTTGCTTGAATTGTACAGGAAAATAAAGGAGGAGGTGGGGTAATTTGCCATGCCTGTTACAGGCAGGTGTACTTGCTGCCAAGGACCTCAAAAGAGGACAAGTTACAGTGGTGGAAATGAATCTGCGCTCCAGCCAAGTGCAAAGCGAGCTAACTCAGGAACATTACTGAAACGAAACATGAGATAAGCATTTTAAAAACTGCTAATGAAGCATTGTCTTGGCTTCATCATCCAACGTGTGGTCGTTTTCATAATTTCTTTATTTTTTCTGCATCAAAAACCTCAAGCTGAGCATTCTGTTGTTATTACTAGCACATATGTTTGCAGGAGCTTATTCTGCTGCAATCTTGGATAGAATATTTAGTAAAAGTGCTCAGTAGCATTAATGTTTATCTGCTCCCTCATGTGGTTTTAACGTGCACTTTTTTCTAGATTTGCACTTCTCTCTAATTGCAGAGAATTCATATTGGTCCTTGAGGTGTAAAGTAAATAACAAGCAACTTTCTCAGGCAAGATAACCTTAACATCTTCGGTGATATGTGGGGTTTAACATCCAAAAACCGCCATATAATTATGACAGACGCCTAACTTTACATTTTCTTGTCAGTAACTTTGATTAAATATTTATATTTGTTTTGAAACACTATTTCTTTGACAGCATAGCTGCATGACTGCTGCACAATTATATAGAATTAGTTTGCCTAATGAAGATGAAGAAACTTTGATTATTTGCAAACAGTGTGTGTATGGGTCAACTTGAACACATAACCAACTGTTTCAAACATCCTCCCATGCAGTAATTGTTCCCTGGTGAACTTGTATTCTGGTTTGAACAAATGTGAAAAAAAGGTCATGGCAATAGAGAAGGCCTTGAAAAATTGCACTGCTAAATAATGCCATAAATTCTATGATGAGCCACACATTCACATGAAAAAAAACTGGGAGCAGAATTTCGCAAGCACTGTACATCAATGCTGGTTTAGAGAAAAATTGTTAAAATTAAGTTCGATGGTTTCATGTCGAAAAACTAAAATATGGTTATGAGATGCACTGTTTCAAGTTAAAGCTTAATTATTTTGACCTCTTAATCTCCCTGAGTGCATGGAACTTGGACACTAGTACATATTACGACTATTATAATGAGACTCCTGAGGTTCGGAATCAATCCTGTGATCTTGTGCAGAACTGCACGCAGTGGCGGACCCCGAAGGGGGGTGCTAGAAGCGATCGCCCCTCCCCCCAAAGCTTGTCAGTATCCCCTCCCCCTGTCTTCAGTGCTTGCCGTCCCCCTGTTATCACCAATTAGGACAAATGACTGGGATTCTTTTACGCACACAATAATAGTATTTATGCTATGTTAGAGTTTTTAAGCTAGTAAAAAACAAAAAGTAGTGACCATGCCCCTCTCTCCGGTGTTACTTTAAGCAACCCCCCTGCCCCTCAAATGATTGGCTGGATCCACCCCTGACTGTACGGTATCATTTCCCTTCACCTTAGGTTCAGATTAGAGATACAGACTTTCTTCTTTTTAATGCACTATGGCATATTTAAATAAAGACAGCCGCATTTACATTGATGATATTTAAAGCTACATGTGTAGACCAAAAAAGCATGTATATGCGACCAATGGTATAGATTCCTGTACAAACAAACAGTAATGCTCATATGCTCTACAGCGGACGGCTGAATAACATCACAGCCTTGAAGAATAGCTTAAAAAGAAACCTCTTCGTGGTTAATGGGAGAAGTGACATATTAATCTCTTTTTTGGCATCTAGCATCCAATACTATGCTACGTCAGAGTGAAATATGACAAAGACAGGCAATAATAATACGACACTTCCGGTTTGTTCAAATGTCTATAATGAAATGCAGAGGCATAAAGAAGAAGATAAATATGGTGCTACTACATGTACATGCAACAAAGTGAAACCTCACTACTGATTACTTAAGTTTAATTAGTTCTATGACTATGGAGATCAGCAATGCTTTTACTGAATAATGTTACCTTCTTCATGAGATACAATAAAACACCGCAATTGAAATATACAAGTTTTCTGTTTACTAAGTTGAGGCATTTGTTATTAGATCATTTGTGATGTGTTTGACAATCTGTGCAAATGCATAGCAATTGAATCAGCACCTGTTAAATCAGAGCAAAAATACTCTATTCATTACAGTGGAGTTCAATACGTTATGACACCATCCCGCACGCTAAAAAAATCTAAATAATTTGTGACAATCTTGATTTCAGAAGTATCTGAATTTCTAGACATTTAATGTTCAGGTATTAGCAGTTTGTTATATAAGGATAGGAAAGAAGCTATATAAAGAGGAAAAATAGAGCTTAGTATAACGTTGTTCGGAGGCCACCAAAGAAGCTTCGGACATAGAAAAACAGTTGACTTTTCTTGGTGTTAGCGAAGGGCGTTGAAACTCCATTACCAAGGACTAGCAAAGGCTTTTTTTACAGAAGATCTGTACATGGTGACAAACTCTCAATAGTCCTGTGGTCAAGTGCTTCCAGCTTTTTTTAACTGCAAATAACTTGCTTAAAGTGCCGCAGCTGTTGTTTCGTATCTATTGACCACATATTTTAGACAAATACTATTGCGCTGAGGTATAGTCAGTAGACATGGAGTACCAGAGTGCTTTTTAAAAACTAATGGACCAGCTGTTGTCGATAGTCTGAGCCTGTTTTCACAACCAAAAGTTTACACAGGCAAATTTTACAATAGAATTGATTATGCTGTAAATAAGCCAAGCAGTGGTCTTTGAGTTGCAGTTGAAAATTGCAATATGGTAGTGCATGTTCAAAGTGTCAAGGCCATCCACTGTCTTGGTCCTTTAATAATTGTTGAGATGTGGTCTTTTATTAAATAATTTGCATTACGAAGTGGGAAAAAGCAAAAAGACCATAACTGATATTTTTGCCCAAAATAAATTCATGCTAAATCATGAAAATAAGATGCATCGAATGAAATACGCCACACTTAACTGCACTGTAAAATGTACCATAATGTTAACGTTATCGTCTGCCATAAACATATCAAACAACACCTTCACATACAATCAACACCTATACATAGCCTTCATAGAGTACGAAAAGGTGTATGACTCCGTCAAAACATCAGCAGTAATGCAGGCACTACTGAATCAGGGCATCGAAGAACGCTACAAAAACACACTGGAAGAAATCTACAGTGGATGCAGAGCCACGATAAAGAAAGCGGCAGAATTCCAATAAAGAAGAGTGTAAGGCAGACAGATACAATCTCTTCATTGCAATTCATCTGGAGCTTACAGGAGGTTTTCTGGACCCTAGCTTGCAAATAGTTAGGAATAAGAGTTATTGGAAAGTATCTTAGTAACCTGCGATTCGCTGATGACATTGCCTCGATGAGTAACTTAGGAGATGAATTACAGCTCACGATTACAGAACTGAACATGGAAAGCAGAAAAGTAGGTCTAAAAATGAATGTCCATAAAACTAAAGTAATGTGCTACGGTCTCGGCAGAGAACAGCACTTTCACTTTTACGATAGGTGGAGAGACGCTGGAAGTTGTAAAGGAATATGTCTACTTAGGACAAGTAGGAGCCGTGAATTCGAACCTTGAGAGTGCAGAAACTAGAAGAATAAAGATGGGGTTGATCACATTCAGCAAGCATTCTCTAATCATGAATGGTAATCTGCCACTAACCCTCAAGAAGAAGGTATAAGACAGCTGCATTTTGCCTGTACTTATCTACGGAGCAGAAACCTGGAGGCTTACAAAGTGGGGTTGAGCTTAAATTGGGGATGACCCAGTGAGCGAAGGAAAGAAAAATGATAGGCGTAGCTTTAAAAGCCAAGAAGAGAGCAAAGTGGGTCAGTGAACAAACCAGGGTTCAGTGTATCAGAGTTGTAATCAAGAATAAGAAATGGACATGGGCCGGGCACATTGCACGTAGGCAGGATAATCACTGGTAATTAAGTGTAATTGATTGAATTCCGAGCGAAGGCATACACACGAAGGGGAGACAGAAAGTTAGGTGGGTCCATGAGATTAAAAAGTTTGCAGGTATAACATGGCAAAGAAAAGCACAAGACCAGGTGGATTGGCAGATCATGGGAGATGCCTTTGCCCTGCAGTGGGCGTAGTGATGATGACACCTGCAATGTACGATGAGGTTTAGATTTAGGTGTTAAGCAAAACGCGAGCATGCCAAAGTTGCGCTGAAGGCAAAGCACTCGCTTTTTATGCAGATGGCAATTTACAGATGACCACTTGATGCACCAATTATACAATATATTGTTATGGAAAAGAAGAGACGCCGTAACGACGAGGCTGGGGATTAGATATATTCCAAACCAGCGGTAATGGCGTGCCCGGTTCACCAGCGATCGAGCGGAGACAACCCTTCGTCTTCCTCGTCAGGCACACACGCGCGTCGCCCCCTAGAATATCAGTATACATGCATGTAGCATAACCTCCGGCGGCGCAAGCGCCGTCTCGGCGCATTTAGATGTCAACGTCACTAGGAGAGTTGTAGGGCTTCAAGCGCGCAACATGTACAATATCGGTAGCCTGTTGGGCACATGAAGACAATGGGGAGGCAGGACCAATTTCATATGTTACAGGCGTAACCACACGGAGGACACGGTATGGGCCTGTGTAGCGAGCAAGCAGTTTTTCTGACAAGCCAACTTGACGGGTCGGAGACCAGAGCAGTACCAAAGAACCGGGTGGAAAGTGTACGTCGCTGTGTCGTTGGTCATACAAGCGCCGTTGCTTCTCTTGAGAGGTCAGAAGGCGAGTACGGGTGATTTTGCGTGCGTGAGCGGCCCGAGTGATAGCGTCCATGGCATATTCACTGGTAGGTACTCCAGGAGACGGTATGACGGTGTCTAGAGGCAATGTTGGTTCTCGACCAAACAGCAGAAAAAATGGAGAGTAACCGGCAGTGTCATGGCGCGAAGAATTGTAGGCAAATGTGACGTACGGCAACGCGAGATCCCAGTCGGTGTGGTTGGTAGAAACATACTTAGCGAGCATGTCTGTAAGAGTTCGATTCAGGCGCTCCGTGAGTCCATTGGTTTGCGGGTGGTATGACGTAGTCAGCTTGTGTCTCGTTTTACAGGACTGCAAGATGTCGGCTATGACCTTCGACAAAAAGGTGCGGCCACGGTCTGTAAGCAGGTGCCGTGGGGCTCCGTTTTGCAAAATCACGTCCTTGAGGAGGAAGTCGGCGACATCTGTGGCGCAGCTTGTTGGGAGAGCTCGTGTGATGGCATAACGCGTGGCGTAGTCGGTGGCCACGGCTATCCACTTGTTACCCGAGGAAGACAAGGGAAAAGGGCCAAGTAGGTCCAAGCCAACGCGGAGGAACGGTTCTGACGGAATATCGAGTGGTTGAAGGTGTCCGGCGGGAAGTGTCGATGGCGTTTTGCGGCGCTGACATTTCTCACAAGCCGCAACGTACCTTCTGACTGAGCGTGCAAGCCCTGGCCAGTAGAAGCGTCGGCGTATTCGGTCGTAAGTGCGTGACACACCAAGGTGACCAGCAGTCGGAAGGTCATGAAGTTCATGTAGAACTTCCGAGCGAAGGTGTTTCGGAATGACAAGCAGCAGAGCCGGTCCATCCGGCTCAAAACTTTGGCGGTATAATACACCATCGTGGAGCACGAACGAGCGATAGGACTGACTGTAAGATGGTGATTCGAGGCTCTCAATGATAGCACGCAAGGATGCATCATAGCGCTGCTCGTCACCGATGCATGTCACTTGCGAAAGGAAAAAGACGCAAGGCTCGGTGTCGGTGTCATGCATAGTGCTCGACTCAGCGACCGGGTAGCGCGACAGGCAGTCTGCGTCCTGATGTAGGCGTCCGGACTTGTACGTCACCGTAAAGGTATACTCTTGGAGTCGCAGAGCCCAGCGCCCGAGCCGGCCAGTAGGATCCTTCAGTGACGTAAGCCAACATAGCGCATGATGGTCAGTTATCACAGTGAAATTAGTGCCATATAAATATGGACGGAACTTTGAGACTGCCCAAACAAGAGCAAGACATTCACGCTCCGTAATAGAATAGTTGCGCTCAGCAGCTGTGAGGAGGCGGCTAGCGTAGGCGACAACTCGGTCGTGTCCCCGTTGGCGCTGGGCTAACACGGCTCCGATTCCGTGACCACTAGCATCGGTTCGAACTTCCGTCGGAGCGAATGGGTCAAAGTGAGCCAATATGGGTGGAGTCGTCAGTAGCGTGATTAGGTGAGAAAAAGCAGCAGCTTGGTCGGTACCCCACGTAAATGTGACGTCTTTCTTTAGAAGCTCTGTGAGGGGTTGAGCGATGGTTGCGAAATCTTTCACAAACGTTCTAAAATAGGAGCAAAGTCCTACAAAACTCCGAACGTCTTTGGCTGACTGGGGTACAGGAAAACTGGTGACTGCACGAATTTTCTCGGGGTCCGGCTGCACACCAGAGGCGTCGACAAGTTGGCCCAACACTGTAATTTGCCGGCGTCCGAAGCGGCACTTCGACGAGTTCAATCGGAGGCCTGCAGTGCGGAATATGTCGAGAATAGCTGACAAACGCTGAAGGTGGGTCTCAAATGTTGGGGAATATACAACGACATCGTCAAGATAACAAAGACATGTTGACCATTTGAACCCTTGCAGCAGAGAGTCCATCATGCGTTCAAACGTGGCTGGGGCGTTGCATAGCCCAAATGGCATAACCTTGAACTGATATAGGCCGTCTGGAGTTACAAATGCAGTCTTCTCCTCGTCTTTTTCATCGACAGCAATCTGCCAGTAGCCGGAACGTAGGTCTATTGTGGAAAAGTATCGGGCGCCGTGGAGACAATCGAGAGCGTCATCGATGCGGGGTAATGGGTAAACGTCCTTTTTCGTGATTCTATTCAGATGACGGTAATCCACGCAGAAGCGCCACGTGCCATCTTTCTTTTTAACGAGCACAACGGGGGACGCCCATGGGCTCGAAGAGGGTTCAATAATTCCTTTGGCTAACATCTTGGTGACTTCTTGTTCAATTATTTTACGCTCGGTGGCAGACACCCGGTATGGTCGCCGATGAATGGGATGAGAATCACCTGTGTTAATGCGGTGCTTGACGAGTGAAGTCTGGCCGAGTGGACGGTGGTCGACGTCGAATATGTCGCGGTATGAAGCCAGAAGGCGGCATAGCGCGGTTGACTTCTCAGGTTTGAGGTCCGGGGTGATCATGGAGCGTAAGGTCGCATCGAGGCACGTGACATCCTGCGAGTGATGTGGGTGCTCGGGACATACGTCTGCCGTAAAACAGGTGACGTGGTCGTCAATTAAGGGCCTTAGTGTGGCGACCAAAATTCCTTGGGGTAGCACTTGTTTTATGAAACCGAAATTGATAACAGATAAATATGTTCGGTTAGAGACCATGCTTACGACAGAGTGTGGGACAGTAATGTCACGCGCCAGGAAAACATCAGTAATCGGCCTCACGATATAATCACCGTCAAGCACGGGAGAGGGTGTTGCCAATTCGATGAATGTGAGAGCTTTAGGCGGTATCCGGAAGAAGTCAGTGGTGCACAAGCTGTTCGGGAGTTCAGGGTGAGAATACGAGAGAAGAGGAAGTTCTAGGCAGAGAGTACCGGCGGCACAATCGATGAGGGCAGAATGCGTCGATAGGAAGTCCATGCCGAAGATTAGGTCGTGGGGGCAATTTTCAAGCACCATAAACAAAACGGGAACATGGCGGCCGGCAATACTAACACGAGCGGTACACATTCCAGTGATGGCCACAGTTACACCATCAGCGACACGGAGGGCTTTAGTTGCTGCAGGCGTGAGGACTTTTTTGAGCAGGCGACACAAATGAGCACTCATTATAGACACTTGAGCTCCGGTATCGACTAACGCCGTCAAGGAAATACCGTCCACATATACCTCAATCAAGTTCGTATCAGTGGGGAGCGTCAATGGAGGATTTGGATCATTCGCAAGCGATGCAGCACTACCTCCCGGAGCTGCATGATCTAGTTTTCCGTCCGAGAGGATCCACAGTTGACCGGCGACGGATAGCGGCGTGGTTGGGGCGATGGGGAACGGCGACGTTGAGGTGGCGGCGAACGAGCAGTGGAGCGGCTGTTGGGGATGTCGGAAGAAAGGTACACACGACTGGGCGAATACCGACGGGAGTCCTCGTACGGTCGATTAGAGGAAAATTGAGTCCAGTTTGAGGGCGTCCAAGTGCTGCGGCAGTAGCGGGAGATATGACCAACTCGGTGGCAGCGGAAGCAGATCGGCTTGTCGTCTGCAGTTCTCTATTCCGCCGGATTGCGGGATCGCGGAATAAAATGTGGTGCAATTGTTGTCATTGGTCTGGAGACGGGTCGGGACACAGAGCAGGCCACAGGAAAACCAAGCTTTGCGACTTCCTGCCTCACGACGGCTTGAATAACGGAGACCGGCGGAGGCGTTTCTGCGGCGCCATGATCGAGCGGATGTGGAGGAAATGGTGCCGGACTTGACGCCTCAAGCTCCCGTCGAACTATTCGTGTCACGCTGTCCTGCATGGGTGGTGTGGCACCGAGATCGGTGCAAGTGGATGTAACAGCCGTGTTTGGTAGCCGCGTAAACTGAGGCAGAAAACGGCGGCTTTTGGCCATTTCGAAGCGACGGCATTCCTTGATAGTAGTATCTACGGTTGTGACGTTATTGTAGACGAGCAAATTGAAGGCGTCGTCCGCGATACCCTTAAGTATGTGGCCTACCTTGTCACTCTCTGTCATTTGCTCGTCGACTTTTCGGCACAACGCGAGGACATCCTGTATGTACGAGACATACGACTCTGTTGACGACTGCACACGAGTGGCGAGTTCTTTTCGCGCTTCCATTTGGCGACCGGACAAGTCCCCAAAGATGTCGCGTAGTCGCTCCTTGAAGGTATCCCAGCTGGTGAGCTCGGTCTCATGGGCGTCGAACCAGACCCGTGGGGTGCCGTCCAAGTAGAATATTACGTTGGCGAGCATCATGGTAGGGTCCCTTCGGTGTGTGTGGCTAACACGCTCGTACATATGGAGCCAGTAGTCGACGTCGAGCCCAGGTTGTGCGGAGAATGTACCTGGATCACGTGGGGTGGGCATCGTCAGGTATGTAGTGGCTGGAGCTACAGAGGGAGACGCTGACAGGTTGTTGTCATTGGTAGCCATGGCCGGAGACTGAATGGTGCGGCCACTGCGAAGCTTCGTGGTGAAGACGGGGAACGTTGCACCTCCACCAAATATGTTACAGAAAAGAAGAGACGCCGTAACGACGAGGCTGGGGATTAGATATATTCCAAACCAGCGGTAATGGCCTGCCCGGTTCACCAGCGATCGAGCGGAGACAACCCTTAGTCTTCCTCGTCAGGCACACACGCGCGTCGCCCCCTAGAATATCAGCATACATGCATGTAGCAATATGTATAATGCGGTGGCCTACTGCGGTTCATGTCAGCAGAACCCTAACAACAAAATTTGCCAAAAGCGTGACCAATAAGCTTGTTTGCAAGACCGAACATGGGCTTCTTTGCAGACGTTTTATATTTTATATATAAAAGCAAGGGCCATATAAAAGCAAGGGCCATGGTCTCGACCTTCAGTGGACACGGCAGCACCGCCGTGACGATGTCGCCTTACGTGCCTCTACTTGTGCAGGTTGGTGATCGAAAGTATGGTTTTCGTAGTAACTGTACCTGCCTGATTGTGCTGCCGAGTCCACACACTGTTCTTGGTTGCTTAAATGACTGTGTTTCAGTTGTAAGCCTGTTACTGAAGTTGTCCGGTGACGTAGAGGAAAATCCTGGGCCCGAGGTTGAAAAAATGCTGGTGGAAATATTAAGTAACCAGAGTAAACTACTAGCAAAAGTTAATGAAATTCAGGCCAAGCAGACATCTACGGATGCCAGCATTTCCGACATGCATGTTAGGCTCCAGACTATTGAAAAACAACTTGAAGGGTTGGGTGAAACACAGAACCGGCTTACTATGATAGAATCAAGTGTTGGTCGCCATGACAGTGAATTGACGGCTCTTGCCAGGCAGATCGATGACTTAGATAATCGTTTTAGACGCAACAACCTTATTGTACGCGGAGTGGAAGAAGAAGAATCTGAGGATGAGGCAGTACTCTTAAGTAAGGTGAATGACGATATCTTTGACAAGTTACTTGGCTCAAAGTGTAGATCCATTGAGAGAATTCACCATCTAGGAAAGAAAATACCTGAAAGAAGCCGTCCGGTCATCTTGAAAGTAGGAGACTTCAGGGACAAAACCAAAATACTGAAAAACTGCCGCAAGCTCAAGGGGACACAATTCAGTATCAGCGAAGATTACTCTAAACGAGTAGTTGAAATCAGAAAACAACTATGGATTTCATCAGTGGATGAAAGAGCAAAGGGAGCAAAGGTTAAACTAATCATCGATAAACTGAAAGTAAACAACGTTCTCTATGGCTTGAATGAGGCTACCAACGAGCGATTCAGGTATGCTAGCCCAGGTCTCACCAGCTCTGACTGACGCAAATCGAGACCAACAGCATCTGTTAAGGTTATTAATGTAAACGCCAGAAGTTTGCTGAATAAAGCTGATGCAGTTGAAGCCGCAATCCTGGAGCATGAACTGGATATAATGGTCGTAACAGAGACTTGGTTACATAAGGATGTAGCAGATTTCCAAGTAACACCTACAGGTTACATAATTGTTAGAAAAGACCGGCAAAGAAGAGGTGGTGGTGTTGCGTTTCTTATTAAAGACAACATTATGTTTTCAGTGTTGGATGATAATTGTGACATAGAAATGTTGTGGATTAGGTGTGGGTTCAGCGAGCGAACTGTGTATATCGGAGGGATTTATAGAGCGCCGAATTCCTCTCTGGATATAATCGCAAAGCTAAGAAATTTTATGGATTCTAATTTTAGCCTCCAAGATAACGTATTATTATTAGGGGACTTCAATCTTCCGGATATTAATTGGCTATCCCAGTCTCCTGGATCGGAACAGGTTGCAAGTGCTGAGCAACTACTGGAGTTGGCATTCTGCTACGGGCTAACGCAAAGTGTCACTGAATTTACTCGGATAGGGACTACAAGGTCATCTATCCTTGATTTGGTTTTTGTGTCCCCAAAGCTGTTGCCGTTACTCAGCCGTTGTGAAGTTGTAGAAGGCCTGTCCGACCACAGAATGGTAGTAACGCACCTAGCATTGTCCCCAGACACCTTGGGTAAACCCACACTTAGCACTGTATTGAATTTTATGGCGGCTGATGATGTGTCTATTTTGGACTATCTTGAAAGGTCCTTTGACCATAGAGACAATAACCAAGTGTTCAGAGGCGGAAAAGCGACAGCAGGACACCAAAACCACCAGAAACTTAGGATAACCAAGCGTCAACACCTTTCACCTCGCCAAAGCCAAAGGTCCAACAGCAACGTGCACCGAAATCAAGTACTGTATTGAATTTTATGGCGGCTGATGATGTGTCTATTTTGGACTATCTTGAAAGGTCCTTTGATGAATTTCAGGTCCTTTACAACACTGACTGCAGCACTGATAGGCTATGGCATTTCTTTTCAATTGTTGTAGGGACGTGCATAGACAGCTACGTACCCAGGATTAGAAAACGCATTTGTAAAACCAATCCCTGGATTACCAGAGAAATCATTCACACAAAAAGAAAACTAAAACGGAAACAAAAATCTTGTGCAAAAAATTGTACCCCTGAAGGAACAGCTTGCATTTCTTTAATGAGACAAGAACTGAAACGTCTGATCAAGCAATCCAGGGATCGGTTTTTCAATGTGACATTGACGAAATACTTGAAGGAAGCCCCCTCAAGGTTTTGGCGCTTTATAACTCCCCCAGCAAGCTCCCCGAGGCCACCTGAAATTACTCAACAACGTGTTGATGATTTCAATTCTTTTTTTGCTTCTGTGTTTACTCATGATAATGGCATTTTGCCCGAGTTTTCTACGTCATCATTGCAGCGGCCGATCGATGATGTGGTAATTAGCGAAGAGGGTGTCCTAAATCTTTTACTTATTATAAATACAAAAAAAAACCCCGGCCCTGATGGTATACCAAACGAATTTCTGTACAGATACGCTGAATGGGCGGCTCGCTTCCTTACAAAAATATTTCAGTCGTCCCTGCGCAGTGGCTCTTTCCCACTAGCGTGGAAGCGGGCTAAAATTACCCCTGTTCACAAAAGTGGCTCCTCACGGGACGAGCGCAACTACCGTCCTATTTCGCTTATCAGTACATGTTCAAAGATACTCGAGCACATTGTTAACAAACACCTGATGTCCTATCTTCATACGCACAATCTGTTATTTTCGAAGCAGCATGGCTTCCGCCGAGGCTTATCTACAACTACACAGTTAGTCGAATTTGTTCATGATCTTTCTAAAACAATCAATTTGCGTGGTCAAACTTATGTGGTATATTTGGATTTCGCAAAGGCATTTGATAAAGTGTCGCACTCCAAGCTCCTGTTTAAAATTGACAAAACGTTTCAAAATAATCACTTGACAAAATGGTTTTCATCCTATCTCAGCTGCCGTCAGCAGTTTGTTCAAATAAAAATAAACAGTCTAGAGCAGTTGCAGTTAATTCCGGAGTTCCCCAGGGGAGCGTGCTGGGTCCCCTTTTATTTTTGTTATATATAAATGACCTACCAAACCGGGTTACGGTCCCGATAAGGTTGCTTGCCGATGACTGTGTTGTTTATAGCAGGATCGAGACTGAACATGACCAAGTTAATCTAAACAACAATCTTCAAAGAATAAAGGATTGGTGCGAAGAATGGCATATAAGTTTGAACACAGAAAAAACAGTCTTTATGACTATAACTAAAAAGAAAGCACCTCTAGATTACAACTACCAGATTGGCAATGCTTTCCTTAAGCGTGTACAAAACTATAAATATCTTGGGTTATGGTTCACGCCCGACCTCCGTTGGAACACTCATATTGATGATGTATGCTCCAGGGCTACCAAGGCACTGTATAGCCTTAGACGTAACCTTTATACCGCCCCATCTGATATAAAGTGTCTTGCTTACAAAACCCTTGTCAGACCTATTATAGAATATTCTAAAATTGTCTGGGACCCTTACACAATGACAAACTGCAATAAAATAGCAAAAATACAGCGACTTGGTGCGAGATTTATTTTTAATAAATATCGCCGACATCATTCACCTACTGAACTTTGTAAAAACGCTGGACTAAATAGTCCTGAACTTAGGACGAGGATTGAGCGTCTGAAATTCCTCTACCAGTTAATACATAATCATTTTAAACTAAACTATTCAGATTACTTCCAGGTCAACACACAAGAACACTCCAGACATCGCCATAATATGTACATACCACCCCTAGTCCCACGTAACGATTGCTTTAAGTTTAGTTACTTTCCACGTGCTATTGAAGATTGGAATATGCTGCCAGAGTCTATAATTGGTTGTTCCTCGCTTACATCATTTGAACAGAATCTCAAACGTTTATTTCCTGAATAACAGTGATGTGCGTCTGTACTTTTTGTTGGATGCATGAGACTGCAGTAGTTGTGTTTCAAATCTTCAGCGTGGTGCAAAAGTGCCGCCTCAAATGCGTCATGTGCTGTTCTGCGCGTATGTATTGCATTGCATGTGTGTTCCATTTCTTGTTATGTATAACTTCGAGTTGCTGCTCACAATAATACCAAGAAATTATCTCGAGACCTGTACGGTACTTCTTTTTCGCGAATAATTGTTTGTACTTCCACCCTGTAACGGCCCACTTCTGGGCTAACAGTATAAATAAATGAAATGAAATTTTCTAGAGACATGCCTAAGTATGATGCACCAGTTCTGCGTAATTTTGATGTATTGGTAGACTGTTTTTTTCTTGCATTGTCATGTAAGCAGCAGCCAAAAAAGTAGAGGCCACAAAAGTGTACAGAACTGAACGGTTTAACTTGGCATAAGCATTCACGTGTGATGACCGACAGGGGATATCGCAGTCAAAGCTTTTTTTTTTCTCTATGCTACTTGGACTACATGTGCGAAGAGTGGAAATAATGCGATATTCATACCACTGGTGTCACACAGACACTTGAAATCGTGGTCAGGGCATCTGCGCCAAACTCTATGCTGTACAGCGCAGCAGCAAAAAGTTGTTGAGCGCGATCAAAATTTCTCGAGAAGTACCGGTATTAGTCACCGCTACACGGTCCGGCTGAAATACAGCGCAGCGCGACCACATGCAGCAAGTCACATGTGACAGCGTTCACTAAAGCGCGTCAAAGCGCACCGCGCATTCAGAACTAACATCCATACAGAACAGTCAGCACTCAAGCATCACAATATTCGCAAGGAATAATATCGCAATAATACAAACCGCCGCACAGCACCGAAATAGAGGAAGCGCTGACACACATAACACAGCCAGCGGCGCCTTTACATATTCGCACCGCTCCAGCCAGCGCGGGCGCACCGCTAGGGAATAAAATTCCTAGGGATGTTTGAGCAATTCGGCACCTAGGCCGCGCGTGGTCGTGAGAAAAGCACCTAGCGGGGTGGCTACTCTTATTAGTTCGCGCCATGGCTCGCCGTGGCACTGCAGTCACCTGTCTGGAACAGTGCTGGAATGTAATGTCAAAGCCTGGCTCTGATGAGTGGGTCTTCAAGTATATAGTTGGTAGTCTTGCATTTCTTGCTGTAGCTGAGGCAGGGTACGTCGGGCTTTTTTCATGAAAGCAGCTTGGCTTGATTCGCGAACGGGGAATTCCCAGAGAATATGCCCCGTCGTTGCTGGCTCGTGACAGTAGTCACAGTTGGGTTCGGAGTACTTTGTCGGGTGGATCTTGTGAAAGACCGGGGTTGTCGTGAAACTTCGTGTTTGCAATCTTCTGAGTGTGACCTCAGAGAGGCGGGTGGATCTTGGGGGTGGGGCATCGTGTTTTGTAGCTTCTTCTAATTTGAATCCTATTTGCCACTGACGTTGAACTTTCGCTCGGTAATTGCCTTCATGGGTCTCATCTTGGGTCATCCTTGCGGCATGCTTCGAGCTCGCATCACCGAGTCGTTCCTTGCTGTGATGCTGCAGGGCTCGTTGATGAACTGGCTCGTGTCCCGGTATATTTGTGTGTCCAGGAATCCAATGAACTCGTACTCGGACTGATCTTTGTTGAAGTTGGGCGGCATTGTGCAGGATGTGCCTGGCGTACGCTGGTAGCTTTCTTCTAGTTCGAAGTGTTTCAAGCAATTGCTGCGAATCCATGAAGATGTGAATAGCTTTTGGCGATGATCCTTTTGATTGTAATGGGCTAGAGCTTCCGAAATAGCATACTCTTCAGCGGCTAAGTGCAGTAAGCAGGATTGAGAAATAAAGAATGAGGATGCTTCCCCTGTTCTCAGGTTGAAAAATGCCCCTGTGTTGGAGCCTTCTAGAATGCATGAGGCAACCGTGTAGATTATATCTTCTTCGTTAGGTATACTTTTAAGGTGTTCAATATGCCGCTGAGCGTAGAATGCCCTTCGCTGATTGTCCGAGGCTGGGCTCTTATGTTTTGGAAGTGGCCTATTGTATGTCACAGTAATATCTTCCCATGGCGGAATGGTGGTAGAATTTGAGGTAGGTCTTGGTTGTTTAGACGTAGCTCATTTTTGATGACTCTTCCTGGGCGGATTAGCTTGAGGCACTCATTTTGAGCTTGCAGTGCAGGCTCTACATAGCCACGTAATGGAAGAAGTAGACCTGCTCCGTAAAAGTCTTCGACTTTGGTGAATTTCGGTAGCCCCGTGGCAATGCGAATGCATGTTTTGTTGATGCATTCAAGTTTTTCAAGCTGAGTCACCGTCATTGGCAGGAAGGGTAGTCCATATAGATATCTTGAGTGGACGAGTGTTTGTGCGAGCCTTTTATTTTAACCTTCGAATTAGCCCCAGGCGGCGCAATTTGTCAACTTTCGCAGCACTCTTGTTGTCTGTTTCGTAGTGCACAGCGCTTTTTCTACCCATTGAGTGGACTTGGCGTTTTGTTAATATATAATGCCTAGTACCTTAATGTGCTCTTTGTGCTGTATGCTTGTGTTACGAACAGTAAGTTGGATTTTATCTCGAATAAATTGCTGCTTGCTGTGGTTTGTAGGTTTCAGAACGACTATAAATTCTGTCTTTTTTGGTGAAACCTGGAGACCTTGCCTGTAAAGAAAAGTGGTGATAACATCAATTGCCTTCTGGAGTTGCTGCTGTTGGGTAGAGATGTATCGTGCGTTACACAAAATTGTAACGTCGTCGGCAGAGATTCCCGCCGAGATGGGCTGGACTTCACTTAGAAGAAAGGCAAGAGGACGCATTGTTATGTTAAACAGTGCTGGAGATATAACGGCTCCCTGCGGAACTCCAATTTTGTTGGAGTATAATTGACTGGTGAAAGAGCCTATTTTTTATAGAAAAGGTCCTGTTCTGGGGATAACTCCGGACATAATTATACAGCCTTCTACCAGCAGGCAGTTCTGAGAGCTCTCGTAGTATAGTATCATGGGGCACTGAATCAAAAGCCTTCTTTACGTCAATACCTACAATAGTTCTCGGTCAATGAGGTGAAGGGTTTTCAGCACGTCCTCGTATAGGCGCCGGAGTGTGTCTTGAGTAGGCAGGTGGAGTATAAAGCCAGTTTGTGTCCAGTGATAGTGCTCCCCATTTTCTAGCATCCATGTGAGGCGCTTGTATACCATTCGCTTCATCATCTTTCCGATTACTGAAGTTAACGAAATTGGCCAAAGGTTACTTGCATTCGTCGGAGGTTTGTTCGGTTTAGGCAGTGGTATAATAATTGAATGTTTCCACCCTTTAGGGAGATCGCTATCTTCCCATACTTGACTGATGATTGAAAAAAGAGGGGTTAGTTGGTTCTCTGTCAATTGCTGTAATTGTTTGTAGGTAACCATATCAGGGCCCAAAGCTGTTTTACAATTTGACTCCTTTAGAACTATTATAAGTTTTTGAATTGTAGAGGAAGCATCCATTATGTCGTTGCTTTGTTTTCCTCTGGCCACTTTGGATGCTCCGGATGCCTTGCCGGTTGTGGAAAAAGTGTGTTGGCGCATGTATCGGCGGTGGCTGGTGCTGGAAATGGGAAGCCAAACAGAGTTTTTCAGCGGCTGTTCGAGATTCGCCCCGGCCTTACAATGATTTGACAATGTTTCATAGCCTTTGATTATTTATCCGACCATGTAGCTGGTTATAGCAATCTTGCCACAGTTGGCTACGTAGCTTGCATGCGTACTTTGATGCTTGTCTCGTAAGAAGCTTAAGGTGGTAGGCCACATTCAAAAGTCATTCTTTTTCGCGAAATAAATTTTTAGGGTTGTTTTTCTTGCACGCCCAAACATTCACATATATGCTGCAAAAAATTATCCTCCTAGCGTCATTAGTTTGCGAGTTACAGCAAATTTTTTATACTCTATGCTCAGTTGTACTCTTTTATTTATTTATTTATTTATTTAATTTATTTCTATACTCTATGCTCAGTTTTCTATGCTCCATTGTACTCGTTTTATTGTAAAAATGAATTTCTGACGTCTGTGCATCCTATGCAATGTAATTTACTCAACTTATGTTGACGTACAGAGAAGTTAAAATCCTATTCCCCACTCCCTGGCATGTTGTGAGCTTCAGATGCAGTACAGTCTTGACAAAGTCATCCACTGGGCCGAATAAAATGGGTTCAGACTGAAACCGCAAAAAGCACGTGCGTACTTTTTTTCAGAAAAGAAAGGCCTGCACATTGATCTACACATTGTTATCAAGCGTCAAGGTCCGCCTGTCAAAACTAAGCATAACTTTTACGACTTATTTATGACGCAAAGCTCAAAGGATTACAGCATGTCAAGTGCTTCAAAAGCAAGTGTGGGGAAACAATGAACATTTTGAAAGTACTTTTACCAATCATGCATGCTTCGGTGAGAGAAAATGTCTCGTGAACTATACGAAAGCCTGATACGCACACGCACGGACTAAGGACTGTAGTCTACCAGTATGCCACAACAAGCGGCTGAAAGATTTTGTACCCTGTCCACCGTCTAGGTGTCCGCCTTTCCACATAAGCCTTTAGAACAAACCCCGTGAAAAGCCTTTATGTTGAATCAAAGGAACGGTCGCTAAAATACATAGATTGTGCTTATTTATATATATCTATTTTTTTAAAGTAAACCAAAATAATGAACTGCATGCATATTCCGAAATAAACGATCTATTCAGCTCCTTAATGTTCCAAAACCATCCGGCAGTGAGAAAGCCTTTCTCACTCCGTGTAAGAAAACTGGTTGACGAAGTGTATGTTCCTGTATTTCAAGATAAACCAAAAGCTTCTGAAAAACAGCTTCCGCCATGACACTGGCAAGTTTTTGAATGTGACGTTTCTTTTGTCGATGTTACAAAGGATGCCCTTAATGCGCATAGGCGTGTATGATTGTAGGGGTGAAGCTTCTTAATGTTCCAAAACCATCCGGCAGTGAGAAAGCCTTTCTCACTCCGTGTAAGAAAACTGGTTGACGAAGTGTATGTTCCTGTATTTCAAGATAAACCAACGGCTTCTGAAAAACAGCTTCCGCCATGACACTGGCAAGTTTTTGAATGTGACGTTTCTTTTGTCGATGTTACAAAGGATGCCCTTAATGCGCATAGGCGTGTATGATTGTAGGGGTGAAGCTTCTTAAAGCGGCAGCCGTTCGTCCCTCGTAGTCGTAGTCGTAGTCGTAGTGTGTAACAAGTGTTACATTTTGACTTGCAAGTTGGTGCCAGTGGGAGAATTATCCTGTGCTTTGTTGAACAATAAAAAGTTCACGGCGTGCGCGTTACCTAAAACCCGAATGCTCCTGTGTCTCATTCTCCATTAAAAGCCATTGGCATGAACATTGAGCACTATCTGACAAGAAGGGCTTGCTACGTTATGCTCACTGGGTGTAACCTCTTTAAGTTTAGCGAGCGTTGAGCCGCAGTGCCATTAATACAATGAACTAGTATATACCATCAACTCGAGGTGGTTAAAGGTGGGAAGTAGATACAAAGCGCTAGCCGTAAGGAAGTAAAAGCCGAATTGTCCCGTTTCTGATTTCCCATTAGCAGCCATTGGCATGCACATTGAGCACTATCTGACAGGAAAATGTTGCTACGGTGTACTCGCTGGGCGTAACCTCTTTAGTTTAAGAAAGGTTTAGCGAGCGTTAGGCTGCAGTGCCATGAATAAAGTGAACTAGTATATACCATGAACTCGAGGTGGTTAAAGGGGGGAAGTAGACCCGAAGCACCAGCCGTAAGAAAGTGTGCGTGTGCCACCTCTCCTTTAGTCCTCGGAATGTCCGCTGGATGGCGGCGCTTCTATATGAGAGTATATCCCTATTGAAAATCCTGGGTTGGTGGATGCTGGAATCATTGGTGGGTATGGTGGAAAAAATAGTGGATATGGTCGAAATATTAGTGGATAGGGTGGAAACTGCAGTGGGCATAATTTCTGATGACGGCGAGAGTGGAAAAAATGATGGCTGATGGTGGTGGTGGTGGCGAGCCAATGGTGGTGATGGCAGAAAATGCCGGCTAATGAGTGCTAGAGTGGAAAAATGGTGGCAGATGGTGGTGGCGGTGGCGAGCCAACGGTGGTGACGGTGGAAAATGCCGGCCCATGATGGCGAGGCAAAAAGGGTTTAATAGAAGGCTTGGTGAGCAAGGTGGATGACGGTGGCATGATGAAAGCTTGGTGGATGATGGTGGCATGATGAAAAGCACATGACATTAAGTGAAATCACTTATTTGCAGTGTTTCATTCTTGAATGCGCAGAGATATGTTTACGGTCAAAAGGATGCAATGCTGCTCTTTACGCATTTAAAAACGTTTTTTTTATTCGTGTGGTGTCAGGAACGCTTCAGTTTTTGTGGAGCATGGAATATGCGGCCGGGAATATGTTTTCATTTCGCGCACGTACTAACATCAGTTTGGCATCCGCGATGTGTTTCTTTGTTGTGATGTCTAGAAGACTAGAGTTGTCACTGTGAACGTGACAATAAAGTTCTACATTGGCGCGCAGTTGTCGACAAATAAATGGGCTCCAGTTCACAATTGCGCATTTCAATGTTAGAGCAGAACACAGCGGTCACTTCATGTCGCCACGCTAGAAACGCAAATCTGGTAATTCTTGCACACTCTATTGTTTAAGCCATACCTTTAAGTTGACAAAGTGCGTGCTAATAGGCATAGACTTTTACTTTCTACATGCGTCGAGATGAGCACCAGCGAATTTGACTTTCACCATTCTGTTTTGCCACCATGATTTCCACCAAAGGTTAGTCATACCAACCGAGCCTGTACAAGTGTAACCACGGCGCTTCTGGGTTTCAGAATACACAATTTCGACGAGTAAAAATGGCAATAAAGCACAGCTTTGGCATCATTCTACCTAATTGAAGCCTTTTTTATTGCGTACGGTGCCAGTGCAAGAAGCGACAAACATCGATGCGACGCGCTTGCAGCACTTCCACCAAAGGTACGCCTCCCCTCGCCGACAGCCGCCGGTCGCACTCGCCGGCACTTCACTGGCTCTTTTGCGAGAACATAGACACGTCAGTTCGTATGCTTACTTAGCCGATATATAGCATAATGTTTCTGGCGCATTTCATTCGTTTTGGCCAAGCCGTTATGTAGTTGTTTCTAACGACAGAGCAACAGCGGTGCGCTGGCATGACTGCGCTGTGCGTTGCGCGAAAAGCATCAAAACTAATTGTGTGGGCGTATCTATCGAATGAGCATAGAAGCGTTATTAAGCCTGAATTGATAACCCCCTTTAGAAGGAGCGAGAAACGGAGTGGCAACCGTTACAGCCAGCAGTTTTTCGCGTTTATCAAACGTGCAAATTTTATTAGCAGGTGCAGATCCCGTCCCTCCCAAGTAAACTACAAACAGAACTGAAGTTAAACAGTGACTTTGTGAGTTGACTACTTCTTTAACACCCACATCGCCATCTGTGGCGTGGGGGAGTGGTTCGTGTGCTCAGTTTAAAATTTGGAGTTGGCAGGTATGGTTCCGCGCTATCGCACATTTTTTACGGATGCTTTCTTTATTGTTTTTATAGAAATATTTTTATTGATTGGTTGATTGATTTCTGGGGTTTAACGTCCCAAAACCACCATATGACTATGAGAGGCACCGTAGTGGAGGGCTCCGGAAGTTTCGACCACCTGGGGTTCTTTAACGTGCACCTAAATCTGAGCACACGGGTTTACAGCATTTCCGCCTCCATCGAAAATGCAGCTGCCGCAGCCGGGATTCGAACCCGCGACCTGCGGGTCAGCAGCCGAGTACCTTAGCCACTAGACCACCGCGGCGGGGCAGAAATACTTTTTTTATTATTTCTTTAGTGGCAGCTCGTGACGGTAGTACTGACGCTCCTTCGCTCTCCAGCATTGCCGGCTGGAACGTGCCATCCACCAACTGCTCCACCATACGCCCCCATACACCATGTGCCACCAACATTTCCACCACCATAATCCACAAAAATGGTGGATGGTGGAATCCACCATTTCTATGGTGGATGTTTTTTCAAAAAGGATACCGACTTTTGAAATGCATCTCGAGCTTCTCTCGACTATTCTTTCTGCTTTCCGCAAGACCGGGCTTCAGTTAAACTAGTCGAAACGTCACTTCGGCTGCCACCAACTAACTTTCCTTGGTCACCTTGTTGATTCTTCTGGTGTTCGTCCCGACCCTGAGACCATTCGCGCAAATATTTCCCTTTGCCGACCTCAACAAATGATGTTCTGAGCTTCTGGGCCTCTGCACATTCTTTCACCGATTTGTACAGAATTTCGCTCACGTGGCGCGCCCACTAACAAAACTATTGAAGAAAGATGTGACTTTTGTGTGGGGACCTGAACAAGCCAGAGCATTCGCTGAGATTACCCCCCGGCTTACGATGCCACCGATTCTCGGCCACTTTGATATGTCCGCTCCAACCGAAGTGCGCACCGACGCAAGTGACCATGGAATTCGAGCAGTTCTGATACAAAGACAGCATGGCTGCGAGCGTGTCCTTGCATACGTTAGCCGTCTCTTATTTATTTATTTATTTAAAAATACCTTACAGGCTCTATTACGGAGCATAGAGTAAGGGGGGTACATAGGAAAGAATGCTAGTGGGTGATACTTCTGTCACAATACAAAGCAACTACAAAGCAAAGCAACTACAGAGCAACTAATAACTAATAACTAATAAAAATACAAAGCAAGTAGTAACATTGGAAGTAATAACAGTGGTTGTACAAATGACAAAGAGGGGCTTCAAGCAACAACAAGCATTTCCCAGCCACCAAAAAAGCACAAAGAACAAAAACAGAATTCAAGGAGGTTATACAATGCTATTGAGATAGATGTATCATGAATTGCTCGCGAAAATTTTCATGATGAGTTAAATTGACAATGACGCCGGGTAGGTCATTCCAGAGTGCTATGGCACGAGGCAAAGCCGATGAATTGAATGATTTTGTTTTTCCAAAGATGCGCGTGATGCTTCGCTGATTGTGAAGTCGTTTAGACATGCGCGATGGTGCCGTTAGTGGGAAGGGTGGTGGCCTGGATGCGTGAATATATTTATGAAGCAAAGACAGGAGGGCAACTGTGCGCCGTATGTTTAGATGCTGTAATGAAAGGTCATGTTTTATTTGTGTGACGCTCGAGGGGCGACTGTAAATACGTGAAATGAACCGTGCCGCCCTGTTTTGCACAGCTTCTAGGTGGTTAATGAGATAGGCTTGGAAGGGGGACCATATGGGTGATGCAAATTCCAGCTGTGGGCGAACAAAGGTTAAGTAAGCTTGTTTGCGGACGTTATTTGGCGCGTTTCGTAGGTTTCGACGTAAGTATCTCAGTGTTCTTGATGCGTTTGCAGATATGTAGGTTACATGTGCCGCCCAAGTAAGATTAGAAGTGAAATGAACGCCGAGGTACTTATACGAAAACGACCGTGACACGTTGAAATTATTTATGGAGTAATCAAGTTCAACAGTTATATTTTTTTCGACTAAAGGATATTACATTACATTTTGATAAATTTAAACTCATTTGCCATGCACCACACCAGTTGTTAATGAGATTAAGGTCTTTTTGGAGAGCAAGGTGGTCATCGGTACTAGTTATAGAACGGTATAGAATGCAATCGTCAGCAAAAAGCCGTATTGACGAAGAAATATTAGTTGGAAGATCATTAATGTAGATTAGAAAAAGTAGTGGCCCCAAGACGCTACCCTGAGGCACTCCGGAGGTGACATCGGAAATTGGAGAGGAAGAGGTATTAACCAGAGTGAACTGCTTTCGAAAAGACAATAAGTTACGAATCCACGCTAAAGTTAGCGAATCTAAACGAAGTCCTGTTAATTTTGAAATCAGACGGGAATGAGGTACGCGGTCGAATGCTTTAGAAAAATTCAGGAAAATGCAGTCAGTTTGTAAATTATTATCCATATTGAAATGAAGATCAGTGGTAGGTTCCAGTAATTGGGTGTCGCAAGAAAAACCTCGCCTAAATCTATGCTGATTCTCAAAAAAGAAGTTATTGGTTTCCAAATGACAATAAACGTGCGAAGAAATGATATGCTCAAGCATTTTGCAGCAAATGCATGTTAGTGATATGGGGCGATAATTTTCTGGTGAGTATCTATTGCCACTTTTAAATAAGGGAACTACTTTACCTATTTTCCAATCAGCCGGCAGTTGTCTTGTTGATAAAGATTGCGGGAAGATGTGGTACAGGATTTTACTTGAGCATATAGACGTGTTTTTGAGCACCTTAGAATAAATGTTGTCAATGCCTGAAGAAGTTGATAATTTAAGTTTTGCAATAAGATTCGCAATCCCTTCATTGCTGACGGCAATAGGTTCCATGAATGTATAATGAAACTCGGGAACTTCTGGCACTCTGGAATGATCTTCACACGTGAACACAGATGAAAAAAATGAGTTCAACACTGAAGCGTTGTCTACATCTGATAGAGGCATATGGTTAGTATCTTGTATAGTGACAGATGTGGTAGCAGTGTGAGCGGAAATTACTTGCCAGAATTTTTTCGGATCAGTATTTAACATGGAAGGCAAATCGTGTGTAAAATATTTCGATTTCGCTTTGCTTACAAGAGAGCAGTACTCTTTCAAAGAACCCTTGTACTTTTCCCAATCTGAAGGTCTCGAAGTGCGTTTCGCAATTTTGTAGAGCCGCTTCTTCCTTGATCTATGAGACTTGTCGCCAGTGGAACGAAATTACTGAACTTTGAACGCGAATGCCTTGCGCTCTGGGCAGTGGGTAAATTTCAGCCATATTTGCATGAACGGCCATTCACAGTTGACATTGAGCATCACGCCTTATGCTGGTTGTCGTCCTTAAAAGATTTTAGTGGACGTCTCGGCCGGTGGGCTCTACGGCTGCAAGAATACTCATACACAGTAGTTTACAAATCGGGCTGCCACCTAAAAGATGCCGACTGCTTGTCGCGTCATCCAGTCGACCCACCGGACATTTCTGAGAGGGGGGGGGGTATACTTGCGTGCTGACACTTTCCGCCTGTGGCAACATCGGAGATGAGCAACGTCGTGATTCTCACTTGAGAGGTATCATCCTTCGGCTGACTGGTCCCCCAACTCCTCCGTCTCTCTATGTGTTCCTGCTCCGAGACGGCGTAATACATCGCTACAGCGTTCATCCTGATGAACCTCTGCTGCTACTGGCCATACCCCAACATATGCGTCGGACTGTCCTCGCGAAGTTAAAGGACATCCCAGTGGCTGGTCACTTAAGAGTCTCAAGAACTTATGAGCATGTTCGACATCGCTTCTTTTGGCCTGGTATGTACCGATCCATCTATCGTTACGTCGCTTGTTGTAAATCCTGTCAACACCGCAAAAAGCCAACAACCCTTCTAGCAGGACGCCTTCAGCCCGTTTCGATACCATCGGAACCAATTTCTAGGGTAGGTCTTGACCTTCTTAGACCTTTCCTTTTATCGGTCAGTGGGAACAAGTGGATAGCAGTCGCCACGGATTACACCACTCGGTACGCCATCACGCCCTTCCAACCAGTTGGTACGCCCTTCCTACTAGAAGTGCAACCGACGTCGCCGAAATTCTTTTAGAAGACGTCATATTACATGATGGCACCCCTCGTCAACTACTTACCGATCGAGGTATCTACTTCCTATCCTAGGTTATAAAAGACTTATTGCATTCTTGCGCTACAAGACACAAGTGTACAACAGCCTATCATTTAAACCCCACATATCAATCAATAAACAGCCTATCACCCTCCAAATAACGGGCTCACAGAACGGTTAAGTCGATCTATCACAGAAATGCTCGCATTGTATGTTTCCACCGACCATCGTGACTGGGACACGCTCCTGTCATTTGTAACATTTGCCTATAATACGTACCGGCATGATACTGCAGCTTTCTCGCCTTTTTTTTTCTCATGTATGGACGAGAACCCACGCTGCCTTTTGACACGCTTCTTCCTACCGTTACCCACACATCGTACTACGCCCACAATGTTATCTCTAGAGCTCTACAGGCCCAAGAAATTTCTCGCCCGCGTCTTAGTGATTCGCAAGACCGCCAACGACTGCTGTACGATGCCGGCCACCGCGATGTCAACTTCCAGGGTGGTGACACGGTCCTTCTCAGCACGCCCCGCCGCGGTGGTCTAGTGGCTAAGGTACTCGGCTGCTGACCCGCAGGGCGCGGGTTCGAATCCCGGCTGCGGCGGCTGCATTTCCGATGGAGGCGGAAATGTTGTAGGCCCGTGTGCTCAGATTTGGGTGCACGTTAAAGAACCCCAGGTGGTCTAAATTTCCGGAGCCCTCCACTACGGCGTCTCTCATAATCATATAGTGGTTTTGGGACGTTAAACCCCACATATCAATCAATCCTTCTCAGCACGCCATCACGGCGAGTTGGCCTGTGCGAAAAGCTGACTTCGCCATACTTGGGTCTGTACCGTGTCGTGTGCCAAGTTACCGACGGGAACTATGAAATTGAACCATTTCACAACTCCAGCGCCTGCTCATGTACTGACGTTGGGCACGTCTCTCAGCTGAAATGACACCACTCGGACCAACCCAGTACCGAGACGGTGCCTAACGCCGCCGGGGGGTGATGCTACGTGGTGCCACTGATAACTTGAAACTCGATAAGGAAGAAGACGATGTCGGAGCTCTCGTGCAGACTGGGTCCCTTCTTGCATGCCTACTTGTTAAATCAATAGAAGCATATTTCTTCTATGCCTTGTCGCCGTAACAGTATTGTTTGCTTTTTCATAAAAAATGTATTACTCCCTTAAAATGTACTTACAAGTCTGCATTAGTAGTGCGCAACAAAGTGGCGCTGCCTGCGCATGACGTAATGATCCTGTTGCCGTCCGTGTGTCTTGAGCAACTATTCTACGTGCTCATGAAACCATACACGCAGTTTCCAGGTCGCTAGTATTTTTGATTAACGTAGTTTTTTAGCAACAATTTGTCTGAGAAATTACGCGCAACGACGCTTTCAGTGACTTGACTTGGCTCGCGTATCGAGAGAGTAACGACGACGGGGACACCCAATCATGACACAGGTGCATCAACCTTGGGCGCAAACGCTCGCAACGTTGTACAATAGAGGGAAGCTGTAAATAGCCACATCATCTAATTATAACGGCTTCTTAATTACTAAAATATTTGTAAAGCTCAGAATAAACCTGTTTAGGCATAGTTACAGATACTTGTGCGAAAGTAGAACGATGACAGCATGCACACGTCGCTAGAAGAGCTACCAGCATCGCTATCAATTTTCAGTGTTGCTGCATAAAAGATACTTCGGTGTTCAGAGCCCTTCAAATCGAAGAATACTGCTAGTAAAAAGACTACGTGCTTGTGGGATTACCTAGTGCGGCTGCGAATTTTGCCGAATGTAAGCCTTTGGTCGCGCCAAAAAAAAACTGGGTAAAAAAACCTAAGCTGTCGGTCCCTTTATTGACCTGAGTTCCATTCACTCTAAACACACAAGTCTTGAAGAATTTTCGAGTGTTCGTTCCTGTGGTTCGAAATGAAAGGGTTTGTTTTGTTGAAACCTTTTGCAAAAAATGTTCGCGTGCCATCTCACAGCAATGAGCTGACTCGGATGTTAACCTTTCCTTGAAATTTTGTTAGCCGTTTGTACAGCATTTGCGTAGTTCCATCGCTAAGGACAATATCCACACACAAAAAAACACGAGTGACGCACTTCTCTTATCCGGGTGATTTATAACAATGTCGTGAAAAAAAAAACTACATGGAGAGACTATCCAGTGATAGCCTGGATAAATTTGAGAGATTTGAGGTCATGACTTGAGTGAAATGAAAAATAACAATTGACGTGATCGCTATTTCTTGGAAAGAAACTGGTAACCGAAAAAACAACAAAACGGCATATGGTGGGCGTTGATAGTTCCTAATAAATAACTCATCTCCATACCACTCGCCATGAAATCCATCTCGTGGGGAGGGCAGCCGAAACGCCAATAAGGCTTGACTGACGCTTATATGATGACGCGTCCTGATCACAGCAGAAAATAGCAGAAAATAAAGATAGCCATATAGCTAGCTCCTAGAAATCTTGAGACAATGTATTTTGTTTCTCAAAAAAAAGCAAAACAGAGACGCTGAAAACAAAAATCGTGCTTTGCTATATAAAAAGAATTGTTTCTGTTGTCTGAAGGCTTATCTGATAAGCTTGGCAGTACAAGTTTTCGATTTAGGAAGGCCTTAGCTAGGGAAAAAGTAGGCTACTTGCCGTATTCGGACCGCTTGCTGGTAATAATAAATTACTTCAGATCCACTCGGACAACGCTCCCTCCCCATAACATATACCCGCCTCAGTGGCCTAGTGGCCAACGTACTCGGCTGCTGACCCGCAGGTCGTGAGATCAAATTCCGGCGGCGGCATATGCAGTTTCGATGGAGGCGAAAAGTCTGTAGCCCCATGTACTGGATGGTAATGAACCGCAGGTGGTCAAAATTTCCGGAGCCCTGCGCTATGGCGTCTCGTATACGGTGGTTTTGGGAGGGTAAATCCCACATATCAATCAATCATTGATATGTGGGGTTTAACTTCCCAAAACCACCATATGATTATGAGAGACGCCGTAGTGGAGGGCTCCGGAAATTCCGACCACCTGGGGTTCTTTAACGTGGACCCAAATCTGAGCACATGGGCCTACAACATTTCCGCCTCCATCGGAAATGCAGCCGCCACAGCCACGATTCGATTCCGCGACCTGCGGGTCAGCAGCCGAGTACCTTAGCCACTAGACCACCACGGCGGTGCACACATCAATCAATAAATTCCCATAACACAATAACAAAATGTTCTCTTTTAGAACCCATGCTCTATGTTCAGAAATGTTTTGATTTTTGGTGTAAGCACCCGGCGTACGCGTATTTAACATTTACCGGACACCTTCAGTGTTAATGTTAAAATACTCACCGGCGTGGCTCAGGGTAGAATACTGGGCTGGCGCGTAGCGGGCCTGGGTTTTAAAAAAATGTTTAAATACAATATCTGAACCATTCCATGACGCATTGAACGTTGAATGAAGGGATCTGTGCAACAAAACACACATAGAACTTCCGGCAGCGGCATAGAACAACTTTCATCTACATGCATTCTACTTTTACTAGTGAAGCTTAAGACTTTCTACAAGAGCGAAAACACCTATTAAACGCGAAGCATTTCTTTGCTGACAGCAAGTACTTTCAGTATCTATCTATCTATCTATCTATCTATCTATCTATCTATCTATCTATCTATCTATCTATCTATCTATCTATCTATCTATCTATCTATCTATCTATCTATCTATCTATCTATCTATCTATCTATCTATCTATCTATCTATCGAAACAAAAATAGCATGTGGGCGTGAAACAAAAATGGCATGTGGGGCTAGGATGATTTTAAAAATATCATTCATGGGTCATGACATGAGTATCTTCTCTTGTCATTCTTAATGCGTAGTAACTACTTTCCGGTTAAAAATGATTGATTTTCATGCATGTGGTGACACGTTAGCTAAATAAAAATGAACATATTGGGTGTTTGAAGAGTGTCACAAAACTCGACAGCTAGAGCATGCCTAATGAAATTTGAAAATTTAATACAAAAAAGTTAACTCAGAAAACCGGATATCAGACAAGTGGTATGCCTTTTGTTACGCCTCATTAACTAATTACATTTACTTTGCGTGGTTACGCGACTAGTGACGTTAAACAGTTCATATCAACAGCCAAAGGCAATCCAAAACCACAAAAATTTTCCTTTTCATGGAACGACAAAATGACCCATTCTTTGTTTTTTCTAAGAAACAACAACATGGAGCGCTAGGAATAGAGTTGTCAGGTTGATGATGTATCATTTATTAGATACACCCCAAAAGTATTCCAGCACGAGTGAGCACGAGTATTTAGTGTTTCTGCAACATGCAATGCAAGCGAAGCGATGTTTAAAATTCACGTCAGTCATCTATTTTTATTGTCAGAAGGGTGTAAAACTATTGTTTTATTCTTGAAAATGGCTAATTTATTTCTTTGAGTGCTTTTAGAAGTGTTCATAAGTTCATCGATTCAAAACTAGTTTATCAGTTTTTGTCCCGTAAGGCTGCCGAAGAGCTTTACGAATTCACAATACCTAATAAACTGCAATTCGAAAAAAAAAGATTGTCAGGGTTTTCAAACTGCGGACATATCAAAGCGACTGGTGCGCTTTGTTTTGTGCCTACTTCCGTATTTACATTAATGTTTACCTGCGATTCAGCGCACGGAGCCCCAAACTCATCTAACTTTCAGCGTTACTGACAATCACGCTAATCTGCGTGGCCAGGCGCATGGTGACAGTGAAAAATTTATATTAACTTCTGAAATTATCCTATATGATTTTCAGAACCATAATAATTCCTTCTTGAATTTTCTCTGGAAAACAAAGATAGCGCTTGAAGAACGCTGGGAACCACATGTGCCTGAAGAGCTGGCTGCTGACGTCCTTTGGCGTCTTCGGCTCGGCGCACATACGCTGAACTATTTTTGTTATTCGATGGGATCTGAATGGTGTGCCTTTCATTTAAGCTAATGTCAATTCGTCTAAAGAAGTTCACATTGTTGGATTCTGTATTATAAAAAAAGAAGGCGTGTTTTGCAAAACGCTTGGGAAAAATAATCATGTGCCATCTCAAAGCGATGGAGTGTCTCAGGTGCTAGTTTTTTCGACATTTTGGTTTCTGTGTGCTCCGTTTGTGGGTAGTTTGTTCGCTAAGGTTAATATTTTCATCCACTGAAAGCACAAATGACGCGCTTTTCTGAAAACGGTCAATCGAGATATCGTGAAATAAAACAGCAATAGTTCACATGACGAAACGGTGATACTAATGACAGTTAGTGCAAAAAATACACGAAACACACAAAAAAGTACACAACAAAAGCGCTTTCTATCCACTTTCAGTTGAGATACAATAATCGTGTCGTGTACCATCTTGTGTTTCGCGTTGATTAAGAGTGATTGAGTTAATGCGTTATTGTGTTCCTTGTCCTGCCTGTGCTGTCGTTCAAACTAGCCTGATTCGCCACATAAAGCCGTTCATAACAAGAATTCAATCCGATTCATTCAAAGCTTGCAGTGAACATAAATGGTCGCAGATGACGAAATTGCTATTTCTTGAAGAGCGATGGACAGTAGAAAACAAACAGAAACAATAAAAATGACTATAGTGACTGTCAATCGTTCATTTTATATAAGTCATCTCTATACCACTAGCCATAAAAAGCATCTATTCAGGAGCGAAGCTTAAGTGCTTTTAAGCCTCGATTGAGGTTGAGATGATGTCGTGCCCTCACCGTTTTAAGAAAATAACGGATGTTAGGCATATAAAATTGGGGGAAGGAGCATCAACATAAGTGATCTGGCAGAGCATACCTTTATTTTACTCATACTTTTTTGTGATCTTGGAGCATTGTCACTTTTTGCTAGCAAAAAAAAACTACAAAGGAGAACTTGCGTATTGTGGAAGCTGTATGACATCAACTTGGTTTTATAAAAGTTATACTTATGTACAAACGAAGCTGTACAAAGTAATGTAATTGATGCACTTATATTGTAATAATAAAGAGATTTGATGTTTTCTGACTTCCCATTTTAACCAAAACGTAAGAAAAGTTTGTTTTTGAAACGAATCAAAGCTTGAGAATATTTTGGTTCTCTTCGTGTAAACAGCCGCCATATTCGTATTCGTTCATATGCAAGATACCTTCAATGTTAATGTTAAATTCTACTATTTAAGCGGCTCTACGACAAAAGCAGCAGCTTATATGCAAGTTGTTGAGTCTTTCTCGATAAGTTTGTCAGTGCCTCTTTAAAGTTACTTGTCTGTGTTCATAATGATAATAATAAAAGGGACACAGCAAAATTAACGGAAGCGTATGCGTGGCACGTTTAAGTCATGAGTATAATTAACGTTTGCTCATTACCTCACTATCATATCGAATACGATGTCTGTAGCAGTATCTTGTATTTGTGTCTCCAATAATTTTTGCTTAAGTAGTTTATATTTGCCCATCCCTGCGCGGAGCACTCCCATAGGCCCCTGGCCTGAGCGGTCGGCTACCGTGGTGCCCTGCTCACCCACTTCGCTAACGAGGTAGCGGTATACGCGGCACCCTAACATATGCCACAACATTCCATTATACTGGGTGGTATTCTGAACGGCCTTGCCAGTTCATCCCAGCACCACAGTTCCTCTACCACCAGCCTACATAACTGGCAGACCAATAAGCCACACGGATGTACTATATGTACGAGGAATGTTCTCAGTGTATCTACTAGCTGGTGGCGCGCCTCCCCAGGTGTACACGCACCTTGAGCGCAGCAGTGGTACATCATCTAGATAATGTGCTCCCATCTCTGACAGGAACTTCCTCGACTATCTTGGCTCCACACGTGGCGACACGATCCCGTCTTCGCCACTGAACACCCATGTTGATATGCCCCGCATTTGAAGGATGGAGGAAATGACACAACCCTGTCAGAACAAATTAACGCGCGTGACTCTGCTTAACTGCCAATGTCGTCGAAAGGCGATAATAATGTACCGGTTCGGCTACATTAGTTGTCTCATTAGCACGCATGCGTGATTTTCTCGTACCCCTTCCACCCTAGTATGATATATGCAATGTAGGTTTGTTTGAACACATTATCGCCTTCACTGCAAGCATGCCACGTGCTTGTACTTCCACGGCATTTCAGCGTATTTCAAACGCTTGTGGTACTGTATAGCATGATAGTTTGTAAGAAAGAGCCATTTGTGAGATATGAATGCATTTAATTGCGTGAAAGTGTCAATGACCCTGCGCGTGTACTACTGGTGCGCCGAAGTAGATGCCTACCGAAATAAGCAGCACCGCAACATCGAGAGAGGGCTCTTTCTTGCATAACATCGCAGTTTAAGCACGTCCTAAGAAACAGTAGGAGCTGCAGAACTACAAATTTATGAATCTTCGAGTAAAAGAACAAACAATAATACATGCGTACTGATGTTACGCTTCAGATATGCGTAATATTATCGCTTTGATCACCTATGCTCACAAACATGGACGCAGCCACCAATTCAAAATGACTGGGCGCTGAGCAAGTGTCTCACTTTAAGTTTCACCAGGTTGCTTATTCGTGAGATATACACAGACAAATGAGGTGACCAATGAATATTTCTTTGGCTACACACGACCACTGTGTTTTGTCACAACGGAACTACCTGCGACAAGGAAGTGATGTAGTTATTATGGAGGCGACGTCGTGCGGCGCCGTTTTATGAAAAGCGGTAATTCTTATCTCTTGTACCGACATATCGCCTTACCTTCACGTGCGGTTTGTGCTGCATGTTTTTTTTCGATATTTTGTCGAGCACAAGAAAGACGCAATATCAGGATTACTTTCTCTGTTATACATAAAAGTGATGGGCTGACAACGCAACGCTTCTTCTTGCTGATACGACATGTTTTTATGCCTATAAATATTTTAAACAATAAAGAGATATTATCCCCAAACTGCTGCCGAAGAAGAATTTTTTCTGTATTTAGGAAGGCTTACCAACTTTTGACACAAAATTCTGCTTCACTTCGCTTTTATTCAAGTTCTACGACGCTTGTCCTACGTAAAATAGAAACTTCGTTTTCTGCATGTCACATGCAGTCAGTTTAAACTTAGCCCTGAACGTTTATGATTGATATCTTTAGTTATGTTTAACTTTAGCAATTTGTAAAATATGATATAGTGGTGACTGGGGTGCACTACAGCTTTTTGATATGAACAAGTGACATAAATTAAACCATTCGCGTTTGTCTGGGCTTGAGAAAAAATGCCACTAGACTATTTTTTAGAATAAAGTTTTGCCAAAATAAACCAAACTAGCCTTTTCGTTCATAATTTTTTCTTCACTATAGTGAATTCCTACATAACTATAGTGAATACTTCTTTTTTGCACTATGGGTGGATTGTGAGCTTCAACGCTCGCTTTTGCGCTTTATGTTAACAAAAAATTGAACAGGCAAGGAACTCTTTCTATTATTAGTAAATCACCGTCCATCATACCTGTTGACACGAAAAAATGCCCAAAAAGAAAATGCATGTGAACCACACCACAGGAAACATTGCACACGAATTCGTGACGTAATGTATTTCGTTCGCATCCTCTGGGATCAACAAAATTATTAGTTGTTTAAAATGAAAAGCATTGCTATAACAGAGATCAGATGCATCGTACGAATTCTCAGGAGTTTTCGTTAGCCACCGTGGCCAAAATACGAAAGATCACATTGAAATCTGTAACGTCACGCTGACATGCATGTGCCCAAATTTCGGCGCAACTTAACGAAAATGGAAGTGAGGGCGCCATTTTGTTATCATATTATTAAGTACGTAATTATGAGGTGATAAAGAAATCAAAATTTTCAGAAAATTAGTTACTAGTTCAAATTATTTACTGCTTCACTGTGGCGTCCACATAAATATCAGGCCAATTTACACTTTAGTAATGACAGATTTGGGTGCACGTTAAAGAACCACAGGTGGTCAAAATTTCCGGAGCCCTCCACTACGGCGTCTCTCATAATCATATGGTGTTTTTGGGACGTTAAACCCCAAGTAATCAACACTTTAGTAATGATTTGCTGCGTGGAGTAGGGTGCCAGGATAGTAATAATACACACTTGCACGCTGCCCGCCATGGTGGTATAGTGTTCGATCACTGCGCTGGTCAATCCCGCGACGGCTAACTCGCAGGTCAAGAGTTTGAATCACGACTGCGGGAGCTGCATTTTCGATGAAGGCGAAAAAGTTTGAGAACCGTGTACTGAGATTTCAGTGCGCGTTAAGGAGAAACCCAGGTGGTCGATATTTATGGAACATTCTACTACGGTGTCTCCGATAATCATACCGTGCTTTTCGGACGCTAGAGCCCACTTATTATTAATACACAGTAAATGTTTTCATGAATACCGTTTTGTTCTGCCAATATTTACAATTCAACTTGCAAAGACTGCGTCCAAACGTCCGACAGCCGTGAGTAGGAGTACCCTGCAAGTCTAATATTTTTGAATATTTTTGTGGCTTTGGCATGGGTGAAACCTGTTTTGCAGAATGCAAGAATGTGCGACATGCGCGAAAACGCCGTTGTTAAAGCGATTGCTTGAAGGCTACACGGTAGAAAAATGAAGAGATACGGCATGTGACGCAGTGTTTGCATTAGCACGACAATAGTGACGAGCGTTTTCTGTCTAAACCCGTCAGCTACAGGTGGTCCTGCCAGAGAAGCGCATCGATGAAATCGTGAAAGGTTTCTGCAGACTAAGGCAAGCTTGTTCAGCGATGCTTAATTCAGACAGTTCGTTGGTTGGCTTTTAATAAGCTGGCGGAACCATCAGCGGGATCGGCCATGAAACGGGTGGCACATTGATGTATACAAGGATTTGCTTAAGTATCCATTGTTCAGCATTAGATAGTTTTCGAAATAACTGATTAGCTAATTACAAGAAAAGGAAAAAATTAAAGAGAGACGACCGATTTTAGAAGAATAACCTTGATTTAGATAATCACTAATTGAACGTCATGCGGACCACCGAACTTCTTTGCCGTCATCTGTGAAAGCAAGTGTGCGCAGGCTTTCAGCTGGGAATAGAAAATACATAGCTGCTGTTTAATGTTATTAGGTATTAGAGCAAAAGTTATGAAAGTAGAGCATAAAAACTAATTTAAGAATGCAAAATTCACCTAAAAGTGTCGCTGGCACTTATCACGGAAACTGATAGTAGCATGAAGCCTGACCACTTTCTACATTGGTACGAGTACACTGCTGTCACGCGTTGAATAACCCCTGGTCATCGACATTTCCAGAGCCCTCCACTACGGCGCCTCGCATGATCATATGGTGGTTGTGGAACGTCAAACCCCATTTATCAATCAATCATTGCTGTCACGCCTGATGTTATCGCTTTAAAGGGCAACTGCGTCACCTCGGCACTCCGATTATTCGCAGGTAAATTGTACACGTGCAACCGCTTGGACGTGGCCGGTACCTAAAGCCACCTTCAATGCCACTGGGTGAAGTCCTCTTTCTAAGTACTTAAAGCAACACGCGAGAGCGAAAGCACGAAGTTCTCTTAAACGTTTCAGCCAGATTCACGCCCATTCCTAAATTTTTAGCCATACTGTAAGGTTTTCCACTCCGCCACCCGTGCGGCACCAACTACAACTGAAAAAGTCTGCAACAACGCCTGGAATTGGAGTGCACCGTCACCTAAGCCAAGGCTCATTGATTAGACCAGGACGACAGCACCATGCAGCCAGTGTACGACATCTCCACAAAGCTTCTCTTGTGTGCTGCAATCCTGGCCGCCATAATGTTGCTTGCTCAAACGCAAGGTGACATCATACGTGGCGGAGGAGGGGGACCCAAAGTGAACTGAGCCAGAGATGTCTTTCAAGTTGGCCCCTTTCTCTGGGCTCAACTTTACGGAAGGTGAGTTTGAATCATCGCTGAAATTTCAAACCAATTGAAGATTGCATGCTCGAGGAGTAGGGCTGCTTTCCACTCTAAATGGCGAGGCTAACTGATTGCTTCTCGACGGACAGCTATTCCGTCGCTCTTCTGCCGGCGCAGGGTTTCCAGGTTAGTGGCCATATTTAGAGACGATAGACCTGCAAGATTATTACACAGGGCTTCACCACCGAAGTGGGTGCTCTCCAGTTTGGAATGATTCAGGCATGATGGTGTACTCGTTGGTTCGTTCGTCTGTGACAGACCCTTGAATAAACTATCGAAAGCACCCTTCAGACCTAGAAACACACCCTGGAAGTCACTGGCGACTTTTCGCCACAGAAAAAAAAAACGCTTCAGCGTATTTAGTGCCCTGTTTCGGCACTCACGTTTTTTTTCTAAGCCCTCTTCGTCAAGAGAAAGGTGCCTGTGAACTTATAATTTTTGTCGCTGCGCGAGGATGTATCACATTTTGAGGTACCATATTTGATTACCGTAAGCAAACGGTCGTTTGGAAACTTGCAAAGCCCTTGTACAAGATCAGCATTTTCTCTTTACAGGACATTCCAGTTGGTTCAAGAGCGCACACATGTGGGATACCTGATCTAGAGCATCAAATAAAACTATGAAACTGTCAAAAAGCCTGGCTTCTTCATTAGCCTTCACCAGTTGTTGATACTAGCAAGCTAAGGTAGGTCACTTTTGTGAAGGAAACTTCAGTTTACGCTGTGATTACGCTGAATGACCCACGAACTGTTGCTTTTGTGAAAAAAAATCGCAAGAAAACTATTGAAAGTTGACAGAGTAGCTAACACAGATTAAGGGAGCACAGCGAAAGGGGTGTTGGGAATGTGTCGGCACACTAAAGGTAGCCAATGCTTTCCTAGTTTTGAGCCCAGCATTCGTCCTTATATGAAGGCGTTTTTCATGCGGGAATGCTGGATTTTTCTCGATTGATGTCAGGCATCTTTATCTCTCGTTCATACAATCTGATTTCTACAAAGTCGGGAAACTAGATCAATAAACAAACAATCCCGTATGCACCTACAATTCAGCTTGCGAGTAGGCAGGTTTCTCAGTTATATTGTGTTACACGTAGTCAAACACGCCGAAAAAATATTCCGCAAAAAATGAGTCCGTTGAATCACACACGTTGTGGCGCAGTGTTCGGCAAGCTGTCGCTTGCCTTCTGGAAGAATAACATTTGAGACGTTAGTTTTAGTAGTTGTGTGAAGTACGATAGGTACAACGCCGTAGCTTTGGTTACCAGGCAGCTCTCCCTTTCTGCGATACATTTTCGTAGTTACAGCCATATTACCGTCCGGACTGATAAATATGCGCAATATAAATGTCGCCTGATCTTTCTACGCCCGTACAAAACTGTAATGTCACATGTAAAATGGTACGTTATTAGCCACACCTTAAACACAGTATCTAAAGAGCCCTCTACACGGTTTTCCGATGGATGCAGAAATGTTGTAGGCCCGTGTTTGGGTGCACGTTAAAGAGCCCCAGCTGGTGAAAACTTCCGGAGCCCTCCGCTACGGCGTCTCTCATAATCATATGGTAATTTTGGGACGTTAAGCTCCACATAATAATCAATCCCTCTCCACACGGTCCCGACAAAAGGATATTTCATTCAAGTGCCTCGACAATTCTGCAGGTTTTCCACATCATTTTAACACACAGCTGAAAAAATTGTGACCCCCGCTAGGCAGTTAGCAAACGAATTTTTCATTCTTTTTCAGGCATGCTGTTTTTTTTTCATAAAAGCGAAGCATTCCTCAGCGAACATCGGCGACTTTGGCCGTATCTGTCTATCTATTTATTCACCTAGCCGCCTATGACTTTTAGCCTTCCTAGCCGTTTCGATAATGGGATCTATACCACAATTAATGCGGCATAGCATGACTAGCATAGGTGACTAGTTGTAACAAGAAAATTATGACACATATGTCGTAAATCTAATGATTTTGACGTCATGGTTTTTCTGACCTTGCGGTAGTTTCGTACACATGGCATATTGAAAAACTAGTATAGTATGACATGACTGCATGGCAAACGTAAGTGACAAGCCCTAACGTAGAAGTCATGACATGCATGCCATGTAAGTCATGACTAAACACCAAGCTCATGGCGCGCTCGCGGTCGTTTTGCTACCTTCGCATATACCTAATTTGCTATTACGTGATGTGAATGGATGGCGAAGGTATATGACTGGTGCAAACATGATAATCATGACATGCGTGCAGGACAAGAACATGACTACATACAGCGCTCATGATGCGCTCGCGGCTTTTTCACTAGCTTCACAGATACGAAATTTTATTACGTGACGTGAATGGAAGACGAAAGTAAATGACACGTCCGAACACGATATTCATGGTATGCGCATCATGTAAAGCATCTCTATATGCTATGCTCAAAGCACGCTCGCGGCCGTTTTGCTATAGCTCCACACATACCAAATTGAGTGTTACGTGACGTGAATGGACAACGAAAACAAATGCCTAGCGCCACCATGGTAAGCATGCATGGAAGTCATGTATGGCATGATTTGTATTCGCTGTGTTGATTTTAAAGTGACATATCAACCTTCCTCGTTAGTGCCACTAATATCGTTGATTTACACTGAACATCAGTTCTGCCAATTTTTCTCACCTGAAGACAACCTACGCCACAGGTACGCAATGAGCTTTTGAAAAAAGAATTGCAGCATATCCACGGAGTGAATGACGGAGAGTGGGGTGAAGCATCCGCACGTTCATTCGTTCTTGCTTACGTCCGTCCATGCGTGCGTCTGTGTGGCCACCCGTGCGTCCATCCGCCCATCCGTGCGTGAGTCTGTTCATGCGTCCGCATGTCCATCTCTGCGTCCGTCCCTGCGTTCGTATATGCATCCGCTCCTGCGTCCGTCCATGCGTCCATCCGTCCGTGCAGCCATCCGTGCGTCCATCCATGCATCTCTCTGTGTGTCCGTTCGTCCACCTATTCAACAATTCAAGTACCACCATCTCGCATCTTTTCATCATATATTCCTTATATAGAAGCACTGCCATCCAGCGGAAATTCCAAGGACTGAACGAGAGGAGGCACACGCACACTTTCTTACGGCTTGCGCTTCGTGTCTACTTCCCACCTTTGACCACCTCAATTTAGTGGTATATACTAGTTCACTGTATTCATGGCACTGCCACCCAACGCTCGCTAAACCTTTCTCAAACCAAGGAGGTTACGCCCTGCGAGTAGAACGTAGCAAACCTTTCTTGTCAGATAGTGCTCAATGTACAAGACAATAGCTGCTAAGGGGGAATCAGAAACAGGAGAATTCGGGTTTTTGTTAACGCGTACGCTGCAAATTTTTATTGTTCAACAACGCACAAAAGAAATATCCCAACGGCACCACCTTGGAGGTCAAAATATTAGGCTAGTTACACACTACTACTACGACTACGAGGAACGAACGGCTACCGGTATAAAGAGCTTCGCCCCCGAAGCTTCTTGATTTATTCAGGGGCGTGGTGCGCACCTGTAACAAGCTTGCAGTGTGTATCTGTGAAACTTTTTCAGCTGCTACTCAAGGCTGAAAATTCAGTCCTCGCCAATGGGCTGCAGATTCGTCGCGCACGTGAGCTTGAGAAAAAATAAGAAAGGAAGCTTTGCATCTGCAACCGTTGTGGCGCAAGTGTTCGCACCAATTCTGGCATCGTGGATGACTGGGCAAGCATGCATGACCACTGTTTATTCAGCCGATAAATTCTGGGTACGTGGTTGTGACTTTGGTGGCGCCAACAAGCCGCATGTGTCTCGAGACGCCGGCGGGGCTACCGACGGTTATACATTCCCGAATTCGAAATCGGCGCAGTTTGGAGGAATTTTCGTTGATGTTATCCGCATTGCGCTGCCATTTTATTTGGCGCACTTTGGCGCAGTTGGTGCAGGAGTGGAATCACTGTAAATGTTAAAACTGGCTGCAGTGTATGGCTGCGGTGTATGGCCCTTTGATATCTCGGGCTCTTTTCCCCCTACAACGTCGGGAAACGGTGGGATGTCTGCTTCGATGGCCGTGACTAATAAAGAAATGGCGCGGATGGTGTTTAGGGGTGATGCTTCTTAGACCGTCGGTCGTTTGCTTCTCCGTATGATGCATGTAGCCACCTCTAGTTTGATTAGGATCAATAGATGGCGTTGTGGTTATGTGTCCTTGGGAATAATAGAACTAGATGGCGTTAGTGGTTTTCTCAGCATATACACGGAGTGAATCACGAAGAATGGGGCGAAGCGTTCGTCCATCTATCCGTCTGTCGAACCGTTCGTGCGTCCACCCGTCCGTCTATCCGTGCGTGCTTCCTTCCGTCCGTTCATGCGTGCTCTCTTCCGTTCGTCTTTCTGTGCATTATTCCATCCGTCCAAGAGCCCGAGCATCCGTGCGTGACCTTCGCATGCAATGTGGCCGTGCAGGAGACGACGCAGATGACGCTATACAAGTAAGTTCAGGAATTCCCAGAGATGCCAAACAGACTGGAACGAGACAGAAAGTAAAGTCCAGACCCACGAAACGTACTCACAGGCACGCATGAATCTGAATAAACCTCTCAGTTGCTACTTCACTGTCCTCAAAGCGCAACCCTTTTCGCAAACACAGGCTGTGCAACAATTGCATTAACCTTTGTGCGCTGGGTATCAACAACAGAATCTGTCCGGTGAAACCCAAAGGCAAGCCAAGACGGAAGATCCTCTGCACTTCAAGATTAGGGCGTGCAATCGAGCGTACACCGCCTTGTTTCATATGCGGGCCAAAGTACGCGTGAGAGATGATAGCCACAACGCGCTAACTGCGCCATCTTGCTGATATTTCTGAAAAAACGATAGCCCCCCCCACCCCCGAGATGCCGGCCCTCAGCGGTAAGAGGTAGATATAAATAGCTTGCCATTTAAACATTCGAGGAGGTAACTTTTGGTAGCCCAGTGGTTGACGCCTCGCATTGACGACGCGGAGGTCTCACGTTCAGTTCCGGGCGCCACAGTTTTTTTTTTCAGAATTGTTTTTCTTTCTTGCGTTTTCATATATATATATATATATATATATATATATATATATATATATATATATATATATATTGTAATGAGTGAGACAGAGAACAAGAGACAACACCCGATCCTGGGCCAGCTGTTCTTATTCTGGTCTTCTCCTTCCTCGCTCGCCTAGCATGCGCGTCTCTGCCAGAGTGCCAGTTTCGGTCTTCGTCGTCACACTCGGCCACGACTGCAAGCATTGTCGATGAGCCACACGACAATGTGCATGTGGGTGAGGCTAGCTGCAGCAGTTGACATTGCTTTAGGAGGGCGGGGTTGGCTGCATCGTCGTGGTCGACCCCGACCACGCTGGAAGTTGGTCGAAATTGGCTCCAGCGGCCGACACTGGCTATGTCGCCTGGGTCGTTCGCTATGTCGTGGCGGTGACTGGGTCCTGGTTGGTCCCTTTGTTGATGATGACTTCGTGGGATGACATTGACTGTCGCGTAGCAGTCTACAGCTTCTGCCACGCTGCGACTTTTCAGAGAAAGTAGTTCGACTCCAGTTTTCCTTTGGTGGACCGAACAGGCATTCTTGTGGTACAAGTTTCCTGCGGTGGTGTGGTTTTCTTGGAGATGGTTCTGGCGGGCGGCCCCCACTGGATCGACATGGTCGTAGGTTGATCATAGAACGCTTTCCTTGGTCCCACCACATTTTAGAAAACAGGGCAGGAAATGGTGGATCTGGCAACGAAACGATTAGCATCTTATGCAGCTGTCTGCGATATTTTTTTTAGATTGAAAGATGTTTTTCCGTGCGATTAGACATCTGCACGAACATGGGGTGAAGTCCTCGGGCTGACCAGTAGCGTGGCTCCTGCGGCGTGACTTGCGTAGTCAGTGACTTGCGGAGCGTTGTCGCCATGGGGCTCCCGGACGCTATAAAGTCAGCGATTCTTGAAGCCACGCTGCGTACTGGCGGGAGATACTCGACGGAAGCCGTTCCGAAAATCTGAGACTAGCGATTCAGGCAGTGCATACGTCGCACGCATATCCTCTTCCGTCTGATCAGATGGGATGTTATTAGACTCAGCGGAAAGACCTGTCTCATTAGGTGGTAAAATGTTCAGTAGAAGGGGGGCTGGTGCCTCCAAGTCGAACGGATGACCTGCGTTGGGGCCTCTTGCGGAGCGTTGCGCAAAGCTTGCCATCAGGGATTCGCCGGACACAGCTGCACCGTGGGGCCGGTGCTCCTCAGGAGCTCGAAATACGACAGCACAAATGCCTGTTCAAGGCAGAGTTACGCAATCATGATTGTTCCCTACATCTTGGTCACCAAGAGATGACAGGATGGTAGGGGCTCGAATCGCATCCTCTAGGTCGGGCTTTTCCCGAGTTCCGTCTTGAGAGAAGGTCGATTTACATTGGCAGGTGGCACAGGGAGTTGGACCGAAAGCAGCTATGAGCTTGAAGCTCCACTCCGCCCATGACTGCTGCTTCCAACCTTCATACCGGTGCCATGCCGCTGCATGTTCCCAAAGACGGTGTATGGCCACATACCATTTCTGATTCTCTGTCCAGGCCGCGCGCATTGCTAGCGTGTTGACGGTTGCCACCCAGCTGTCGGCGTCATTCCGGACCCCGTCGAATTCCGGCAGTTCGTAGGTGGACGGCAATGGTGGGGCGGCACGTTAAAATGCAGATATCACTGAGGCAACACTGTCGAGCTGGTCTGAGAGCTGCAGGAGGGTGCCCCAAAGCTGCCTGCGTTGCTCCAATGGGCTTGCCTCAAGGTCGTGCGACGCAGCTACATCCAACACGGCGTTAGTGGCACGCAATTCTGGCAACATTGTAGGAGCTCGCACGGAGATTGACGATGTCAGTTCGTTGGTCTTGACGCGGAGTAGTGCGATGGTACGCCGCAGCTTCGCGGCGCTGTCGTGTGTGTAGTCCGAAGAGTCGGCGATCACGGTCTTCGAATTAGTAGTGGTTGCAGGACTCACGCCGGTGAGGTTGATGAGCAGAGAAGCCAGGAAGGCGTACCCTGGCAGCTCGCATGTTGAAAGAGTGCGGCAACGGGAATGTAGGCCATGGGAAGCGTGAGCGGCCTTCCCAAGGAACAGGAGCCGGTGCGGATCCCTGCCGCGAAACGGTGGCAGGGTGTCAATAAGGTCAAGCTCTACAACCTCAGGGGAGGCCTAAACGCCATCCACTGGTGGTTTGAAGGGTAGCTGAAGCGGCGGGTGGGACCCCATTGCCAAGGAAGCGTGAACGGCGTTCCTCGATGGAGAATCCCGTGATGCCGACGAACCACGAAAACACGTACCGGTGGCTTTCTGCGGAGGGTCCAATTGTCGGACTGCGCCATTGTAATGAGTGAGAAAGAGAACGAGAGACAACACCCGATCCTGGGCCAGCTGTTCTTAATCTGCCTTCTCCTTCCTCGCTCGCCTAGCATGCGCGTCTGTGCCAGATTGCCAGTTTCGGTTTCCGTCGTTGATGATGATGATGAGTAGTTTTTAGTGGCGCAAGGGCCAATGGATGGCCAAAGAGCGCCATTTCAATTGACTACAGATATGAACAATGATATGGAGCGTGGCTGTAGAGGGGCCTTAAAATTCCTCACTCTAATGCGGGTTAAAACATGAAAGTAATAAAATCATGACAGTGGCGTGACATATGTGTGGTGATAGCTGATGGCAAAATTTCATGTTGGTAAAACCATGATGAAGATGTAGTCACCGCAGCCACGACCACTCTATAGAGGTCGTGCTACGGATGACCTCGAAATATCGGGTGAAAGCTTTGCACATCTTTTAAAAACCTAAAAAGTGTTTGCAGTTTAAAAAGCGGATCCCTACCGATGAGCATCCCAGGGTGTAGAGGGAGCTGCTGTCGGTAGGGCAGTAAAAAGTGCTTTTTTCTTAGAGCATCTAGCTCATTGCACTGGACGAGAATGTGGAGAACCATAAGGGACTCTCCACATCTCTCACAATATGGTGGATCACCGGTAGACAGAAGAAATGAATGTGTAGAATGTGTGTGTCCTGTTCTAAGCCTTGTTAGTATTACTTCTGTGTGTCGTGATTTCGATAGTGGCGGCCAATGACCTAGTTGTGGCTTAATAGCATGGAGTTTATTATCTGTGTGTATATCCCACATGCTCTGCCAATACCCCCTGAACTTTCGTTTTATATAAGATTTTAAGTTAAGTGCAGGGACTAGTGTAGATGCATTGGCAGTAGTGAGATTGGCGCAAGCAGCCAGATTGTCGGCCAAAACGTTCCCTTGTATTTCACGGTGCCCTGGAACCCAGCAGACAACGACGTGCTGCTTTTATGTGTACAGTGTGCGCAGAAGTGAGTAAAGTGACACCAGCACGGGGTTCTTGTGTTTTTTAGAAAATTTCAGGGCTTTGACCACGCTTAGGGAATCTGCGTATATTACCGCCTTTTGTAATTTTATCTGTTTAATGTGTTTTACGACCACCAGTATTGCGTAAGCTTCTCCTGTGAAGATGCTTGCATTAGGATGAAGAACGCCGTACTCGGTAAAGGATTGGCCTACCGCTGCATATGACACAGCAGTGTTTGACTTTGACGCATCAGTAAAAAACTCAGGGCATGTGTATTTATGTTGTAGTTCTAAAAAGTATGTATGTATGTGTGCAAGTGGTGCGTGCTTTGTGACATCAACAAAAGAAACATCACAGTCTATAAGATGCCACTGCCACGGTGGCGGATATGTTGCAGGAGCCATCAAACTGGGTTCAAGAAGAGGCACACCTGTTTCTTCGGCCAGGCTCCTTACACGCAGCGCGTAGGGCTGCCTAAACGAAGGACGGTTTTCGAACAAGCCAGAACAAGACAAATCATTATTTGTGAAATGGGAGGGATGTTTCCTGTGTGCCTTCACCTTCAAAAAGTACAGAGAGGACAAGGAACATCTTTGTAGGTGGAGCGACCATTCATTCAAATCCACGTACAGGCTCTCCGCAGGGCTGGTGCGGAAAGCACCCGTAGAGAGGCGAATGCCTAGATGGTGGACAGGGTCGAGAATTTTCAAGGCTGATGGTGTTGCCGACTGATAGATTATAGCACCGTAATCTATGCGTGTGCGTACGAGGCTTTTATATAGGTTAAATAAACATTTCCTGTCACTACCCCATGTAGTGTGTGACAACACTTTCAAAATGTTCATTGTTTTAAGCACCTGTCCCTTAAATACTTGATGTGTGGGGTGAAGGTTAGCTTAGTGTCTAATACGAGAACAAGAAACTTGTGCTCGGTCTTCACTGACAGAGGTTGACCATGCAGGTCAATGTCGGGGTCAGGATGGAGGCCCCTCTTTCGGCTGAACAAGACACAAGTGCTCTTCTGCGCGTTGAGTATAAAACCATTCTCGTTTGCCCATTGAGATACCTTGTTCAACCCTAGTTTAACTTGATGTTGGCACATTGAGATGTTGCACGATTTGTAACCAATCTGCACATCATTGACATATATGCAGTAAAAAATATTTCGTGGGAGAGACAGGTGCAAGGAATTCATTTTAACTATGAAAAGTGTGCAGCTCAATACACCTCCTTGTGGCACTCCTGTTTCTTGGACAAATACTCGAGATAAGACAGTGCGAACTTGGACACGGAATGTACGGTTGGACAGGTAGCTTTCAATAACTGTTAACATTCTACCCCGCACACCTAAATGTGAGAGGTCTCGCAATATGCCGAAGCGCCATGCAGTGTCATAAGCCTTTTCCATATCGAGGAGCACAGAAAGAAAAAATTGCTTATGAACAAAAGCGTCGCGAATTGGTGCTTCGATACGGATAAGGTGGTCAGTGGTGGACCGAGCCTCTCGAAACCCACACTGGTATGGGTCAAGTAGGCCACTAATTTTAAGAAAGTGCATCAGGCGCCTGGTAATCATTTTTTCAAAAACTTTGCAAATACAGCTGGTTAATGCTATTGGCCTGTAGCTGGAAACTGAGGCCGGGTCCTTGCCTTGTTTTAGGATTGGGATAATGATAGCTTCCTTCCAGGCTGAGGGTAGCTCGCCAGAAGACCATATCGCATTAAACAGAGAGAGGAGAGCTTTCTGAGTTTCAGTGGGCAGGTGTTTTAACATTTCATATGCCATACGGTCCGGGCCTGGGGCAGATTTATTGCAGCAGGCAAGTGAGGCCTGCAGTTCAGCCAAACAGAGAGGTTCGTTGTATGCCTCATGTGTTCTGGGCTTGCGCTCTAATCTCTGTTTTTCTATTGCGGTTTTGTATCGTCTGAACACTTCACTATAGTGTGTTGAGCTGGAGACCTGTTCAAAGTGCGCTCCGAGAGTGTTTGACTGGTCTTCCAAACTCTCCCCTTGTGTGTTCACTAGAGGAAGCGAATGTGCTCCTCGTCCTGCCACCTTACCAGCCATGCTCCAGACTCTCGACTCATCTGTGTATGAGTTAATGCCCGATACAACTTTGTGCCAACTTTCTCTGCTCGCCTGTCGGCGCGTCCTCCCTGCTTGCGACTTGACGTTCTTAAAGTTTACAAGATTCTCGACTGTGGTCGAGTGTCTAAGCAACCTCCATGCCTTATTTTGTTTTTTCCGAGCCTCACGGCGCTCAATATTCCACCATGGTACTCGTCGTTTGCTTGACGGTACACATGTTTGGGGAATACATTTTGTTACTGCATCAACCAGGAAAGCTGTAAAGTAGCATACAGCATCCTCTATGCTCAATGCCGCCATGTCAGTCCAAGATAATAAAGTCATTTTTTGAAACTTTTCCCAATCAGCTTTGTCGGTGAGCCATATGGTAACTTGTGCAGGACATGTATTTGTTATTGATGTGCTGATAACGATAGGAAAATGGTCACTACCATATGGATCAATAATGACTTCCCATTTAAGTAGAGGCAGGAGTGATGGGGATATTATGCTGAGGTCTATTGCTGAGTACGTATTGTTAGCGATGTTGTAATATGTTGGCTCTTTCCGATTCAGCAGCCACGCACCGGTAGAAAAAAGGAGCTGTTCAATCAGGCGACCTCCAGCATCGCAGCGAGAGTCACCCCATAGATTGCTATGTGCATTGAAATCTCCAAGGAGGATATAAGGTTCTGGAAGTTCCTCTATGAGGGACTCGAATTCATGCTTTTCAAGACGGTGTTGTGGAGGTATGTAGAGAGAGCAGATGGTGACGAGCTTATTCAAAAGAACTGCTTGAACAGCCACCACCTCAAGGGATGTTTGTAGTGGTAGGTGTGTGCATGCAAACCCTTGATTGACTATAATGGCAACACCACCGGATGGCACAATGGCATCATTCCGGTCTTTCCGAAAGATAATGTAATGACGTAAAAAGTTGGTGTGTTTAGGTTTCAGGTGTGTCTCTTGTACGCACAGCACCTTAGGTGTATGTTTGTGTAAAGGTTCCTGGATATCGTCGAGGCTTCTGAACAGTCCTCTGACGTTCCACGGTAGTATTTGTGTCATTTTAATGTAGTGTGGCGCTGTGTGTACAGAGGTGTTGCGTTAGTTTACAGGGCCTTTTGAGGGCGCCGTGATTCGAGGTTTTTTTTTTGGCGCGCTCCAAGGAGTTGCGCCTATCCTTCGGCGTCTGAGGTGCCGGAGGAGTGGGACTTGTATCCATCACCTCTTGTGAGGTGGTGGATGGTGCCTGCTGGGCAGGCACATTCACCGAACTTTTGGACCTAACTGCGCCTGCAGTGGTCCCAGGTTCGGCAAACACCGGGGTCTGCCGGCCCTGTTTGTCAGGTGGCGGAGCAGTACAGGCTGCTCCAGCCGGGGGCGCTGGCGGACGACCACGGCCACACACTGTGTGACATTCGCGGGTGCCGAGGCATGTGGTGCGGCGCCCCGGCGCGTCACATCTGCAAAGGAGGGATAAGATGGGTTGTGTATTGCGAAACGTTGGCGTGCTTCTTGGAATGTGAGATTGAATTTAACCTTGAGTTATATTATTTGTTTCTCTTTTTTCCGTGCGGGGCATGATCGTGAGTAGGCAGCGTGATCTCCTTCACAGTTCGAACAATGAGTTGTTTCTGAGGTGCAGTTGTCTGATATGTGTTGAATGGATGCGCACTTTGCGCAAGTGGCACGCCCTCTGCAACTCTGCGATCCATGACCGAAACGTTGGCACTTGAAACATCGACGAGGGTTGGGAATGTATGGTCTTACACGAAGCTTACAATAGCCGGTTTCGATTGATTCTGGTAGGTCACTTGTTCCGAAGGTAATTATTACGTGTTTTGTAGGGGTCAGTTTGTTGTTGCGCCTTATTGTTATTCGTTGGACTTTGACCACGTTCTGGTCCTGCCAACCTTCGAGCAGCTTACTTTCAGAAAGCTCAGTAAGGTCATCATCAGAAATTACGCCACGGACAGTGTTCATGGACCTGTGTGGGCCCACCGAAACAGGGGTTTCCCCAAAGGCTACAAGCTTAGACAGCTTTTCAGACTGAGCTTTGTCACGAATCTCCAAAAGAAGATCGCCACTTCCCATCTTTGTCACTTTATAACCTGGGCCTATTGCTTCTGTGAGAGTTTTGGAAACGAGGAAAGGTGAAATGGCTCGGACTGTCTTGTTTTCGTTTTGACTGTGGATTACATGGTACTTTGGGAATGTCGGCTTTGGTGTGTTAAGCAGGAAAGTATCATCGGTGCGCCACCTTTTTAGGGAGCGATCAGGAAGGAGGGGAAAAGCTTTTGCCATAAACATACTATAAAGTTCGGCGGCGATGGTGACCACCCACCACCGAGCCCAACAAGGGGACGCTACAAGGTTGACTAGTGAACACTTGGAGACGCCAGCCATGCATCGCCGTTATAACCGAATATAACTACCCAAGGTTGGGTAACTACACAGGGTTAACCCTCGCCGCCAGGAAATTCGGAAGTAAACGGAAAAGAGAAGATGACAGGACAGATAAAAAGAGAGAGATACAGACGAAGATGTAGGAAGAGAGTGATAGGAAAATCGACTGCCGATTTCCCCTGGGTGCGTCAGCCCAGGGGTGCCGTCTACGTGAAGCCGGGGCCAAAGGGGTGTGTTGCCTCTGCCGGGGGGCCTTAAAGGTCCAATCACCCAGCATTGGCTCAACCCCAAGGATTCCCTTTTCCCCGGACACGGCAAAGCCACGCACGCATAGGTGCGGGAGGGAGCCGAAACTCCCCCGTTAGCTCGGGTCCGTGGTGTCGCTACACACCTAACGCCTACTTGCGCAGGCGCCCCTGCGGGCCGGTCTTCGTCGTCACTATATATATATATATATATATATATATATAAATATATATATATATATATATATATATATATATATATATATATATATATATATATATATATATATTGATATGTGGGGTTTAACGTCCCAAAACCACTCTATGATTATGAGAGACGCCGTAGTGGAGGGCTCCGGAAATTTATACCACCTGGGGTTCTTTTACGTGCACCCAAATCTGAGCACACGGGCCTACAACATTTCCGCCTCCATCGGAAATGCAGCCGCCACAGCCGGGATGCGAACCCGCGCCGTGCGGGTCAGTAGCCGAGTACCTTAGCCACTAGACCACCGTGGCGGGGCGATATATATATATATATATATATATATATATATATATATATATATATATATATATATATATATATATATATATATATATATACATAAACACGGTGCGTGACATTTACGCCAACGCCGGCGGCAAAATCCACCCGAAAGTGTCCATATAATTTTTATCGCAATAAAAGATGCCCCCACCTCCTCGAAGTTAATCGTGAGAAAATGCGAATGCATTTTTTGCGCCGAGAGAGCGTATGGTTGCCCTCATACATTTGCTTTCACGGACTTCTGCCGTCTTCTTAAGAGGCGCCCAGCAAGCGAATGGTTGAGAGTGAGGAGCGAGCGAACGGAAGAGTGGGGCGGCAGCGTTCTCAGCTCGGCGTCGGCGTTTCACAGCGGCGTCTCGAGCACGCATTCCCCGATGTTCTTGAAAGGCGCCCAGCCAGCGAACGGTTGAGAGTGAGACGCCAGAGGACGGGAGGTTGGGGTGCAGGGAGGAGAGAGGGCGAACGGCGAGAGAAGTGGCAAAGCACTGCACCTACCCTCTCCAGGCAATGCACGGTGCTCCCTACCCACCTGCAGAAATTACGTGCCTTCTTTCTCTTCTAACCACTACCACCCCAACATTCTCTTACAGTCTGTCGCACTACATGCTCCGGTTGCTAGGGGCGAAGATAGGCGCGCGCGCCCGCAGCCGTTTCAATAAGAAAGGGAATGAGAGCGAAGATATAACACTTGCCAGCGCGCGGACGCTGCCGCTGACAACGCCGGATGCCTGACATAGCCCGACTAAAAATGCATTCACATTTAAAATAACTGATAGAATGCTGCTGGCATGACCATCGTTGTCACATGCTGGGCAGTATTGCCAGTACTGGTACACGTTCTTAAGTTTTCGGTGCACGCGACTACCTATTTTTAACGCATTTTCACTATAAAAATCTGGACGTCTGGTATGAAGTTGTACTGTCTTAGAAAAACAGATATTTTAGAATATTTTAGAGGACATATTCATGAATAATTTGCAAAGCATATAAACATAGATAAAGCCAATGTTTTGCCACATCATATGTGATAACCAAATGATGCCCTATGTTTACCACGATACCTGTAATACCGAATGTTTGTCCTGCTGTGTGCTTTTTGCTCGGTTAAGTGTTGTCGCGCTCCCAGTTGGCTGAACGCATATGAACTACCAAGTTGCCCACTTTTCAACATTTTTGCCGTTTTATCAGTACTCATCATTACTTTTCTTAATTTAGCATTAAATCACAAATGTTAACCTAAACAACAGACAACACTTCATATAGGCTGTTTCTTATCAGAACCCTAGATAATAGAAAATGCGAATTGCACACAGTAAACGGAATATGTTCGACTCGATTAAATCAAATAGTTTATATTGTTACGGGGAATAAAGTATACACTGGTGAGCAAATGCGTACTGGCGAATATACTGGCGAGCTAATGCGTACGACGCTGCTGCAGTCCGAGCCCGTTCCCGTTCAGCACTTCGTCGTCGTCATCCTCAGGCATCTACTTAGCCCGTGACATTACCCGCCGGTGGCAGAAGCACCGTTCGGTGCGATCAATTCTCGAGGCGTGAGAAGTATAGTTTAAGCCGTGAGACGTGCACTATATCGGTCGGGACTGAAGCTGGTACTGACGTGGTATGGAGTGGAGCTATCTCCTAGGTCACGCTGGTGACCTTGCGTATGACGCGGTAGGGGCCAACGTAACGGGACATAAGTTTTTCGCTGAGACCAACACGACGTGATGGTAACCACAGCAAGACGAGTGACCCCGGAGAGTACTGTACGTCGCGGTGCCGGCGATCGTAAACACTCTTTCGGTTAAGCTGCGAGGCACATAAACGATCCCGGGCGACTTGGCGGGCGATGTCAGCTCGGGCCAGGGCATCACGAGCTTAAGCAGTCGATGAGGGGGCGTCAGATTGGAGCATGGTGTCCATGGGCAAAGGCGGGTCATAACCGAACAGTAGGTAAAAAGGGGAAAATCCAGCTGTATCATGAAGTGAACTGTTGTATGCGAAGGTAACGAAAGGTAAGTGGATGTCCCAATCTTTGTGATCCTTGGAGACGTACATCGCTAACATATTCGTCAAGTTACGGTTGAGGCGTTCCGTGAGGTCGTTGGTTTGCGGATGGTACGCTGTAGTAAACTTGTGGTGGGTAGAGCAGGATCGCAGGAGCTCGTCGACTACTTTAGATAGAAAACAGCTTGTCTTGTCTTGTCTTGTCTCCTAGGAGATCTTGGCTCATACCCACATGGGGGGATTGGCCACACTGAACCTCATAATAGATAATTTTTTACAACGCAAAAAATAAATAGAAGTTAGATAGGAACAATAATAATGTTCCTTTGAAAAAAAGGGAAAAATTGCAGAAGAATGCAAAAAACCAGATTATATAAAACAAATTAACAAGAATGAGGAAGGGGAGAAAGAATTGGATATATCTGGCAGTACCACTAGCAGCGTATCATTCCGGTTGCCTGAATGAATTTATGTAGCGCTGACAGAATAGCACTGCGGCCCACACACAACTGACTGACTCCAAACGATAATAGGGTGGATGTATTGACTGGCAATCCGAGCATACCAATCGGTCTTTCAAGAATTATTCAGCGCAGTGAGGCGAAGCGGCGGCATGTGAGAAGAAAGTGATCTATTGTTTCCGGTTCATTGCAAACTACACATAGTTTAGTTAATGAAAATCCTGATTTGTTGAGATAAAAATTTAACAGAGGAACTCTACAGCGAAAGCTTGTGAGGGTCACCTCACATTGACGGGAAAGGCATTTTGTGGTGTTCCATGTGAATTGCAAGTGGCGAAATTCTTCAGATTGTATAAGTGACGTTTCGTTGATTTTTAAGATTAACGGGCGTTTGAATCGTTCGGCAGTAATAAAAGGAAACTGTGGAGCTACTAGCACCACCGGGAAATTTAAAGATGCCGAAGCGAGCGAATCAGCAATTTCATTTAGTTCAATTCCAGCGTGCCCGGGGACCCAAATAAACCGAACTTCCGATAGGCTATGCGGTACGAGAGACCAAAATATCCTGAGAAGAGGAGAATTCTTTGCGGACGTGAGATGTGTACATACAGCTGCCGCGGTCCGAGCACGTTCCCGTTCAGCACTTCGCGTCGTCATCCTCAGGCATCTACTTAGCCCGTGACAATATCACTGGTGACGTAAATTCGAGTACTTCAATAATCAAGTCAGAAAAACATTTCTAACTAGCCATTTATTATTTACTCGAAAGTACTAATTCTATATAGCCGGTAATTTTGTGTGAGTCTGTGAGGCGTTTCCACCTTGAAAGAATTTTCGGGATGACACTAGCGCTCGTATGCATTTACTTACGAAGTGTGTGTTTAGACACCTAAGGAAATAATCTCACTCCACAATCACAGCTTTTTGTCGAGTTGGAAGCGCTTTGAAAACTCACGTGCTGTAGGACACCTATTAGTACTATATATGGTGCATTATTTTACTTGGTCCAACATTTGAAAATAAAAAACTTATGTGTGGCTTGAACTGGGAATATCGTGAATTCCCGTGCACAGCAGCGCTGAACCACACCTGGGCGGTGCAGAGTGATGCGAAGTAAGCCGAATAAGGTCACGGTTTAATATAGAAGGAACCGTATCTTCATTTGACCGCATGCATGTCTCCCACCTCCAAATTACCTTCCTTCTTGTCACCAATCACAACAATCATCCTCACATTCACTTTCCTCTCTCATTTTTTGGTGTATTACACTATACATGTCAATGCTATGCTATGAAGCGCTTTCCTCTTTCCCACCCTCTCTGCACATCCCACTCACTTGCTAAGAGAGTGCTGGCAACTCTCTTTGCGGGAGTAGAGGCTTGTCCCATATTGCACTCTCTTTGCAGAAGTGCCGGGAACTCTATTCTGCACAGAGTAAGCACACTCTCTCGACAGAGTGCTAGTACTCTGGCTGAACGAGAGTGGACAAGAACCCTCGGCAGGAGTTGCGCTACTCTGTCATAGTTTTACAATCTGGTAGAACTAGAGGGTATCAACTTCCTCTAAGAGTAAAATCACTCCTGCTGCGCTAGGACTAACGTCTAAAAAAATTTTGTCGAGCATTTTGTAAAAGCAGTGAACTGCATAGATTGCATCAAGCTTACGTCACATATGCAGGAAAGACATTGGCGTACGCATTTTATTTGTACGCAACACAGCAAATAACACAATACATATACCTCTAGCGCTACGGACAGGTACTCACACAGCAACCAGTATGTATACTCGTGATGTCTAGCCCCTTTCAGTGTGGGTGGAGCTACATTTTTATTGCCCGTTTTGAAGAGCAACTATATATCTAGCATGTGTAACTACCTGGTGATAGTTAGGTACTTTGTAAGTACGTCGACCTTTTATTGTAAAACTACATGACATACAAAGCCGTCTTAAGTAATTCATTCCAAGTAGCAGCTGGTATTCTGTCATATCGGCTCAATGCGGGGGAGCCACTTGTGCCCAAGCCTGAGAGTTTTACTTACGCGCCTGCAGAAAGACTTGCAGTGCTGGCAGAAAAATAATCTACGAACGTTACGCTCCGGCATTCGATCCTACTTGCGATGCCGCGGTGTGTGCTTGTACGCCAGAAAAACAACGCTGGTCGGCAAAACCACAACTGAAACGCATATCTGGAAGTCCTTAAAGTTTTGCTCAGCTCGTCAACACTTTCATACAACAAAGAGAGGCTTGCGGATCGCTCAAACACCAACATTCACGTGCCGACTGCGTCGAGTTTGCTCCAAGTAAATGCGACTAGTACGAGTACAAACAACACCCTCGGTACAACTCCCAGCGAATGCAGGCCCAGCTTACCGGCCAAGTCCGTCATACATGCTATCAACGCTCCTGGGGTTAATGACATGCTATGCCGAGGAGTACGAATAACATTACAGTAGACCCTTGTCATCGGTTCACATGAATGAACCATTGTTTCTTGCGTACGGTGTGCGCACAAAAAGCGATGAGCATGGAAGACGTGCTTTCAGCCTGCGTCGCAGCGCACATGGGCTAGCGCCAACAGATGCCGGGCGTACTCACCGGCACTTAGCTGAATCATTCGTGGAGACGCAGGCTTGTCGTTGAGTGCGCGTTCATAAAGTAACACGATGAGGCACTTACGTGCATGTACAGTTCGGTGCTTAGCTATCGGCTATGTAGTTACAGCTATCGGTTTACAGATGCAAATCAGCACACTCTAACACGGCCGCTGCACTATAGCATATCGTCACCTGTGCACGAAAATACACCTGATTCAATCAACTACGCTGCTACTTATGCAGCATTACCGTCGATATAAAACTTCGGCGCACGTCAACCAGCGCAAAAATCGAGCAGCAGCTGTTGCAGTCGAGAGTAAATCATCTGCCCCAGCTCCCGGTAACTTTCGTATATTTTCTTTTTTATGTTGTGGATTCTGAAAGAAATTTGGCGTCTTGGCATAAGTGGTATGTAATGTGTGGACGCCAGCAGTTCCCATATTATGAAGAAGCAATGTTTAGTGAGAAACAAAACTCACGTAAGTGTTCAAACTAAGACCCGTGAAGCAGAACGGCGTGTGTATTTTTAACCAATTATTTTTATCACGCCGTGAGTGTGGCACAGCCTGGCGCAGTAGTAGAGTACCCGCCTCGTCATACGTTGGTGGCGAGTTCGAACCCCGCTGCGGAATTTTTTTTTACTTTGTTTTACAGTATGTGCTGAGATTTATCTTACTCAAGCAACCATTTGTGTGGTAAACTAACGTTTGGTGACGCTTTAGATAATGTCACTGCTGCTTGCTTCGAAGGCGTTGGTAGTGTCACTTGAGGAACTAAACTTTCATGATCACACAAATATGCTTTAGTGATCACTGAAAGTTGCATGTCCTATTACTTGACACTTCAAACTTACATCTGATGCGCCTACGCTCAGAGGCGTATGGCTACGAAACAGTTATATTGCTTTCCGGCGTCGGTGATAGCATGCAAGCGCTAGGCCAGCAAGGACGGTGTGCCACATCCAATTCACGCCTCACTAGCACGAAAGTTGCATAGATTAGGACCTACACTTGAGTAGCAGAGAGTGCGCAGTGTCTTTTACGTGGCATTCAACAAAAGAGTATGTTCCGCTGTCAACTCGGCCCTACTCTCCCACGAAGTTAAAGATTTATAGGGAGAGTAATGTAGTTTCTTTGCAGTACCACCTCAAATTCTGTGAGTGATCCCAATTTTGCGTATATGCTACCCCAAAAATTTGAGACACATGATTTAAAACCAAATGTGCCAAGATTTCCAAAAGTTTGTTTGCGAGGTGCTCTATCAACATTTCCGTAGCCCCCGCAGGGGCATTTGCTTACGCAGGCGTTTGGTGTGTAGCGACACCACGAACCCGAGATAACGGGGGCTGCCAACCCCTCCCACGCTTAGCCGTGCGTGGCTGAGCCATGTCTGGGGAAAAGGGGATACTGGGGTTGAGCCGACGCCTGGTGATTAGACCTTTAAGGCCCCCTGGCAGAGGCAACACACTCCTTTTGCTCCAGCTTCACGTAGGTGGCACGCCTGGGCTGACCCACCCAAGGGAAATCGGCAGTCGCCTTTTCCTATCTCTCTGTCTACCTACATCTCCGTCTTTCGCACTCTTTAAACCTTTCGTGTTGTTTCCTCTCTTCCGTTTACTTCTAATTTTTTTCTGGCGGTGACGGTTAACCTGGTGTGGCTCCAACCTTTGGTAATCCATATGCGGTTATAGTGATAGCGTACAGCTGGCGTTGTGCAGACTTGCATCAAGTACTGCCGTGTCCTTTGTTAGGCTCCATGATGCTCCATTATGTTAGGCTCCATGACGAAGTGTGTGTTCGCGCTTTCGCCGAACACACACTTTCTTTTTATAGCGAAGCAAGGTTCTGTTGTTTATGATCGCCGTTCGAAAAGAGGGCGCACCGATGCAACCTTCCAGTTTAAAAAAAAATGAAAGACATATTTCCAAAGTTTCATGTTATACATAGTGAGGGAAGCATGACTGCTCGTAAACTGTCTCCTTTCTTGGTGGCCAAATGCCTCGAAAGCACAATCGGCCCTGACTACAAGACCACTAAGATGTCCAACGGCAACTTTCTCCTAGAGCTTAAGACCAAAGCCCAATGTGAAAAAAATGAATGACCTAAAACTTATTGATTACGTTGCAGTCACCGTGTCTGCTCATCGGACAATGAACAAGAGTCGTGGCGTGATCTCAGAAGAAGTATAATTATACCTCAGTTAAGAACTTCTATATGGTTTTCAGAACCAGAATGTCTTAAAAGTGGAAAGAATGCGAATCCGTTGGAACAATGAGTGAATCCCCACCAAGCACATGATATTAACCTTCGTTACCAGTGACCTTCCAAGCACATTAAATGCAGGGTACATCAAGCTTCATGTGAGGCTATACATACCAAATCCTCGGCGGTGTTTTAACTGCCAGCAATACGGGCACGGATCCCAGACATGCCATGGAAAGCAAACATGCGCTAAATGCAGCTCTAAGGAAGACAAACCCGGCGACTTCCAATCGCCTTCCCATTGTGTGAACTGTGATGGAAGTCGTCCAGCCTACTCCAGAACACGTCCTAAGTGGAAAAAAGAAAAATTAATCTTTTCCCTCAAAGCAAAAGAAAGCCTGACATTCCAGGAGGCAAAGAAACGTCTCTCATACCTTGATCACACCAGTTTTGCCGACGTGGCGCAACGGGGGTAGAGTCACAAGTGTCTGGGCAGTCTACAGCGGTCTCCAAGAGTGGCCCGATAGTGACTGCCCTTACCCATCAGGTGGCGGCAGCAGCTACTTCTGCGCAATCAATATCAAAGAACAGATACATTTTCGGTCCAAAAATTCCAAAGTTGAACCGCATTTCAAGGCGAAAGACGCAAGTCTCGATGCCTGGTCCTCGATCTTCCAGTGCCTCAGAGAAGGCTATGGATGTTGATGGACGAACTCTGGTGACTTCGACGCCCAAAGGTCTGCGCTCTCTGGAGCGCAATAAGAAAGGGAAACATCACATAACTGCTCCCCAAAAGGGTTCGATAACTTGAATGGCTACCTGCCTTGTGCATTCGGAAACTTATATCCCTTTGACACATACATTTAACACACAACACACATTTTCCGTAAGATGGGCACACAAATTTTACAGTGGAATGCTAGGGGTCTATTTCATAACCTAGATGATGTCAAAGACTTGCAAAATGATTATTAGCAAAGGCTGTTCTTTGTTCAAGAAACGCATTTAAAGTCTACCCTCCGGAACTTCCTAAATCAATATCTGGTCTTTCGTAAGATCGAAATAGCGGCAACACCTCACAAGGAGGTGTGGCAATGATTGCTCAAAAGGCAGTTGCATGCCAGCACGTACCAATTCAAAGCCCTCTCGAGGTTGTGGCTGTACGGGGTATTATTTTCAATCATCTGGTGACCGTTTGCTCCATCTATATACCTCCTGATGCAAGGTTCGACAAAATAGAGTTTCAAAAGCTGATTGACCAACTTGCAGAACCGTATGTGATCATAGGAGATTTTAGCGCCTACAGCGCACTATGGGGCGATACTAGATGTGATGCGAGAGGTGGTGGAATAGAAAATTTTCTCCTGACATCTGGCGCCTGTCTCTTCAACAAGACAGAACCCACATATTACAGTAGCACACACAATACATAATCATCCATAGGTGTTGCCATTGTGTCACCTTCACTCCCACCTTACTTAGATTGGAAAGTTATACAATATACACGGGAGTGACTATTTTCCAACTCCTTTAGAAACAAGACAATGACGTGATAGACGAGCTTGGTGCAGCTTATACATTCGTGGTGCAGACTGGGTGAAATTAACAGAACTATGTACGCTACGCCTTGAAGAAATGAACCACTTAGATGTATAAGAGATGGTTAGCTATATCTCCGAGTGTATCATCAGCTATGCGAAGAAGAGCACACCCTAGTCTAGTGCAAATAAAGTTAATGCGAAACTGTGGTAGAATGATGAATGCGAAGTCAGAAAAAAAACGTCAGAACAAGGCACGGAGAACTTTCTCTCGCTACCCAACAGTAGAAAACTTGGTAAATTCAAAAGCTGCAAGGCAAATCGAAGACGCATGTGCCGTATAGCCAAAATTGAAAGCTTGACACGCAACAGATATTCAATAAAGTCATACGCAGATGCCAGCAAAGTGAATAATAGGGTTCATAAACTCGAAGTGAAGTGCCCACACCCTTTTTTCATGGTAAATGACCACGCCGATACAATTGAGAAACAAGCAAACACCCTTGAGGAATACTTTGTGAAAATATCAAGTTCAGAAAATTTACCGCTAAGTTCTTACGACATAAAGGCATAGCTGAACTTGCACCTCTGCGGTTCAACAAAAATCGCTCAGGTGGATACAATCACCCACTAACACTCCGTGAACTCAAGCCTGCGCTAGTTTCTTGTGAAAGTGCAGCTCCTGGCCCTGACACAATTACCTATTAAATGATCCGAAATCTCCCCGACGAAACACTAAAATGGCTTTTAGGTCTTTAGAACAAGATTTTAGACACTGGCAACATACCCTCTGTTTGGAAAAAGTCAATAGCCCTTCCAGTTCTCAAATATAGCAAAGATCCTTCTTCGGTGAACAGTTACAGACCTATTGCAGGCAGCGGATTGTGACAAACAAGTTGACAACAAGCTCCACCTGGTAAAACCTCAACTAATTAAACCTTGCCCGCAAAAACTGAATAGATTTACCGAAGTCCCCCTAGCCCGGCTCAGGATAGGCCACACTTATGCCACACACAAACACTTTTTGACAGGTACTGATAGTTTAACCATTTTGCATGTTCTCATCCAGTGCCCTGGGCTTCACCAAGAGCATCTGACTCACTTTAGAGAGCTTTACCGTTACCATATACCACCTCATCCCACGCTGTTTTTATCACTCAACTCAATGTTTAATCCTCAGAGCGTTCCTAAATATCTTGCAAAAGTTAACTTTTTTACAAGTTGTATCATTTCATCATACCATATCGAGAATTTGCATATGTAGGGAGTCCGCAGACATAAACTTATTGGGATATGGATTGAAATATTACCATAATATTGCCCCAGAGACTATTTACAATATCCGACATTATGAAAAATCAGCGTCCACAGTCTTGTGCACTTGAAAAGGCGGGACATGTCCTCAATATACATGCCAAAGCTTTCGTTCGTGCGCTGGTTTCTGGACTGTGAAGCGTTCTCCGCCCTCTCCCGACGATCGGTGCTGGCATATGCAGCTACTATTTGCCGTCGGCATTCTTCCCAAGTCGGTATGAACGCTTCGTGGTTTTTTATACCACGTCCTCGCTGCATCCTCCAATGCGAAGTACACGCGACGCAGTTTCCTTGCTTCATTCCAGCCGTTGGTTTTCGCAACCCGCTCGAAGTGTTCCAACCAATCCTCCACATCCTCGAATGTATCGCCGTGGAAGGGCTCAGGCAAGCACGGTGGGGACAGAGTTAGTTCCGATGACGTCACCTGGTAAGCCGTCGTTCCGTTGTCTGTGGACGCTGCTTGTGTTGCTGGAGCACTGGGGAGGGGTGCGAATTCAGGCGGCTCTCCTCGTAGGCGGCAGCTTGAACGCTGGTGTACCAGAGTCAGTTCGCTGGGTTCCAGTCGTAGAGGATCGGGGCTTCGCTCTCTTGCGCCAAGGGGGCTTCCAATCATACCCAGCACCGTCCACCAGAATGTAACAGGTGCAAGAGAGGAAAAGTGAAAAACTAGAAAAACTAGTTTATTATGGGCGAACTTGTGCCCTAAAAATTATGTGACGAACCCGAGGCACAACCTGTTCGTCTTGAACAGCAATTGCAGGAACAACCCGTACCGACTTACACCGATGCCGCACGCCAGCCAGCCGTGCATACTGCTTTGTTTGCAGCTCCCAGTGGCTACCGACCGGCTTCGCGTGGCTCAAACTATCCAGCTAACTCGAGGCCACGAAAACGCGACGTGTGGCGCACACCCAACAAGACGCCTCTCTGTTTTCACTGCGGCGAAGCTGGACACCTGTACAGAATGTGCCCATATCGACGAGTTGGTCTCCGTGAGTTTTCTCCAAACGCGCCATGCCCCGAAATGGCGAATGATCTGTTGAAATGGAAGATTACTTGTCCGGCCATCTGTTTCCAACTGCCGGTTTCCAGCATCAGCCTAGATCACCTGCGCCTGCTCGCTATTAATCGCCAAGTCCTCGACGATTTACTTCACCTTCTCCACCTTCAACCTCAACACACCGTCGTTCAAGCAGTCCCCATCAGGAAAACTGAAGCCAGCGACCTATGGAGGCAAGGCTGCTGATGTCCGACCAACTGAAGATCCTCCGTGAAGGTCCCAGTGCAGCAACGACGAGCGGAACACTACAACTAGGTTAGGTAAAGACTAAATTTCTTTAGACTCACGCGTTACCGTAGACGGGTGTGAATTTACCGTTTTAGTTGACGCAGGCGCTGATTATTCCGTTGTCAGTTACGCTGCCGCGAAGATTTAAAGAAAGTCCTGACGCCTTGGAGTGGACCCCAGATACGCACGGCTGGGGGTCACATCACACCTGTGGGAAGATGTACCACACGAATCGGAATTCCAGGCGCTACTTATGTTGCTGACTTTGTCGTACTTCCGGAATGCTCTAGAGATTTAATACACGGATTGGATTTTCTGCTAGCAAACGGAGCTGTAATCGACCTGCCGTATTCTAGTGTCTCTTTTTCGCCCAAACTGGCGATATACACAAATGAGCCAGAATACACTGCATTACGTGTTATAGATTGTGATGTTACCGTGCCGCCACGATGCAGCGTAATAGTCGGTGTAAAAAATGAAGCATTCGTTGATTCTGAAGGTATTGCGGATGCAAACATCAAAGTACTGCTCAAGAAAGCCATTTGCGTAGCTCGAGGCATTATTCAATTACATGGTGGATGTGCCAATGTATTGCTCACGAATTTCCGAAACGAAGTTATGCACGTTGCAAAGGACTCTGCTATCGCCTTCCTGCATAGTTTTCAAACAGTGACGGACTTATGTGGTCTGGTGTAAGAACCACCTACTTCAGAACCTGCACCCGATGTCGTCGCAAGAGTTGCAATCAGCCAAAATCTATCCCCAGCCGAGAAGAAAATCATTCAAGACCTCCTAAGAGGCTTCACCGCATGTTTCTCTACCTCGTCAAAAGTACGGCGCACCCAGGTTGTTAAACACCGAGTAATAACAGATGAAGCTACAAGGCCGGTACACCAAAATCCGTACAGAGCATCACCGAAGGAACGTGAGATCATAAAGAGCCAAGTGAAAGAGATACTGGAGGATGACGTCATACAGCCATTCAATAGTCCGTGGGCATCGCCTGTAGTCCTTGTGAGGAAAAAGGACAACACGCTGAGATTCTGCGTTGATTACAGAAAGCTGAACAGCGTGACCAAGCGAGATGTCTACCCTTTGCCGCGTATTGATGATAAGTTGGAGCGGCTACGGCATGCAAGGTATTTCTCTTCATTGGATTTAAAAAGCGGTTATTGGCAAAATGAAGTGGACGAAAGGGACCGTGAAAAGACTGCTTTCGTAACCCCGGATGGTCTATATGAGTTTAAAGCACTCCCAATCGGCCTGTGTTGTGCGCCTGCAACATTCCAGCGCATGACGGACAGCGTCCTTCAGGCCTCAAATGGCAATCGTGCTTAGTCTACCTGGACGACGTTGTGGTGTTTTCAGCAACGTTTGAACAGCATGTAGAGTGACTACGTTTGGTACTTCAGGCTATCCAGTCAGCCGGCTTGACGATTAAACCGGAAAAATGCCAGTTTAGATTGGAGAAGCTTCGTTTCCTGGGTCATGTAATCAGCGCTCAAGGTGTTGGCCCGGACCCGGAGAAGACTGCGGCCCTGGGGCTGTTTCCCAAGCCAAAAGACAAGAAGGTGGTATGCCGATTTTTGAGTTTATGTGCTTATTATAGGCGGTTTGTGAAAAATTTCGCGAAAATTGCCGAACCTTTAACAAGACTCACAAGAGAGGACCTGTCATTTATTTGGTGCACCGAACAAGACAGTGCATTCAACGAACTAAAGAAACGTTTGCAAGCTCCACCTATCCTGGCCCACTTTGACGAAACCGCAGATACGGAAGTTCATGGAGATGCCAGCAATCTTGGCCTAGGTGCGGTCCTGGTGCAATGGCAGAATAGAAAAAAGAAAGTAATAGCACATGCTAGCCGCACCCTCTCAAAAGCGGAAAGAAACTACTCTGCAACAGAAAAAGTGTGCTTGGCAGTCATATGGGCGACCAGCAAGTTCAGGTCATACCTCTACGGCAGGCCGTTCCGTACCGTCAGCGACCACCACTCACTTTGTTGGCTGGCGAGCTCAAAAGACCCATCCGGACGGCTTGCGAGATGGAGTCTCAGGCTCCAAGAGTATGACATTACGGTCGCATATAGGTCTGGCAGAAAGCATGATGATGCTGACTGCTTATGACGTTCACCAGTCCACTCGACTCTTTTAGAAGAAGAGGACTTCCCACTCCTTTGTGTGATAAAAACCACAGAAATCGCCGAACATCAACGGGCTGACATGGAAGTGCTCCCATTATTAAAGTATCTCGAAGGGCACGACGAACAAGTTCCTCGCGTATTTAAGAGAGGTTTATCCTCATTCTGCCTGCGAGATAATGCACTTTACAAGCGAAATTTTGAACACAACAAGGAGAAGTTCTTACTCGTTGTGCCATCAGCCATGAGGCTTGAAGTCTTAGAAGCCTGCCATGATTAACCGTCTGCGGGTCACTTGGGCGCGAGTCAAACTTTCACCAAAATTCATCAGAAATACTACTTGCCCAAGTTGTTAGCGTCCATGAAGCATTACGTTTAGACATGTCGCGTGTGTCAAAGGTGAAAAATACTACCCCTCAAGACGGCCGGTCTTCTCAAGCCTATAGAGCCACCTGCGACTCCATTTTGACAGTTTGGAATGGACCTCCTCGGACCGTTTCCAATGTCGGCATCAGGGAAAAGGTGGATAATTGTTGCGACTGACTATTTGACACGATACGCTGAAACCGGCTGCCTTGAGCGAGGAATGGCAACGGAAGTCGCAAAGTTTTCCGTTCAGAATATTGTTCTTCGCCATGGAGCCCCACTCGTCGTGATTACCGACCGAGGAGCAGCGTTTGCGGCTGATTTGATGCATTCCTTAATGGCAATGACTAACACCAGCCATAGGAAGACCGCTGCATACCATCCCCAAACCAACGGGTTGACAGAACGCCTGAACCGCACCATTGCTGACATGCCGTCGATGTGCGTTGACATTGAGCATAAATTCTGGGACGAAATCTTGCCATACGCAACTTTCGCCTACAATACGGCAGTGCAGGAGACCATCCGCGTCACACCATTTCAGCTGGTCTACGGTCGCACTGTCACTACGACACTAGATGCTATGTTGCCAGTAGACAACGACAATTACGAGCCATCTGAACTTGACGACTTTTTGCAAAGGGATGAAGAAGCACGCCAGTTGGCACGACATCGAATACATCAACAGCAAAACAAGGACGCAAGGCACTACAACCTGTGCCGCAGAAAAGTTCAGTACAACCCAGGCGAGCGAGTGTGGATATGGACACCACTCCGAAGCCGCGGCCTATCAGAAAAGCTTCTTTGTCGATACTTTGGCCCCTATAAGGTTCTCCGACGAATTAGTGACCTAAACTACGAAGTCATCGCCGATGAACACATCTGTTCAAAGCGGCAAAACAGCGCAGAAGTCGTACACGTCGTTCGTATGAAGCCTTAATATGAGAGGGAATGAAAGTGGTCCCTTTTTATGTTTGCCTCCCTCCATCGCGCATCGGGACGACGCGTAGTTCGAAGGGGGACTAATGCCACAGAGACTGTTTACAATATCCGACGTTATGAAAATTCAGCGTCCACAGTCTTGTGCGCACTCTTGCTTGGGGCCGCACGACTCACGCCTCTTGCTCACAGGCACGAGCCAGTGTTGGTTGGAGCTGCGAAGAAGAAGAAGGTGCATGGGCAGAGAAACAGTTTTTGTTTTTGGAACGCTCTAGCGGACTCTTCCACCTTTTCGCACATAATTTTCAGGGCACAAGTTCGCCCATAATAAAGTAGTTTTTGACTTTTCCTCTCGCACCCGTTACAATATATGAAGATCCGTTAAGATGCGGAGGTATGGATTTCCATAAGATGCGGACATAAGGCTATCCGCATAATGTGTAGATAAGGATTGCCATAAGATGCGGACATAAGCCTTCCGCATCATGCGGAGATAAGAATAGCCATAGGATGCGGAACTGATACAGCCACTAATTTCAGTTTTCTATCGAATATTGAACCATCACAATTGCATTTTTAGTTCAACAGCATAGAAAAATGCATAGATATTAACATATATATCACTGAAAGGAGACACATGTGTATATGGAGGCATGCAGCGAGGGTAGGAAAGCTTGATAAAGCCATTATATGTTGTGTAGCGGAGTACATGTGTAGCCTCAGAGTTAATAATGTCCATAAAGAATCAAGACATGTCTATTGAGTGTTTTGTAATGCTCATTTGTATTTCTTCAAGAATTTTGCATCACGCTTAGGTAAAAAGCGTTCGTTTGTATGTTGACTTGCATGATACCTTCTAAATAATCCCTATACTAGCAGTATATATGCAATATCATTTAACATTCTCTGTCTTAATTGTACACTTTTCACTAGAAGCCCCAATGGTAACAAATTCTGCCCATGTGTGCAAGCTCAGGTCCCACAATCATGTTCAAGTGGCATGCATGAATATGATAAATAAATGCTTATGACGAAGGTTAACTGAACATACAGTTCAGACTACAATTTATTGTTTCGGCACTTTAAGCATGTCTTCGGGGTGCCTAATGACGCATCTCTGGCACTCCGCCTTCGTTGCCGCAGATGGATGTGCGTCGACGTGCAGGTCAAACGCATCTGGAATAAATCGCAAATGAATGCTGTTCGACTAGAGCTTTTTACAGAAGGCAATTAGGACAGAACAGAATGACGAATTGCCACAAGCAGCAGTTAAAAAGTAAATAAGAACGACTGCATGATTATCATAAGGATGTTTTTCTACAGGTGGGTGACTGCACACATGTACAAGTAAACATTATGTGGGCCAGCATTCAATCGCGTGCTCATTTAAGGCCAGGAATGTTCTATGCACAGAAGTAGCTCGCACAATCTCATGCTCAAGAACCAATAATGAAGCCTTTAGTGAGGACTCCTCAATTAAGCTTTTAGATGACAAGGCAGGTGTTACTTTCCTCATTGCAGTAGTTTTTCATAGGTTGGACCACAAAGCCATTAAAACAAGACAGCATCACGTACATGACTAGTGAAGGGCCTTCATGAATTCAGGCAGATAAGCTCAAAGGCTGCACCATAGTTTGCAGAAAAAAGATACATAGAAGATCCACAACCAAGTGAGTGTAGCAATCGTGTTTACCAAACTAAAAACAAAAATTAGGGACCACCTTTTTGGCAAGATTGCCATGTAACTTTAAAGCAGCGTGAGCCGAAAGAAGAATATGTTTACTTTTTGGGGGGTGCACGTGAAAGCACGCTTGCTCCTGGTAATGATGTAATCTTATTTTTAGCATAGTAGCGAAAGTTGGGCTAGTTCGTGCTTCATAATTGGGAAGTAAAAACAGCGCAAAATTATAGACAAGGAACAGAGGAAGAGACGACACCGCGCTGAACTCGCCACTAAACTTTATTGAAAGATACACGCACATATATCATGCCTTTGACCGGGTTACGTGGGAAACCAAAGGCGTCTTCGCATCAAAGCATACAAGGTATGCTTTAATGCACAGGAATGCTTTGATGCGCTTAATCATATTGATCATCAACACGTGTGTAACAACCACGAAAAAAAACAACAAACATGCCTTCCTACTTGCCAGAAACCTACGGAACAGTACCCAACAAACTAACAATCACTTTAACATGGCAGCGCTGAACCCCGGTACCGAACTTCTTTTTCAACAAGGGCCATAGACGGCTTGCTTACACCATTTCCTCCTCCTTTTCAATGGAAAAAGTCAATTTTTGGTACCTGGGTTCAGCGCTGCCATTTTAAAGAGATTGGTAGTTTTTTCGCGACTGTTCCGCAGGTTTTTGGCGACCAGGAAGGCATGTTTTTAGTGTTTTTGTGGTTGTTACACACGTGTTGATGATCAATATGATTAGGCTTGTTTTATACCGTGTATGCTCTGATGCGCAGACGCCTTTGGTTTTCTACGTAACCAGGTCAAATGCTTGATATATGTGCGTATATCTTTCATTAAAGTTTAGTTAAGAGTTCAGCGCGGTGTCGTCTATTCCTGTGTTCTTGTCTACACTTTTGAGCTTATTTTTACCACAAAAGATTGTCCCTTTGAATTCAGACATACAGAATATGCACAATCAAATGAGTAGGATAGTAATGTATTCCAAACTAAAAACAATAACGAACTGATTAGCAAGATTGCCATGTAACTTCAAAACAAACAAGATTTAGAAACCTTTCCATTCCTACGAAAAACGCTTAAATCAGTACCTTATCACAGCCAGATTATAAGATCACAAAATTGTGCAAGTTCCATTTGTAACAAAATGAGCAACACCTAATATTCATGCAGCAAGATGTGCTAATTTTCAAACCACGAACTATAAAGCTCCTATCTTTTGTGAGGCATTGGAGTGCACAAGCCAGAAATGCAACACAGTCACTATGCATTATTTGCTTTACCAGATATGACTTCTTCGTGTGCAGGCTTAGATAGTGCTGTTTGTTTGCATTGACAGCTGAAGGAAATAATGGCTCAAAAACGCCACCTTTGAATAACGGTTAAGCGCAACAATGCACAGCTAAATTCACATAAGTTTGCAAAGTTATGCGGCAAATGTCGCAGCAGTTGTCCCACATTCAATGATTTCACAAGTTGCACCAATGATGTGATTGGTTCCAGTGGTAGGGGCCAAGAGATGGCTACAGGAACATATAAATTTGGTTTTTAATTCTCTCTTAATACTTGAGTTTTCATGTGCATTATCTCTACATTCAGTTCCAATGACTAACAAGGAATAGTCAAATGATTATGTTATGTGTAACGTCTTTAACAATACAAAAAAGGGAGGTAAATGGTATGCAGAATCTACGACAGATCTTTTCAAAACTAAAGGCCAGAAAAAATGCAGTGCCAGCAACTTTACAGAAGATAGCGCTCTTCTTTCGCGAAGAGCAAGGCCTCCCTCCTTGTTGATAAACCGCCAGCATGGGGCAGCAGTTATACTACGGTTGTATAATTCTTCGATGCCCCACAGAGCCTTGGCGGTCTCTCGCACAAAAAGGGAGTCTTTTGGCTCCTGCAGCAGCTTCTTCCATTTCTCTTGGCCCACGAAAATACCTGGGCCAAGGTTAACCTGCACAAGAAAAATCTGAATGACAATGAAGTTATTATGACTCCAGTATATGCAAACCCTGCTACAGAAATCCCACCACAGTGACGAAAAATTCCCCATAACCTCACCCAGAATGTGATAGAAAGCCAAATATATTCAGGACTACTTCTCTTTCAAATATTTCTGCATCACCTAAGTATTCAACTATACAAAGGGCAGGAAATGGCAATTTTTTTGTAATGTTTAAATCTTTGCATGTCAGCTAAGAATTATCAAGAAAGCTCGCTACTTTCTTTGCTGTGTTGCTGCCAAACAGTCTCTTGATATGAGACTGGCTTAATTTTCATAGCTACAGGTAAATATTTTTTGCCAGTAAGATGCTGAGCAAAAGACTGTCCACCCACCATGATGCACTTTGAGTGTTTCACGCCAGCATGCAGACTATGGTCAAATTTCTCTTCGTCCTTAAGAACTTTTGTTGCATTTTACGACATAGCTCTGACATTGCACAAAGTAAAAAAATACTGTGTTAATTTCGCGATCAATGAGGTCGGTACAAATAAGCATGCCACTCTGAAGGTAGGTGCCCAGCTGCCCACGCAGCTAAAGCAAAACAAGTCTACGGCAACTGCTGCGGCGAAATACCTATGCTATCATTAATAGCAAGCATGAAATTCTCAAAACACATGGCAGGCTTATATGCAAATAAGTCAAAATAAAGTGCAACAGTGACATCAAATCAAGCTGGGGTTTAAAACGACGGCTGTGTATGGTACAAATGTCATTCCAAAGGCACACAACAAATGTAAATTTTTTATGTACCTAATACGAGACTAAAGACAAAAATAACTGTCATATATTTACTACAGAAAAAAAAGCCACACTGCAATTCACAACATAAATTCGGCTACATTATTTCAGTTTAACACAAGTGCCACACAACACCCCCTCAAATGGATGTGTAAATAAACTATGATGTATGTACACATGTAAAAACAGCAATTAACTTACATTGATAAGTTAGGCTCTCAAAACTCAACTACTTTGAACTTCACTACCATATGTGTAATATTAGATGACAAAATCCACGGAAAAAGCTTTTTTTTAATTGCCTGCCTAAATATTCAGTGGTGATGTCATACATTTAAGTTTTTCTTGATATTTTAGCCACAGTGCCCAAGAAACTTGGTATAATAATTGTCTACCTTTCATGGAAGACAATCCACTCATTCCGTCAACATCTATGACGTCGCCACTACTTGTGCGGGAACTTCCAGGTGGCTTTGGCACCCACATTTTTCTTTTGCACATTTTGATCCTTCAACTATAAGCATCTTCTCCCGGCAATCGCGGAGATTTAGGTATGGTGAAAGAGTAATTTACCAATAAGTGAAAAATTGTTTGTCTCTTTAGAGTTCATTTAAATGGCACATAGAATGGCTAACTACGACGATAATGGCGAAACAAGATAGGCAGGGGCACCGCTTCAAAGAATTACCTATACACAAGGTAAGCTTTCATTAGCACAATGAGTGGCAAGGGGAAAACTAAAATTTTCATTCGTCTTTTGCCCAGTATGTTAGGAAAGTCACACAAAAATGAATTGTTCTAATTAACAAGTTTTCGCGCTACCAATCTGTGCCACCTGTATGTATCAACTATAGCACCATGAGACACCATGCATGTGCAACTGAAGGAAAATTAGTTGTGATATTTTTACTCAAGAGACTTATCTGTGACTGGCACTAGCTAGATAAGTAGACAGTGTCACTTCATTGAAAAATGTGTAAACTGCCTCCTTCTAATTAATTTCAATCTTGTGCCATATTTCATTTTTATATTAGTGTTACCAATTTCATGAGTGTTTTGTATGGTCACCCAACTGTATGGAACAACACATAGGCATTTGCAAGTCAGAAGTACATATAGGTAAAGGGGTCATCAATCATTTCCCGGGCTTGGAGGAAAAACATATCCTGCAAATAGCAGACACTGCTATGAACCACTCAGTTAAATCTTGTATTTATCGATGCCAACGAGTTTAGAAGCAGAGCAAGCTAGACCTGTGCTCACTCTTTGAGGCTGCCGACATGTTGTTGAAGGATCAACGCCGAAAACAGGAGGGGGGAGCAGTTTAACTTCACCGAAAGATCAACTCCTAAAATGGGTTGGGGAGCAGTTCAACTTAGCAGTGGTTAAAACTAAGCTAGCTGCCTCACGGCTAAGTCAGGGGGTGATGCTCCAGCCGTACAGATGACATAACTCTAACCTTATCATGCTTTTTAATTTTTATTTTCTTCCTTTGTTTTTTGCACAATATGGAAGTTCATTCACGACAGTTTGCGTCTGCTACTGCTAGCATGAACATCAAAACAACAAGTACAATTTTTGCATAGCTGATAATGTAGAACACCGATCGAGTTAATGGTTTCATTTTGCAGTGCATATAGACCATCAGGCATTTTTACTATATGACAGAACGAAGCTTACCTCAATTCATACTGTCCTAATACAGCAAAGTCGCAGACTTGGAAAATGTATTTCGTGTTAAGCCAGGCGTCACGGCGTCTGCTCCACATCCCATACATAAATATTAAAATTTTCTGCTTTGAATACGTTCAGTTTTTAAAGTGCTTGTTTAGCTGGGAGGTCTTTTTCAAGCGGCACATTGTGCGGTGCTACAAGTGCAGTGCGACAGCTTTGCATATGCATGGAAGAGAGTTAGAGAAGAGAAAACGCACATCATATATCCTGAGATCACATTTACTTTGTCAGATGGCGCTGTCTGTCCCGACCCAGTTGCAGCGCCACTAAGTGATGCTTGGGGAGCTTATAGTCTGCTAACATTACTCAGTGAGCCATACGCATGTACATTATACACCACAGTGGGAGAAAGCAATTGCATTTTACCATGCACGCTTGAAGTCGTGGCTATATCCTGACAGAACATTCCCCCTTATCTCCTTAATTAATTGTGTAGCGTTTAGCAGGCTCGTAGAGACAAAAGAGAAAGTGCTTAAAGAACGTGACAAAACCAGATAACTCCACTCGTCCTTGACCAATCGTGAAATATTCACAGCGAACGGTTCTTCAGGCAAATAAACTCTGTTACAGAGATTCTTTAAAAATTGTTGTAAAAGGTTCTTTTAGTTTCAATTGTGTTTCACTCTGACCAAATTAGGTTATCTGCAAATTAGGTACTTTACCTGGCCATCGCCTTCCAGAGTGGACGCCTCTGGAAGGTTCCCTCTTGAAGGAGCCACCTGCGTTAACAAGCCAGAAGCATATTATGATTTTCCACAATAAAAATTTTTCGCCAAGTTCTCAGTCATGCTATATACGCCTGACAGATTGTCCGTTCTTATGCTAGTACAAGACAACATAATAGATTTCAAGCACAACAGCATGCAGATGCTGCAGTGGCGATGTCAAATGAAAAAATGTGAGGCTTAGCGAGGCCTAATATCATAAGAGTTCGTGCACGGCCTCCAAAAAGTGCACCCAGAAGCACATTCTTGCAGTCTGTGTTCATGGTCTTGAAGAGCATTTAGTCTTTTCCTTTTGTGCTGGGAGTTTCGAAAGCATTGCAACATGAAAATGACATAGAGAACAAAAAAACAGTAACAGAACAGGCTGCTTTTCAGCTCTAGTCAATCAGTGTTCCCCTTAACAGACACTCCTCAAGGTGGACACATCGAAAGAAGTTTTCTGCATGCAGATGCTTCAATAGTGCTGATATAAAATAATTGACAAATATGTAATTATAGCAATCGCATGCTAAAAATGAAACTTTATTCTACAATTCAGGTACTTTGCCTGGCCGTCACAATCCCCAGCAGAAGCTGCTGGCACCAGTGGGAGGCGAGGTGCTGCAATAACAAACCATGTAAATGTTATGATTTTCCACAAAAACATTCATCAGATTCTTGGCACTGTCATGCCTGTAGTGCATTCTTCATTCACCCTTGTATAAGCCATGTTAAGGTAATTCACATCGGGGCACACACTCATACCTGCCAACCAAGCCGGATGAAAATTTGGGCAACTGAGGAGGAAGGGGGGAACTAAGACATTTGCGACCTGCTATCGATGCTTCAGTCTAAAGTGAGAGCAGAAGCACATCGTTTCAGAGCCTCGACCATTGAGTTTGACATCTTCAACAATTTGCCAGACGATAACAGTTGTTTTCACTTGTTCACACCTACCATTTTGTACTACTTGTTCACACCTACCATTTTGTGTCCTTGCACAACGGGAATATTTCCCGAAACAAAGATGTGCGTGATCACTAATGCTTATTGGCAAGAGGTGTTCCACAATAAATGCCGTTAACAGGCATTCTGCACAAATCGCAGTTATTGTAGCTCTTTTGGATGAAAGTTCTGATGTTGCCCTGCTCATACGCATCACAATTGTAGTTCTGATGCTTTGCTGAAGCAATGTGCATCTTTATGTTGGCCTTGCTGGCATGCCAAACGTTTACATCACAGGCTTACGTGGGATGGAATCCGTACTTTTCACCATTCCACGAAGTCGCAAATTTGCGTGGAAACTCAGATGTGTATGAGTCCTGGAACACTTGCAGGTACGTCTTTCCTTTTGACACAGCCATCAACCTACCAATTCAACTCGAAGAACCACACAACCCCCACAACCACGTAACAAATATATGCCTAGACATGCAGCATAAGCCTGCCTATAGGCATACAGACAGGCTCAAACGTATCTTTTTACTCGCATATTTTTGGAGAGTGTGTCTCGTAGCTACCGGCTTTCACCCAGATGTGTGGTTCTATAATGCCTAGAATTTACTTAGCGGCACTCTACGGCATGGTTGCAAGAACTAGAAGTGTTGTGGCCAGTGTTTTTTCGCTGCACCACTACTGTTGCATGGCTGACACATGCACGGGATTAAAGAGACGCCTGTGATGTGGCAGACACTTTTCAGGAGATTTGAGATAGCATTCGCACAGTCGTGAGATTAGGTCGAAATATGGGAGTCTTCCATACAATCCAGAAGAGTTGGCAGGTATGCACACCGCTTAGCACAAAAGCATGCAGATGCCACAATCAGTAGTGACAATATTAAAATATAAAAGACAAGAATATAGTTACTGCACGCAAAAAGCGGAAATCTAATCTGCACGTCAGGCACTTACCAGGTCATCCCAAGCCTCCTGTACACTCCAGGTCATTCAGGTCATCCCAAGAAATAAGTAAGATTCAAGGCAAAAAGAACGCACAAGGAAGAAGACCAAAACAGGCTGACGAGAGAGGCTGACGGCTGACTAGAGTAAGTGCAGGCGTGAAAGATAGCGACGTACATGCAGCGCGCGTAGCCGGCCACTGGCGGTGCACTCGTCGCATGCGATACATCCGCGAACTTGTGAGGCTATGTGCTGGAACTAGCGCCAGCGTTCATCTGACTCCGTTTTTTAAAAAAAAATTTTTGAGGAGGGCGTGAACTTGTGACTCTGCGCTCGTTCATTTACATGTCCTCGCTGTGAAATTATACTTGCTTAAGCGCGGGATTATTTTTTGCCTTTGTCCGCGATTCGTGCGAAACGGTATATTCACTGCTTAGTACAGAGTTGCAAGTTGGGTTACGTTTGTGTTCTGAAGAAAAGGGCACCTGAATAAACACTTCGTGTTTGCCACACATGGTTAGGCAGTCTAGGTACTTGAATTAAGGCAGTGCGCTGAATTTCAAGGGCTCCCACTAACTAAATATTGGCCCGACTGTCCCCGGCAGGATAGATATTGTGGTCATACACACAGTTGCAGTTCTTGGGCTGCTTGCATACCACCCTGTCAAAGCGACATTATTCAGTTCACATAAATAAGCTAATTATTTATATAGTAATTTCTTTATTCAAAACTTCCATATGGCACGTTACATACAAGGTGGGCTACTTAAAACTGCGGCATGAATGAAGGCGTACGTAGGTGCAAGTGATGATGTGGCTGAATCAAAAGCATTGTCAACGATACCAACAACTATCAAGGAACTGTATATGTTATCCAAAACTATCTCGCATATGAATCTTTCTGAACTTATTCGTCATCAGTGCCACGACCATGGGGTACGCATTTTGAGCCACTCAATTGTGGCGCACCGCAAAGATAAAAACCTACCTTCGTGTCAGAGCTAATTAACCAAACCCTAAGCGAGACTGGTACCATTTCTGCATAAACCTTCAACGGAGAAGATGAGGTCGTGACATGTCAACAGAAAGCAAGCGTTTTGGATTTAAAGTTCAGGATCACCAGAAATCAAAAATGTGAATTACGCAACGCACATGTTTTCTTGCAACATATACATTGGCCAGACAGTCTTCAATTCGGTTATGGGTGCCACAATAACTGCCGATTCAGTGCTCATTTAACACATCCCTGATTGACACGGCATTTGCATAGGACGAACCAAAGCTTTCGGAGTGGTAATGGGATTACGCTGAGAGACAAAATGCACAAACGACTGACGAATGTAGGACGTACCTGCACAATTTCTTGAACCGCATTTTCGCAAAAGCATGTGTACACATGAACACATGTGTCGCAACATGATTTTCATAAAAGCAACTCATTTCAGGCTATTGATCATGTATGTCAAACTGTATGTCATGTATGTCATGTGTATCATGTATGTCATGTGTATGTCAAACTAATCTAGCGGTTAACTGCCAGTGAAGTGAAACAGGTAAATGCCAGCTACTTCATTGAGGGTAACAGATCCAGAGCTCACGTGATTGTGTAATTTAAGCATAAAATATATTATGCCTCCATGATTTCGCGTGTTTTTTTTTGTGTGGAATGCGTCAGATTTTGCAAGTGATTAGAAATGGATTCACAACCACATTTTGCACATCTACACTCATCACTTGGATGTGGGCATCCAGGTGTTTGCACCATAGTGTATATATATATATATATATATATATATATATATATATATATATATATATATATATATATATATATATATATATATATATATATATATATATATATATATATATATGTGTGTGTGTGTGTGTGTGTGTGTGTGTTTGTGTGTGCGTGTGTGAGTGTGTGTGTGTGTGTTCTTAATATCTAATGTCCAATACGGCATTTTCCGCACGTGAAGAGAATATGGTACACCGTATACCCTTCGCATTCTAAATATTTTTACAGACGAATTCAGTAAGGGTATGTGGATCATTAAATCAAATGCGTCTGTCATTTTTTGCCCTATTTTGAAGCAGTCACTCGATCAGGCCTTTCGCTCAGCGCAACCATGCACATATATATAAGAGGGCGTAAAATAGCCCAAGTTCAAGCTTTAATTTGCTTTTACAATATATTAATATATTGCGCATCTCTTTAGCAGCCGAGATGAAGGCATATGGAGGATAAACATTAAAAGAGTTTGACTTTTAAATTTGTAGTTTCCATCACAGCTCATGGATGTAAACAATGCGTAACACGTACCAACTTGCTTAGGTTTTAATGCTGCTCAGTCTACATCATTTTTGTACGGTCTGCACGTACTGGTGTGTATGTAGGTTATATATCTAGAGGCAATTGAAGCCAGGTGCGGCACACCGAGCCCGTGCCCCCTCCCGTAAAAAAATTCTGCCAGCGCCCCTGGTTATAGCTGCATTATATCTGAATTGTGGTTGGCCACATAGCCTTTGCAAAATCGTCGGTCGAAAATAAAGGCATTCGATTTGCTGCGCAGATGGGGTCAAAGAAGATTGATGCATGCTTTCGATTTTGATCACGATGAAGGCACCCTATTAGGTTCACGGATCGGGTTGTGCTACACGTTAACCTTTCAGAGTGGCGTCTCCACAAACTCGATCCAGGTCATGCAGTTGAGTGTGGCAGTGACGAGATGCGTGCGATCAATAAATCCTCTCCGTGCTCAGGCCATATCGCGATCCTAGGTACCTGTCCGTATTTACACTGGCATTGTAATGGGTCTCGTCGTGTACTTCGGTGCTACTGTCAGCTTCTTGCTCTTTGTCGTCTGCGTTGTTTTCGTGCTGTTTTGATGTATGTATCAACGAGCTCAAGTTCACACGCTCCTCCTGCGGAAGGATAATCCTGCAGGCATTAAAAACCTTCTGTGTTCACGCCAAAAATGTGCTGGAAAAATATTTTGGCACGTGATGCTAAAGGCTTTCTTCATCAGATATGCTGAGTGCGCGCGCGCCAAGAACAAGAAAAAAAGACTTCCTTGCACCTAGCTCCCGGCAAATTACAAAATGTAGAGCTCTGCAAATAAGGCTCTTGAGCATTAATTTCTTAGGCGCTTACTATCGCACCAAGTAAAACCATATCTGATTGAGATGTGTTTTTGAGCACGTTTGTGTGAAATTCTCGACTGTTGGACTTGGACGCAATACATACAAGAAATTTAGTTTATTTACAGTAGAGTGGGACGACCGAGCATACAGGAGTCAGTAAATCGCAAGGAAAGCATTAGTGAGTGTGGCAGGGATCAACACTACCTAATGTTCGTGCGTTTGTTAACGTGTATACACAAGCAACATTACTTTGACCCCCCTCCCGCCCCCACCTCGCCTTCTTCTCAACTACACCAATACCACAAGAAACTGGTTCTTTGGCGTTTTCAATTCGCGTAGCCTGGTTGAATTCGTGTTTTTTTTTCTTTTTTTATTCAGATGATCGGGAGAGCATTTAGGCGATAGCACGTGGAAATATTCTCGGTGCCGGCCACGATACATGCTCGCAGCGAACGCCGTACACTGATTACAGTATATACATAGCTGTCGAAGCAAAGCGCATGCCTCCGACTCTGAGGCACCGGTCGCAACTGGCCCTGCGGGAAAGCAATAATGAAAAGCAGCGCAACCACTTGTCTGTGTCATGACGGCCAAAAGGAAAGCGTTAAGCATTCAATCATACGAGTTGCGAAACTCCCCATAAGCTCTACGTATCGGTATTTGACACGTCTTTAGCCTAAATATTAGGAGTGAACAGGTTGTCGCGCCATCTTTTGAGCAGCAAACTCACTACTACATTTATTTTGTGTTTTGTTGTTTTCTTCCCAGATAACGCGACAGTTTGGTCACTTCCGAAAAATTGAGTGGCAGCAAGTACGCTCTATCACAGAGTTCGTTGTATAATAACTATTTGCTGTACTTGCTGCCATGTATTGCATTAATCAGCGGTTGCACTGTTGAAACAGTTGAAAAAACACAATATGCTCGTTCAACAAAACAAAAAATGAAGCCAATTAAGCAAACGTTTTTTGTTTGTTCGACAGATTGTAATATGACCGCTCTACACTTTATTTTGTGTATTTGAAGTTGGCTAGGTGTTTGATAAATAAGTGGCGAAAGAAGAGAAATCGACATCAATGCTGTAGTACTCATCTGTGTGCAAAATCGGCTCATGGTCGGACCGATGTTTTGTGTGTGCTTGACTAACACGAATTTACTTCGCGATTGACAACATGAGTGACCGCAAACAGCGACGAAAACTCTATCTTGATAAAGATGAGCTGTTCATCGTTCCCCGGTCGATGCTGTACTGGAGGCTGCAGAGAGAAAGAACTCGCAGTGCACCTGCTTCTTTGCCCGGGCCGCCTGCAGCAGCAGAAGCGGGCGACACGTTAGGAGGCGGCCAGCCGTCTTCTGTAACACCGGAATTTTTCGACCAGACCTCAGACGAAGGCATTGAGAATGTGTCAGAAGAAATGAATTGTGAGGGTGCGTGATGCGAGTCGCCGGCGCAGCAGGATGCTGCACCTCAGCTGTGTGAGTCGGGGAATTGGTTCGACGATAGCGACATGTCGCTTCATGACATAGCTGATGGCTGCGGATTGTCACAAAAAGACGGCTCCACATCACCGCAGGCATCAATGTTGGAAGATGAGGAACTACTCGCGTCCGACTTCACTGACTTCGACGGATCCACTCTGCCAGGCTCAACCACCTTCAAAGCAGCAGCTATAATAATAATTATGGCAGTTGTTGTGACACACGGAATCACGTGGGTCGCACTTCACGATCGTCTCCACCTCATTGACGGGCTTTTTGAATTTGAGGGAACAGTACTTCCTCGGTCCAAGCTCATCTTCAGGAAGCAGTGGCAGGCAAGGACACAGCGCCTTGTAAAATGTCATTACTACTGTGACCTGTGTGGCAGACATTTACAAACTGTGACACACACCAGCGTTGTGTAGAGTGTGCGGCGAACACTGATGTAAGCACCTTGAAATCAAAAGGAAACTTTTTTGTAACCATTGAGCTCAAGGTGCAGATCAAGGCACTGCTGGCGAAGACCAAGAATGAAATTTTGCAGAATCTTATAAAGATAAAACACAGACTGAACAAAACGCCACAGCCCTACGTGACATCACTAGTGGACAGGCATCACAAACTTTGAGGCGGAGTGGCAAAATAAGTTGGATGGATTCGACTGCTACATTTAATACTAATGACGGCCCGGTCTTCGAAGCCTCGTCTTCTTCAGTTTAGCCGATTCAACTGCTAATAAATGAACTGACACCAGAAAGCCGAAGAAAGAACTGTCTGATTGGAGGACTATGGTTTGGAAAGCACCCAGACATGATTCAGTGCATGAGCAAATTTGTAGAGGAGCTCAACGCATTTGGCCACACCATTTGGAAGCATGGTGAACTATTGAGGTCATCGCTGTATGCCATATGCTGCTGCGTTGATGCACCGCCCCGTGCATGTGTGCAACATGGTCCAGTTCAATGGCCTCTTTGGATGCCCTTGGTGCTATTCTTGTGCTGAAATTGTTGCAGGTATGTAGCTTGTTATTGTCATTTAGTTTTTGCCACGTATGCAACATTTCACAGTGAAAAGTGATGCTTTTGCTGCGGGATTGGCCTAGGTCACAGGCTGGCCCACAAAAATCTTAGAGTGCCGAAGCAGTGGCTGCGCGTCAATGGAGGGCACCGATAAAAATGTAATGCCGGATACTGCGCATCTGCGATGTGTCTAGGAAAAGAGTGCAAAAGAGTGGCTACTTGGGCTGGTTGGTATTCTATTCTTGAAAGAAATATACTTTATTATTGCGCAAGGAACATTTTCAGAAGGAAGATAGAGCCGAGGGATAGGACAAAGCGCACAGTCCTATTCCAAAAAAAGTGTCTAGGAACCTCAACTCAGACCCCAATGTATCTAAACAGCGGTTACCTATAAAAATAAAATTGGATGTCTTTTAGCATGCCACTAGAAGGTTGTGGGGAGGCTGTCTCTAAAATTATCTATTCACTAGACGCAGCATGCGCATGCCTATTTATACGTTAGTTGACATCATATCTCAGAAGAACAGACAGTTGGGTGAGTCGGTAAGCAATTATGATTTACACTGCACTAAAAAATAGACGTAGGTGCATGTGTTTATTTTTTCTCATTTCTACATTTTCTCGTACAGTTTAAGTACAGTGTCTAGAAATATACTGACTAGTGTGCTGAGCGCGGGCTAGGAGACGGCCCCGCAGCTGACGACTGCTGGCAGCGCCCGCATGGTGCGCTCATGTGCCGAGTGGGTGCATTTGCGTTCAATCCTTGCGCTCCGCAAGCGCTGCGAAGCCTGCATGAGGCCGAGCCACGCGAGGCCAACTATTATGTTTCTGCGTTGTCGGAGTATTTTTTACATAATGCTTTATTGTATAAGAACTACTCGATTGCTTTCACAGTACTGGCGCTTTGCAATACGAAATGAAGATCATTTCGTGGCATACATTTCGCCATCCGCTACTGCCCGCAAAAAAAAGACGCAGGTCCCACGTAACTTTGGAATCAATGCTATGCAAGGTTGTTTTGTGTTGTTTTTTAATAAGTGAAACATTATGAAGTGGCGCTAAATATATGCGAGAAATTGGACAGTAAACACTGTAAGTAGCATTGGCGTTTCACGAACATTTGGCTCTTGTTGCGAAGTATTTCGAAGACCCTAAGTTAAGCGGGTGATCGTGAGGGCACCCAGACGTAGGCGATTTGATAAATAGACTGATAGACGGAGAGATAGATAGATAGATAGATAGATAGATAGATAGATAGATAGATAGATAGACAGACAGGCAGACAGACATACAGACGGACGGATGGATGAACAGACAAACAGACAGACGGACGGACGGATAGACAGACAGACGGATGGACAGATGAACGAACAGATGGACAGACAAACGGATGGATGGATAGATGGACAGACAGACGGACGGATGGGCAGACAGACGTACAGACAGATGGACGGACAGACAGACAGACGGAAGGATGGACAGACAGACAGACGGACAGATGGACAGACGAATGGATGACAGACAGACGAACGGACGGATGGACAGACAGACAGACGGACGAACAGATGGATGGACGGACAGATGGACAGGCGGATGGACAGGCGGATGGACAGGCAGACAGATGGACAGACGGATGGACGGACGGGCCGAGAGATAGACAGATATAGATATAGATAGATAGATAGATAGATAGATAGCAAGATAGATAGATAGATAGATAGATAGATAGATAGATAGATAGATAGATAGATAGATAGATAGATAGATAGATAGATGGATGTTCAAAGTGGTTGCAGTACGCAAAGAAATTAATTTTAAAACCATTGACGGTATAACCACCAGAGTAATTTTTTAAAATGTGCTTTGTTGTTGAGAGCAAGAACTATCACAGAAGACCCTAAAACATTTACCTCTTAACCTGCATTCCATTAGGATTCGAGTCAGTCAGTCAGCCAGTCAAAGAACTTTATTTGGTCCTGAGAAGGCGAGAATGGCCCCGTCAGGGGGTACCATCTGGGGGCCGCGCCCACGATGGCACCGGGAGGTTAAAGCTCTCGGCGACTTCGCGGGCTCTCTGGACAGCCCTTAGATGCTGGTGCTTTGCGGAGCTGTTGATAAGCTGGAGCCAGTCTTCCTCAGTGGAGGGAGACCCTGAGCCACCATGCAAGTCGTGACACTGTCACAGCATGTGCTGGAGGATGCACCTCGGATGACCACAGCGCTGGCAGGGTGGGTCTATTCCGTCTACGAATTTTGGCCAAATAAACAGACATAGATACGCGTTTGTTTGTAACATTCGCAGGGTGATTGCTTGTGGTCTGTTCAGATGTGGGTGTGGAAGCGGAAACTTCCTACGCCCTACCTGATAGTGCTTACAGACCTCGTTGAAAGTGAGAAGAGGGTCCCTTTGCCACTGCCCTCCCTCAGCCTCCAAGTGCCCACTTCCGGCGCGGTGTGTAAGACCTCGCATCTGGGAGTGTGCAAGTTCGTTGGCGTTTGGGATGGTTTCGTGACCATCACTGGCCACATGACCAGGGAACCAAATTATATGCTTTTTGTCTGTTCAAGATGCAGCAGAGAGAACGCGCGTGGCTTCTTTGCACACCGAGCCTTTCATAAATGCTCTAGTGGCGGCTCGCTAGTTCGTGTAAATAGTAGAACGGTTCATTGTGGCTATGGCGATTGCCACTGCCACCTGTTCGGCTTTGTCGGCATCCGAATTTTTGAGCGTAAGTGATGTCAGCAGCTCTCCCCGTAACGACGTAGCTGCCGAAACAAAGTGATTGGAAGCTGCGTAATGCGCTGCCTCAACGAAAGCGACATTGTCCTCAATCGTAGCCGCTGTTTGAAGAAGGGCTCTGGCCCTTGCTTTGCGTCTGCCGCAGTTGTATTGGGGGTGCATGTTTCTGGGTTCCTGAGATACTGTATACATTTCCCTGACTTTGATAGGGAGCGCGCTTTCCCTCTGTCTGGCAATGGGAGACCGTATACCAATATGCGCTAGTAACTGTCTGCCAACCTCCGTGGAAGCTAGTCTTGCAACTTGGGCGACCTGTTCTGCCTCTACTATTTCGCTGAAGCCGTTGTGGACATCAAGCGGCAATAGATATTCTGTACTGGTGCTCTGTGGGAGACCCAGTACCTTTTTTATGTTCTTGCGAATTATTGATTCTAATCAGGCTTCATCCCTTCTGCACCATTTGTGGGTCAGGACGATGTAGTTGATGTGGCTCATTAGGAAGGCGTGAAAGAGTCTACGAAGGTTTTCCTCGGATAACCCCCCTCATTTGTTGGCCACCCTCGTGATTAATTTTGTCATGGAATTGGCTTTGGCTGCGATGCGTTCTAACGTGTAGCCATTACTGCCATCATCCTCCAGGAACATACCGAGGATTCTAACTTTCTTTACGATCGGAATAAAAGAGCCGTTCGTTGTAGTGATCAAGATATCGGGGAAACTTCCTTTCTTTGCACCGATTGTTGGTCTAAAAGAGCAGTTTCGATTTATTAGCCGACAAGCAGAGTCCTGCTTTGTGAAGAAAATCTTCGACAACCCTGATCGCTGTTTGTAATCGCTCTTCAATTTGCCCATCACTACCTCCCTCGCACCACACGGTGATGTCGTCAGCGTAGAAGGCATGACCGAGGCTTTCAATCGCGGCCAGACTGTGAGAAAGTGCTCTCAGCAATAGGTTAAATAGAAATGGGAATGGCACTGCCCCCTGTGGAGTGCCTCTGGGTCCAAGATCAAACGCCTTCGAGCCGAGAGATTCTAGGCGAATAGTAGCTTTTCTATTCTTAAGAAATGAGTTGATGTAGTTGTAAAAATGTTCTCCTAGACCCGCTTTTTAATGAAATGAAGTATGTGAGAATGTTTGACCTTGTCAAAGGCCTTTTCCAGGTCAAGGGCCAGAACAGCTCTGGTGTCTCTGGAGACCCTGCCAATAATCTTGTGTTTTGAAAGCAACATTACATCTTGCCTTAACATGTATGGCCTGAATCCAATTAGATTAAATGGGAAGAGATTTCTTTCCTCAGCAAATTTAGTGGCCCGCTTGAGGATAACGTGCTCGACCACCTTCCCTACACATCAAGTGAGAGATATCGGCCGCAGCGAGCCAAGCTCCAGGGGTTTCCCCGGCTTTGGAATGAGAATGACGGTTGCGTCGCGCCACTCTATTGGAACCTCGCCGGTCTCCCACACCTCGTTGATTTTATTAGTTAGAAGCTCGATATCCTCGTCAGGTAAATTCTTTAAGAGTTTGTTACTGATCCCATCTGGACCCGGAGCTGATCTGCCGTTGAGCTAATATAGAACCTCTCGTACCTCTGCGCGCGTGAAGGGGGAACTAAGAGGGTCTGTTCCGTTCTCTGGCAAAGCAGAAAAGTAGTCATTGTGTGAGTCGGGTTCTGTGCAAAGATATCTCGAGGCGAGTTCATCGATAATTTGTGTCTCTGTCAGACCAGAGCTCTTTAGGTTGTGGATAAGTATGTCAATTGTAAGCTGCTGATTGGTTTTGGGTCGCTTATCTCCCAGTAGATGTTTGAGGGGGTTCCACTACGCACCACTCCTCATTTGACCATCGACGGCATTGCATACTTCGTTCCATTGCTGTCGAGCTAGCGTTTCACTATGCTCATCTATCTGCCTATTGAGTTCAGCAATGTTTTTGCGTAGACGTAGGTTTAGTTTCTGCGTTTTCCATTGAGCCTGCAGCGCGTTTTTAGCCTCCAGAAGGTGGGCTAATCGACTGTCAATGCGCTCTATCTCTCTTTCTCTCTTCACCTCCTTTGTGGAAGCAGCAACGTCTTCTTTGAAGCGAGTGATTAATTCGTTTAACGAATTGTATTTATTCTCGCCTTGCTTTCTGATAGCTCTAAAAACGTCCCAATCTGTGAGGTGAAATTTTCTGAGCGATGGTGACGAGATTCTTATCGTGAGGCTGGTAATGTAGTGATCACTACTAAAATTTTCTTGTAAGTTAGTCCATATGGGTTCCTCTGCATTCCTAACCATGGTCAAATCTGGTGTGGTATTCCTGCTGACTGAATTGCCTATTCTGGTGGGGTATCGTGGATTGGTGAACAATGTGAGACAACAAGCTTTGATCTGTGATGCGAGGGCTTTGCCTTTTGCGGTATCCTTGATATAGCTCCCATCTTGATGATGTCCGTTAAAGTCCCCTGCTTTGATGAGCGTTCGATCACCTGCAATTGTACACGCTTTGTAGAAAAGAGCATAAAACGTCTTTTTTCTGTCGGCTGGTGAGCTGTAAACGTTTAAAATATAAACGCATTGCTTAAATTTAGCATTCGGGATGAGCTCAATCATGATGTGTTCAATTTTTAAGTCCAGCCTAACGTCATGGCAGGATTCGAGTGAAGAGAAAGAATGCTAACATGCCAATGAATAATCTGACACTCACCGCATATAACACTCACAACGTTGATGGAAAGGTAGTCCGACGTTGACATGGGAGAAAAACTGTGTGAATGAAATTCGAAAGGGTATTTTCAATTTTTTGATAAATGTTAATATTTGAAATTTCGCCTAAACGGCGATTTCATTCTCGACACCGTTAACCCTAATCCGAAAAGATAGTTCAGTGGAGTCACTCTCAGAATGTTTTTCTCACACGACAGCCTTCAGATTCAGCCTTCTGTCTGCCCTCTTGATCCTACTTATTCATTCAGGAAATTGTGCTGGATCCGTTAGTGCGGGAAACAAGACACCTTTTCCCTGTTAGACCGATAACTTCTTTGACACAGCAGAACAATACACGTCCTTTCTTTCCATTGTCGCTTAGCTTTTAACATCTCAGAGAATTGCAGTATACATATGGCACCGTCGAACTTCACAGTAAATCAGATGGCAGCTGTCACACACTGATTTTAAACGTGGCGAGGCAGGACGAGAGGAATTTCGCGCGTTCGTGCACCCTCTCGACACGCAGCGCCGCTTGTGGCATCTAAGTGCAGTCATCACATGCGCGGCCACTCACTCTCTTACGGAATGCGCGCACTCAGCACACTAGGCAGTATATTTCTAGACACTGTAGTTTAAGTCACAATTGGCATCAGCCTTTTGAAGCAAAAGGCTCGACAGGCTCATTAATAACAAAATGTGAGCATCTGGTTGTCCGTTGGCGACGGAACTTGTTGCGAAAATCTGAAAGCGGTAAACCACTGCTCTACAATTAGATACAGCATGTAAAAGTGAAATATGCACAGGGGAGTGACAGAGTATTTAAGAGTCTCAAGACTACTTTAGAAAACTAACAAAATTAACAGGACAAAACATGCACACTGTATGACACCTTTAATAAAGCATGGTAAAGTACACTGCTTAATAAATAATGTGATTACTGGTAACTAGAAAGAATTAGGTGTTGCAAACAGTAACGGAGAATTTTCAATATCAAGACACTCATTAGACTGGTCACACCGAATTAGAACTATTTAGCAGTTCATTTAGGTGCAATAATTATTAAAAGCTAGGATAAATTATACATTCATAACTGAAAGACATTAGGGTTGGACAAAGATTACATGTGAATATAAACATAACTACAGCGTGCTTGCACTTTGTTCACAGTAAACAGGCCCTGATTGTCCCTTTCTCGGATGTCATGTTACAGCCATAAGAGGTACCAACCGCACAATTTTTTAATGGTGCGTGATGCCTATCTGTACACACTGGGAGCAAGACTTGCTAGCTGGAGGTGCTACGTACGTGCAGATAATTGTTGCTGTTTTGTGGGTGTGCTCTGCTAATGAGCAGCCGCCTACACGGAACTCTGGATTTCTTTACAGGCACCTGTACAAAATACTTATATTTTATTCATCACCAAGAGGTCAGCTTAGTTACCCCTTTTTTTACGCTCTTGCTCAAATCTTTAACATATGAACTTTATGTTGTAGTCACTGCAGGTAACATCACAGTAAAAAAAATGGTTTGTGCAGAAATCTTCGAGATTTGTTTTGTTGTGTGTGTCAAAAAGTACTCACATGGCCTCACAATTGCTTTTGGACGTGGCATGAAAACACACCATTGATGCGTCCATAAAAAATACAAAGCCATTAAAATGCCGTAAAGTAATAATGAAGCTGCGTAATGTTGAATTACTTCTGCTCTGCGCCAGCACAAATTAATATAGTAAACAAGCACGCCAACTTTCTTTACTTCACACGATCAAGTCAAGGTATCTCTAGGAGAGTGTTTGTTAGTGCTGTATAAAAGCGCTTCTTGTTTCATAAGCTTCCTTACAGCTATCTTGATGGCAGCCATGTAAATCAAGGTTACCTTCTAGAACAAACGACTAAATGGAAAGCTTGGGTGGTATTCATTGCTGAATTTTGTTTGACTTTTATCACTTATTCAGCATGACAGGGAGTATACCACAGTGCCACTGCAGCTGAGCTGTGCAGTAGTTGATGTTGCAATGGTTTCGCAATACGTAACTGAAAGCTGCAATTCAGTGCACCATGCGCGAATTCAGGATTAGCACAGAAGCCATATGCAAATGAAATACACTGTTTTTTTACAGAAAAACCAGGGTATGTATTTTCATAGTTTGTGGTTCAGTTAAAAATTTTTACTGTTTTGTATCCCGACAAAAAAGACATGGAGATAAGTGAATTTGGTAATGTAGCTTCACAAATAGCCGGAACAAACAAACAATCCTAGTTAAATAGTGAGAGTATTATATAGGAAGCCTGTGCATTGATATTAGTGGGTATTATTGTTGTGCTATTTGACAGCTTTTGTGTTTTTAGAGCTGTTTTTTGCCAATAATATGTAGCAACGCCTTGTGCCCTATTACATGCTATTCTTGACATGCACTGCTCACTGCCTTTTTTTGTTTCTGTTTACTTTGATGAATGAGTGGCAATGAACAAGGCGGAAAAAGCTGTTAGTATTCAAACAGTGTATCACTACAAAATAGTGGCCATTGTATGTGAAACCTAACTTGTGATGGACTGTTGGTATTATGTTTGTAACACTGTGGCTGCTTTTTAGGTGCACAACGGTACATGAACACACAACCTGGTGAAGAAAGAACGGCGAGGAATGTGAAGGAAGACACGAAACTTGCAGCACAATCCAAGGACACAGTTAACGGCATTACGGGCCCATCTCTCCTCTGTAGACTCAACCACTTTGATAGTGTCACTGGTCAGACAGTTGAGTACATGAATTGTGTGCTCATAGGCGTGACCAAGTGCTTTACGCACAATTAGTTTGATTGATCCAACAGTCAGCAACCCTTCTACATAGGCGGGAACTTTCTTCTTTTGTAGTACTGAGGTGCCTATAGGAGAAGTTTGATGTTTTTTGGTTTAATATCTATATAAAACGGCTGTAAACACTCAAGTTGCCCTAAAAACCAAACGCTGGTCACACAGGGTTTTTATTACCCTTTCAATAAGACATGTATCTGTGCCAAGAGTGTATGGCTACAATGATAATGCAGGCAAGGATTCTAGTAATATTAAAGTGAATGTGTTGACATTCCTTTTTTTACTGTGACTATATTATTTGTAAAATAGGCGATTGGCTGTGCATCACAGTACTGCAGTAATGTGTGCACCATGGAGTGCAGCTATGTTTGAGAGAGTGCTGCACCATTGATTGCCTCTATCTGCTTTTATTGATGCTTACATTTGAAAGAATTAATATTTATAGTGTTTTTTTACTTTTAGGTGAAATAGTTATAAGCAAAACAGGCTACTAAAAACAGTATTGTTTTTTATTTGCAACTTCGCACCTTGATTGCTTAATACCTAAATAAATACAGTAGTTACAAAATCACCTTTAGCGTGGTGATTTTTGGTAACGTTTTGAACAGTATTTTCTCCTCCAAACCTGTACACGTTGAAAAGTTTGTTTTTATTATTGACCTAAAGGACGTTTTATTTATTACTAATGTTGAAACGTTCAACATAGAGGACAAAAAACATGACAAGCTGTGGTGTGCTTAATCCACCTTTCACGGGCAGGCACCTGGGAAGATGACACCAGTCTTACTGAGCGCGCCTTCTTTTTTCTGTTCTTTAGACAAGTAACCTACATGATACTGCTACAGTCTTCCTTTGCTAACCAATAAGTGAAACCTGCAACCTCTACTTAACAGCAGGCTGTGTGTCATCTGCATGCATGTTTCCACATTGGAAGTGATATTTTTTTTTCTGGAATAGGCAGTTTGCTGTTGCTTGCTTCCTGGCGAACACAGAAAACTTGATTCACTGGTTGTGAGCTTATACAGAATGCGTAGCACAGCTGTATAGTAAATATAACTTCAACATGCACAAGCGAAAAATGTTTCGTAATGAATAAGTATGCATTAACACATGCATGTTTTTCATGATAATGTAGAAAATCATGGCCAAAGAATGCATTCACTGAATTATTTTTTAGCATCATTCTTGTATCATGTACACAGCTCCTCAAGCCCCTACTTTCAACAAAGTAAACTCTCGTGCATTCTTTGGAGAGCATTTTGTAAACATTCTAGTTGTATTTTAAATTTTGCTCATATTTAACTTTTGTTGTCTTGTGCAGTAACTTGCTCAAAGAAACCTGAGCCACTTTTATGTAAGTAGAGCTGTGCAAGGCGCATGCGAGAGCCTTACTTCACAATTGGCACATATGTGACAGTATTGCTTTGGCGGTTGTCATTCTTTTGCCCCTTTTTCTTGCTATTTTTTTCTTGCAATAATTCTAATTCATTGCTTGATAAGATTGTGTGCAATATTTGAAAATTTCTGTACTGTTCTTTTAGCACTGGCCTATATTATTTAGCACATTTTGCTCATCACACGCAGGAAACCCTGCTACATTGGCCCGTGTGGACCAACGTTTGCTAGAGATCAAGCCCCCCCCCCCCCCCACACACATCTTTACCAGACTGCCACGGTCCATGAAGGAGAGGTGCCATTGGAGAGCTAGAGAGTGGCGGCACTGGCTTCTTTTTTACTCCTTGCTCTGTTGCTGGGCCATCCTTCCTCACCGGTTAACAAGCCACTTTGGTCTCTTGGCTGAAGGTATATTCACGCTTTACTTGAATGAAGTGAAAGAGGAACATCTTACAAAGTCTGGTAACCTTGCCTAAACCTCTTTGAAAACATTACGGACAGAAAGGCTCACCCATAGAGCCAAAGCAGGTCAGTTATCAAAAAACTCAAAAAGCATATTAAGAACCATGAGGCAACACAGTGTTCCCGTTAAAAGACACACTGCTGATATGCAAAGCAGTTAATTTAAAAACTAGCTCTATCTGAAAGCTTCATTTTTTCTGTTCCCGCTTCACATAATTTTCCTTTACACATCTTTAAGTACGTGTTGCAAACCTACTACAATTTTTTCAGCCTACCCACCACTGCCATTAAAACTCTTTTTTGTGGTAGCAGTTGTATTTAGCGTAGGGGAAGGCTTAGTGGTTATAGTGGATAATAATGCCATAAAGAATGCCATAAAACATTTTTAAAAATTTTCATCTGCAGTCATTGTGAAGTGGTAGGCCAACATGCTGCAAATAGTAGAGGTGTGCATGGTAGCGATTAGGTGAATTCCTATCAGTCAAGCCTTTGTTATAGTGGTTTATATCTGCGTCCTGCTGTATGCCATGCATGCGTGTGCACTGTACACATCAGCTGTACACTGTACATCAGCACTGTACACATCAGCATCTGGTTTTGCTGTGGTTGTACGAAAGCCAGAGCCTTTTTTTTTGTGTGAACTCCTTTTATCTTCTAAAATAAATATAAAAGGAACTTCAGATGACTAGTTTGTACAGATTAATTTTAAACACGAATTGTGCTGTGTCAAAGCATCAGAACACGCACGCAAATCTGAACAACATTTTGTGTGTGGTGCCCAGGCGTGTCTGGCAGCATGGTGTACTGATTTTTGAGATTTTCAAAAGCAGTTTGTAAACACTCGTGCTATTAAAGTTACGAAGTGAGTTCTTTGTTTTTTATTCCAATTCAGTCTTTTCTTTTTCACTGGACCCCCATCATAATTGGGTTGTCAGTCTCTTACTTTGTCGTACATTGTCTGAGAGCAAGGAACAAACTAGGCCCGTGTGCTCAGATTTGGGTGCACGTTAAAGAACCCCAGGTGGTCGAAATTTCCGGAGCCCTCCAATACGGCGTCTCTCATAATCATATGGTGGTTTTGGGACGTTAAACCCCACATATCAATCATTCAAGGAACAAACTAACTGTCCATGTAATGCGCATATGTAGCAGTGAAGATTGAAGAGAACAGAAAATACACAATGTTAAGCCTGATAAGCAAGGAAATGATTTTTGCAGGCGAAGTGTAGGATGTGGCATTCGACATTCTGATAACATAGGAAGGAAAGTGCAGCCTAACTAGCGCTGTTAGGCAACGCTGTGTGTGAAGGCATGAAATCAGGAGCCATAAACTGGGCTCATGTGTAAGGTTTGGGCCCAATGAGCAGTGAGAATTATTATATTTTTATTGGCATTACATGACAAAATTATGATACAGTTATTTGGCATGCCATAGTGTAGTGCTCTGGATAATCTTGCCCACATAAAGTTTTTCAATGTGCACTTATATTGCCTCAAGTATTTTGCCTCCATCGAATGAAACCACTGTGTCTCGGTTTGAACCCTAGTCTTTTGAGTAACAGTGAAGCACTGCAACAATTAACTGCACTGCTGTGACTGCTACAGAGTGACGGGGATACATCGTTCCACAGCGGACGTGAGATAGGCTATTTAGGATGGGGACATTTCATAGGAAAGCAGAATGATGATGCTCCATATATGTGTGCAGAACACGTCTCGAGTGATATATAGTCCTCTTTGCACTGCAGCAGCAGTGGAACCTTTTTTTGTCCTTGAGCTTAATTTGAGGTGTTAAATTCTAGCATTGATTAAAAAATTGTCACATGTCATTCAGGTCTCTTTGTGAGTGTTATAAAGCAGTCTTGGATGTATCTCAAAATATCATGCCGGCTTCTTCAGTTCGCCAGTCAAAATGGCCTCCGGGTAATGACTCTCATTCATGCTTGCACACAGCAGCCTCAGCAAAAAGTGCTTTCAGATGTTGAAAGGTTCATGTTTGAGTGCATATGAGTCCTCGATGGCACCATTCAAAAAAAAAGGAATGTGTCATGTGCATATGCATCTCTCATAACCTCTGCGACATCATGGGCATCATTGTTTGCAGTCACTGCTGTTCGCCTATTAATTACAATGCGGCTTTCCCCGAAATCTCATTGTTGACGATGTAACGCTAGTCTTTGCATCCAGCCTGTAGGACATTCGAAGTTATTTTTTTCGAATTGAAAAGCAAAGTTATTTGTCTTTGTAGTCAGTGTAAGCCTACTGACGGGTATGCTTCATTTAAGGTTTGCAAAACAGTTGCTGACTTTTATCATAATTAAAGTCAGCATACAGAAAGTTCATAACCCCTTCCTATCAGATAGCATTATTGCTGACTCCAGCCTTCATTATCCTGATGCCCATTTTCAATATTGCAAATGTATTATCAACTGTCTGAGCTCGTGCTTCTTAATCAGAGCACTAGCTTTGAAGCAGTGGTAAGCATCTTCTGTTGTTTCCTGTTTCTTCACCTGTAAATGTACTTGTTGGTTGATAGGTGCCATCTCTCAATTGGCAGAGCTGGTATGACTGCCTCAGCTTCCATCCTCACTCTAATACAGATGTGCCAGGAGCCATTGCTTTGCCTTAATTTTTATTGAACTCTCCAAGCACTTGGTGTTACCATGAATCCTTGAACAAATTCATTCTTGACTCTATGGGTTTTCATGCTTTTCACAACTATCTTTATGACCGCTAGTGATCTGTGCCTGTGTGTTTTTTACGTGTGCTAATTTTTAAAATGTGAGACCACATTGTTTTGTCAAGCCATTCCTTCCTTGTTTTAAGCCATGATGGAAACCTAGCACAGCTTAGAATTGCTCACAATTATAGAGCTTCAACAATATATGCAAGAAGAGAAGTAGAGGGGCAATAATTGAAAGCTCATAAAAACAAGTAGGCACTCCTAACTTACAGATTCAGTAATATTTACTGGTGCAAAATGTACCTAATATAACACTTAGAATAGCCTCATTGTGTGAAAGCAGCTGCTGATGTCAAATCGATTCATATGAGAAATTGGAGCAGGTGGCTTTGTGTTACAGTGTGCAGTCGATTGTTCGTGTTCAATTTGGCTAGTGGATTCACCACTTCTGCTAGCCCTCCCATTGTTTTCACAGTCAGGTTGTGGAAAGACTTGTGATGCTGCAGCAACTAGAGCTTGTTATGTCACTTTGCTCACTGCAGGAGAAACCTTTGAGCTTTGTTTCTACTCCCTTGGGCCATGCTCAAACAGTACTTGGTGTACGCGACAAGATGGTGTCTGCATGTTTGAACCAAGTGACCCAATGCCTGTTCTTGCACCTGATGAGAGCTGTGCCCTTAGCATTCTTTTTGGCTTTGTACCACCAGTTGTTAAGCACTTTCGCTTCAGTTTTAAGGGTATTAATCTTCATCGAATCGCATACAAAAGGTCAATAAAAGCAACTTCTCAGCAATCATCACAAATGACAATGAATACTTTATTATCAACAGAGTTTTTGACGTTGTGAACCAGTCATCACGTTCAGATAATGAGTGTGTGTTGTAGCGCAAAAAGCTAGTGTGTACTTAAAATATTAGAATGATGCCTGCTTACGTCAAGCCCTGTTTTGTTTGACTAGGAAACTTTTGGTGACAATGAGACCACCAGACATCATGGCTCCACGTCTGTACATAGCATTGTGTTTGAAAAGTCATCATTTATTTGCGGTCTGCCTAATATTCTTGAAAGAGACTGAAAAATACTTCCTTGGTATCTGTGTACCTTTTTGGCTGAATGCTGCTCCATTTTTTTCTTTTTCTTCTCCTGATGTACCTATTGTAAATACATTTGTTTGTTTCTTTTCCATTCATTGAATATTGTGAAAATATTAAGAAAACGTGTGACACCGAGGCTTTTGTGAAACCTGAAAAACTGTTGCACTGGTGATTTCCTGTTCATATGTTTCCCACTGCTCCTATTACTGACGCGTGAATGCTTGATGTATGCATGCAGGGTTTCCCTAAAACCGATATAATTTTCATTTGTGCGACAAAGGCTTATGCAGGTACTTATGTAGGACAAAGAACTTATGCAGGTACAAAAGAAGAAAAGGTGCGACAAATGCCTGTAATTCCATTCAAAAACGACAGGTCCAGAACATTTTTGCGGCAATTGATTTGTGAGGCAACAAACTGCTTGAATGAAGCCTTTCGATGATTATGTGGAAAACAGTTGCAAGGCCTCCTTTAGGAGAGGAGGAAGGTAGGCTGGTGTGTAACAATCTTTAGTCGTGTGTTAAGTTAATCCTGGACGGGGGGAGTGAGTTTCCAGGTGTTGGGGAGGGGGGGTGTATATCATCGGCAAGCACTGATTAAATTATAGTGGACTGGCTGGTTTCTTTTTGTGTAAAAGGGATACTACGTGGCAGGTCCGACAAGTGTTTTTCTGTGTGTCTTGCATCCACGAAATGCAAAAATTTAGGGTTGTGCGAGCTGTAGAAAATTTGAGGCGTGTATTTCCCTAAAGTGAAGGCAGGAAACTCTGATGTGTAATTGTAGCGATGACGATATGCTTGTTTACATACTGGACTCTGTACCTATCTAGGTAGCAGCTTTGTGCTTAGCACATTGCTGAAGTGGATTTAGAATAGGTCTCTCATTATGATCAGTATCATTGTTTTTTCTTTTACCTGTGTTCTGCTGTAGCTCTTGCATGCCCCTCTGTAGTATGAAATAAATATTCAATATGTATTCTGTGTTTCTTTAACAGAGATGAAAGCTGTAGGCCGCTTCTACCAGCGTGACACCATTGTGCCCTTTCGCTCTAACGAGACCCATGAGCTGCGACCAGTACAGAACATGCAAATAGCATCGTCCGACACCCTGTCGAATAGTCTGCTCATTTCTGAACACCTGGAAGCCTTGTAACGTGTACTATGGCATCACCAAGGAGGGCTTAGTACGTGGTGTAATGCTGAATCAGAAGGAGCGAGATGTGGTGCGTCTGGCTATTGATAAAATAGAACGCACCCTGCGACCACGTCCGATGCCTCAAAGCATGGCCGTGGAGTTTGGGCCGGTTTTGCGCACCCCCGACGACTCGCAGGAGACTGTTTCTCTCTTTGTTGTCGAAGTGATTGTGCGTGGGGCTCCTGACACGTTGTACATCACTTCAAGGAATGGTTGTTACTTGCGTGATAAGGCCACGTACCACGCCACCACACAAGAAGTGTGTGCCTGGGTTGTTCAGCAGGAGCAGGCTCATTACTCACGCTCGGCTTCGAGTCCTGTAAGCCCGACTCATTGGAGTGGAGCAAATTGTTGCTCCACTCTCCACACAGAGTTGTGTATTGAGTTGGCTCCTCGTTACATAGAGAATGTAACTTCTCTACGTATCTCTAGTCAAGTTTAGGCAACCTGTGCTGCAGTGAACCTTGGGGTCAATCACTGTGTTTTCTATGGCCAATGCTCTTTTACATCTCCTCTGTCTACTTAGCCTGTGAGATCCAGTGTAATATTATAAATAATACATGCATGCATGTTGGAGACACAATTACTTGTTTTTACAGTTTCTCAGCTATTTTGCTGTTTTCTATCTTTCTATGCACATTCTCTGAGATTTAGAATGTGTACTTTTCTGCTAAGGCTTTGACAGCAGGCCTGATATGTTCACTTTGAATGTGGGGATGTCATCTTGCATGCCATGTGCATGTATTAAAAGCAATGGAAATTTCTCGGACAAAAGTAAAAAGACGAGGCTTATTTGATGCAGCTGTTAGCAAAAACCTGTTATTTTTTATATATGAAAGGGGGCTTATGGTCCTACTATACTATTTTTACCATAAATTTGACTTTCTGCTTTTTAAAAGGGGCCTTGTTGTAACACACTGTTGAATGCTCGTTAATAAAATGTTAATTGACTGAGATTGGGGACACAAATGGGGCATAAGCACACTTGTAGCTTCTCTGTGTGTCCTCTGGGTGAGAACTGACCACAATTGCGGAAGTGATCATAAAATCTAGCATCACCTTTCATGATAGTTATGAACGATTTCTTGCATTAAGTAAGCAGACTGTGGAAGCTCAACTGTATGCTCAGCAATTTTTTTGTAAATCAAATAATTTTCATGTCATAACTACCAATGATAACTGGTGCTTGTGCCGTGGCAAGTTCGACAAAGTCTGTACTGTCTGTATGTAACAGTCGGCACAAGAGCAAATAAGACAGGTTTCAACCTTAGTGTAAAGAAATAATCAACATTAGAAAGGAGGGTCCCGAAAATTAAAAAAGGGCCAAAATTGGCAAAATTTCAGAAGTATAGCCATTCTTACAGAAATTGTTATTGCCCTTGCTTGCAGCAAGTCTTTCGCTATACCTTTTCAGATATGCGAAAATCGCCACATGAAATCCTTCACTCAACATTCTCACATCCCCCTTTATAACTGATGTCTGTAATAAGCATTAATTTTCTGATAAGCTGAAATGTTCATGCCTCAACGTTTGCTATGTTATTTTAGTTCTTGTAAAAGCTGCTAGTCAATCTACAGGGGCCACAAATGTCGTCGGTGATGCAGGGAGGGACTTTACTTCCTTTAACTCTGCAAATTCAAATATAGCTTTGTGCTCAAGAAATAAAGGTTATGATTTCATTCTACTGTTTCAGAAGGTTATATTAGATGAATGTTGGATACACTATTGGTTACCTGCTGCTCACCAATCAATTGATCAATCGTTCTACATTTTATGTCAGCTATGTACTTTTTATGGGTGCCTTTTTATGGGTGCCTGTAGTTTTTATAGGTGCCCATAATATATTACGTGCCAAGACCATCATATCATTAGGAGGCACGCCGTAGTTAGACACTCCAGATTGATTCCGGCCACCTGAGGGTTTTCTTTAACGTGAACCTAAATTTATTTGAAGTGTATACAGCACGACGACAACGGACATACAGTGCACACGTGCACACTGAGCGTCACGCCTGCTTACATGTAGCGTCATACTACCGTACGCTTAAAATATGTAACATTAACACACCCTGTCCATAAATCTTGCACCGAAATCTGAGCGCACTGTTACTGTATTTCGCTCCCTTGGAAATGCAGCTGGCGTATGTAGGAATCGAACTGATGACGTCGATCATAGTATCACAGCACCTCATTATGCTACCTTATCGGGAGGTGTGGCTTGCAAGAACTGTAAGTACGTAGAAACGCTCAGCGCGAACCTACAGCACAAACCTGTCCACACTGAGCGGCGATGAAAAGTCTCCAGTCATGAGCTGAATAAAACACTTGCAGGGCTTACAGTACGGTATTTTAAGTGTATTAAGCTAGCAAGGTCCAACGCTTTCGCACTACCAAAGGTTGTCTTGGAAAGCCGGAACCCCATCGCGAAATGTACAGTGGTTGTCTATTTGCTGTAGTTTCAGTTTACAAGCACGCTTTTTTTAATATGAGTCCAAACATCGCGTTTCTTTCAGTGAATTAATAGTTTGTAGTACTGTGCATGACAAAAACGCCAGACCTGCGCTGTAGGTGCAGCACAGTCACAGCGAAAGCTAGAAGAGCGGCCTTTCAGAGCCTTTTCCAAACACTCATTGGGTAACTACTGCAAGCACACTTGCTTGGTACCCACTACGGAATTATTAATAAACTTTTGGGTAGTAGGCCGGCATTCACTACGCTATTTTTCGTCATTCTTCCGAAAAGCGTGGTATCAGCTAAACACATGCAAAGAATTTTGTGCCAATTTTTCCATGTAGTGGCTGACAATGATGAGGAATAATGGCTGTAGTAGGTATGCGCCACAGTTTGTAAAGAAACAAGAACAAGCTTTCGTAATGGGCTGGAGTATTGTATGGCCCACTCGTTATGCTAATTGCATTGTGAGACGACTGGTTCTTCTTTCGATGTTTTGAAACGCTTTATAAGTCGTATTAACGCGATTGCTTTCCTGACATCAAGCCCACCTTAGACAAGTTCGACAACAAGTCACAAGCACCGGTATAGCTCAGTGGTAGAATACTGGGCTGGCACCCAGTGCATTCAGGTTCGAGCCCCACTGCTCCATTATTGCTAGGTCATGCCTGCCTAAAGCAAGTTTAACAACAAGTTACAAGCACCGGCGTAACTCAGTGGTAGAATATTGGGCTGGCACCCTGCGGACCCAGGTTCGAGCCCCATTGCTCCATTAGTGCTAGGTCCTGCCTGTCTAAGGCAAGTTTGACAACAAGTTACAAGCACTGGCGTAACTAAGTGATACAGTATTGGGCTGGCACCCTGCGGACCCAGGTTAAAGTCCCACTGTGTCATTATTGCAAGGTTTTTTTTTAATTTCACGCGATGTGGTTACGGAAACCGGCGGCGTCAGACAACATGGAACTGCGTATGACCCGAAAAGTGATCTTATAACAGCTTTCGAGAAAAAAAAACCAATGTGTTATTATTGCAAGGTTTTTTTTTCTAATTTCACGCGATGTGGTTACGGACACCGGCGGCGGCAGACAACATGGAACTCTGTATGACCCGAAAAGTGATCTTATAACAGCTTTCGCTGTAAAGAGACTTTCAAAGTGACGAGACTGCGAAGTATCGGCAAACTGCCATAATCCACTCTTGACGCCTTTACTTCTCGCACTGCTTCCATTGGAAACGGTAGAACGTGACGGGCAATATTCGGGTCTTCGTCATGTTTAAACATTTGTAGCAACTCACAATGCAGCAGTAGTGCGTGCCTCCTTTCCAGAATGACGAAGGAGCACTGCCCACAGCGTGCAAAATGCCAGATAAGTGCACCAAGGAACACGTTTACCGTGCGCTCAATGATAAAACCCAGCAAGCGCAGCACGTCTGAGCGACCGGAGCTTTGCCCTCTTTCCGCGAAGGCGGTCAACGGCGCTGCGCAAACTTGAGCCTTAGGGTTTCTCGATGAGCACGCCCCCTAGGAGGGTGGGGCAACTCTTTGAGGGTGTGAGTGCCGCCCTCCGATCGGCGGCCGTCATTCGGCTCCCCCGTCTCGCCGCGGCTGATTGAGTGAGACAAATGCGCGACATTTTCTCCGGCAAAATTTCTGGATGCTGTGTGCCACAGTGCTCAAACCACTTGCGAAACGGCTACAGGATGTTCAGATTCCCGAAAGATCCGAAAAGGCGAGTCTTGTGGCTTGTAAAGATCAAGCGCGAGAAGTGGCAACCCACGAACCGTTTGTGTATGTGCAGCGTAATTTATGCTATTTCAGCATTTCTACAGTTACAACTTAAAATGCTCTCACACGTGACTTTTCAATCGCAATAAAGCTTGATATGATTGATGGTCTAACACCATCTGCAGAACGGTGCCAATCACTGTTGAGAAATGTGATTCCGATCAGGCCTAATTGCGATCACCAGTACATCGGGTGCAATACACGTTCATTTGTATGCTGTGATGATGATTATTAGTGAAGTATTGTGGCGCAAGAGCCATGGGTGGCCAAAGGGCGCCGTGTATTTAAAGCGGATTGATGACTAATGATTGCGATGACAAGGTGTATTACAGCTGAATAGAGGCCTTAAATCACATGCTGTATAAAAGCGTAAAATATGTGTATAAAGTTTAAAATTATGACAGTGCTACGCAATTCGATGTAGGAGGTGGAATGAATCACAAGTGACCTTGGTATCTACAAGTGAGCGATTGTAAAATAGCACGAATGCCTCCTCGACCCATTTCAAAGTCCAAAGGGTGAGAGACAGGTGCTTCTCAGAGTAGCTACGACCGCAACAACTTCTGCGGAGAAGTTATGCTACGGGTTTCTCTTATATAGGAAGCTGAAGTTTCGAATTTCATCTAAAAACCCAAATAATGACTGACATTTAAAAAGTGGTTCTTTGCCAATGAACATCTCAGTATGAAGTGGAAAGTGTTCATGGTGAGCTAACGGAAAATGCTTTTTTCTAATAGAGTCTTGTTCAATGAATTGGATGGGGATGTGGTTGACGGTAAGTGATTCCCCGCATCTATCACACAAAGGTGGATCCCCACCTCACAAAAGGTGTGAGTGTGTGCTGTGTGTACGTCCTGTTCGTAGCCTTGTAAGTGTAACTTCTCTGTGGCGTGATTTTGATACTGGCGGCCAATTACCAAGGAACGGCTTGATGACGTGTAATTGATTTTCTCCGTGACTATTCCATGTGGTCTGCCAATAAGCACTAAGCTTTCGTTTAAGATATGGTTTTAGGTCAAGAGCAGTGATGGCCACGGATGTATTTGCAGCGCCGCCGTGGGCAGATGCGGCTAGGTGGTCCGTCATCACGTTACTTTGTATCTCCTGGTGTGCTGGCACCCAGCACACTACAACATGCTGTTTATACTTGTACACTGTGCATAGTAGGTAATAAAGTAAGACAAGGACCGGGTTTTTTTGTTTTTCAAAACTTTTCAGAGCGTTTACAATGCTTAAAGAATCGGCGTGGAATACTGTCTTTTCTAGCTTCAATTGTTTAATGTGCTTAACAGCCGCAAGTATTGCAAAAGCTTCTGCGGTGAAGATGCTTGTGTTAGGATGCAGAGCGCCGGAAAAAGGATGGACCGACCGCTGCGTACGAAACAGAGGTGCAGGACTTTGAGGCATCAGTAAAAAATTCAAACCAAGTGTATTTGTGTTGCACTTCCATGAAATATGTGTGAATGTGTACAATTGGTGCATGCTTAGTAACCTCTAAGAAAAACACATTGCAGTCTATTGACTGCCACTGCCACTGATACGGTGGCAAGTGTGCTGCAGAAGCCATCAAAAGATGGCCAAGTGACTTACCAGTTTCTTGAGCAAGGCCCCTCACACGAATTGAGTAGGGTTGTCGCAGCGAAGGCCGATTATAAAACAGCTCACAACTCGACATTTCAGTAATAGTTGAATGTGTAGGTTGTTCTTTTTCTGCATTCACTTTGAAATATTTATGACAAGGACATGTAAGATCTCTGAAGTTGCAACGACCACTCATTCAATTTTACGTGCAGGCTCTCTACAGGACAAGTGCAAAAAGCATCCGTAGAGAACCGTATGCTAAATGATTGACAGAGTCAAGCATTTTCAAAGCGCATAGTGTGGCAGATAGGTAAACAATCACCCCATAATCTAAGCGCGTGCGTATAAGGCTTTTATAAATATTCGTGAGAAAATTTATATCACTGCCCCACGATGTGCGTGACAAGACCTTTAGTACACTCATAGCTTTCAGGCATTTGTTTTCGAGATTTTTTATGTGCGGTACGAATGTCAATTTCATATCTAAAGTTATGCCTAAAAATTTGTGTTCAGTTTTCAAAAAGCAATTTGCTGCCGTGAAGGTGAATGGTCGGATCAGGATGAAAACCTCTCTTTCTTGAAAATAAAACGCATGGGCTTTTTCGGGTTAAAGGTAAACCTATTCTCGTTTGCCCATTTAGTATCCTTATTTAAACCAAAGTGGAGCTGCCGCTCGCAGATTCCAAGATTGCAGGACTTAAAACCAATCTGAACATCGTCGACATATGTGCAATGAAAGATATTGCGTGGAATGTTGGAATGTAAGGTAGTCATTTTTTACATAAAAAGCGTGCAGCTCAAGACACCACCTTGTGGCACTCCCGTTTTCTGGACAAATGTTCGTGACAGGACATTCCCCACCCGGACAGGAAAAGTGCGTTGGACAAGAAACTTTCAATTATGGTCAGCATGTTATCTCGGACACCAAAGTGCGAGAAATCTCGCAGTGTTCCGAAGCGCCAGGTGGCGTCATAAGCCTTTCCTATATTGAGAAACAATGAAAAAATTGATAATGGACAAAAGCATAACGAATTGGCGCCTCGACTTGTAACAAGTGGTCAGTAGTGGATCTATCCTCACGAACTACACAGTGGTATGGGACCAGTAGGTTGTTTTTTTCCAAAAAATGTAAAAGGCGGCAGTTAATCATTTTTTTTCAAAAAATTTACACAAGCAGCTTGTGAGGGCTATTGGCCTGTAGCTTGTTACGGATGATGAGTCTTTCCCTTGTTTTAAAATCGGAATAAAAATGGCTTCTTTCCAGGTAGAAGGAATTTCACCGGAACACCAAATAGCATTATACAAGGAAAGAAGTGCTTTTTGTGTTTCCGAGGGCAGGTCTTTTAGCATTTCATACACTACTTGGTCGGAGGCTGTAGCGGATTTCCTACAGCAGTTTAGCGATGCCTGTAGTTCAGCTAAGACGAAAGGTTCGTTGTATGGCTCGCGTTTTGTAGGTTTGCATTTTAGTTTCCATTTTTAGAATAATATTTTGCACCTATGGAACGATGTGGTGTAGTGCGACGAGCTGGAGACCTGTTTGAAGTGCACCCCGAGAGAGTTTGCCTTGTCCTCCAAGCTGTTGCCTTGTGTGTCACAAGAGGAAGCGAATGAGATTGCCGTCCTACTACATTACCGACCATGCTCCAGACTCTCGCCTCTTGTGTATATGAAGTGATTCCGGACAAAAACTTATGCCAGCTTTCTTTCGTCGCCTGTCTGCGTGTTCTTCTGCTTTAGTATTTTACTTTCTTAAAGTTCTCCAGGTACTTGACTGTCAGTGAGTCCCTGAGCAACTTCCATTCCATTATTTGCTCATTTCGTGCATTTGGCACTCACTATTCCACCAAGAAACACATCGTTTGGTGCACGGTCCTGATAGTGGGATGCACTTTGTAGCAGCATCAATTAGAAAAACTGTGAAGAATTCAACAGCTGCTTGTACGCTCAAGTCATGTAAGTTAAATGATTTTAGGCGAGTCGCGTTTTGAAACTTTTTCCACTCGGCCTTGTCAATTTGCCATCTCGGAGCCTGTGGAGGGCATGCATTATCTGTTGATGGGCTCAAAATTATGGGAAGATGGTCACTTCCATAAGGATTATTATTAACCTTCCATTTGAGTAGAGGTAGCAGTGATGGGGATGTAATGCTAACATCTATGAATGAGTAGGCATTGTTGGCCAGGCGGTATTATGTTGGTTGCTTCTGATTCAAGAGACAAACGCCGGATGAGAAAAGAAACTGTTCAATTAGAAAACCTCATGCATCGCAGCGAGAATCACCCCATAAACTTCTTTGTGCTATAAAGCCTACAAGAACCAGATAAGATTCTGGGCGTTCATCGATTAAAGCCTGAAATTCTTGTTTTTGGGGCAGATGATGCGGGGGTATGTAAAGAGAGCAAATGGTGACGAGTTTATTGAAGATGACGGCTCGAATAGTTACTGCCTCAAGGGATGTTTCAAGGGGTAAGTGTGAGCATGCGATTACTTGACTGACTATAATGGCTACGCCACCAGAACATGCCACGACATCAACCCCGGTCCTTTTGGAATATAACATATTGGCGTAAGAAGTTTGTGTTTGTAAATTTTAGGTGTGTTTCTTGTACACACAGCACATTTAGGGAATGTTCATGTAAAAGTTCTTGGATACAATTGAGGTTTCTTAGCAGTCCTCTGATGTTCCATTGTAAAATTTGTGTCTTTATTTTATGTGTAAAGTACTGCTGTGTGTACAAAAACGGCATTTAAGTTAAAGGGCCCTTTCCGGGCCCTATAACACATATTTTATCTCTTTTGAAGAGGTCGAGGGACCCTCCCGGCTCCATAGGCGCATTACGCGCCTTTGGGATAGGTGTGGTGTCCATTGCCTCTGGCGAAGCAACAAGCCAGTGTGAGGTCTCGCGTAAAAGCCTCACCACATTGGGTCAGACCTTTACACTCACCCGCTCAGAAGCCGATGGGATTGTTTTATTGTCTACGCCGCGCTGGCTGTTACCAGTGCCAGCTGAAGCCGGAGAAGGTGAGGCAGCCTTGGCTGTGTGCACCGTGTCCGGTTGTGGTGGTACTAAGCTTTCTGTACGCGTGGCGCAGGCTGTCGCTGTTGGTGTTGGCGCCAGCAGCCCCAGAGCAGCAAGACTTTCTTGCTGGGTAGGTGGAGTCGAACTAACTACTTCCATCATGGGGATGGAGCTGGTTGGGCTTGTGGCGATAGCCGGTGTGGTGATGCTCCCCGACGCGCCGCATCAGCATTGAATGAGCCGTAAAACGGTAAAACCTGTCTTTGTGCTTCCTTAAATGAAATATCTTCTTTGTGTTCAGTTCAATGATTTTTTTTCTTGTTTCCATGTAGGACAGGCTCTGGAGTATGCCACGTGCCCATCGTTACAGTTTGCACAGTGGAGCGAACTGTCACAAGTATTTGAGGAGTGCTTGTGATTGCCGCATTTGGCACAGGTTAGTCGGCCTCTACAACTCTGCCAACTATGGCCGAAACACTGGTACCTAAATCACCTGCGCGGATTTCGAATGGATAGACTGATGCTTGTTTTTGTGTAGCCAGTTGCTAGGGACTTAGGCAAAACAGTTGAAGCGAAAATGATTATTAGTTTTGTCAAGATCTCTTTGTTTTTACACCTTATCTTTATCCTTTGTACCTCGATTACATTATGGTCCTTCCATCCTTAGAGGAGCTCTTCTTCACTCAAATTCAGAAGATCAACATCAGAGATCACTCCTTTGATGCTGTTCTTTGACCGATGAGGGGTCACCATGATTGGAACAGTGCCAAATGCTACAAGGTTGGAAAGTTTTTGGACTGTGATATGTCTTGTAGTTCAAGTAACATGTCACCGCTGTTCATTTTGGTGGCCTTATAGCCGGGTGCTATTGTGTCAGAAAGACACTTTGCAACAAGGAATGCGGACAGGGTTTTTACAGCCTGCTGAGGCTCTGTGCAGTGAATTACATGAAGAGAAAATTTTTCTGTTGGCTTAGCAAAAATCCTATGTATTGCTTCGGTGCGCCCTTTTTTTCTAGAGGGCGCTCAGGAAGTTTGGGAAGGTCGTTGGAGGTCATATGTAATCAACTATATTCTGCGGCCATGGCAGCCGCCCACCACCAAGCCCAACATGGGGACGCCGTGACACGTAATGGGAGCACAGACGCCAGCTGTACACGGCCACTATATATAGTGCCCAAGGTAGGACATATACACAAGGTTAACCCTTGCTTCCTGGAGGATGGAACTAAACAGAAGTGAGGAGATATCAGGAAAGATTGAAAGATATAAAAAGACGAAGATCAGGGGAGAGAGAGATAGGAAAAGGCGACTGCTGATTGCCCCGATTCTCCTGGGTGGGGCAACCCTGGGGTGCCGTCTACGTGAAGCCGGGGCCAAAGCGGTGTGTTGCCTATACCGGAGGGCCTTGCAGTCCAATCACCCGGCGTTGGCTCAACCTTCAGAATCCCCCTTTCCCCGGGCACGGCAAATTAGCCATGCACGGCTAGGCGTGGGAGGGAGTCAAAACCCCCCCATCAGCTGAGGTCCGTGGTGTCGGTACACCAAACGCCTGCGAAAGCAGATGCCCCTGCGGGGCATTTACATCCTGTCTACGTGCGTATTTACCTGGTTCATTTTGAGTCACACGAAATGTGTTGTTCTAAATCGTTTCTTGTACACAAGCTGCAATTGCGTAAAGATTTGCGCCTACATTGTGCGCTTCTTACTGACGGTGCTTTCGACTATTTCATTTAGGGGCAAATCCTCTTTCCGTGGGTCGTAAGTCACGTGTCGTCGTAGTAACCAGTTGCATTGCGTTGCATGTCAAATAAAACGGTGGCACAGTACATCCATAGAGTGAATGTTGATGAGTGGAGCGAAGCTTCCGTCAGTCTGTGCGTGCTTACGTGCGTTCGTGCCTGCGTTAGTTCCTCCACCCGTATGTGCGTCTGTGCGTTCGTACATTCGTCCGTCCCGGCGTCGGTTCGTCTGTGCGTCCGTTCTTGTGCCTTTTCCTAACGGCTATGAAATGAAATGCCCTTAAACCTTGTATGCGTCAGCCAGTTTCGCATATGCCGATGAACTCTAGTTATGAAAATGATGACTCACATTACCCAATTTACATTATTTTCCAAGGGAAAATAGTGTCGTGGAGATACTGAAGAGGAAATTGATGATCGGTAAAATATTTTCATTGAAGCGTTGAATACAATAGAATGCAGAATTTTGCCCATATAAGTAGATTTCTTGTGTATGGAATCTTGAAGAAAATGAATTGTGGGCAGTGCAGGGCTGCAATGAAGGGCTCGGCGAGCCACATATTTAAATGCATTGAAGGAGTATGTTCAGGATGGCGAGAGCTTGTGTTACCTGAGCAGTAAGGTTATGAGATGGTCTCGCTCATATGTTGTGAAGAGGACTTGAAAAGAATCAATTCCTGAGCAGACAACCTTTTCAACCTGATGTGCCCTCTCAAAGCTGTAACTGAATATTCAATCGAAAGGGCGAAGTGTAGCATGCAGGCATGCGAGCAATAGAAGGATTCTCTAGAAAAAATTTTGATATTAAGTTATCCACGAGTAAAGCTGTGCATTCATCTGCGCCAGCTCGAAACAACGAGAACCAGTGGAAGTGGAAGCAAGACATGCGCTGCGGTTAACTTGCAGTGAGTTAGAACGCTTGTTTTTGAAATAAAATATAGTTATCTTTCAAATAAAGCTGTGGCAATCGAAATTTCTCTGTATATAATGCAATTTGCTTGCTCATTGTAGTAAAACCATGCAGCCGCTTCATTTTAACGATATTAATCAACAATTTAAAAATGGATAATTTAGAATTATTCCTATAAAACACACAAAACCTGGTTTGACAGTCAATGTCTGTGAGCGAGTCATGACTTAATGCCATAAAAGCCACATGTAGATTACCAAATAGTATGAAATGTTTTCAACAATTCTTTTCCAATTTGCTGTTTTCAGTAAAGTATAAGGGATGAAAACATCGTAGAATATAGTGTGGGTTGCAGGGTTTGGTCTGTAAAAGAGGTAGGTATTGAATAATTCAAAAACATTATACGAAAATATGGTACAAAATCACAGTTTTAAAGGGAAGCTTCTGAAGCTGTGGCTTCGTTTATGCATGTCTGTGACCAGTTCGTAACCACCTAGTTGTATGACTCACTCAGCATGTGGAGCTATTGTTAGTGACAGACGGACGGACTGACAGACAGATGCACGGCCGGACCGAAGCAAGAACGGACGGACAAACGTACGCATTGCCCCACTCATCATAAATGATGAGTGGAACGAAGCGTACGTTCGTTCATGCTATGCTGTGCTCCGTGGGTATGCTGGATGTACGGAAGCACGAATAAACGCTTCACCCCCCACATCATCATTCACTCCGTGGATATGCTGTAATTTTTCTCGTTTCCCTCGCCAGCGCGTATTTTTGATTCCTTTTGTTTTTCGAGCCAGCTGGCAAATGGCAAACTGTTCTTACATGTTTGTGGAATACACACAACACACACAGACACATTGATTGGTCGTGTGACTTAGGTGCGGGTGTTTCACATCTTTAGCCTATATAAATAGTCAGCGACTAGCCCAAAACACAATAATTGAAGGTGTTAACACGTCTTGCGTCGACGGTATCTTTCTGCTGCGAACAAATACAGCTTCTAACGCTACTCTAAAAATGAAGACTAGAGACTACATCTCTAAGACCTTCATCCTTCCGATGAAAAAACTTTCCATTTCCCTCATGTTGTTTGAGTACCACACGTTTTGGCGCAACAAACTCTGTATGCGGCCGAGCAACACTCGTTGGCTAGCTGTCGCGGCTATAGACGGCTTGTGGCGAAGGAATCTTAATGGCAAACTTCGTAGCAGACGACGTAGTTGTCTCCACCCTCCAAAGCGGTGGAGGGAGCGCGCGCGTCGAGGGACCCTATTGAGCCTGTCCTCCCTCTCACACAAAGAGCAGCTGCCAAGCGCCTGTACAAGAAGCCGCCCGCTAAAGAGCATTTAACCTGTCGTGCAGGCCTGTGACCATCTGCCCGGCGGTGGGCAGGCACCGAGCGAACGCAAGCTACTGGAAGAGAGACCATCACGGATGGTCATTGAGGACCAGTGGTAAATCGTGACATAAGCTAGCATGATGTAAAGAGGGGCAGTTAGTTAGTGCAAGTTTGGACATGTGTCTCCATGTGAAAAAAGCAACTTACGGCTCGCAGCAGACAAAAGGGCCTGGCAGTGAAACCACGGTGCCCATATTCCCGGCACTCGATTACCACATTCCCATCTCCTAGAGACGGAGGCTAGCCTGTGAAACAGGCTGTCTGAGGCTGAATAACAAGGCCCGCTCAGCTGAAAGGGGGCTGCTCAAAGGGCAAAGTCCAAGGGGCCAAAAGGGCAAAGATGTCTCCATGAAGGCCAGGAACGAAGGGTGCCGCACAACACAGAGAGGTGAGGTTGTCGCTTCCATTGACACGAGTCCCCGGTAGCCCCGGTCCCACAACAGTTCCACCAAACTGCATGATCTTGAAGAGCTTCCCCACCCGAGACTTTATGCATTGCTACATGTGGACAGAAGAGCGTCATGTGGAAAGAAAAGCGCAGGAAAACACCGCCAGTGACAAACAGGTGCGAATCCAGTGTGCCCGATGAAATACCGGACTGCGTGAACGGCAGATGGCGCCAACACCTATACCTGACTGTCGATTCGCGCCCACCCCTTGGAAGCACACAAATGGATCACACAGTTGTATCTTTGGTGTTCGTGTCTGCTTAAGGCGATGATGGCAATAGTTACCTGATCACCAGAGGCGATCGACTCAAAAGTCACCTCGCCATCAGGGTTTGCGTTATTCGACCCGTTGGAGCCAGAGGCCCACTAATGCGTACTTGATGTGATTGCTCGCGGGAGTAGCGGACAGATATATGAAGCGAAAACGGCGGCACGCGACATAGGGGAGAGCCACGACGTTTCAACTCCCTTTCCGGTAGCGCGCAACAAGGTTGCACTGCTGTAAATAAACACCCAGTGCGCAAGGCGGCCTTGAGCTGGCACAAGCGCTTAAGCCAGGCGAGCGCCGTGGCGTCTAATTCATCCACAAATGGCAGTGCGTTGACAACAGTCAAGCTTACGGTGAGCAAAATATCGAGTGTTGCGAATGGTTTTAAGGCACCCGAAGGGAGGACCCTGTAGCCAACGTTTTGAGATACTTTGCCTGTATCCACCGCTTGGGAAGTAAATCACGGGGCAAAAAAGTCGCGGCCGCGAATCACGGGCACGTAAGAACCCGGGAGATGCACACTGAAGGGGCAAGTGATTCTCTTAACTACCAGCCAACCGCACTTCGCCGCAAGAAACAGCAGGCTTGCTCGCGAGATGGAAGGCAGTTTTCCCTGGAGCGGCGCCGTGGTTGTGTGCCGCGGCAAATGCTCCGAGGCAGGTGCCTCCATTGGAGAGTCCCGCACCTTTTCTCCGCTATGCGTCAGTCTTAAAGAGGCCAAAAACAGCACACAGAAAAGAAGTGTTTCCGCACCGACGAGTGCACGATCCCTCACGGGACGGTCGAACGAAGCGATGGCGGAGCACGGATCGCAAAGCGTCGCTTAAGCGTACCTGAAGAATATGACCATCGAAAAATGCGGCGTCGCCTACGCCAGCCGGATTGCTGTGAAAGTCAACCCTGTGCACAAAACAGCAGGCTTGCTCGCGAGATGGAAGGCAGTTTTCCCTACAGAGGCGCCGTGGTTGTGTGCCGCGGCAAATGCTCCGAGGCAGGCGCTGCCATTGGAGGGTCGCGCACCTTTTCTCCGCTATGCGTTAGTTCTAAAGAGGCCAAAAACAGCACACAGAAAAGAAGCGTTTCCGCACCAACGAATGCACGATCCCTCGCGAGACGGTCGAACGAAACGATGGCGGAGCACGGATCGCAAAGCGTCGCCTAAGCGTACCTGAGGAATACGACCATCGAAAAATGCGGCGACGCCAACTACGCGAGCTGGATTGCGCAGAAGGTGAACCCTGCGCACGAAACAGCAGGCTTGCTCGTGAGATGGAAGGCAGTTTTCCCTGGAGCAGCACCGTCGTTGTGTGCCGTGGCAAACGCTCTGAGGCAGGCGCTGCCATTGGAGGGTCGCGCACCTTTTCTCCGCTATGCGTCAGTCTTAAAGAGGCCAAAAACAGCACACAGAAAAGAAGCATTTCCGCACCGACGAATGCACGATCCCTCACGAGACGGTCGAACGAAACGATGGCGGAGCACGGATCGCTAAGCGTCGCCTAAGCGTACCTACGGAATACGACCGTCGAAAAATGCAGCGTTGCCTACGCGAGCCGGACTGTAGACACGGTCAACCCTGTATACTCGTGACAAACAGGGACCATGAGCAAGTAAACACCAGCAACAAGTGGCCTCGACGCCGTGTGCCGCCATCATGCAAAACGGCGACTCGAACAATTGTGGGGGAGAGTCTGCGTGACCCTCCACGACCCCAAACCTCCGGCGCGTGCGTGGCGGATCTTTTCGGCGGTTCTCTGCTTGGCAGGTGGTCTGAAATCTGGACATCTCCACACCTACTATGGGAAGGCGAGGAGATCCGACCTTTGGCATGTAGACTGGTGGCTGTCTATACGGAGCCTGTGCACAGTCGGAGAAGTTTGGAGAAGTCCCGGCGCGAGAGCCTTGCCGTGCAGCCTTGCCCCATTGCTGGATTCGAGCCACCGCTCCCTGGACCCGGCGGACCTTGGTGGAGATTGCCTTGTCCGCAAGGATCGAGGTAAGACAGTGGTCTATGATGAGGCCAAACTAGGTCACTTCCTTTTGCCATGGGTTCTTGATAGTGCCCATTTGGAACTGTCGTGCCCAGGAGCATGTCGCTGCTCGGGAGTGGACGAGGAGCGCCACAGTCTTGTTAGGAGAGACTCTCAGTCCGATGCCGCTTAGAAAAAGCAGCGATCGCATCCAGGAACTTTTGCAGAGAGCTTCAGACAGCGGCCAAGAATTATCTTGGTGCGCGTACCCAGACCGCCATATCGTTTGCGTACATGAAGCAGCAGACTTGAAATTGTTTTGTGTCAGTAGAGCTGCTGCTAATCCTACTGGTACCATGTTAAACAGCAGGGGGCTCAGGACTGATCCCTGTGAGACTCCCGTGGTGATTTCTCTGAGGTTCCTCTGAAACTTGCCAACTCGAACCCGGAAGATCGACCGCACAGGAATGTTGTCACAAAGGATCACAGGCAGCCCGTGATGCCGATGCTGTCCATACAGTCTCCACTGTTGCATGTGGTAACAGGTCGAAAGCGCTCTGCACGTGTAATAGAAAAAGCAGCATGGCAACTTCTCCGTTCCACCGGGCATCTTCAAGGGAGGCGCCCACGTCAGCGATGGAGTCCCCTGTGTCATAAATGTCATGATTTACAATTCATGGTCCTGCAGCTCTTGCAATGGTTTCGTTCACATGGCGTGTTGCGATACTGGTATGGTATGACATGATTGCATAGCGAACACAAGTGACAGACCGTAACATGAAAATCATGACATGCATGTCATGTAACATGACTACACGCCACACTAGTGAGGCGCTGGCGGCCGTTTTGCTAGATTCACCTATACCGAATGGGGTACTACGGGACAGGATTGGATGACAAAGGTATGATACTAGTAGAAAATGACAAACATGAGATGCTTGTCATGTAACAACATGACTACATGCTACGCTCTTGATGTGCACTCGTGGCTGTTTCGCTCGCCTCACATGTACCAAACTCGGTAGTACGCGACGTGAACGGATGACAGAGGTAAATGACACATCCAAACATAATAATAGCGACATGCGTGTCATGTAACAACATAAATACATGCAACACATGATGCGCTCGCGGCCGTTTCGTTGCTTCATATATGCCAAATTTGGTATTACGTCACGCCAACGAATGACGAAGGTATGTGACTCGTACAGGCACAATAATCATGAGATGCGTGACATGAGATAACATGACTACATGCCACAGCCAAGACACCAACACACTTCGGTATAACGCGGTGCGCGTGCTCACCGGTGTTCATTTCCTCGCGTCACGCTGGGGTTGCCAGGCACCTGTCCTGCCATATACTTGCAGGCGCGGGCCGCGCTGCTTTGTTGCATGCGCGTTTCAGCGTGTCCGGTGTCGCTCCATCACGAAAAAAAGGGTGACGCAGTGTTGTCTGGGTAAGGCATCGGCAAAAAGTAATGTTACTTTATGGCATCAGCACGAAATGCAGCATGTTGCATTACGCGCTGGTTGTCGTAGGGCCACGCTACAGACGGCGGTCGCGCCTGACTTCAGACCAAAGAGTGATTTTGTTTGGCTAACGTAGCGTCGCTGTCAACGCTACATTGGAGTATATTGGGCCCTCCAGATGTGGTTGCGGCCGTTTGGCTAGCTCTACATATACCTTATTTGGGTTTACGTAACGTCAATGGATGACAAAGTATATGACTGGTACAAAGAATATAATCTTGACACGCGTGTCATCTAAGAACACGAGAACGTATCACGCTCATAGCATGCTCGCGTTCGTTTCGCTAGCTCCACGTATACTAAATTTGGTAGCGCGTGCATGACGTGAATAGATGACGAAGGTAAACAACACATCCAAACATGATAATCATGAAACGGTAGTCATGTACGGCATCATTTACTTCCACCTCCTAACGTTGTGCTAATTTTGAAGTGACAAATCATTTCTCATTCATGCTTCTCATATCATCGATTCCCACTGTACGTGGGATCTGCCTTTTTTTGCGATGGTTAGCGGGAGCAGAGAGGGATGCCTTAATCTTGATGAACGAATGTTTGGTGGAGGAGAGGTAGACTCTTCATGCATTGTTCCTTCAGTATTGTCAATAGGCTTGTTTGTCGAGGCAGCATCAGGAGCTCGGAGTTGTGCAGCTGCTTCTTCACGGGTTTCATCAGCACGGCCAGTGGTCTGCTCAGAGTTGACTTCAGAGTTCCCATGTGGGGGTGCACTTTAGATTAAGGTCATGCGCCCGGATGGCTGTTGCAGTCAGGGGGGAAGGGCTCACAAAGCGGATCAGCGATGTGCTGGCACTGCGGCGAAGCCCGTCACGAGTGAAACGTTGAGCATGGGCCTCGAGCGGTGGTGAAAAGAAGTAGTTTCTTCGGCAAGGTTTTGTTTTGGGTTGCATGAATTGGTTGCCAGGCATGAGTGGTTGTTGCCAGACTGCCGCCAGGTATGGCGGAAAAATTTCCCCTGCAGTTGTGGCTTCTCCGTGAGGGTTTGGTGCAATCCGTGGTGTACTTCGCGAGTGATTGAGCGACGCTGGCCGTTTCAATCAACGGAATGAACCACGCATTACAGTCGTCGAGCATGGCACTGCTCTGCAATTAAGAGGTCGTTTTAATTAACAAAATAAACCGCACCAAGCAGAAGTCAATGGCGGCGCTGCTGTGCAATTAAGAAGCCATTTTTATTAAAGGAATGAACCGCGCCTAGCAGAAGTCGTGGCGCGTTCTTTTGCAGTGTGCGCAGCTGTGCAATTAAGACATCGCGTCTCAATATTAGGGACGACGGGGAAAACTAAATATAGTCGCAGGAGGTGATGCGCTGCCCCCCTCTTCCCTTTCTTTTTTTTCTCATCTGATAGTACCGCGTCCACGTCGCCCGCGCGAGACGACGGGGTAGCTATGCTTCCCCTAGCTGTGTCAGCACAAGACATATCGTTCGGACTCGTATACATGTGACGAATAAACGTCCCAAGGCTGGCTAATCGGGGTACGTCGGATATGCTACAGCTATGTACACCTGGAAGGCTGCTTTATCGACGCAGATGGAGTGAATTACACGTGACTTGCGCGTACCTGTAAATGTTGCCCCGCCGACGAGCCACCGTCGCTTGCAGGGCCCCACCCACAATAAGCACAAACCACCAAAATTCCAAATATTGATCGTTTATTGTTTCTAAGCTCAAGAGCGCAGTATAACAAAAAATAGGGCGAATAAGAATAAAATTGCAAAATTTTTCTCACAACACACTCATCACTAGCCAAATGGCAGCGACCCCTAAATGGTATATCGATGAGCGATGACCTCCATTAACCGAAGGTAAGAGTCTTTCACGTTGGCACGTGCAACGACCAAGTGCGTCTCGAGAGGCGAAAAAAAGGAGCCTTGCCCCTGTCTACCTTGCATAGTGTGTGTCCCGTGGAGCTGGGACAGCTAGCTGATTCCTGCAACCATTGCACACAAAGTGTGGGTCTGCTCGCTTTTGGCCGGGGCGATTGTATGTGACGACTCACCGCATAATGGGTCACCTGAATTAAGCCGAGGTTCTTGCGATTTTCCCGATACTCTGGTGTCGGCGGCCGCTTCTGTGCTGTTCCCGACTGTCTGCAAGAAGAACTGCCACTTGAAGCGATGTCATCTTTGACAGTCCAATGACGAGACGCTTCCTGAAATGGTGACAATGTACTTTGCACGACTAATGTTACGGCATTTTATAAGGATCGCGACCCTAAAGCTTAGGGATGGCGGCCGAGATAGGGAGCACCACATAAGGAAACTTAAGTTGTTTAGTGAGCAAGTTTGGCCATGTCTTGACGCCCAATGCACCGAGGTGTAGTGCGTGCCCTAGGTGTCGTACTGTTTACGGGATACACGGGACACATCACGTGGCATCACGTAACGTCGTTCGCCCTCCCGCTCAAGTCACCATTGCTGTGGAGGAGGAGGAGAATCTGCGGCTTGATGTGCCCATAGATCGCCAAAAGTTTCCAAAAAGGCTCCTTTTGGTCATGCCGATTCGAGGTGTCTTTACTCATCCCGTCTTTCTCCACAGATGCTTGCCTAGACGCCGTCACCCACCCCATCTTTCTCCGCAGACACTCACGTCGGGTCGGCACCATGTCAGCGTTAGTAGTCCAAAAAGGCCTTTTTTATGGCTATGCCGATTTGAATCGTCTTTGCTCGAGACTGCGTTGGCGACAGAGCAAGAGAAAACGAGGGCAATGGGAGAAAGGCTGAAGTCCGCCGAGGAAGCACTAGCCAAAGTGAACAGAAGCCCCGTGTACATGGACGCGATGGGGGCGGGCTGAGTTGAGTGGCGGGTTCAGCTTACCTCGACGCGCCCGAGTTTATATGAAATCGCACGGACGAGTTGAGATGAGCGGTGATCACAGCGACGCTTTGCGTCGAGGCGAGCCGAAAGCCCATCTTCCGGTACCGGTTTCCGCTCCTCCAAGCCTGCGCTCTCGCCGCTGTGGGCTGCGGTTGTTTACGCAGTTGTCGCTCCGCCACCGCGATGGCTGTCTTGGTATTTTTTCTCAGTTTGCACCAGCTGTACTTTATGGTTGTGTTGGTGTCTTGGCTAACACTGCACAACGCGATAGCAGCAGTGGTTCTGTTAAAGCGCCTGAAAACTTTTCGAATCAAAGCGAACAGGGAGGTACTTACAGCCGTGAAGCGTACTTCAAATTCTTCCAACAGGTCCTTATTTGCTCCCACGTCCACGTCAGGCCCTGTTCCTTCAAACATCTTACCAGGTCCATGAATATGTCCTTATTTTTTTGCCGCTTGCTATCGAGCAAATCAGTTTTTTTTCTCGTTGACTAAAGCTAGCAACGTCGTTATTTCATCATCTGTCCACATGGTGCGTGGAGCCCGCGAGGATGGCATCGTGCCTAGCGCGCGCGTACCGGCCGACAGAGAAAGAGCAACGTCGGAGGGATGGGGACAGGGGAAGCGGAGACCGCGACGGGCGGGAGAGGTCACGAGCCGTCAACTCAGCGCGACCAGTTATACATGCCCTTTCTGAGCGCGGCGAGTTCGGTGAACCTACCCCCTGTCTCCGGGTCTACGGGACTCGCCGCGATGACTCTCCGCCCAGACGCGTCCGCTTATACATGGGGAAGGCGAGTCCAGAAAACCTGTTTATTTCGACTCAACGCGCCCTCGTCGGGTCAATGTAAACGGGCCTAGAGAAGCGGCCTCCGGAGAGAACAGTATGGAACCGGCAACCAAAACGGCGGAGAAGAAAGAGCAAGCAAGTTTGGAAAAAACAGGTTCAGCCGGTTCTTTTGTCGCCAGGCCCAGTTTCAGCAAAGTAGTGGTGAATCTGAGAGGGGACAAAGCAGCCGGCGTCACAGGTGCAAGTAACCCCCAGGTGCAGGACGCGCAGCTAAAAACTAAAAACATGTGATAATTGCCGGGGATTCGAATTTAAATCGATGCACCGAAGCCATCAAAGAGAGGGTAACAGGTGACAAGAATGCAGTAGGGGCGTTCCCAGGACGCAAGCTGGAAGCACTCATGAGGTAAGCGAGCGCAAAACTCAAAACTACAGCTAATAGACGAAACCTCGGGGTAATTTCAGGTGGTTTAAACGATGCCTTAAATGAAGATACAGCAGGACCAGCAACCACACTAACGAAAGGCGTTGATGCCATGTGAGCCACTTCTCCTCAGGTACAGGAAGTGTTATGCACGATCCCGGAGGTACCGCTGCGTGATAGCAACCTGCAAAGAGCGGTTGTCAGCGCAAATCAAGCTATATGGCGGATGAGTCGAGAGAAAGGCTTTGAGGTGGTGGAAATAAACAGAGAAGTGCATAGGTGGGGTTGTTTTCGACGAGACAGAATTCCCTTAAATGGGCGGCTAGGTCATGAGGTGGGTTGGCGACTTGCAGGACGCGCAGTAGCTTTTTTAGTGGCAAGTGGGCCCTTCGTGGTGCAGGCAAGCTAGTAACGAGGAAAATGACCAGGGAGATTCTTTGACAAGTGGTATGGGCAGATACAATTCCAAAGTGGCACCAGTATTTAAAATAGGTGGAGTCCAGGGCAGAAATAGACGTAGCCACGATCGCCGAGCCAATTCAGACACAGGGTATATTAACATGCAGGGTGGTAGGAACAGGCTGAAGTGGGAAGAGTTAGAAGAACAGATAAGGGAGGAGAGGACAATAGTATACGGTTTTGTAGAAACACATCTCATGGACATGGAACAACGTCTTAACAATCCGGACTACGCCTGGGAATATTGTAATCGTGCAGAAGCAGGAGAAAGGAGGGTGGCATTGGTGCATTCATTCATAAAAGTACAGACTGGCAAAGGGTCATGCAGCAGTCTAAGTAAAATTTATGGCTAAAAATGAAAGTGGCAAGGCAAATGACACTCCTTGGTTTCGTGTACTTGTGGACAGGAGCAAAGGCCAGAGTGGAAAACCAGGCAATGGTAGAGTGTGTATCAAAGGACATTCGGCAATGAGGAAGAGAGTGTGAGATAATTATACTAAGAGATATGAATGCGCACATAGAAGATATAGATGGGTATATCGACCCAACAGGCAAAATGATCATGAATATGTGTTAACGGCTTGATTTCATCATTTGCAACAGTACCCAGAAGAGTGAAGGGCAAATAACACGGGAGGTAGAAAGGCTGCAGTCGACGATAAATTACGCACTGATGTCACATAGGATGTATGATAAGCTCAGGGGAATGCACATAGGAGAAGGTGGCTCCAGAAGTCTGGGTAGTGATCACAAACGTATCAAGCTAAGTTTTGAAAGAGCAGTGAAAGTGGGAAAAAGACAAGATGAGCAACTACAGGAAAATTTTTATCCAGAAACGCAAATTTAAATAGCCAATAAACAAATTGAGAAAGTAATCACGGAGAATATTAAAACAATGTGGACATACACTAATCTGATTAGACTGTTTGAGCTAGAGCTTGCTAAGACGCGTGACAAGTCACCTCGGAAAAGAAGACACAAACCCACAAGATGGTGGGATGAGGAAGTAAAGAGAGCCATAGCAAAATGTCAGGAAACCTCTAGGAAATACAGACATGCTATGCAGCGGGGTTAACCCGACAGATGATGCTGAAAGAAAATGGGACACCTTTCTAAGCTGTAGAAGGGATGCATCCCTTCTGATCAACGAAAATATTAGAAGAAAGGGAGCTCAGTGGCTGGCAGAAGTACATAAAATGATATAAGGCAGCTGCAAAATTTCGGAAGCATCTCAACTCCATAATAAATGTGACGAGCCTAGAGCAGAGGTTTATAACGACAGTTCAAGGTGCTAGGCTAGAAGGGGACGAAGCTATTCAATATATAGGAACAAGGGTGACAAAAAAATTTCAACAAAGAAGTGCTTTATGCACCACAATAGACAGTGATGAATCAAGTGGTGCAATAGCTCCATTTTCACAACGAGAGTGGGAAAGGGCCGAGAAAATGGTTCCTGATAGTACATCAAGAGGCCCACATGGCATTCCAATTATGCTAGTAAAGACATTAGGTCCCAAGTCTAAGCAGGCTTTGGGAGAGGCAGTGAGCAAACTAATAATCGATGGTGAAGTTCCCGATGGATGAAAACTTAGCAGGATGAGCATGATCTATAAAGGAAAGGGGGACAAAGCTGACATAAACAACTACCGTCCTATAACTGTGACATCAGTGGTCTACAGGCTGGCGATGCAGATTATAAAGGAAAGACTGCAGGCATGGATAGGGGATGAGGGGGTGCGGGGGGAACTGCAGAATGGGTTTCGGAAACACTGGAGGTTGGATCGCAATCTGTTCTCACTGACGCAGTGCATCGAAATTGCAGAAAAGGAACACAGGCCCCTGTGGCTAGTATTTTTGATATCAAGGGAGCGTACAATAGCGTGGTTCAATAGGAATTGCGGAGAATACTGGACACGCTAGGCGTGGAACATGTAGTCACTAATCTTTAAAACGATATCTATAAAGGTAACAAGGTAGTTATACAGTGGGAAAAACAGGTATCGAAGCCTGCAGAGGTACAACGGCGGGTTAGGCAGGGATGTATTTGTCACTCTTATTATTCATGATGTACCAACAAGAATTAGAAGCCAAGTTAGAGGAAAGTTGACTGGGTTTCAACCTCTCTTTAATCAAACAAAGAAAACTCATTGATCAGGCACTACCACCAATAATGTACGCAGATGATATAGTGCTAATGGCCGACAACAAGGAAGATTTGCAGAGATGGACATCTGCGGTAACGAGAGAGATAGGTTAGATTTCAGATTCAGTAAGGATAAATCAGCAGTCACGATTTTTAACGACGATAAAGGTAGTAAGCTTAGAATACAGGCGGTCACGCTAGAGATAACAGATAAATACAAATATCTGGGCGTATGGATAAGCAATGGGACCAAGTACCTAAGGGAACACGAAATATACGCGATGACTAAAGTAAAGGTAACAGGAACGCAACAGTGATGAAAAATAGGGTGCTGTGAAATTACAATAGGTATGATGTTGTGAGAGGAATTTTGAAAGTGGTCATGGTTACTGGGCTGACGTTCGGCAATCCGGTCTTGTGCATGAGATCAGAAGTTCAAGAGATTAGAAATTAAGCAACGTGGAATAGGTAGTCTTGCTTTAGGAGCTCACGGCAATACACCAAATCAGGGAGTGCAAGGTGATATGGGATGGACCTCATTTGAGGGCAGGGAAGCTAGCAGCAAGATAAAATTTAGGAAGCGATTGAGAGAAATGGGGGAGGAGCGTTGGGCTAGGAAGGTTTTCAGCAACTTGTACATGAAGATTGTCGATACAAAATGGAGGAAGCGAATCAGGAAGTTGACTGGTGAATACTTAGAAAACAGCAGTTGGCCAAACCAATAAGAACGATCGGTTAAGAAGAAAGCGAAGGAAATGGAGACTGACACGTGGAGAATCGGCATGATTAAAAAGTCCGCTTTAGAGATCTATCGAACTTTTAAGCCGGAAATTGCCAAAGAAAGGATCTATGATAATACTCGGGGTAGTTCTCTACTGTTTGAGGCCAGGACGGGAGTATTGCGAACCAAGACATATCGGGCCAAATACGAAGGGGTAGACACCGTATGCAGTGCGTGTGGAGAGGAAGAAGAAACTGCCGAACACTTGATTATTGTTCTGTAAAGGGCTTCACCCTATAGTTCAGGGGAATGGCGCAGAGTTTTTCAAAGCACTGGGGTTTAGGGACAGGGAGTGCAAAATAAACTTTCAGCGGGTAGACTTAGCTAGAAGGAGGTTATCTGATTGGTGGCTAAAGTCAAGGCACGAGCGAAAGTTAAACCCTTCACTGCAAAGAACGAATCCTCAACCTCACTGTTTAAAGGGAAAAAATAAATCTAATGGTTAGTTCACTAAGTATTACGGCTAGGTGGCGTTAGCCGCCGCCCGATCTAAAGGGTACAGCCACATCCATCTATCTATCCATCCAGGTGGCGCTGTGATGATACAGCCAGTTCGTTGATTTCTTCGTGCTAGGAACACACACTTCTATACACCGCTTTACAGTGCTGCAACGAATTCACGGTGAGTTCGCGCCGGATCCGTAGATACCTGCGCACACAAGAGAATGTAGTCAGCGGAATGCTGCGTTGCCGTCAACCCAGCTGCCAAGTGAAGGGTTCCGCGATGAGCCCAGCTTATATAGCGTCCAGAAGAAATATTGATGTACGCAGATGATATAGTGCTAATGGCCGACAAGGCTGATTTGCAGAGATAGGTGGACATCTGCGGTAATGAGGGAGATAGGTTTGATTTCAGATTCAGTAAGGAAACATCAGCAGTCATGATTTTTAATGACGATGAAGGTAGTGAGCTTAGAATACAGGAGGTCACGCTAGAGATAACAGATAAATACAAATATCTCGGCGTGTGGATAAGCAATGGGGTCGAGTACCTAAAGGAACACGAAATATACGTGTCGACTAAAGGTACCAGGAATTCAGCGGTAATGAAAAACAGGGCACTGTGGAATTGCAATAGGTATGATGTTGTAAGAGGACTATGAAAAGGGGTCATGCTTCCTGGTCTGACATTCGGCAATGTGGTCTTGTGCACAAGATCAAAAATTCAAGCAAGATTACAAGTTAAGCAACGTGGAATAGGTAGGCTTGCCTCAGGAGCTCACGAGAATACACCAAATCTGGGAGTACAAGGTGATATGGGATGGACATCATTTGAGGGCAAGGAAGCTAGCAGCAAGATAAAATTTGAGAAGCGATTGAGAGAAATGGGGAAGGAGCGGTGGGCTAGGAAGGTTTTCAGCTACTTGTACATGAAGAATGTCGATACAAAATTGAGGAAGCGAACCAGGAAGTTGACTGGTATATACTTAGAAAACAGCAGGTGGCCAAACCAAAAAGAACTATCGGTTAGGAAGAAAGTGAAGGAAACGGAGACTGACATGTGAAAAATGCGCATGATTAAGAAGTCCGCACTAGAGATCTATCGAACTTTTCAGCAGAAAATTGCCAAAAGAAAGATCTATGATAATACTCGTGGTAGTTCTCCACTGTTTGAGGCAAGGACGGGAGTACTGCGAACCAAGACATATCGGGCCAAATACGAAGGGGTAGACACAGTATGCAGTGCGTGTGGAGAGGAAGAAGAAACCGCCGAACACTTGATAATGTTCTGTAAAGGGCTTCACCCTATAGTTCAGGATGATGGCGCAGAGTTTTTCAAAGCACTGGGGTTTATGAACCGGGAGGGCAAAATAGACTTTAAGCAAGTACACTTAACTAGAAGGAGGTTATCTGATTGATGTTGATGATGATATATGGTGTTTTTTGGCGCAAGGGCCATTTGTTGGCCAAAGAGCGCCAGTTCATCTTACTAAAAATATGGACAATGATTGTGATAAGCGGCTGTATAAGGGCCATAAAATTCCTCCCGATAAGGCGGGTAGGAACATACAAGTAATAAAATGATGACCATGCCGTGAAATATGTGTGTGGTTTGAATAGATGACAAAAGTTGGTGATAATAAACACGATAGTGGATATGCATGGCATTAGCACAAGTGCCTCACTCGTTCATACTCTTGCGTCCAAGGGCCGTTAGGCAAGTGCTTTCTTGTGTAACCTCCGCAGCAAAAACATCTCTAGAGAGGTCGTGCTACGGAATTCCCGGGTATATGATATGAAAATTATGAATTTCATTTAAAAACGCTAACAATGATTTATGACTAAAAAGCGGTTCCCTACCGACGAACATTGCAGGGTGTAAAGGTATATGTTGTCGGTAGGGTAATGGAAACTGTCGTTTTCTTAGAGTTTCTAAGTGTTTGCATTAGATTAACATGTGAAGGACTGTCAATGCTTCACCACATCTGTCACACAATGGTGGATCGCCACCAGACAAAAGATATGTGTGTATCGTGTATGTGTGTCCTATCCTGAGTCTGGTTAGTATTACCTCTGTATGACGCGATTTCGATACGGGCAGCCAATGACCAAGGTGCGGCTTAATAACGTGTAGTTTGTTTTGTGTGTGTGTATCCCACTTGCTCTGCCAGTATACCCTGAGGTTTCGTTTGAGAGACGGCTTAAGATCAAGGGCCGGGATTGATATGGGTGTAGGGGCAGTGCTTTTTGTGGACGGATGCAGCGAGCTGATCCACCCTCACGTTGCTTTGAATCTCACGGTGCCCTGGCACCCAGCACACTACAACATGTTGGTTGAGTGTGTAGAGTGTGCATAAAATAAAGTAAAGTGAAACGAGGACAGGGTTTTTTTGTTTTTTAAGACTTTGCAGAGCCGTTACCACACTGAGGGAGTCTATAAAAATTACTGCTTTTTGAATTTGTAATTGTTTGATGTGTTTAGCTGCCACAACTATCGCGTAAGCTTCCGCTGTGAAGATACTTGTGCCTGGATGTAGAGGGCCAGCATCCGAAAAGGAAGGGCCAACAGCAGCGTAGGACACAGAGGAGTTAGACTTGGAGGCTTCTGTAAAGAACTCGGGATGTGTGTATTTGTGTTGAAGTTTCAGGAAGTATGTTCCAATATGTGCAATAGGCGCATGTTTAGTAATTTCTAGGAAAGACACATCGCAATCTAAAGTCTGCCACTGCCACGGTGGAAGGTATGCTACAGGAGCCATTAAACTGTGTTCGAGTGACACTCCAGTGTCCTCAGCTAGACCCTTCAGGCGAACTGAGAAGGGCTGCCTCATTGAAGGCCTGTTTTGAAACAGAACGGAGCTCGACAAATCATTGATAGTAGAGTATGAGGGGTGCCGCTTGTCTGCTTTCAACTTAAGAAAATATACAAAGGACATGTAAGTTCTTTGCAGATGAAGCGACCACTCATTTGACTCAACGTAAAGGCTTTCTACGGGGCTGGTGCGAAAAGCACCCGTAGAAAGGCGGATGCCTAAATGGTGCACGGGATCCAGCATCTTCAAAGCGCTTTGAGTCGCAGACTGGTAAACAATGACCCCATAATTTAAGCGGGTGCGAATGAGGCTTCTATACAGGTTCATGAGGCATTTCCTGTCACTACACCACGTAGTACGTGACAACACTTTTATAACATTCATTGCTTTTAAACATTTTGTTTTTAAATACTTTATGTGTGGTACGAAGGTCAACTTGTTGTCCAAGATTAAGCCTAGGAATTTATGCTCCGCATTCACAGACAGACGTTGGCCGTTCAGTTTAATGTCGGGTTCTGAGTGCATGCCTCTCTTTCGGGAGAACAAAATACACGTGCTTTTTCCTGGGTTGAGCCGGAATCCGTTTTCCTCTGCCCATTTGGAGACCTTGTTTAAACCTAACTGAACCTGCCGCTCAAAACATTGCTAGGTTGCATGACTTAAAGCCAAGCTAGACGTCATCGACATATGTGAAATAGAACATGTTGCGGGGGATGGACAGGTGCAAGGAACTTATTTTAATAATAAAAAGTGTACAAATAAGTACACCACCTTGCGGTACTGCCGTTTCTTGCACAAATGTTTGCGAGAGAATACTGCCCACACGGACACGGAACTTCTGATTGGACAAGTAACTCTCGATTATGGAAAGCATTCCACCGCGCACACCCAGGTGAGACAAGTCTCTTAATATGCCAAAACGCCTTGTTGTGTCGTAGGCCTTCACGATATCGAGAAACACTGAGGAGAAGTATTGTTTGTGGACGAAAGCGTCTCGGATCTGTGCCTCAATACGCACCAGATAGTCAGTGGTTGATCTATCCTCCCGAAACCCACACTGAAATTGGTCGAGCAGATTGTGTGTTTCAAGGAAATATAAAAGTCGGTGGTTTATCATTTTTTCGAAAAGTTTACAAAGGCAGCTGGTTAGTGCAATGGGCCTATAACTTGAAACTGAGGAAGGGTCCTTGCCCTGTTTCAAAATAGGGATAACAATAGCCTCTTTCCAGGAAGCAGGGATGGTGCCTGAAAGCCAGATAGCATTGTATAGAGAGAGTAAAGTTTTTCGCGTTTCGAGCGGCAGGTTTTTCAACATTTCATATGTGACACGGTCGTATCCTGGAGCGGAATTATTGCAAGAGTTTAGCGATGTTTGTAGCTCAGATATCTTGAAAGGTTGGCTGTATTCCTCGTAATTTTTGCACTTGGGTTCTTGTTTCGGATTTTCTATCTTTGCTTTGTGTCTTTGGAAAGCTTCAGTGTAGTGTGACGAGCTAGACACCTGCTCGTAGTGTGCACCGAGGAAGTTCGCTTGATCTTCCAGGCTATCACCCTGTGTGTTTACGAGTGGGAGTGAGTGTACTTGTCTTCCTGCTGCCCTACGAATCATGTTTCAGACTTTAGCCTCTTGTGTATATGAATTTATCCCTGATAAAAACTTGTGCCAGCTTTCTTTTCTGACCTGCCGACGCGTTCTCCTGCCTCGAGATTTTATTTTCTTAAAGCTCTCAAGGTTTTCCGCTGTCGGCGAGTTCCGCAGCCACCTCCATGCCCTGTTCTGTTCCTTTCGCGCATTCTGACACTAAGTGTTCCACCACGGAACGTGTCGTTTGCCGGGCAGCCCAGATGTTTGTGGAATGCACTTGGTTGCTGCGTCAGTAAGAAAAGCTGTGAAGTACTGCACAGCTTCATCTATGCCCAACCCGCAGATGTCAGTCCAATTTAGGTGAGTAAACTTTTGAAATTGTTCCCAGTTGGCTTTGTTTACCAGCCATTTGGGAACATGTGGAGGACATTCATTTATTATTGGTGTACTCAAAACTAAAGGGAAATGGTCACTTCCGTATGGATTATTTATGACTTTCTACTGAAGTAATGGTAAAAGTGAAGGAGATGCGATACTGAGGTCTATGGAAGAGTAAGTTTTGTTGGCAAGGTTATAGTATGTTGCCTCTTTCCTATTCAAATGACAAGCACCCGATGAAATGAGGAATTGTTCAATGAGGCGACCTCGGGCATCACAGCGAGAGTCACCCCACAGACCATTATGTGCATTCAGCTCCCCAAGGACCTGATAAGGTTCAGGTAGTTCGTCTATGAAAGATTGGAATTGAAGTTTTTCGAGACGGTGGTGCGGAGGTATGTACAAAGAGCAGACAGTGACAAGTTTGTTTAGAATAACTGCTCGGACAGCCACCGCCTCGAGGGAAGTTTGAAGGGGTAATTGTGTGCATGCTATACCTTGACTTACTATAACCACTACACCACCGGATGGTAGCATGGCATCATCTCTATCCTTTCGGAAGATTATGTAGTTACGTAAAAAGTTTGTGTTAGTTCGTTTTATGTGTGTCTCTTGTACACACAGCACTCTTGGATTGTGTTCATGGAGGACTTCTTGTAAGTCATCGAGGTTTCGAAGAAGGCCTCGGATGTTCCACAGTAATATTTCTGTCTGCATATTTAAACAAAAGAGGTGCTGCTGTGTGTACAAAGTGTATCCTGTGTTGGAGTGAGCTCGTTAATTCAGGTGGCAGGACGGTCGTCCGGCCCCGTTATTGGTTTTTTATTTTTCTTGGCACGCTCCAAGGAGGCGCGCCGCTCTTTTGGTACCAAGGGTACCGTTGTACCCATTGCCTCCTCAGAGGCACTGGATGCCCGCACATGCGAGCTGGTGGTTCGGATTTTAGGCCTCGCCTGGTGAGGGGAGGCCTTGAGACCGGAGGACCCTGGAGTCTCCGACCTCAATTTGCTTGAAGGCGGAGTAGACTGAACTACTCCCGCCTTGGGGGCAGGCGCCACAGCCGATGGCTCGCTCTGCCCAGGCCGAAGGGGTGGCGAGGGCTGGTGCGGCGTTGCCCCCAGAAGCGCCGCATCAGCATATGTTGCGCCGTAAAACGGCGACACTCCTCGTCTTGCTTGTTTGAATGTGATGTTTTTTTTACTTTAAGAGTGATGATTTCTTTTTCTTTCTTCCAGTTAGGACACGAACGCGAATACGCGGCATGTTCCCCGTCACAATTCACGCAGTGGGGCGTAGTAAACAGTTATCAGATGGGTAGCCGTGGCTGCCACATCTTGCACAAGTTTCCTGACCCCGGCAGTTCTGCTAGCCATGACCAAATCGTTGACATTTATAACACCGTCTTGGATTGGGAATGTAGAGATTGACAAAAAGTTCGATGTAGCCTGTGTCTATAGATGAAGGCAGTGTGCTAGATGCAAAAGTGAGTATTATATGTTTGGTAGGTATTTCTTTGTTGCCGCGTCTGATGACGATTCGTTTCACATCCGTGACATTTTGCTCTTTCCACCCTTCAAGCAGTTCCTGTTCAGACATTTCAAAATGGTCTGCTTCTGAAACAACTCCGCGTGAGGTGTTCATTGATCTATGAGGTGAAACAGATACTGGGATATTACCAAATGCTTTCAGACTGCCAAGTTTTTCATAGTGGTGTTTTTCTGGCAGCTCAAAGAGAAGGTCTCCGCCAGCCATCTTTGTAACCTTGTATCCTGGGCCAGAGAGCTCAGTCAGAGATTTAGCAACAAGAAATGGAGATATGGCTCTGGCTTGTTTTGTTGGCTTTTCGCTGTGCACTACATGGAATTTCGGAAAGCATTGTCTGGGTTGGTTGAAAAGTAATATTTTATCGGTGCGTCCCCTCTTAAGCGGAAGACGATCTAGGAGATGGGGAAATGCAGGTGTTCCCATAATAGTGTACTATTTTTTCAGCAGCAATGGCGACCACCAACCATGGAGTCCAACCAGGGGACGCTGAAGCACTTAATAGCTAAGGCTGCAGACGCCAGCCGTACATTGCCACTATAACCAAATATAACTACTCAAGGTTGAGTAATTACACAAGGTTAACCCTTGCCACCAGGAAAATTGGAAGTAAACAGAAGAGAGAAGTAGACAGGGCAGACTAAAAAAGAGAGAGATAAAGACGAAGTTGTAGGGGAGAGATATAGGAAAAGGTGACTGCCGATTTCCCCTGGGTGGGTCAGCCAAGGGGTGCCGTCTACGTGAAGCCGGGGCCAAAGGGGTGCGTTGCCTCTGCCGGGGGGCCTTAAAGGTCCAATCACCCAGCGTCGGCTCAACCCCCAGGATCCCCTTTTCCCCGGACACGGCAAAGCCACGCACGGCTAGGCGTGGGAGGGAGTAGAAACTCCCCCGTTAGCTCGGGTCCGTGGTGTCGCTACACACCAAACGCCCACTTGCGCAGGCGCCCCTGTGGGGCAGGTTATCTGATTGGTGGCTAATGTCAAGGCACGAGTGAAAATTAAACTCTTCACTGCAAAGTACGAATCCTCAAACTCACTTTTTAAGGAAAAAATATATAAATATAGTTTTGAGTTCATTCAGTATTACGGCTTGGTGGCGCTAGCCACCGCCCGATCTTAAGGGTACAGCCATATCCATCCATCCATCCAATCATCCATCCATCCATCCATCCATCCATCCATGCATCCAAAACTCATTGAACAGGCACTACCAGCATTGATGTACGCAGATGATATAGTGCTAATGGCCGACAACAAGGCAGATTTGCAGAGATTGTTGGACATCTGTGGTAATGAGGGAGATAGGTTCGATTTCAGATTCAGTAAGAAAAAATCAGCAGTCATAATTTTTAGCGATAATGAAGGTAGTGAGCTTAGAATACGAGAGGTCACGCTAGATCTAACAGATAAATACAAATATCTGGGCGTATGGATAATCAATAGGGCCGAGTACCTAATGGAACACGAAACAAAAGTGACGACTAAAGGTAACAGGAATGCAGCGGTAATGAAAAATGGAGCACTGTAGAATTACAATAGGTATGATGTTGTGAGAGGGATATGGAAAGGGGTCATGGTTCCTGGTTTGACCTTCGGCAATGCAGTCTTGCGCATGATATCAGAAGTTCAAGCAAGATTAGGAATTAAGCAACGAGGATTAGGTAGGCTTGCCTTAGGAGCTCACGGGAATACACCAAATGAGGAAGTACAAGGTGATATGCGATGGACATCATTTGAGGGCAGAAAGCTAGCAGGAAGGTAAAAATTGAGAAGCGATGGAGAGAAATGGGGGAGGAGCGTTGGGGAAGGAAGGTTTTCAGCTACTTATACATGAAGAATGTCAATACAAAATGGAGGAAGCGAACCAGAAAATTGAATGGTAAATAGTTGGAAAACAGCAGGGGGCCAATCCAAAAAAAATTATCTGTTAAGAAGAAGGTGAAGGAAGATGAGACCGATATGTGCAGAATAGGCATGATTAGGAAGTCCTCACTACAGATCTATCGAACTTTTAAGCAGGCAATTGCCAAGGAAAGGATCTATGATAATACCCGGGGTAGTTCTCTACTGTTTGAGGCCAGGACGGGAGTATTGCGAACCAAGACATATCGGGCCAAATACGAAGGGGTAGATACGGTATGCAGTGCGTGTGTAGAGGAAGAAGAAACTGCCGAACACTTGATAATGTTCAGTAAAGGGCTTCATCCTATAGTTCAGGATGATGGCACTGAGTTTTTAAAAGCACTGGGGTTTAGGGACATGAAGAGCAAAATAGACTTTAAGCGGGTAGAATTAACTAGAAGGAGGTTATCTGATTGGTGGCTAAAGTCAAGGCACGAGGGAAAATTAAACCCTTCACTGCAAAGACGAATCCTCAACCTCACCATTTAAGGGGAAAAAACGTAGTTTTTGTTCATTAAGTATTACGGCTTGGTGGTGCTAGCCACCGCCCGATCTAAAGGGTACAGCCATATCCATCTATCCATCAGACTACGCCCGATCTAAAGGGTACAACCATATTAATCGGGTTGAGCATGATCTATAAAGGAAAGAGGAACAAAGCCAATATAAACTACCGTCCTATAACAGTGACATGAGTAGTTTACTGCCTGGTGATGCAGGTAGTAAAGGAAAGACTGCAGACATGGGTGGAGAATGAGGGGGAGCTGGGAGAACTACAAAATTGTCTCCGTAAATCAAGGAGATTGGAGCACAATCTGTTTTCATTCATGCAGTGTATTGAAATAGTGGAAAAAGAACGCAGGCTCCTGTGGCTGGCATTTCTAGATATCAAGGGAGCTTACAATAGTGGGATACAATAAGACCCGTGAGAAATACTGGACACACTAGATGTGTAAGATGGAATAACTAATCTTCTAATGGATATCTATAAAAGTAACAAGGTAGTTATCAAATGAGAAGAACAGGTATCTGAACCTATAGAGATACAACACAGGCTTCGACAGCGAAGTCCCTTGTCATCTTTGTTATTGATACTGTATCTCCAGGGACTAGAAGCCATATTACAGGGGGGTCGACTCGGATTCAGCCTTTCTTTTGCCAAGCAAGGAAAACACATTGAACAGTAACTACCAGCATTGATGTATGCAGATGATATAGTATCAATAGCCGACAACAAGGAAGGTCTACAGGGATTCATAGGCATCTGTGGTAATCAGGGAAATTGGTTAAATTTGAAGTTCAGCAGGGAAAAATCCGCAATCACGACTTTTAATGACAACAAAGGCAGTGAGCATAAGATACAGGAAGTCACGCGAGAAATAGTGGATAAATACAAATACTTGTGCTTATGGATAAATAACGGGGCTGAGTATCTGAGGGAGCACGAAAGATCCGTAATGACTAAGGGCACCAGGAATGCAGCAGTAATAAAAAATAGAGCCCCGTGGAACTACAATAGCTATGACGTTGTGAGAGGGATTTCAAAAGGTGTAATGATCGGGTTTGACGTCCAGTATTGCGGTCTTGTGCATGAAACCAGAAGTTCAAGCAAGATTGGAAAATAAACAACGTGGCATAGGTAGACTTGATTTGGGAGCACACGGGAATACCCTTGAGAACGTGATTTCTTCCGAAACTTCAGGGGAGATGGTGGCAAAACAAACTTAAATGAGAACGTGTTGGAATGTATGACGGTTCCGGCAAAGGTGTCACAGATTCAGCATCAGAGGCTTGATTACTATCTTTGTCATATTCAATCAGTCGCTTGGTTGCCACTTTTCTCTTTTCTCATTATTCGAATCGTAAAAGGCGAGATGATTTTCCTGCCAGACCAATAAGTCAGCTGAAAAGTTACAATGCAAGAACACACTATAATGTCACACAGTCACCAGAGTCAGGAAATACACATATTAAGATTGTTACTCTTGTCCTGAAAGAGTAGCAAGAACTGCTAAATTGTATACACTATTGCTTTATATATATATATATATATATATATATATATATATATTCTACTGCAGCACCAGGCTGGCTTAATACAAGCTTGCATTACAAAAGTGAATCACCTTTATCAGGAATTCATTCACACCCACTGGAGTTCGAAAAGAATTTTTCTTTGCTTTGCCTGGGTCACTATGAAACAGGCTAAGGGTCTATAGTGCTGCTAAATTTTGCATGCATGTCAGAATAACTTACATGTGTGTGTGTGTTCCATATTCGCCATATACGCTAAATACTTTGGTTCTTCCAACTTTACGTAAGCTTGACTACACCACATTCTGGCTTGCACAGCCTCCTATGGTGCACTCATCCCTGAGCTTCCATAACTGCTAAGACTGCGGTCCAACATTGATTCAACAGTCAGGTACACAGGCGCACGGGAGAAACAGTCGGCGTTGGTGTGTTTCTTGCCGGATTTGTAAACGTGTCATATTCTTGAAGTCTCAGGCTCCATTTTGCGAGGCGACCTGAAGGGTCCATAAAGGTAGCTAGCCAACACAAGGCGTGGTGGTCGCTCACAACTTTGAAGGGCCTGCCGTAGAGGTAGGGGCGAAATTTTGACGTAGCCCAGATGATGGCGAGGCACTTCTTTTCTGTTGTGGAATAATTGGTTTCTGCTTTGGATAGCGATCGGCTGGCGTAACTAATAACCCTTTCAATTCCGTCAGTCCTCTGCACAATTAAAGTGCCGAGACCTACGCTGCTTGCGTCTGTGTGTATTTCTGTCTCGGAGAATTCATCGAAATGGGCAAGTAACGGCTGCGTCTGGAGGCGATGTTTAAGCTCCTGGAAAGCGTGTTTCTGCTGCGTTTACCACTTGAACTCCACGTCGGCCTTGGTAAGGTTAGTGAGTGGATCGGCGATGTGGGCGAAGTTTTTCACGAACCGCCTATAATAGGCGCACAGGCCCAGATATCGGCGCACCGCCTTCTTGTCAGTGGGCAGCGGCAAGCCGGCGATGGCGGCTGTTTTCCGTGAATCGAAACGAACTCTAGACTTTCTAATCACGTGCCCAAGGAAAAAGAGCTCCTCGTACGCAAAGCACAGCTTCAAGGCGCCGAGGATGCTCGTCGAAACTCGAGGGTGAAGACCGAAGGGCATCACCTTTGCACTCAAAGAGGCCGCCCGGTGTTATACACGCCGTCTTCTCTCGGTCTCTTTCGTCGACTTCGATTGGCCAATAGCCAGTCTTGAGGTTCATTGACGAAAAATACTTGTCGTTATGGAGCGAATCAAGTGCGTCGATTATTCGTGGGAGAAGATACACGTCCTTTGTTGTGATTTTGTTCAGGCGGCGATAATCGACGCAGAAACGTAGGGTCCCATCCTTTTTCTTCACTAACACCACGGGGAACGCCCATGGACTTTTGGACGGCTGGATGATGTCATGCCGCAGCATTTTGTCTCTTCATGGCCTCGCGTTCTCGTGTCGAAACCCTGTACAGACACTGACAGAGTAGTCTGGCATTTTCTTCGGTTATGACGCGATGTTTCGTGTTTGGGGTCTGCCGAATGTTTGATGACGACAAAAAGCAATCTTCGTATTGCAGGAGCAGGGTCTTGAGCTGTTCTTACTTATGGCTCGGAAGTCTGGGATTGACGTCGAAAGCTGTGGGTGGGGCTTGGTTCTTCTGAGCAGGTTCCGCTGAATCGGCGAGTGCGAAAGCACTGGTGGCTTCCACAATTTTTTCGATGTATGCGACCGTCGTTCCTTTGTTCACAAGTTTGTACTCATTGCTGAAATTCGTGTGCATAACCGTTGCTTTGCCTCCACGCAGCTATGCAATTCCTATTGCGACGTAAATATTGCGGGTGACCAACAGATGCTGACCGCCTTCAAGGACGCCTTCCAAGTCAGTTGATTTAGGAGCGCCGACTAAAATAATGACGCTAGAGCGAGGCGGTATGGTGACTTGTTATCCAGCACATTCAAGGCATGGTTTCCTGACCGCATGAGTGGCGGTAGTGCTTCTTCTATGGATAACGTTATTGACTTTGTTCTTAAGTTAATGAGAGCACCATGGAGGCATAAGAAGTCCATGCCAAGAATGACATCTCTCGAGCAACGCTGTAGGACTACGAAGTCTGCAGGATAAATACGGCTGTTAATGGTGACTCTCGCTGTGAAGATTCCTGCAGGCGTTACGAGATGACCTCCGGCTGTGCAGATTTCGGGGCCTTCCCAAGCTGTCGTAATTTTCTTCAACTTCGCGGTGAACGGCCCACTGATGATGGAATAGTCGGCTCCATTATTGACGAGAGCGGTCACACTATGGCCATCGATAAGAACGTCGAGGTCGCTATTTCACCGTCTCGCGTTACAGTTAGGGCATGGCGTCGGGTCACGGTTGCGTCGGCTTGGTCCGCTGCTGCCACGTTGCGTCATCAGGCCACCTTCGGTAAGTGAGCTTTCGCCGTCAGGGCTTTGCCAGGTTGGCGTTGTGTTCGGAAAGCTCCGTCGCGGTGTCGTCGTCGTAAGAGGATCTTCGGTAGTTCGTCGCACAGGAACCGCACCTCCATCGGTTGCTGCCTTTAGTTCCCATACGGGCTAGGAGACCAGCCCCGCGTTGGGTCAGAGTCCACTGAGTTCCTGTCAGGTAGTCAGCGATATCACGTGGCCGTTCCCCTGGGAGCTGACGCGGAGCATTGACGGCGAAGCCACGCAGTCGCATCTGTCGGTACAGGCAACGGCGGTATGTGTGGCCGGCCTCGCTGCAGTGGTAGCAGAGCGGGTGGTTGTCAGGTGCACGCCAAGCATCGGTTTTCCTCGGCAGACTGCGTTGGCCCACTGGCAAACGGTAGGACGTTGGTGGGGATGGTGGCGTCTGGCGATGGAATTGTGCGGTGGGGTGGCGTTTTGGCGTGGACGGGGAGGAGCGTTGCGGCGGTGGGCTGCAGCAGCATAGCTCATTATTTTCAGCTGCGGCTCTTGAGGCTGAGGAAGGCCCATCGATTGCTGGATCTCCTGGCGTATGACGTCCGCGATGAATTCCACGTGAGGCTGCACTGAAGAAAGCAATTTTCGCAGCTCTTCTTGCACAATCGCTTGGATCATCTCACGCAAGTGAGTTGTTCCTAGCGCTTGAGTGCCGGCGTAGCTTGTAGACGAGAAGCTACAATTATATTGCCGCATGCGCATGTCGAGCGTGTTCTCTATCGTAGATGCTTCTGAAATGAATTCGGCGACCGTCTTTGGCGGGTTTCTGATCAGCCCAGCGAAGCGTTCTTGCTTTACTTCTCGCATTAGCAGACGCACCTTCTTCTGCTCGGACATGTCGGAGTCAGCGGGGCGGAAGAGTTTAATCATATCTTTCATGAATAGCGCCACGTTTTCATTTGGCATCTGCATGCGGGTTTCGAGGAGAGCTGCGGCCTTCTCCTTGCGCACCACACTTGTGAAAGTGGTGAGGAACCTGGCGCGAAAGACGTCCCACGTTGTAAGGCTTTGCTCTTGATTCTCGAACCAGGTCCGAGCAGCAACTTCTAAGGCGAAATACACATGCCGTAGCTTGTCACCATCTGTCCAGTCATTGAAGGCGGCGACGCGGTCAAACCTTTCGATCCAGCTTTCTGGGTCTTCCATTGGCGAACGCGAAAAGTTGGCGGCTATTTGGGTTGCCGAAGCAGGAGTGGTGCAGGTGGAACAGGCGCCTACATGGTCGCCGTGGTTGACATCATCGTCTTGGTTTTCTGAGCCTTGTCCAGTGAAAGCCCGTACTCTGGTGGCAGACTTTGTTGCCTGCGGGTAACTCGCTGCTCGTTGCTGGCGTCGGTGTCTTCACGGCGTGGGCTGGGTTCACGGCTTGACGGAGGCGTTCGGCACATGGAAGAAACAGCACCTCCACCAGATGTCACGGTGTCGTAACGTGGACGAATGGAGAACACTGCGAGTCAAATTATAAATTGTTTATTTGGGCGAACCTGTGCCCAGTAAACGGAAAGTCTGACTTACAGTAGCATTCTTGGACTGATAGCGGTGAACGGAGCATCGGCCGTCGATCAACTACTGACAAGCGGCGAAGAGCGCCGGCATTTATACTCTTGCTATCGAATGTCCTGGCGTTATCGCTGGCGGTGACGAAAGCTCCAGAATAATCTGTACAGTTCAAGGAGTTGGCGTGATCTTATCTAAATGATTCATTACAATCCTGAAGCTTCTCAAAAACTACAGGCGCCGTTTGCGCTGGGAATTGTGTAGTGTATTTGGGGTGATAAGAAAACTTGAGGAATGGAACGTGGCAATGTATTGTACACCTGTCTGGTTTATTTTTCTTTCGTTGTAGTTGTTGTTTTCTTTGTTTTTTCTTCTTTCTCTACACGTGTACATATAATATATGGTCATACGTTTATCAATGTACCCTCTCCCACTCCTGCATGCGTAATTTTTATAGCCTGCAGTACTTTACAAATGATAAAATAAAATAAGCATTCAAAAGCAGATTTACGACCGCATGACGTTGAAGGTATGGTTTCATCAAGTTACTGTGGTAAATTTTGTTCAGCCGCCTTTCTCATTGCACTTCATAATTGATATAAGAAAGCTTCGATATTACTTTGGCGGGCCCTTCCCTATGAAACTCAAGCTCGTTCTTTTTGGATGGCCGCAGCAGCATTACCTGACTACCTACTTCAAAGGTGCGCTTCTTCGCCGTTTTGTCGTGGTACTCCTTCGACAACACTTGTGCAGCCTTTATGTGGCTTTGCACAAGATCTTTCGTTTTTCCAAGCCTCTGAAAGAGGTCTAGAACATACGCACCTACATTAGGGTCCCGATCGAACCCCTCTCAGTAGTCGCGTAGCATTCGCAAAGGCGTTCTCTAACTCCTGCCATACACAACCTCTGCAGGTCTAAAACCAGTGCTCTCATGAGGAGCTGATCTCAAAGAGAACATAGCGGGAGAAATACACGCTTCCCTGTAGCATTTGTGCTCGTAGGAAAGTATCCGTTTCAGAACGGAATGCATACGCTCTACCGGATTAGATTGTGGGTGATGGACCGAGCTGTGCACTACTTTTATGCCACATTTATACAAAAAGTATAGGTAAGGCAGCTGGTGAAGACACTACCATTGTCGCATTTGATTTCAGAAGGAAATCCGACGCGTGCAAATATAGATAGCAGTGCATTCACGACATGAGAGTAATTGAGCTCCTTAAGTGGTATCGCTTCCTGAAATTTTGTGTCTACACTGATGGCCGACAGGATGTACCGACAACCTTGCCTTGACTCTGGCAATGGCCCGACGATATCAATTACTAGGCGCCGAAAAGGTTCTGTGATAATTGGCACCAGCATCATCTGTGCCTTCCACTTGTCCGTGGATTTCGCCACTCTCTGACAAGTGTCGCATGTGCGTACAAAGTCTTCGATATCCTTCCAGAATTTCGGCCAATAAAATTCAAGGGAAACTCTAGCCTTAGTCTTTTTTATGCCGAGATGCCCTGTCTACGTGTTTTCATGCGCCAGTTCCAATAGTTGGCGACGATACTTTCGTGGCACCAAGAGCTTCTCATACTTGCGACCTTGCGCATTTGTGTAGCTCCGATACTGGAGCCCTGCTTTCTCAAAAAAGGAAACATTCTCTTTTGTCTCAAGTTTACGCTTTCCATTAGCGCTTTAATTGAGAGGTCCCCCGCTGCTCTCGAATGAGCGTTTCTCGATCAACTCTCGACAGCTCATTCGAACTTTCCGCTACAGGCGAGAGCGCTGCACCCCTCTCACTCTGACTCAATGGCGCCATATTGTCTCCTCCGAAGACAGAGACCACGCCAGTCGCTTCGGTGACGGGCCGCTCGAGTGACTTCTCAGTTGACTCACACGAAGAATTTCTTCTCTGAGGTGCCGTCGACTGGCCGCCAAGGTCACACAGATCAGCAGCTTTTGCACTTGATGCTTCACCACATTGAAAAAGATCAAGTTCCTACGAAAGCTTCCGCGATTGCGATCGCGTGAGGGCCGTGTACTCCTAGTTGGAGAAGAGCAATTTGCCCTGCCCTTTCAGAAGCTGCTCTGAGTTATTAGATAAAAGCTAAGGAAAACGATCGGTAAGCGCGGCAGACACAGCCGATTCGATGCGAAGCTTACCGAACGCGCCTTCAATGACAACCGTAACGATTGGTAAGCAAGCACTCTGCTTCTCGGCGACTTGTCTGATCCACGCGCATTCTCCAGTAAAGTCATCCGGAGACACCAACGAAGGATGGACAACGTCCATGGTAGAAGCTGAGTCCTGAAGTGCACGACAAGTTTTCCCATTCACGCTAATTTCTTGGAGGTGCGGCTCTAACAACCACATGTTCTTTTCCTATTCTAGGATTGGTGCGAGAGCAAACTTTTGCTTACAGTTTATTCGCGATGTGCCCTTCCTTTTTGCAGTTGTAGCAGATTAGGCGGCTTCCAGTGATTAAAACGCCCGTGTGGTATCAGTGGGTTGTTTAGGAACCTCACTCGATTTCTCCGCTTCCGTTTGCCCTTCTCCTAGAGTATCCCTCGTAAGAGACGGGTCCTTCCTGAAATCACGGTGTGTAGCGGGTTTCTGTTGATCAGGTTACTTTGAAAAGCTCTCTTTTCTTTCCTTCTTTTCAAGCGCACACTGTCCTTTTATGCAACTTTCGGCGACTACAATACTACTCAGCTAACTCTGTCGCCTTGTTAATCTGTACTTCACCAAGTTTTTCCTGCATGCGAAAAGCTTTGCATCCTCCTCGATGCAGCGTAGAACTTGCTCCAATGCAATGCATTCTACCACTTTATTGCGATCGTCATAAACACCTTCGCCCTTGAGCCATTCAAATAAATTGGCTTTAAGATGAAACGTGAAGTCAACGTATGACTCATTTTCCTTTTTTGTATACCGGAACCTTTGCCTGAAAGCCTCGGATGACAACTTATAACGTCTCAAGAGCCCTTCCTTAACCTCGTCATAGCTCTGAAACGCTTCCCTCGACAAGCACGTTATCACGTCGGAGACTTCACCAGGAAGAAGAGCTAACAGGTTCCGCGCCCAAAGAGACCGCTCCAAAGCATTTCGCTCACAGACGTGTTCAAACTTGATGAGATACTTCGCCATGTCCTCGCCTACTACGAACGGCGGCAGTTGGTCGCAAATTTTCTGACCGCTGACATGAACTGTCGCACAAGCTACGCTAGGCGCCTGCGAACACTGTAGGATTGCCAATTCTACTCGTTTCAACTCAAGGCGCTCCTGTCTCTCGGCCTCCTCACGGCGTTATCGCCTTTCAGCTTCTTCACGCTTGCGAACTTCTCGCCTTTCAGCTTCTTCACGCTTGCGAACTTCTCGCCTTTCATTTTCTTCGCTTTCGCGAACTTCTCGCCTTCCAGCTTCTTCGCGTTCGCGAACTTCTCGCCTCTCAGCCTCCTCGTGGCGTGCTTTGATATCCGCCTAGGCCTCATCAAATTCCCCAGTCGTCACTCCTGCATCATTGATGATCTCAGTATCGCTTGCTTTCGTTTCGCACGGCCCAAAATAAGGCCAAGTTCCTCACAAATTTTGGTGAGTTCCTTCACAATAAGGTTCGCCATTACTCACACTAGCCTCTTGCTGTTTGCCCCTGTTAAGAATCTACTTGCCATACTCCTTATAAGTATACTAGCAAGACGCGCAAACAATTTTTAACACTGCTGTGTTTACTCCCTCCGCATTAACTTTGGTTTCAAATCGCTTCAACTTTGCTGGAAACGATCAAAGCACACTCTAATGCTTCACACAGCCCATCTCTAAACTGCTATAACCTGTGCTAGAGTAGTCTGGTGAACTCAGGGGAAAACAGCAGGCATCGATTTCGCCACATCGATGTCGCTGACGCCAGCCGATCTCATCGCTGCCACCACTGTTACGAAGGCGTCACTACTCCGAACTCCGCCGACGCGGTCACCAGCCGTTTGGTAGCGTGTGTTACTCAGCTCGCGACTGCTTCTGCGTAGAGCTGATAGACGAGCGGGCGAGATGACGGTGAGTTAAGGCAAGGTTTACATACGACATAGAAGTAGAGGCGTTACAAATTCGGCACTGGGGCCGACAGATTAGGGACTCGAATAGCCGAGATGTCTTCTCCGACACAAAAGTCTACTGCTGGTGACGCGCGGCAGGGCTTTTTTTATTGGCAACAGGTGGATCCTTTGAGTCACCAAATGTCCAACCAGAAGCGCCGCTGGCCGTGATGTCAGAATCCTCCAACGGGGACCCGCCGCTGCGCGTGGTTGCGTCAAGGACGAGGGATGTTGCCACGCATTGCGTATGACTCGCCAGACTGGAAGGCGCCGCTTGCTTCATCGGGCTCATGGGCTGAGGAAGCTCGCTGAGCGTTGTGTGACAAACCGGCGCCGCTGCTCGATGACGTCGATGAGTTCATCGCGTCAGGCGAGCTCGCGCGCTGGCCTTGACACAGATTGCCTTTGCAGAGGCATTGACGTTCAGCTTGGACTGCCAGGCATAACAGTATGCAGGATGGGGAAAACACATAGGAGTCCACTCCTATTGGTAGACAAACACATTTGTGCAGAATACCATCATAATTTCACCCTGCCAACTCTCATGAAAGGCGTTTGGCAGTGAAAACAAAAACTGTGACAAAGACACTAGACGTGAATATAATTCTGTCAGTTCTCTAAATATTGTCCACGAAAACTGATTTCAGCACTTATTTGAAGACAGTTGGCTACCAACACGATGCTACCACTTTTTAGAAGGACGCATCTGTCCATTTTGTTGTTTTTCAGCACAGTTTCTTCAATCCTAAGAATAGCATATTGATGGCCTTGAAATCGTGGCGGCGCTGTACCACTGCTGTGCTGTCCAGATAGCTGCGGAAGTGAATCGGGACCGGGAAAAGTAGATTCACTCGCCCAACTTTCTTCATTAGGGCACCTGATCACTTGTTGAAGAGCTCGAGCTTTTGACTTGATCAGCGTTTTCAGCTTGTATAAGAAGTTCTCAAAACCAAATGCAGAAAGTTGATCAAGTGGACCAAAGTGGCAAACATCATCAAGATGCAAGAGCGAATGCACAGCGTATACATAGATACCCTGACCATAAAGTGAGCCAGCCCGAAACACAAACTATAGCAGGAGGGCCTCAGCAAGGCCAATATGGTGTACAACATACTTGTGAGAAGCACGAATAAAAACAGCAACGTCCAGCTTTCTAAATGATCATAAAAACATTTATCAAGATTTTTAGGGCAACTGGCCACATAATAGAAAGGGAAACTCCTGAACTCTACTGCTTTTCAGAGTTTCACGAACCTGCAACAAGCAGGGCCTTCGTTTCACTGTCACCTGTGATTGTGGCACCAAAGACAACAAGCATATCAGACAAACGAAGCTTTGAGACTGACTCTATTTCGAAACAGATGATTTTTTTAAAGCCAGTAATGAAGCAGCAGCTTTTTACCACTCCTAGGCACACCACATGCATATAATAATGTGGAAACTCAGTTACCATTCCAACGTTCAGGCATTGCAAAGGAGATTTGCTGCCCCGCCGTGGTGGTCTAGTGGCTAAGGTACTCGGCTTCTGACTCACAGGTTGCGGGATCGAATTCCGACTGCGGCGGCTGCATTTCCGATGGAGGTAGAAATGTTGTATGCCCAGTGCGCTCAGATTTGGGAGCACCTAAAGAACCCCAGCTGGTCGAAAGTTCCGGAGCCCTCCACTACGGCGTCTCTCATATATACATATAGTGGTTTTGCGACGTTAAACCCCACATATCAATCAATGAAACAGGGGATATGCTGTGATGGTGATCTTTCTAAAGAAAGTACTGAAAGCGCTCATCACTTCGCAGATGGCTGTCACGTTTCGAAAAAATTACTTTCTTAATAATCTCAGAGTACACGCCCTTCTGTGTGCGCTTTCTGCAACCAAAATAGTCTGTATGCTTTTGATGCATTTAACGTAAAACCTTGCTGGTGCATCACAAACAAATGCAGCGAGTGTCACAGCTTAAGACTTGTTATTGTACAAAAGTCCATCTGCAAGCAGCTGACTCATCTCGCAGACATAGTCATTAGTGTACAAGTTTACATCCTTAGGCTTGCTGCCTCCTTCATAAAGGAAAGCAACAAAAGGAGAAAAAGAGCGACTTACTTTCCTTGACAAGCACAAGTATGAGTGACAGCTGCCTTTGAGAGCTGCGTGTATTAGAAGCCCATCCACAATAAATGAAAGCGTCTGATATCCTGGTGGAATGTGTTGCTAAATGTGCTCAATCAGACCAGATGCTATGCCAACGTTATAGTGCAGTCCACCAAACATCAACACAGGTTCATTTTGTTTTAAAGTCATCAGTAGTGTCCTTGCATTCACAGGTAGCTTGGGATAGAAAGGCTTCACGACCTTTAAAAAGAAGTAAGGTGGGAAGTTGACACTTTATTTGAGACTGCCCACGCCCGCAGGTTGGCCTGAAGTGAAAACTCGAGCTCTGGCGGACTTTTACCGTATCCTCCGTAGCTGCTGGCACACATGCGTTCGGCGTGAAGCGGTGTGGAAGCGCCCAACTTAGTGTCGGACGAAGCAAAGTCACTTGCACTTGCGTTCGCCTGTGATTGATCCGCAAGGCATACTGAGTGCGCTGGGCGACTGAGAGTGCCGAGAAGTTGTATAGGGGCTCGGATGTATGCTTACAGCCCGGATTGTCTAACGTATCAAGACCATCGCGGAATGTCAGACCTCGTGCTTGGTCATGAGCTTTTTTCATTCGGGTTGCCTTTGCTGGAATGTACATTATTACCATGTGCACTGGGAACCATGCGATAGTATGAGACGCATCAGAGGGTCTTTGCTTGATTATATATAGCCGCCGTTTTTTTTTCTAGATGAGACCACATAGAAAGGCCCGTATGGCTGATCTGGAGGCGGTGTCGATTTAAGGCCGCGAGGGGTCGTTCATAGCTAGCGTGAAGGCAGCTTCTTCGGCCGCTGAAACCGTGGCATGCCTAACTGAAGCTGCATTAAGGATCCCCCTATGTGGATCAGTTACAACAGCTACAAATGAGTCTGTCCACCCAAACTGTGCCGCAACTACGGAAGTAGTTATATCAATGCTTTCGTGCGCAAAGTTTATGAGGGAGTGGGCGCAAGCCTTGCACCTAGCCACGTTATATTGCGGGGTGCTGGTTGTACATTCCTTGGGAAACGGCTAACCTGAAAGATCTACCTAATGTTGTGAGAAATTATGGGGGCATTCTCGTCGATGGCCAGGGGGACCAGTCCTGCAGACTTTAAGACGTCTCTGCGTGCCTTCGAAGACGAGAGGCGTACTGTTTGCGCCGTTCTTTGTGCTTAAATTACCTCGGAGAGGGTGTTGTGCACCCCTATTTCGAGGAGTTTCTCTGGGCTAGTGTTAACAGGACTGCCCAGTATGCATTCGATGCTTTTAGATATTAGCGCATTGATTGTGGCTTCCCTCGAGCGAGACCATTTTATCGCCGATGCGACATAGTTATTGTGGCTCATGAGGAACGCGTGATATAGCCTGAGGATATTGCTCTCACCAAGGCCGCCTCGGCGATTCGAAACTGTTGTGATTAATCTGAGCATGTTCTCTGTCTGTGCCTTCACGCAGGCAACAGTCTGAGGGTTGGTTCTCTTTGCGATAACTATAAGACCTAGAATCTTGAGAGAGTCGACTCTATAGGTATTAGCTGGCCAGATTTCGAATATATGTTAACCGGAATCTGCTCGAGAGGTGTAGAGTATCCCGTGCCCCTGATTCGGCCTTTAAAGCAACAGTTCCGACTTCGAAGAAGACAGACACAGTACCATTTCTTTTGAGATACTCTTCTGTAATATTCAGGGATTCCTGAAGGGCACGCTCCACGGCCCTGTCGGACTCCCCATCATACCAAACGGTGATGTCGTCCGCGTAGAGCACATGGTTCGTGCCCTCGACTCTAGCCAGCTACTCTGATAGACCTTTCATTTCTGTACTGAAAAAAAGGCGGGAAATAACTGCACCCTTCGGAGTGCCCCTAGCCCCTTACTGGAATTCTCCGGATCTCTGTTGGTTGATTTTAAAGCGACCCACAACTAGCCTGAACGGGTGATTAGATTACGGTGAAAAAGAAAAGAGCATGACTTATAATTACACGTGACAGCATACTTTTCGCGATCTGAGTAGGACTTATATTTTTAACTCACGTTCAAAAGTAACCAAAACCGGCAAGTCGCGCCGCTAGCGCCATAGCCACAAAACACATTTACGAAGTCCTAATAACTTTGCTGTGATATTTTAGGGCGCACCGGAATAAGGGCTTAAATTTTGAATATGTATGTTATTATTCATTTTCAATGGTTTATATGTGGCTTACAAGGCAAAAGCAGTAGAGCATGAAAAGTGGCACTAGTTTCGTGGCTTTTGCAGCAAAACGGAAGCAGTTGCGCATGCGCGCGTTCGCGCGGCGTTTTTAAAGTAGCTCGATTACTGTCGCCTCGGGCGCGTTGGAATAAGCACGCGGGCTATTGAATGCGATCATTGAGGCGCGCCAAATGCCGTCGACTTACTGCTCTGTGGAAAATTGCTTACGCGCTGCTGGTGCTGGCAATGACGATGATGATGACGATGATAATGATGATGATGATGATGTGTAGGGCTTAATGGCGCAAAGGTCAGTTGATGACCAAATAGCTCCCTTTCAGTGACTAGAGATGTGGACAATGATATGATGCGTGGCTGTATTGGGGCCCTAAAATTCCTCGCGCTAGCGTGGGTGAAAACATAACTATTAAAATCATGACAATGGCGTGATATGGATAGAAAAATTGTTTACAAAAGATTTTGATAATAAAAGCATGTGTAAAACTATTTGGCGCTAGCAGAAATGCCTCATTAGCGCCTTGTGTCCAAGGGCCGCGAGCCAAGGGCTTTTCAATGCAGCCACTGCAGCAGCAACCTCTCTTGAGAGGTCGGGCTACGGACTGCCTGGGTATATTACAAGGTAGAAATGGACATTTATTTAAAAAGCTAGCAACGAGCTAGCACCTAGACCCAAGTATCTCCACAGCGGAAGCTGTGAAGATACTGGGGTCTGGATATAGAGGTCCAGCATCCGAAAAAAATAGGCCGACAGCAGCGTAGGGCAAAGAGGAGCTGAACTGAGAGGCATCTGTAAAGAACTCAGGACTCGTGTATTTGTGTGGAAGTTCCTGGGAGTATGTTCGGATATGAGGAATGGGCGCGTGTTTTGTAATTTTTGGGAAAGACATATCGCAGTCTATAGTCTGCCACTGCCTCGGTCGCGCGTATTCTACCGGAGCCATTAAACTGTGTTCAAGTGACACACCAGTGTCCTCAGCTAGACCTTTCACGCGAACTGAGTAGGGCTGCCTCATCGAAGGCCTGTTGTGAAACTGAATTGAGCTCGAATAATCATTAATAGTGGAGTAATAGTGGAGTGTTCTTGTCTGTTTTCACCTTAAGGAAATATACGAAGGACATGTAAGTTCTCTGCGGATGAAGCGACCACTCATTTGACTCAACGTAAAGGCTTTCTACGGGGATGGTGCGAAAAGCACCCGTAGAAAGGGAGATGCTCAAAATGTTCACGGGTTCCAGCATCTTCAAAGCACCTTAAGTCGCAGACTGATAAACAACGGCCCCCAAATCTAAGCTGGTGCGAATGAGGCTTCTATACAAATAATAAGACATTGTCTATCACTACCCCAGGTGGAACGTGACAACACTTTTAGAACATTTATGGATTTCACATATTTTGTTTTTAAATACTTGATGTGCGGTATGAAGGTTAGTTTGTGGTCCAAGATTAAGCCCAAGAATTTATGCTCTGCATTAACAGACAGACATTGGCCATTCAATAGAATGTTAGGTTCTCAGTGCATGCCTCTCTTTTGGGGGAACAAGACACACGTGCTTTTTTGTGGATTCAGCCGGAATCCATTTTCTTCTGCCCATTTGAAGACCTTGCTTAAAGATAGCTGAACCTGCCGCTCACACATTGCCAGGTTGCATGCCTTGAAGCCAAGCTGGACGTCGTCGACATAAGTACAATAGAAAATATTGCGGGGGATGGACATGTGCAAGGAATTCATTTTGATAATAAAGAGTGTACACATAACTACGCCACCTTGCGGTAGTCCCGTTTCTTGGACAAATGTTTGGGAGAAAACCCTGCCCACACGGACACGGAATGTCCGATTGGACAAGTAAGGCTCGATTATGGAAAATATTCTAGAGCGCACACTCATGTGAAACAGGTCTCTTAATATGCCAAAACGCCATGTTGTGTCGTAAGCCTTCTCGATATCAAGGAACACAGAGAGGAAGCATTGTTTGTGGACAAAAGCGTCTCGGATCTCTGCCTCGATATGCTCCAGATTGTCGGTGGTGGATCTACCCTCTCGAAACCCACACTGGAATCTGTCGAGCAGATTGTGTTTCGAGGAAATGTAAACGTAGGCGGTTTATCATCTTTTCGAAAAGTTTACAAAGGCAGCTTGTAAGTGGAATGGTCCTATAACTTCAAAATAAGGAAGGGCCCTTGCCCTGCTTTAAAATGGGAATAATTAAAGCCTCTTTCCAGCAAGTAATTGATTTGTGGGGTTTAACGTCCCAAAACCACCATATGATTATGAGAGACGCCGTAGTGGAGGGCTCCGGAAATTTTGACCACCTGGGGTTCCTTAACGTGCACCCAAATCTGAGCACACGGGCCTACGACATTTTCACCTCCATCGGAAATGCAGCCGCCACAGCCGGGATTTGAACCCGCGACCTGCGGGTCAGCAGCCGAGTACCTTAGCCACTAGACCACCGCGGTGGGGCTTTCCAGCAAGTAGGCACAGTGTCAGAAAGCCAGATAGCGTTGAATAGAGAGAGTAATGTTTTTCGCGTTTTAAGTGGCAGGTTTTCCAACATTTCATACACCACACGGTCGTAGCCTTGGGCAGAATCACTGCAGGAGTTTAGTGATGTGTGTAGCTCGGCTAAGTAGAAAGGTTGGTTGTATGCCTCGTAGTTCGCACACTTCTGTTCTAGTTTCTGCTTTTCTATCCTTGCTTTGTATTTTTGGAAAACATCAGTATAGTGTGACGAGCTAGACACTTCTTCAAAGTGTTCGCTCAGATAGTTCGTCTGATCTTCCAAGCTGCCACCATGTGTGTTTACGAGTGGGAGTGTGTGTAATTGTCTCCCTGCTATTCTCCTAATTATGTTCCAGACTTTACCCTCCTGTGTATATGAATTGATGCCTGATATAAGTTGTGCCAAGTTTCCCTTTTGGCTTGTCGGTGCGTCCCCCTCCCTTGAGACTTTATGTTTTAAAATTCCTATTCCCCGCTGTCGGAGAGTCTCTAAGCAGCTTTCCATGCTTTATTTTGCTTTCTACGTGCATTCCGACATTCACTATTCAACCAAGGAACGTGTCGCCTGGTAGAGCGTCAAGTTTTTGGGATACGCTTAGTTGCAGCATCAATAAGAAAGCTATCAAGAAATCTACTGCTGCATTTTACTTAATTGACATATGTTCGACCAACTTAATCGAGTAGCTTCTCTGAATTTTTTCCCAGTCCACTTTGTCTGTCTGCCATCTGCGAACATGTGGAGGACCTTTTTCTTGTGGTTTACTTATAATAATCGCAAAGTGATCACTTCCGAAAGGATTGTTGAGCGCTTTCCATTGAAGTAGGGGTACAAGTGATGGGGGACACAATGCTGAGATCTATGCATGTGTAGGTTTCGTTGGTGAGGCTAAAGTATGTTGGCTCTTTACTATTCAGCAGACAGCACCCGAAGAAAGAGGAACTGTTTGGTTAGGCGACATCGGGAATCGCAGCGAGAGTCGCCCCATAGACCATTATGTGCATTCAAGTCTCCAAGGAAACGCATAAGGTTCCTGTAGTTCATGTGTCAGCGACTGGAATTCGTGATGTTCGAGACGGTACTGTGGAGGTTATGTAAGAGAGCAGATGGTGACGAGTCTGTTCAAAAGAACTGCTCGAAAAGCCACTGCCTCAAGGGATGTTTGTAGTGGTAAATATGCACATGCTACGCCCTGATCGAATATAATGACCACATCGACAGATTACGCTGCAACGTCATTGCGGTGCTTTCTGAATATTACATAACAACGTGGAGAATTGGTGTTTTTGGAATTTAGTTGTGTCTCTTGTTCTCACCAGATTTAGGGAATGTTTGTGTAAGAGTTCCAGGATATCGTCGAGGTTTTAAGCAGTCCTCTGACGTTCCATTGTAATTATATGTGCATCCATTATGAGAGTAAATGAGTGCTGTGTGTACTAAAGAAGTGTTGCGTCAAGTCAAGAGCCCTTTTCAGGCCCCGTAATGATGGTTTTTGATTTTATGGCGCGCTCGGAAGAGCCGGCGCCGAAGAAACCATTGGACTTGCGGATTTGTCCATCACCTTGGGTTAGGAGCTGGATGCCCGCCCGTGGTTCACGCGTGCAGGCGCGGAGGTGTTAGGGCTATCTGTCGAGACAGAGGGCCCTGGGGCTTTAGATCCGGAAGTCTGCAAGCCTTTTGGCGGCGGAAGAGCTTGTGCTACTTCCGCTGAGGGGCTGAATGGCGCTGCTGGCCATCCATTTTGTGTGGTATGTGCGGGTGCCACGGATTTTGGCGGCACTACCCCCTTTCGTGTCACCTCCGTGAACTAAGGACCCTGCTTTAATAGATGGTTGAGCGCCTCACTAAATGAAATGTTTTCATTTACTTTCAGTGTGAGTGCTTCTTTTTCATGTTTCCATGTAGGTTATGTGCGGGAAAAGCGGGGTGTCCACCATCGCAGTTCACGCAACGCGTAGTGGCTTCTTCACATTTGTCTGTAGAGTATTCGTGCGAACTACACTTTGCACAGGTTTGACGGCCGCGGCATTTTTGGGAACCATGGCCGAATCACTGGCACTTAAAACAACGACGGGGGTTTGGGATGTAGGATCGGACCTTTAACTTCAAGTAGCCTATTTTCATACATTCTGAAGTGTGCTTGTTCAAAAGGTAAGAATTACTGGCTTTGTTGGGTTTTCTTTGTTGTCACGCCTAATCTTATTTCTTTGTACATTCGGTACATGCTGTTCGTTCCTGCCCTCAAGCAGCTCATTCTCTGTCAGGTTAATTAGGTCTTGATCAGACACTACACCTCGGGAACTATTCAGGGAGCGGTGTGGTGTGGTAGATACAGGTGTGGTTCCAAAAGAGGGGAGTTTTTCTGATTTTCATACTAGATCTTGGATAGGACTTCGAGAACAAGGTTCACACTAGGCATACATGTAGCCTGATACCCTGGACCAAGGGTACTGGTGAGGCATTTGGAAACGACTAACGGAGAGATGGTTATTGCGTTCTTTTCTTCTGTCTCACAGTGGACCACATGGAATCGCGGGAAAATTATTCCTGGCCCTATGAATACAATATTTGTTGCTTCGGTGCGCCCCTTCTTAGTAGGAGGGCGATCAGACACTTTAGGAAATGAAAAATAGGCCATATAATTTTATAAATATGGCAGCCGCCCATCATCGAGCTCAACATGGGGACGCGGCAGCACAATTATAAAGGCATGCCAGCGCCAGCTGTACAAGGCCACTATAACCCAATAGCATGTGACCAAGAGAGGGCACATACTGAAGGTTAACCCTTGCCACCTGGAAGATAGAAGTAAACAGAAGTGAGGAGATGACAGGAAAGATTGGAAGAGAGAAAAGACGAAGGTCAGGAGGGAGGGAGATAGAAAAAGGTGACTACCGATTTCCCCTGGGTGGGTCAGCCCAGGGGTGCCGTCTACGTGAAGCCGGGGCAAAAAGGGTGTGTTGCCTCGGCCGGGGGGCCTTAAAGGTCCATTCGCCCGGCGTCAACTCAACGCCCAGGATTCCCTTTTTCCTGTACACGGCGAGGCCCCGCACGGCTAGGCGTGGGAGGAGATCGAAACCTCCCCTTTAGCTCGGGTCCGTGGTGTCGCTACGTACCAAATGCCTGCTTGCACAGACTCCCCTGCGGGGAAGAAGTTAGATGCTATTAACACTCGATCGTGACGAAAAATGGCTGTTAGGTTCCGGCATACGTTTCAAGGACTGTACTGGTATTTAAAACATGTCTCGCATTTAGCTCATGAAGTTCAGCTGGCCTCTGAGGTGGGGTTTTCCTAGGCTTACAGTCTCGACAGCTTTTGACGTAGAGTGCGACATCGGAGTTCAGACTGGGTCAGTAATATTTTTCTTGTATTGTTTTCAAAGTGCGCATGAAGCCGAGATGTCCTGGCGTAGGTGCGTTATGAGCAGTCTAGGACAACTTGTAGACTTGTCGGCAAGACGAGAAGGTAAGTTGCTCTATGCTGCGAAAGGCTTTTCTTGACGAGAACGTTGTTCTGGAGGCAAAGCGATGAAAGGACGCCCCTTCCTGAGAGCCTGTGGCAGCGAATCATTCTCGTCTTCCAGGTATTTGTTGACGTGGCGTAGGTCAGGATCTTCGCGTTAGTACAGTGCGATGGTACTGGCACTTATAAACAAACGCAGGAAAGCGTCGCCGTCTTCGGCATTAGTCAGGGGTTGGCCAACGGGTGCTCTGAACAGGCATTAAGTGTGTCACAATGTTTTCGTCCTGATTTATAAACAACAGTGGCTTCAAACTCCTGTAGGCCTAGGCTCCAGTGGGATAGGCGACCAGAAGGGTCCTTGAGATTAGCCAGCCTACAAAGTGCATGATGGTCAGTTACAAACCTGAATGGCTTTCCATACACGTATCGGCGAAATTTAGTCAACGGCCAAATGGCACGAAGACACTCATTATCGGTTGTCGAATAGTTTCTTTCAGCCCTAGATAGCGCCCGGCTGGCGTAGAGAATCACACGTTCAAGGCCACTGTTTTTCTGGTTGAGAACGGCGCCTAGTCCTACGCTGCTTGCACCCGTATTCCCGTGTCTGCGTTCTGGTTACAGTGGGCAAGAATAAGTGGCGCCTGCGAACTTTGTTGAAGTTCTCTGAATGCACTTTCCTTAGGTTCGTTCCACGTGAATTCGGTGTCCGCTCTTGTGAGGTGTAAAAGGGGTTCGGCTAAGTGCGAGACGTTCTTCACAAAACGCCCGTAGTACGCCCACAGTACCAGAAACCTGCGGACGGCCTTTTTATCTGTATGCTGCGTGAAATTAGCAACAACCGCAGTCTTATGGGCGCCCGAACACAAGCGTGAGGGCTAATTACGTAGCCCAGGAACAAGACCTCGTCGTAGGCGAAGCGGCAATTTTTGATATTCAAGGTAAGTCCTGATGACGTGATCGCTGCGAGAACTGTTTGCAGCCTCTAGAGGTGCTCATCAAAAGTTGGAGTGAAGGCGACCACGTCATCCAGGGAGACGAGACAAGTTTGCTATTTCAGGCCTGCCAACGCAGTGCACATATCACGCTGGATTGTTGCAGGCGCGGAACAAAGTCCAAATGGCATGACCTTGAATTAGGAAGAGACAGTCCGGTGTGATGAAAGCAGTTTTCTCGTGGTGTCTTTTGTCGAGCTCTATTTGCCAGTAGCCACTCCTCATATTCCATCGACAAGAATGCTTCGCGTTGCCTAGCCGATCCAGCGTATCGTCGATCCTTGGAAGCGGGTAGACGTCTTTTTTGTGGTTCGATTAAGGAGTCGACAATCAACGCGAAATCGCAGTGAGCCGCCTTTCTACTTCACAAGCACTACGGGTGGTATATGGACTTCTGAATGGCTAAATAAATAATCACGAAGCATTTCTTTGACTTGATCCTTGACTGCATCGCGTTCACGGACTGAAACGTGGTACGGGCTCCGACGGATGGGGCATAGCGATGCGTCGGTGATTATGCGATGTTTTTTAAGATGTGTTTGCTTGACCTTCGTTCACTTTGAAAAGAATTCGGCGTATTGGCGAAGGCAGCTAAGCTTTCCTTGTCTGTGTTGTGGAAAGGACTGGGCTCACGTCAAATTCGGTATCGTCAAAATCCACGTGTGCTTCTGCAGGTTCCGATAGAGCGAATGAATGAATAGATTGCTTGCACGGCATCCTCTAAGCTTGCCATGACACTGTTAAGAGGCTTGCTTTCGTAGCTAAAGTTGGTGATTAGGACTTCAGCATGACCTCGACACAGGTTTACCACACCACGTGCAACGCCTACTTGACGGTTCAGCAAGAGCTGCGTGTTTGTTCAGCGAGAACTTCGCTATTTAGCTTTCGTCTGCTTCCACGGTGATCAAGGTGCTGGCATGAGTTGGAATACTGACCTGCCTGGGCATTGATGGCAAGCATGGCACGAGGTGGATCCCCCTCCATTCACGCCGATCACTGCGTTGACACGGTTGCAGACCAAGACTGCAAGTTGATCACCGAGTTGTTTCACTGACGAAGTTCATACTGTCTCGAGAGCACTGGTGCAGGATCACGAATATAGCCAGGAAAATGTAACGAAGGATAGTCAGCCGCGCTGTACACATCCCTAACCGCGTTATGAGATGTCCTCCCGCAGTACGAATTTGCTGACCATCCCACGGCGTTGTCACTTTTCTTAGCTGCGGCATGAATTGTGCGCACATTACTGAAGAATCAGCTCCAATATGCCAGCGGGCAATAATCGGACGTCGATCGATGACGACGTGCAAGTCCGCGCTTGGCGTCCTGCTTCGGCATTGTTCGGTCATCGAGTGCGTGGTGTGTCGCTTCGTCCGGTCACGGCTTCGTCTGGTGTGAGCTGCATGCAAAGGCGGTGGTGTGTAGTTAATCTTAAGTATCGTCCACTCGTCGCATTGTTGCGTCCTGCGGCATATTGTTTCTGGTGTCAGCTGCAGTCACTTGTATTCGTGTCATCGTCGGAGGCTCTCTTGAGTTTCGCATCGAAGCGGCGTCGCCTCCAGACGTCGCTGCTTTCAGTTTCCACTGCAAGGGCTGGGCGACCTTTCTCTCGTGTTAGCGGATCGAGGGTGTGGCAAAGGGGAGTGTCTTGCGTATGGTGATGGTGACTTCGATCGATCAGAGGCCACTTCTTTCGTGTCTCGGAGGTACTGCTTTATGTTTCGCGGCCTTTCGCCTAGTTTTGGAGGTGAAGTACCTACAGAAAACCCAAGAAGGCCTAAGCTGCAGTAGGGGAATTCTAGGAGGCGATGGCCAGATTCACCGTAGTGGAAGCAGAGCGGTCTGGGAACAGATGAGCGCCACACGTCCAATTTCCGTAGAGTAGTTGGCGAAAGCAGGGGCTGACGGAAAGGTGGCTACTCTTGCGGCACAGGTGTGTACTGCTGTGGGTGCAGCGGTGGCCGGTTATTTTGACCATGAGCTGGAGGGGTGTCACGTTCTCATCGCAGCTGCTGTGGTGGCTGGTAAGGTTGAGGGTGGCCGAGGAGCATGTAAGGCTCCCATCGCGAGCTGGTTGGATGTCTTTGGCTGCATAGTGCTGTAGCATAGGTCATCACCCCAGGTGTCGTACGTTCCGACTGTAATGCTTGTGGTGTGGGCTGAGTTGATGCGAAAGCGTGTTGTAGCTCTTCTATGATCATGTCGGACAAAGAGCAACCTTGTGGTTCGACTGTCGGACAAATTTTCAGCAGCTCTTCCCAAACAATAGCCCGGAATAGATGTCGAATACTGGTTTTATCGATGCCGGTCGTATCAATGTCCATGACTTGAGCATCTAAGCAGCGTTCGTACTGTCGTCAAGGTAAATGTAACTGGTACTGAAACTTCCATGGAAATGTCTACGTTAAAAAATGGCGGTCCTTCAGCTGTTCATGTGGCTTAGTGCCATCTGTGGAACAAAAAATCCGGTGAAACAAAAGTTAACCGGATGTGACAGAATAGCTGGTAAATAAGTGACCTCATTTTGTGTCCACTAGCACAAAATTTTACCTCAAATTACCTTTCATAGGTTCCTGATAGCTAACGAATCGCGCTCAGGCGATTGCAGGCGAGTCATTTACGAGTGTGCTTCAAGTCAACGTCAGTTATTCTGAGGCGGGCTAATTACTGTCTAGTGATGTCTAAGTGTACTACCGTTTATTTTGCCTCAATTTTCAAAGATAACTTATTCTTTGAACTTTTATTCGCCATTTTTGCCATCTTCCACCGATGAGTTAAGGCAACCAACAGTGTAGCAGCGTATACAAGTGATATCTGCACCATGGCTTATTTGTTTCACACATCCGCAGATTCTTTAGCATGCACAATGCTTGCTATATTCTGTTTTAAGAGGAATAAATGCGCGCTAGTCACGCCAAAATTATGACAATTTATATTTATTCAATGGTCACAATAGTTCAACTTTCTTACACTGCTCAAATTGGTAATAAGAACAACAACGTTGGCGGACACTCCCTGCGTTATGTCTTTCTATTTTTTTAACATCATGCTCCGATAAATTGATATTGATGATGTTTGATGTTGGGTGGCACAAGGGCATTGCATTGCAAAAGAGCGCCTGTTCATCGTACTAGAGATATGGACAATGATTGTGATAAGCGGCTGTATAAAGGCCTTAAAATTCCTCGCGCTAAGACGGGTAAACATAAAAGTAATAAAATCATGACCATGCCGTTAAAAGTGTGTGGGGTTAATGGCTTTCAAAAGCTTGTGATAATAAAAATCACGGTGGGCATGTATGGCAGCAGCACAAGTGCCTCGATCGTTCACACCCTTGCGTCCAACGACGGTGAAGGAAGTGCTCTGTTCAGTGTTAAGCGGAGACCTCTCCGGAGACGTCGTGCTACGGAATGCCCGGGTATGTCACATCAAAGGTACCTAGTTCTCTCAAAAAAGCCAACAACGATTTATGTGTGAAAAGTGGTTTCCTACCGACAAACATTGCTGGATGAAGTGGTATCTCTTGTCGGTTCGGTAATCGAAAGGGTTGTCTTCTCAGCGTGTCGAATTCTTTACAATGAATTAGTTTGTGAATTACGGTGAGTGCTTCTCCACATATGTTACACAACGGTGGATCGCCCCCAGACAAAATAAATAAAGGTGTGGTATGTGTATGTCCTGTTCTTAACCTTGTAAGGATTACCTCTGTGTAGCATGATTTTGATACTAGCGGCCAATGACCAAGTTGCGGCTTGATGACATGCAATTTATTATTTGCTTGTGTATCCCATGTGCTCTGCCAATAACTCCTGAGCTTTCGTTTGAGCAAAGGTTTCAAGTCGAGTGCATAAATTGGTATCGATGTTTTGGTAGCGGCCTTTTTGGTGGATTCAGCTAGCCACTCCGCCAGAATGTTGCCTTGAATTTCGCGGTGTCCTAGGACCCAGCAGACTACAACATGCTGCTTTAATGAGTAAACTGTGCATAAGAGCGAATAAAGCGAGACAAGGACAGCGTGTTTCTGCTTTTAAGAGTTTTCAGAGCTTTTACTAAGCTTGATGATGATATATGGTGTTTTTTTGGCGCAAGGGATATTTGATGGCCAAAGAGCGCCAGTTCATGGGACAAAGAATGTGGACAATGATTGTGATTAACGGCTGTATAAGGGCCATAAAATTCCTCGCAATATGGCGGGTAAAAACATACAAGTAATAAAATCATGACCATGCTGTGAAAGGTGTGTGTGATGTGGATAGGTGACAAAAGTTAGTGATAATGAAAAACGATGGTGGACATGTATGGCATTAGCACAAGTACCTCACTCGTTCATACCCTTGCGTCCAAGGGCCGTGAGGCAAGTGCTTTCCTGTGTAGCCACCGCAGCAAAAACCTCTCCAGAGAGGTCGTGCTACGGTATGCCCGGGTATATGATATTAAAATTATGAATTTCCTTTAAAAACGCTAATAATGATTTATTACTAAAAGGTAGTTCCCTACCAACGAACATTGCAGGGTGTAAAGGTATATGTTGTCGGTAGGGTAATGGAAAGTGTTGTCTTCTTAGAGCGTCTAACTGTTTACATCGAATTAAAGCGTGAAGAACTGTTAATGCCTCACCACATTTATCACACGATGGTGGATCATCACCGGACATAAGATGTGTGTGTGTGTCGTGTATGTCTGTCCTATCCTGAGTCTTGTTAGTGTTACCTCTGTTAGACGTGATTTTGATACTGGTGGCCAATGGCCAAGGTGTGGCTTGATAACGTGTAGTTTGTTTTGTGTGTGTGTATCCCACTTGCTCTGCCAGTAGTCCCTGAGGTTTCGTTTGAGAGACGGCTTAAGATCAAGGGCTGGGATTAATATAGGTGTAGGGGCAGTGCTTTCGTGGACGGATGCAGCGAGCTGATCCGCCCTCACGTTGCCTTGAATCTCACGGTGCCCTGGCACCCAGCACACTACAACATGTTGTTTGAGTGTGTAGAGTGTGCACAAAATGAAGTACAGTGAGACAAGGACCGGGTTTTTTGTTTTTTATGACGGTGCAGAGCCGGTACCGCACTCAGGGAGTCTGTATAAATTACTGCTTTTTATATTTGTAATTGTTTGATGTGTTTAGCTGCCACAAGTATCGCGTAAGCTTCCGCTGTGAAGATAGTTGTGCCTGGATGTAGAGGGTCAGCATCCGAAAAGAATGGGCCGACAGCAGCGTAGGACACACAGGAGTTAGTCTTGGAGGCATCTGTGAAGAACTCAGGACGTGTGTATTTGTGTTGAAGTTCCAGAAAGTATGTTCGGATATGGGCAATAGGTGCATTTTTCGTACTTCTAGGAAAGACACTTCGCAGTCTATAGTCTGCCACTGCCACGGTGGCGGGTATGCTACAGGAGCCATTAAACTGTGTTCAAGTGAGACTTCAGTTTCTTCAGCTAGACACTTAAGGCGAACTGAGAAGGGCTGCCTCATCGAAGGCTAGTTTTGAAACAGAATGGAGCTCGACAGATCAATAATAGTAGAGTACGAGGGGTGGTTCTTGTCTCCTTTCACCTAAAAAAATATACAAAGAAGATGTAAGTTCTCCGTAGATAAAGCGACCATTCATTTGACTCAACGTAAAGACTTTCTACTGGGCTTGTGTGAAAAGCACCCGTAGAAAGGCGAATGCCCAAATGGTGCACGGGGTCCAGCATCTTCAAAGCACTTTGAGTTGCAGACTGATAAACAACGGCCCCATAATCTAATAAGCGGGTGCGAATGAGGCTTCGATATAGATTCATGAGGCACTGCCTATCACTACCCCAAGTAGTACGTGAACACACTTTTATAACATTCATGGCTTTAAACATGTTGTTATTACAGAGACTTGGTTACGGGGTGATATCGAGGACGATGCTGTTTTTCCCCCTTCTTATCAAGTATTCCGCCGTGATAGATCGTCTAGGGGCGGCGGTGTTGCCGTTCTGGTAAAACATAAAATTAACTGTACTGCTTTGCAACAGATAAGTAATCATGAGAGCCTTACTTTAAAAGCATCTTGTTGGGGGCGTTGTTTTCTCATTTTTCGGTTTATCGTCCACCCGATTCCCCACGGAGTACTTAAAAGCTTTGTATGACCATATGGCGACATTTCCGCATGACAAAATTTTTCTGGTAGGCAATTTTAACTTGCCTGGCGTTGATTGGGAAAATACTATTTGCAGTACAGGATTAAGCAATCACGCGTCTTACCTTTTTGATATAATGTTAAGCCATGACATGCACCAAATCGTAACACAACCAACACGTGTTTCAGGGACAAGCAGCTCGATGCTTGATCTAGTTTTTCTGAGCCGTATAATTGAAAATGTTGCCGTGAATGTTAGTAGCGGTATTTCTGACCATTTAATTGTTGAGTTTTCCTGTGTTTTTTGAGAATATACGCTACCCCGGGCCTCGGCCGAAATCTGTATTTGTCAAAAACTTTTCAATGGCCCAGGATGAAAGTGTGTTACACCATCTCGACCTTTCCCTTAGCTGGTTTTGTGGTTCCGATGCCGTCGAATTATGGGATAAATTCAAAAACATTTGCTTATATTGCCTCGACAGCTTCATTCCAAACAAATTAAGACATGTACGAAAAGCAACTCCATGGATAATGCGTGAAATTTTGCATATCAAAAGGAAAATCAAAAGGCTAAGACGAGGAGCGGCTGACCGTAATACTATTAGTGCCAACCAAATTGTTCTCAACTCCGCAGTCGCAAGCTCAAAGCGTCTGTACTTTAAAAATACTTTGCCAAACTATATCAGAAATGCCCCACAGAAGTTTTGGCATTTCCTGTCCAGTAAAAAAAAGCCTATAAAACAACTTAACCACGGTGGCATGCTCCTTGTTGAACCTCTCCATATTGCTGAACATTTTAATGCTTATTTCCAAAGTGTTTTTTCTAAATCGAGTAATCCCATGCCTACAATTCATGTGCCTTCAGCTCCCGATGATGACTTTATATCTTTACCTGGTGTTGTTTCATTGCTCCTTAACCTTAAAACAAAAGCTTCCCCAGGCCCGGACAAATTGCCCAATATTTTTCTTCGTCGTTATGCCGAGATGTTGGCTCAATTTCTGGTTATAATTTTTCGCGCATCTCTTTCAACCGCAATTGTACCTCCTGACTGGAAAATAGCCCGCTTGGTACCCGTCTTCAAAAAAGGTGACCCTGCATGCCCTTGTAATTACCGGCCAATTTCAATGACATCATCGTGTTGCAAACTTCTTGAGCATATCATAGCTAACTACATTCACAAATTTTTACATGACCGTAATTTGCTTTCTTCTGTTCAACATGGTTTTAGAAAAGGTTTCTCTACAGTAACGCAATTAACATCGGTTGTTCACAGTTTTGCCGCCATTCTTGACAAGTCGGGCCAAGTAGATGCTATTTTTCTAAATTTCTCCAAAACTTTTGATGTTGTTTCCCATGTTCACCTTATCAATAAATTACAATCTACTGGTCTTTCTGCATTTATAGTTAACTGGATGTCTTCGTACCTGAAAAACCACAAGCATTTCGTTCGCATTCACAATCTGTTCACTGTTCACAATCCCTCCCCGTGTCATCTGGTGTCCCGCAAGGAAGTGTCTTAGGTCCTTTGTTGTTTCTCATATATGCGAACGATATTGTGGATGTAATTACTGGCCCTGTTCAAATAAGGCTGTTTGCAGATGATTGTGTATTATTGATTGAAATAACATGCCGAGAAGACCAATCAGTATTGAATTCCAATCTTTGTAATATATGTTACTGGTGTACTAAGTGGAATATGAACCTAAATGCTGACAAATCAGTTTTTATGAAAATAACCAATAAGAAAAATTCTCTATCCTTCCCTTACAACCTTTCAGGACAACCTTTCAGGACAACCTTTCAGGACAACATTTGAACAAAGTTACAGAATATAAGTACCTGGGTCTTACCATAACAAACACTTTAACTTGGAACAAGCACTTTCAGACATTTGTGCGTCATGCTTTCGTAAACTGAGTCTTTTAAGACATAAGCTCAAACATGCTCCTGCAAATGTTAGAATGCCAGTCTGTACATCTATTGTAAGACCTAAATTGGAGTATGCATGTATAATCTGGGACCCTTACACAAAAACTAACATTCATGCACTTGAGATGATTCAGCATAAAGCGGTTCGGTTCGTTTATTCTAAATACAGTTCGAGCGATTCCCCAACCCAACTCATGAGAGATCATAACATACCAACCTTAGAACTAAGTTGTAAAATCCAAAGATTAAAATTTCTTTATCTTCTCAAGAATAACAAATTGTCAATGAGACTAGAACAATACATCCAACCACTCACCGCTCGCAGAACAAGACACCGGCATGCCGACTCTCTAACGCCCTTCAAAGCTAGAACTAACATTTTCAAATTCTCCTTTTTCCCGCGCACTGTAACCGAATGGAATCAATTACCTGCAATATTCATAAATAGCATAGACTCAATTGAACATATTGTATCTTGACCTGTATTGTTACAGTGTTAAATGTCTTTCTTATTCATTGTTTGAGTTATGTCCTTATTCTTCGCGCTTTTCATGTTCTTGATCTTCTGTTGTCCTTATTACGAGCTTTCTAAATACGTCCCTCCTGCTTGGGCCCTTCACTGGGCCTGCAGTATTATGTAAATAAAATTGGTAATAAGAACAACAACGTCGTCGGACACTCCCTGCGTTAGGTCTTTCTATTTTTTTAACTATATGCTCCCATAAATTGATGTTGATGATGTTTGATGTTGGGTGGCGCAAGGGCCATTTCATTGCCAAAGAGCGCCTGTTCATCGTACTAGAGATATGGACAATGATTGTGAGAAGCGGCTGTATAAAGGCCTTAAAATTCCTCGCGCTACGACGGGTAAACATAGAAGTAATGAAATCATGACCATGCCGTTAAAAGTGTGTGGGGTTAATGGCTTACAAAAGCTTGTGATAATAAAAACCACGGTGGGCATGTATGGCAGCAGCACAAGCGCCTCGATCATTCACACCCTTGCGTCCAAGGACGGTGAGGGAAGTGGTGTGTTCAGTGTTACAGTGGAGACCTCTCCGGAGACGTCGTGCTACAGAATGCCCGGGTATGTCACATGAAAGGTACCTAGTTCTCTCAAAAAATCCAACAACGATTTATGTGTGAAAAGTGGTTCCCTACCGACGAACATTGCTGGATGAAGTGGTATCTCTTGTCGGCACGGTAATCGAAAGGGTTGTCTTCTAAGCGTGTCGAACTCTTTACAATGAATTAGAATGTGAATTACGGTGAGTGCTTCTCCACATATGTTACACAACGGTGGATCGCCCCCAGACAAAATAAATAAAGGTGTTGTGTGTGTATGTCCTGTTCTTAACCTTGTAAGGATTACTTCTGTGTAGCGTGATTTTGATACTAGCGGCCAATGACCAAGTTGCGCCTTCATGACATGCAATTTATTATTTGCATGTGTATCCCATGTGCTCTGCCAATAACCCCTGAGCTTTCGTTTTAGCAAAGGTTTCAAATCGAGTGCACAAAGTGGTATCGATGTTTTGGTCGCGGCCTTTTTGGCGGATTGAGCTAGCCACACCGCCAGAATGTTGCCTTGACTTTCGCGGTGTCCTGGCACCCAGCAGACTACAACATGCTGCTTCAATGAGTAAACTGCGCATAAGAGCGAATAAAGCGAGACAAGGACAGGGTTTTTGTGCTTTGAAGAGTTTTCAGAGCTTTTACTAAGCATAGGGTATCTGTATATGGTATTACCTTCTGTAGTTTAATTTGTTTAATGTCTTTAACAGCCGCAAGTATCGCAAGAGCTTCGCCGGTGAAAATGCTTGTATAGGGGGCAGAACACCGGCTTGCTAAACAGATGGGCCGACGGCTGCGTACGAGACAGAAGTGTTGGACTTTAAAGCATCCGTAAACATGTGTATTTATGTTGCAGTTCTAAGAATTGTGTCTCAATATGTGCAATTGGTGCATTCTTCGTAACCTCCAAGAAAGACAGGTCGCAATCTATCGCCTGTCACGACCATGGTGGCAGGCATACTGTGGGAGCCATCAAACCGTGTTCAAGTGGCACACCGGTTTCCTTCGCTAGGCCCCTCACTCGGAGTGAGTAGGGCTGTTTCATAGAAGGCCATTTCTCAAACACAGCAAGGCTTGACATGTCCTTAATTGTGGAATGTGATGAGTGATCCTTGTTTACGTTCACTTTAAGATAACATTTAAAAGAAATGTAACAACTCTGTAGGTGGAGCGATCATTCGTTTGATTACCCGTACAAGCTTTCCGCGGGGCTTGTATGAAATGCAACCTTGAAGAATCGGATGCCTAGAAGATGAACAGGATCAAACATTTTGAGCGCAATACGTGTCGCAGACAGATATGCTATTGCTCATAGTCTAGGCGGGTACGTATGAGTCTTATATAAATTCATTAGACACTTCTTGTCACTTCCCACGCAGTGTGTGACAACACTTTTAGAACTTTCATGGCTTTTATGCACTTTTTTTAAATACTTGAGCTTTGGTATGAAGGTTAGCTTGGTGTGCAAGATTTGGCCTAAGAATTTGTACTTGGTATCAACAGAAAGACGTTGCCCATGCAGTTCACTATCGGCTTCAAAATAAATGCCTCTCTTCCTGGAGAACAAGACACGCCTGCTTTTCTGTGCCCACAGTCGGAACCCGTTTTATAGTGCCTAATTGGAGACTGTTAAAACCAAGTTGAACCTGCCGCTCACACATGGCGACATTGCAAGATCTAAAGCCAAGCTGGACGTCGTCGACATATGTACGAGAAAACGTGTTGCGAGGTATCGACAAGCGCAAAGAATTTATTTTGACAATGAAAAGTGAAACTATAAATACATCAATATTCACATAAAAATAGCGCCAATAACGAGGGACAAGAAAAGAAGGAGACAGACAGTGGCACTCACCCAAGCAACCACGTTAGCTTAATACACCACCTTGCGGCACGCCTGTTTCTTGGACAAATGTTTGGGAAAGAACGCTACCTAGTCGACTGCAAATGTCCCGCTTGACAAGTAACTTTCGATTATAGTAAACATTCTGCTACGAACGCCAAGGTGGGACAGTTGCCTTAATATTACAAAGCGCCATGTTGTATCATATGCCTTTTGGATATTGAGGTACACAGAGAAGGTATTGCTTATGAACGAAAGCGTTTCTGATCTGTGCCTCGATACAAACAAGGTGGTCGGTGGTGGACCTACCCTCTCTAAACCCGCACTGGAATCGGTCAAGCAAATTCCTTGTTTTAAGAAAATGTACCAGTGGGCAGTTTATTATTTTTTCCAGAAGTTTGCATAGGCAGCTTGTCAGTGCAATAGGCCTAAAACTCGAGACTGAAGAAGGGTCCTTGCCTTCTTTCAAAGTTGGAATAACAATAGCCTCTTTCCAGGAAGTAGGGACAGCGACAGAAAGCCAGATAGCATTGTACAAACAAAGTAAGGTTTCTTGCGTTTCGATTGGTAGCTCTTAACATTTCGTAAACCACACGGTCAGAACCTGGAGCGGAATCACTGCAGGAGTTAAGTGATGTTTGGAGCTCAGCCAAGCTAAAAACGGTGTTGTGCGCCTCGTATGTTGTACATTAGTGTTCAATTTTCGCTTTTCTAATCTTGTTCCATATTTTTGGAAAGCGCCAGTATAGTATGACGAGCTGGACACCCGTTCGAAGTGTGCATCGAGGAAGTTCACCTGATCTTCCAAGATGTCACCCTGTGCGCTTACGAGTGGGAGTGTGTGTACCTGTCTTTCTGCCACCCTACCAACCATGTTCCAGACTTGATCCTCCTGTGTATATGAATTGATCCCCAATAGAAATTGCCACCTTTCTCTTCTCTCCTGCCGACTCGTTCTCATGCCGAGAGGCTTTAGCTGTCAAGATTTTCAGCTGTCGATGAGTAACATGCTTTGTTTTGCCTTTTAGGGGCGAAGCTCCTTAAAGTGGCACCCGTTCGTCCCTCGTAGTACGTAACATGTTTTATGCTTTGTCTTTCAAGGGGGTGCCGGTGGGAGGTTTCTCCTGTGCGTTGTTGAACAATAGAAAATTGCAGCGTTTGCGTTAACTAAAAGCCAAATTCTTCTGTTTCTCATTCCCCATTAGCAGCCATTCGCATGTACATTAAGCAGTACCTGACAAGAAAAGGTTGCTACTTTATACTTGCTGGGCGTAACCTCCTTTGTTTCAGAAAGGTTTAGTGAGCATTGGGCCGCAGTGCCATGAATACAGTGAACTAGTATATACCATGAACTCAAGGTGGTTAAAGGTGGGAAGTAGACACGAAGCGCCAGCCGTAAGAAAGTGTGCGTGTGCCACCTCTCGTTTAGTCCTTTTGGTCCTTTTAGTCCTTTTGGTCCTTTTAGTCCGTTTAGTCCTTTTGGTCCTTTTAGTCCTTTTGGTCCTTTTAGTCCGTTTAGTCCGTTTAGTCCGTTTAGTCCTTTTAGTCCTTTTGGTCCTTTTAGTCCGTTTAGTCCGTTTAGTCCGTTTAGTCCGTTTAGTCCGTTTAGTCCGTTTAGTCCGTTTAGTCCGTTTAGTCCGTTTAGTCCGTTTAGTCCGTTTAGTCCGTTTAGTCCTTTTAGTCCGTTTAGTCTGCTGGATGGCGGTGCTTCGATATGCGGAATATATAATGAAAAGATGCGAGATTGTTGTACTTGGAGTGTTGACTAGATGGACGAATGGACACACAGACAGATGCATGGACGGACGCATGGATGGCTGCACGAACGAATGGACGCACGGACGGACGCATGGATGGCTGCACGAACGAATGGACGCATGGACGGACGCATGAATGGCTGCACGGACGCACGGACGCACGGACGCACGGACGCACGGACGCACGGACGCACGGACGCACGGACGGATGCTTCGCCCCACTCTCCACCATCCACCCCGTGGATATGCTGCCAATTTTTCGCGTGTTTTGGCATTCAGAGTTCCCGGCATTCAAAGCAGCCCGTTCAATAATAAGAGTAAGGTATTCGGTAGAAAAAAGTATAACGCGGAGAGAATTGAATATGCTCTAAAGACTCGAAGATGTGCGGAAGCGGTAAAGAGGAAACTCGCGATAGGCAGAAACCAGATGAACGCACCAACGGACAAGGAGGGCAAACTAACTACTGATATAGATCGGATATTTAAAGTAACAGAAGTGTTCTACGGATATGTGAACAGCAGCCGGGACATCTTGGACTACAATGTAAGAACTAGGAGAACCCCAGATGACATCCGTGCAGTAATGACAGAAGCCAGTGAAGCCTTCAAGGGAATAAAAAAAGGCGAAGCTCCTGGTTAGCATCAGGTAGCGTCAGATCAGATGAAAGAAAACGGAAAGATTGCGTTAGAAAAACTGGCCACTATGTTTACGAAGTGTCACCTGACGGAAGGGTACCATAATCTTGGAAGAATGCAGTTATCATCTCAATCCGTAAAAAAGGGGAATTACAACATCTTGAGTAAGAGGCTGATCAGCTTGCTGTCCGTCGTAAGCTACATACAGAGGTAATTGCTAACAGAATTCACACATTAGAATTCAATCAACCAAAGGATGAAGCACGATTTGGTTCAGGCGCTACTCAACAATCGACCTCATTCATACTATCAATCATGTGATAGAGTATAAATGCTCAGAATACACAGACTTTACAGGTTACAAAAATGCATTTGATTCAGTGAAGATATCAGCAGTCATGCACACACTGCGGAATCAGGGCGTCGAAGAAGCATATATAGGCATCTTGGAAAAATTATACCAACTGCCACCACAGTGCTCCTTAAAAAGCGACAAAATACCAATAACAAAGAGTGTAAGCGAAGAGGGTACGATCTCTCTAACGCTATTTGCTGCATGCTTACAGGAGGTTTTCAGAGACATAGTAGGGGAAGAGTTTGGGATAGGTGTTAACGGAGAGTACCTTTGGTAACCTGCACTTCGCCGATGACTTTGCATTGCCGAGTAGCACAGAGGACGAATAGCAAATCATTGTTACTCAATTAGGTTAGGAGAGCAGAAAGGTAGGCCTTTAAGTATTCTGCAGTAAATGAAAGTAATGTACAACAACCTTGGAAGAGAACAACGCTTCGAGATAGGCCGCAGTGCACTTGAAGTTTTATAAAAGAGTAATGTCTGCTTAAGACAGGTAGTAACGGCGGAGCCAAACCACGAGGTTGAACTAGAAAAAAATTGGGCGATCCCACGTGCAGTGAAAATTGATTATATGCGAAGCACCGGTGAGGATGGTTGATATGTCACTTTAAAATCAGCTCAAGGTTATGAGGCGCACGGATGTAGTACACAGTAAACAGAAGTAGAAACGTTATGCGCAATCAGGTATCTAGATAAGATGCAAGTATGTAGTTTATGGTTGCGTAACGACGGAAACCATAACCTTTGAAATACCTCCATCAGCAATGAAAGGCATGTGAATTATACTGTACATGACTTCAATTTCATGATTATGTGTGTGCCTTGCATTTCTGTTCGTCGTCCATTTACGCCAATACCAATTTTGGCATATCTCAAGCTATCAAAATGGCCGCGAGCTCATCATGAGCGTGGTATGTAGTGATGTTCTTACATGACATGCATATCATGATTATCTTATTTCCACGAGTCATATACCGTCGTCATACATTCATGTCACGTTATACCAAACTTGGTATATATATGAGACTAGCGAAATGGCCTCGAGCGCATCATGAGCGTGGCATGTTGTCGTGGTATTACATGACACGCATGACATGATTATCGTGATTGCACCAGTGCATTACCTTAGTCATCCATTCAAGGTATGTAATACCAAATTTGGTACATGTGAAGCTAGGGAAACGAGCGTGAGCGCACCATGAGCATATGGCTTATAGTCATGACTTGCATAGAATGCATGTCATGATTTCCACGTTAGGCCCTGTCACATATGTTCGACATGTAGTCATGTCATATCATACCTGTTCTGCAATATGTTATGTGAATGAAACCACCGAAAGAGCAGCAAGACCACGACATGTAAATCAAGACAATTATGACATACATATGATATACGTGTTACGACTAGTCACTTGTGCTCGTCATACAGTCATGTTATGTCATACCAATTTTGTTATCGATCCCATAACCGAAACGGCCAAAAGTGCTAAATGTCATAGGCGGCTAAATAGTGTAATGACTGAGACAGACAGAAGATCCGTTCGTCGGGCAAGCTGTTCTATTCCGCCCCTTCTTCCTCGCTGTCCAGCCCATAGCCCAGAGCTGTCGCGCCGCTCTTCGTTACATTCGGCCACACTGCGGACCTGACAAAAAAAAAAGAAATTACAGTTCATTGCACCTACAGCGGTCCCATTGCTTTTTCAAGCGCGACACATGCAGGGCAAAGTTGTTTCTCTTGCGTTTATCGAGAGTGAAGTTCGCATCTGAGGTGTTCCCATGCCAGGTATTTTCTCCTACACGCTGAGTAATTATGGATGGCCGGTCGAACTTGGGGAGTAGCTTCTTGCCGGACCCGCTGGTGCCCCTTTGCACCCAGTTCTCGTCACCGATGTTGTAAGCAGGAGCGGGCCTATGGCGTTTGTCATAGTGGCGCTTTGATTGCCTTGTGCGTAGGTGGCTTTCTTGATCGTCTTAGTTCGGATCTTCTGACAGGCCGCTTTGCGATCGTTGGCAAGTGAAACTATAATGGGAGCATCCAGACTGAGGACCGCTTTCAGCTGGGTAGTTTTCCATGAACAATTTCGTAGGGCGTTTCCCTGGTAGATGTCTGCAGTGCCGTGTTAATCGCAAAAGAGGCTGACGGAAGGTGGACGTCCCAGTCGGCCTATCATCTTTTCCCTGCATCATATATAGAGCGAGTCGTGCCAGGATGCTCTGGTTAGTTCTCTCAGTAAGGCCGTTTGCTTGATAATGAAACGCTGATGCGAAGTGGTGCTGCACGCCTGCCGTGCAAAGGTACTTTTTCATTTCCCTGCTACGAAACGTTGTCGCCCGATCAGATATTAACTTTTTTGGTAAGCCATGTCTCCGTTCAAATCGGTGCTTGAGGAATTCGATTAGGTAAGTGGATGCAAGAGATGGCACAGCTTCCACTTCCACGTATTTTGACAGGTAGTCTACTGCTACAATGACGTAACGATTTCCTGCAGTGGTGGTGGGTAGAGGTCCCATGTAATCAATGCTAATCGTGTAGAAAATCGTTTCGGGTATCTGGATTGGTGTTAGTAATCCAGGTTGACACCCAGGCAATCGCTTAAACTGCTGACAAATTTTGCAACTGGTGACATAAGAACGAACGCTACTTTGCATCTTCGGCCGCCAAAAACGTTCTTGTAGTTTCCGGAGCGTGGCTCGTTGGCCGGTGAGTCCGCCTTCTGGGGAGTCGTGAATGACTCGTAATATGTCTGACCTGTGGGATTTAGGGATCACCAGGAGGTAACGTTCTTCGGATCATTCCGCTCGCCACGGACGCCGGTACAATACGGCATTGCGCATCACAAAAGTACTGTGATTTCCTTTGTCAGTGAAAGATGCAATAACGGATGCCATATTTTGATCCTCCTGTTGGGCTCGGAATATATCCATCTGGGCGAAAAAAATGTGGGTTTGCCTGGTTTGTTGCGCGCAATCAAGGGGGTTCCGTGAGAGTGCATCGGCGACGTTGTTTAGCTGCCCGGCGTGGTGGCGCACGTCAAAATCGTATTCTGGCAGTGTGGTTATCCACCGGGTAAATTTGTGCTTAAGTTGCTGCTTGGATAACATCCATACTATAGCAGCATTATCAGTCACAACAGTGAATTTACGCCGGAAAAGATAAGGTCGAAACTTATCATCGACGCTGCATACCGTTGCAAGACATTCAAGCTCATTGGAGTGATGGGGGCACTCGGTGTCTGAAAGTTTTCGGCTGGCATAAGCGACCCAGTGTTCCACGCGATCTGGATCACGCTGCACAAACACAGCTCCTCGGCCGATTTGGCTGGCATCAGTGTGCACTTCGGTGGACCAGTCTGAATTGAAGTGACTTAGTATGGGGCAACAAGTGAGCTTTTTTTTATACGCGCGTCCTTTTTAAGAAGACTGCTCAAGAGAGCTGCGATCAAAGAGAAGTGGGGAATAAACCTTCACAAATACGAGGCCATACCTTGGAATGACTGAACCTGCTTCAAGCATGTTGGTGTGGGATACTGCGACACGGCAGCTATTCGCTCCGGGAGTGCCTGAATGCCGACAGGAGATATATTATGTACCAGGTACGAGAGACACCCCAAATCAGCATTTCTCTTGATACAAACGAAACCCTGCTGCATAGAGTCTGTGTAGTAATTCGTACAAATTTCGAAGGTGTTCATCTTCCACCATGCCAACGACCAGGATGTCGTCTAAATACACCACACAGGCTTGGTTTTTCAATAGTCCGAGACCTGAATTCATCGCACGCTGAGAAGTGCTAGGAGTCGTTCTTAGTTCAAACGGCACGCGGTTGAATTCATACAAACCGAAAGGTGGGCGAAAGGCCGTTTTACACCTATCTTCCTTCGCGACTTTAATCTGCCAGTACCTTGCGCGTAAATCAAGCGACGAAAAGAACTTGCAGTGACGTATTGTGTCGTAAGCATCATTAATGCGGGGTAAAGAGTAGGAGTCAGGCATTGTACACTTATTGAGCAGATTGTAGTCCACGCAGAAGCGTAGTGATCCGTTCTTCTTGCGAACAAGGACGACTGGCGCTGCCCACGGACTCGATGACAGCCTAATAATGCCCGCGGCAAGCATTTTATCTACTTGTTCTGCGATCACTGCCCGTTCTCGTTCAGCGTATCGTCGCAGTGGTACGCATGATGGCGGATGATCTGCCGTTGGTATGCGATGGAACAGCAAATTAGTTCCTGGCAGTTCTGCTGTATTGCTAGCGAATACTTGCTGATGGCGAGCCAATATAGAACATAAGGAAGGCGGAGTGGATGGCTCAACTGTCGGTGGTGGCAGGGTTATGGCAGTAGTCCCAGCTGTCGAAGACCGGAGCTCGACGTGGCCGCGATGTATGGTGAGCTCAATGTCATCAGATAGCAAAAAGTCAGCGCTAAAGATCATGTCGGCAGGAAGGCTTTCAAAGACGGGAATGGCTGGAAGAACTTTAGTGCCCGCCACCGTCCGGACTGAAATGTCGAGCATTCCGACAGGCACGGCATTTCCTCCAAGACCACACAGGGGAGGCTGTGTCCACTGTCAGATAACGTCTGGAGCATGACGTCGGTGTTGCGCCATTCGTTCCGCACTGGTATCCACCAGGGCGGATAGGTGACCTTTTCCCTCAACATGAATGGACATCCGAAGAATTTGACAAGCTTGGTAGCGGATTCGGGTCTGGAACGGTTGACTACACTCCTTGGCGTTGTGGCAAATGTGACCGCACTTGAAGCATCCGTGTCGTGCGGAGGCGTAAGTCAAACGGACAGTCGGTAATGTGCCCAAGTTATGCCGACGACGAGAGTACTGCTGAAGTTCGGCTGCCTTTTGAGCGAAAAGCTAGCGTGACGCTTCAGGTGACTGGCAATATAAGATGGCAGCGTGGGTAGTGTCAGCCAAGTCAACAACGACATACTGGCGGGCAGGCGGAGAGATCTATGTAATGCCACATTTGTCGAGAAGCCCGAGCTTATCGTAGACGTATTTACGGGCGTCTTCCGATGGAGCCTGCCGACGTGATCGCATGCGCATGAAATGGTCGTTGTATGCGGATGGAAGTCCAGTCACTCTAGGATTTGTACTTGCAGCCTTGTATTGATGCCACGCTTTGGTGGACTCGCACCGTCGGCTTACGGCTAGCGATAGCGTCACGTCGTCAGTCCATGCATGTCGACGGGCCGATGAATGGATTTCATCCAGCCAGATGGTTGGGCCTTGATCAATGCCAGTAAAGTCAGGAATTTCAGCCATGGACGGAGGAGGCAACGTGGTGCGTGCACAGGCTGCTGAGAAGGTGACGGTGGCGTCTGCAATAAGCTGGCTCGAAGTAGCGATGGCCTGCGGAACCGTGCAGAGTTGGCTGGCGGCTACAGGCGAGCAATTACTCCTGTCTTCTGGCGACAGTACTGATGTTGCTCCAGGGATGATACCCGAGGCGAATTCCAAGGGAGCGTGTACGGCGTCCCTGGGCAAGGAGGCGGTTTTCGAAGCCATGTCAGTGGAGTCACATTGTGATTTGGCAAGGACGCCTGCAGGCAGCGCGCTGGCTTCGGTACCCGCGGTGGCCAGGTCGGATGCCATGGCCACTGTAGCAGGAGCTGCGGGCCACTGAAGAGTGCGTCCGCTCCGTAGGACGGTTTCTTCACGCAGGTCGTCACGCACAGGTTCGTTGAACGGCTGCGACATTGTAATGGGCGAGGCAGACAACACCCGTTCGTCGGGTTGGTTGGTTGGTTGGTCCCAAGAGGAATGGCTCAACCCACTACGGGTGATCGGCCATGAATCGAACGGGACTGCGATACAATATAAATAAGATACAGTAAAATATGCGAAATAGACTAAAGACGAAAATAAGTAAGGAGTATGTACTTATGAAATTAGCATGGTAGCCGGTTTGATTCCTTCATATAGTTATATATGGCTACATATATGTGCTTGTTTCAATGACCTAGTTCCGAAGCCTCTAGGGAAAGTAGTACCGTTTCAGACAGCTGAAGCCCGTGTTTTTGGAAAGCTGGTATTAGAAATTTTTTCCTTAAATTTTCATACCGGCGGCATTTTGTCAAAATGTGCTCTACAGTTTCTATTTGTGTATAATAGTGACAATGAAGGAAAGGAACAAAAAAAGGTCTGTATAAATAAAAGTTTAAAGCTAGAATCCTGCATCGTAATTTAGTGAATGTCCCTTCGAATTGTCTTGTTGGACACCAAGCGCTGTATCCTGAAACTTAAGGTGCTGAAAATCTGTGCCATTTAAAACAGAAGAGTTTGTGTGTTCCTGGGGGCAAGCTGTTCTATTCTGCCTCTTCTTCCTCGCTGTCCAGTTCATGGCCCACAGCTGCCGCGCCACTCTTCATCACAATACATACGTTCAAAGTCGCCGAAGTTCGCTAAAAATGTTTCGCAGTTAATAAGAATGAGGCGAAGCACATAAGGCAAGCATTACCAAGTTTTGAATGCTAGAATGCCACTATGTTTTATGAGGAAGGTATATAACAGCTAAATCTTACCGGTACTTATCTACGAAGCAGAAACTTGAAGGATTGCAAAGAGGGTTCAAGTTACGTTGAGGACGACGCAGCGTGCCATGGAAAGGAAAATGAGAGGTGCAACACTTAGTGACGAGAAGAGAGCAGAGTTTATCAGTGAGCAAGCGGCCGTTAAGGACATCATAATTGAAGTCAAGAAGAAGAATTGGTGATGGACAGGGCCCGCAGCGAGAAGGGAAGATAACCGCTGGTCAGCAAGGAGCACAGACTGGATTTTTTTTAGAAGGCAAGCGTGCGTAGGGGAGACAAAGTTAGGTGGGCAGATGATAATAGTATGTTTGCGAGTATAAAGTGGCAGCAGCAAGCACATGACTGAGTTGACTGGCGGAACATCGTTGAGGTATTTGTTCTGCAGTGGCCGTAATCAGGCCGCTGCTGATGATGATACTGATATGGTACAGTAGGTGATATGGTACAGTATGGTACAGTATGGTGAGACGCGTAGACAAGACAAGCGAAAGTGACAACACAGCGCACACACTCTTGTTTCCGCGGCTGTACGCGTAGCTTTTGGTGCAGGTCGAATTACTACCATTTAGTATTTTCACTGTATCTTTATTGAGGCCGGAAAATAAGATTTATTTGCTGAGGCTGCTTGTACGCGTTGGCAGCGCAACGTGCATGCAACACAAATCCTTACACGAAACTGTATGTCCACAGGTGGATTCTCAGAAGCAATCAGTAAAGTCTCCATTTGTCATACCAAATAAACACGAAAGTCAGCTTAAGGCAAGAGCTGCTTGCGCACACGCTGGTGCAAACAATTACACGAATCTTCTAGCGGAATGGAACTTTGCCGTGCCACTGATAGAGAAAGAACACAATTGGTGTCCCTTGTTCAGTGCTCTCCTACCTGCTCTATTACATGCAGTAATCGCACTTAACATTTTCATTTGCAACCTTTGTGTAACGCTCTGAAATCGAGCATTCCAATTCAATGGAGCTGTGAAATTCGGTATAACTATTCGCCTTTCTTCGTAAGCTTCGCATGCAGATTTCAAGGAAGACGCTATTAGTTGTTGGCATTTAGCGCTTCGTTGATTTCGCGTTCATCGATGATGGCGTAGTCGTCCACGCCTTGAAGTTCAAATTCTTGGGCAGAAGCAGCCGAGACTAACGCTGTCGGAGACTGGTTCATATCGCCTTCAGGCTCCTGGAAGACAGAAAAGCAGACGCGAAAATTCAGAATCACAAGCAAGTCTAAAAAAATATTAGAGCTTTGTGTGGCACAACAAAAACTGCAACAGTGTAGTTGAATTTCTCTTAACAACCTGGAGTTTTTTAACCCATTGCATTTGAATGTGGATAACCACCGTTCTCGCACTCCATACAAACAGAATACCGCCATTTTGACCTAAAGCGCTACACCTCAACTGTTTCTAACATTTCTCTTTACCCATCACAATGACATTAGAGGAAGCGAAGCGCCTTTTAAAAAACAAACATGAAGTCGTGGGCAAATCAGGAAATACAGATTACACATGCTAAATATAACTCCATAAGCATCGTACAGATTGCCATCTGTTTCGGTTTTGCAGAAGCACGAAAATTTGCGAGAACGTTTCACAAGAATTCTCATTGTCTATAACTGTTGATGATGATATATGGTGTTTTTGGCGCAAGGGCCATTTGATGGCCAAAGAGCGCCAGTTCATAAGACAGGAATGTGGACAATGATTGTGATAAGCGGCTGTATAAGGGCCATAAAATTCCTCGCGGTAAGGCGGGTAAAAACATACAATTATTAAAATCATGACCATGCCGTGAAAGGTGTGTGTGGTGCGAATAGATGGCAAAAGTTAATGATAATAAAAACGATGGTGGACATGTATGGCAATATCACAAGTGCCCCACTGGTTCATACCCTTGCGTCCAAGGGCCGTGAGGCAAGTGCTTTATTGTGTAGCCACCGCAGCAAAAACCTCTGGAGAGGTCATGCTACGGTATGCCCGGGTATATGACATGAAAGCTATCATTTTTTTTTCAAAAATGCTAACAATGATTTGTGACTAAAAAGCGGTTCCCTACCGACGAACATTGCAGGGTGTAAAGGTATATGTTGTCGGTAGGGTGAAGGAAAGTGTTGTGTTGTTTTCTTAGAGTGTCCAATTGTTTGCACTGAATTAAAATGTGAAGAACTGTTAGTGCTTCACCACATCTGTCACACAATGGTGGATCGCCACCGGAGAAAAGATATGAGTGTGTCGTGTATGTGTGTCCTATCCTGATCCTCGTTAATGTTACCTCTGTGTGACGTGATTTTGATACTGGTGGCCAATGACCAAGTTGTGGCTTGATAACGTGTAGTTTGTTTTGTGTGTGTGTATCCCACTTGCTCTGCCAGTAGTCCCTGAGCTTTAGTTTGAGAGACGGCTTAAGAACAAGGGCCGGGATTGATGTGGGTGTAATGGCGGTGCTTTCGTGGACGGATGCAGCAAGCTGATGCGCCATCACGTTGCCTTGAATCTCACGGTGCCCTGGCACCCAGCACACTTCAACATGTCGGTTGAGTGTGTAGAGTGTGCATAAAATGGAGTAAAGTGAAACGAGGACAGGGTTTTTTTGTTTTTTAAGACTGTGCAGAGCCGTTACCACACTGAGGGAGTCTCTATAAATTACTGTTTTTTGTATTTGAGATTGTTTGATGTGTTTAGCTGCCACAAGTATCGCGTAAGCTTCCGCTGTGAAGATACTTGTGCCTGGATGTAGAGAGCCAGCATCCGAAAAGGAAGGGCCAACAGCAGCGTAAGACCCAGAGGAGTTAGACTTAGAGGCATCTGTAAAAAACTCAGGACGTGTGTATTTGTGTTGAAGTTCCAAGAAGTGTGTTCGAATATGGGCAATAGGCGCATGTTTAGTAACTTCTAGGAAAGACACATCGCAATCTATAGTCTGCCACTGCCACTGTGGCGGGTATGCTACAGGAGCCATTAAACTGTGTTCGAGTGACACTCCAGTGTCCTCAGCTAGACCCTTCAGGCAAACTGAGAAGGGCTGCCTCATTGAAGGCCTGTTTTGAAAAAGAATGGAGCTCGACAAATCTATAATAGTGAAGTATGAGGGGTGCCTCTTCTCTGCTTTCACCTGAAGGAAATTTACAAAGGACATGTAGGTTCTTTGCAGATGAAGCGACCACTCATTTGACTCAACGTAAAGGCTTTCTACGGGGCTGGTGCAAAAAGCACCCGTAGAAAGGCGGATGCCCAAATGGGGCACGGGATCGAGCATCTTCAAAGCACTTTGAGTCGCAGACTGATGAACAATGGCCCCATAATCTAAGCGGGTGCGAAAAAGGCTTCTATACAGGTTCATGAGCCATTTCCTGTCACCAACCTACGTAGTACGTGACAACACTCTTATAACATTCATGGCTTTTAAACATTTTGTTTTTGAATACTTTATGTGGGGTACGAAGGTCAACTTGTTGTCCAAGATTAAGCCTAAGAATTTATGCTCGGCTTTGACGGACAGACGTTGCCCGTTCAGTCGAATGTCAGGTTCCGAGTGCATGCCTCTCTTTCGAGAGAAGAAGACACACGTGATTTTTTGTGGATTAAGTCGAAATCCGTTTTCATCTGCCCATTTGGAGACCTTGTTTAAACCCAGCTAAACCTGCCACTCACACATTGCCAAGTTGCATGACTTGAAGCCAAGCTGGACGTCGTCGACATATGTAATATAGAACATATTGCGGGGGATTGACAAGTGCAAGGAATTCAATTTGATGAGAAAAAGTGTGCAGCTAAGTACACCACCTTGTGGCACGCCTGTTTCCTGGACAAATGTTTGGGAAAGAACCGTGCCCACTCGGACACGGAATGTCCGGTTTGACAGTAACTTTCGATTATGTGAAACATTCTTCCGCGCACGCCAAGGTGGGACAGGTCTCTTAGAATTCCAAAACGCCATGTTGTATCATAAGCCTTTTCGATATCGAGGAACACAGAGAGAAAATATTGTTTATGGAGAAAGGCGGCTCTGATCTGAGCCTCGATACGCACAAGGTGGTCTGTGGTGCATCTACTTTCTCCAAATCCGCACTGAAATGGGTCGAGCAAACTGTTTGCTTCAAGGATATGTACAAGTCGGCAGTTTATCATTTTTTCGAAGACTTTGCACAAGCAGCTTGTAAGTGCAATAGGTTTATAGCTTGAAGCTAAAGAAGGGTCCTTGCCCTCTTTCAAAATGGTAATAATAATAGCCTCTTTCCAGGAGGTAGGAATAACACCAGAAAACCAGATAGCATTGTATAAACAAAGTAAGGTTTTTCGTGTTTCGGCTGGTAGGTTTTTTAACATTTCATACACCACACGGTCAGAACCTGGGGCAGAAGTACTGCAGGAGTTTAGAGATGTTTGGAGCTCAGCTAGACTGAAAGCTTGGTTATACGCCTCGTATCTAGTGGATTTGTGTTTGTGTATTATTGTTCTGTGTTTTTGGAAAGTGTCGGTATAGTGGGACGAGCTGGATATCTGTTCAAAGTGTGCACCGAGGAAGTTTGCCTGATCTTCCAAGGTATCACCCTGAGTGTTTACGAGTAAAAGTGTGTGTACTTGTTTTCCTGCTATCCTACCGACCATGTTCCAGACTTTAGCCTCCTATGTGTATGAATTTATCCCTGACAAAAACTTCTGCCAGCTTTCTCTTCTGGCCTGCCGACGCGTTCTCCTGCCTTGAGACTTTATTTTTTTAAAGCTCTCAAGGTTTTCCGCTGTCGGCGAGTTTCGCAGCAATCTCCATGCCCTAATCGGTTCCTTTCGCGCATTACGACACTGTGTGTTCCACCATGGAACGTGTCACTTGCCGGGCTGTCCAGATGTTTGTGGGATGCATTTGGCTGCTGCGTTAATAAGGAGAGCTGTGTAGTACTGCACAGCTTCATCTATATCCAACATAACTGAGCATTGTTATGAAACTGTTCCCAGTCGGCTTTGTGTATGAGCCATTTGGCAACTCGTGGAGGACATTCGTATGATGTTTGTGTACTCAAAACAACAGGAAATTGGTCACTTCCGTAGGGATTATTTAGAACTTTCCATCGAAGTAATGGCACAAGTGAAGGAGATGCGATGCTGAGATCTATGGAAGAGTAGGTTTTGTTGGCAAGGGTATAATATGTTGCCTCTTTCCTATTTACCAGACAGGCACCGGAGGAAAAAAGGAACAGTTCAATCAGACGACCTCGTGCATCGCAGCGAGAATCACCCCATAGACTGCTATGAGCATTCAGGTCACCAAGGACCAAATAAGGTTCGGGTAGCTGATCTATTAGGGACTCGAATTTTAGTTTTCCAAGGCGGTGGTGTGGGGGTATGTACAGAGAGCAGATGGTGACGAGCTTGTTGAAAAGAACTGCTCGAGCAGCCACTGCCTCTAGTGTTGTTTGTAGTGGTAAATGTGTGCATGCTACTTTTTGATTAACAATAATGGCTACACCGCCGGATGATGCCGCAGCTTCATCTCTGTCCTTTCGGAAGAGAGCATACCGACGCAAAAAATTCGTGTTTTTAGATTTTAAGTGAGTTTCCTGTACACACAGCACTTTCGGCGAATATTTGCAAAAGAGCTCGTGAACATCATCGAGGTTTCTAAGGAGTCCTCTGACGTTCCAATGTATTATTTGTGTTGCCATATTGGAGGTAACGTAGTGCTGTGTGTAAGGAAAAATGGGTGTGTGCTTCTTAAGCTAAGCGTTAAGACTCAAAGAACAGGGCCGTCGGCGGGCCCCGTTATTAGCTTTTTATTTCTTTTGGCGCGCTCCAGGGAGCTACGCCGATCTTTCTGCACCAGGGGTACCGTGGTGTCCATTGCCTTCTCAGAGGCACTGCGTGCCCGCATTTGCGAGCTGATATTTTGGGCTTGGGACCTCGCCTGATGGGACGAGGCCTTCATATAGGCCAACCTTGAGGTTTCCATCACCTCGGGGGGCGAAACCTTCGGTCCTCTTGGGCTAGAGGTCGAAGGAACCTCCTTTGGTGCTGGGATACCCTGGCCGCTGCAAGAGCTTGCAGCGGCCGTGGTTGTCGCCGTGGGGACGAGTGGCAGGGCAGCCTTGGCTGTTCCCGCCGTGGGTGGGGGCATTGGCGACCGCCTGGGCACACTGTGCCTGGCATGGGCAGTTGCCGCAGGCCGTTGTAGTGCTGCCCCCTGTTGCACTACATCGGCGAACGATGGTTTGTTTGTGAAAAGTCCAGATACTTGTTGACGGGCTTCTCGGAAAGTGATGTTTTGTGTGATTTTGATTGTAACAATTTCTTTTTCCTTTTTTCATGTTGAACAGGTTCGGGAGTATGCGGGATGGGCACCATCGCAGTTTCCGCAGTGGGCCCCATCCTCCACCTTACACTCGTCCGTAGCATGTCCTGTGGTGGCACACTTTCCGCAGGTGAGTTGGCCGCGGCAACTCTGAGACCAAAACGCTGGAATTTGAAGCAACGTCATGGGTTGGGAATGTAGGGTCTCACATTCAACTTCAAGTATCCTGTTTCGAGATGTTCAGGCAGAGTACTGGTGCAAAATGTCACAATTATGTGTTTTGTTGGGATTTCCTTCTTATCACGCCTAATTTTGATTCTTTGTACTTGTATCACTTGCTGGTCCTTCCAGCCCTCGAGGAGCTCATCTTCAGTCAGGTCAAGCGAGTCTTGATCAGATACAACGCCTCGGGAAGTGTTGAGTGAGCGGTGTGGTGTAATTGAGATAGGCATGTTTCCAAACGATTCTATTTTTGAGAGGTTTTCATACTGGCTCTGATTTTTTACCTCGAGAAGGAGATCCCCACTGGCCATTCTTGTAGCCTGGTAACCTGGTCCAAGTGTAGTGGTGAGGCATTTGGAAACAACGAAAGGCGAAATAGTTCTGGCGTTCTTTTCAGCGATTTCACAATGGATTACATGGTAGCGGGGAAAGGTTTCTTTCGGTTTGCTGAATTAATTGCAAAAGTCTTCGGTGCACCCTCTCTTCGAGAGAGTACGATCGTGCAATGAAGGGAGAGAAGAAAAAGCCATAAACTAAATACGAGTTCGGCAGCCATGCCAGCCGCCCACCATGAAGCCCAACACGGACACGGGGACGTGACAAGTCCTAAATTTATATGAGGCATGTCAACGTCAGCTGTACACAGCCGCTATAACCAAATATATTGTGTCCAAGACAGAGCACATACACAAGGTTAACCCTTGCCGCCAGGAAAAATTGGAAGTAAAATGAAGTGAGGAGAAGACAGGAAAGATGTAAAGTGAGAACAAAAGACGAAGATGTAGGGAGAGAGAGATAGGAAAAGGCGACTGCCGATTTCCCCTGGGTGGGTCAGCCCAGGGGTGCCGTCTACGTGAAGCCGGGGCCAAAGGGGTGTGTTGCCTCTGCCGGGGGGCCTTAACGGTCCAATCACCCAGCGTCGGCTCAACCCCCAGGATCCCCTTTTCCCCGGCCACGGCAAAGCCACGCACGGCTAGGCGTGGGAGGGAGTAGAAACTCCCCCGTTAGCTCGGGTCCGTGGTGTCGCTACACACCAAACGCCTACTTGCGCAGGCGCCCCTGCGGGGACGTCTATAACTGTACGTGCCAGTTCGTTGGCTAACTTAAGTGTGGATTCGTTTTTATACGACAACCTCCGGTGAAGTGGAAGTCACTTTGGCGCAGCATTACTTTCATACCTAATTTTTTATTGGGAACTGCGGTTACATGTGCCCTTGAGGCGAATTCGCGCTGTTTCCAAAGGCGTTCCAGTGCTATCGCGTTATCGAAGAGGCATCGACGGCCTCGTGTATTTCGTTACAAAATATTCAGAGAACAGAACTGAGTTTTCTATGACCTGTCATTTCTAGCCACGCTATTTCGATGATGCGTAATGATGAGCTATATGTCTTCAAGACGAACTCGTTCTCTTTCTGGCTTGGTTGGCTTTTATGTTGTTTCTGTCTGTTGGTTTAAGTTCTTAACATCTGTATTTATTCACTATTTTATTCGCTTTGCTTTTCATATGACGAGCATATTGCAGACCGGAACCTTTACACGGAACTACCACCATTCCTTCATTATTTTGGTTGTCTACTTCTCGTCAGGTGACATCATGATCGCGAGGTTTCGTGTAATCACCGTTTTGTTCTGTGACGCGTGCCGCAAAGTAGCTTTGCATTCGGATCAATGAAATGGTTGCAATAAAGCGAACCAGTAGAGAGCGATAGCATTTTGTGGCACGCGCTGGAGCGAACTCCTCTCCCTGTACTACCCTTCCCTCTAGCGCTCCCAGCGCACTCACCGTGAAAATAAAGAGGAAGCGCCTTAAGTGTACGACAAATACCTTTAACGGCAATCGTTCTTCATGAACTGAATAAAATATTTATTGACATTTTACGTCTCAAAAACAATGGTATGATTATGTGAGACTTCGTAGTGGAAGGTTTCGGAAGTTTCGACTACCTGAGCGTAGAGCTGTGCGCCGCCACCCGTTTTCGCTTCAGCCGTATGCGATGCTGCCGAAGTTTGGAGAGATAACACGCCACCACCGCGCAATAATTGCAGTGCGCTGCCGTTTGTAGGTAGATACTAAGTGTCAATCACCTGTGGCATATAACCGCATACCAGCGGCACATACCCGTCCGTGGATATGTGCCACTGTCTGACGGGAAGTGTTTGACGACGTACGCGCCGGCCTCGTGACATTAATAATGTCTTGACCAGCGCGTCTTATTCGTGAAGCCATCTTACCCTCCCATGCTAATTTTGGTTCACGCCAGGTTAAGGAGTTGACCATTAGAGCATCCAAACGTAAGTGGATAGATAGATCGATTCAAAGTCACCGAAGTTCTCTAAGAAATGCTTCGCATATAAAAAGCCCTGTCTGTCTTTTAAATGCGAAACATTTAATGGTGAAATTCGGCGACTTTTGGCGTGTACATCTGTCTATCTATCAAGCCGCTTACGTATGGGTGCTCTCGTGGTCGCCCTTTTAACTTGGCGTGTACGAAAGTTCACATGAGAAGCTAAGATTTTTTGACGAATATGACTGGCTGGTCAACACATGAATAATATCACAATCCCGTCGCGTACGTCGTCCAACAATTCCCGCCAGCAGTGGCACATACCCACGAACGGGTATGCACCGCTCGTATGCGGGTATGTGCCACAGGTGATTCGCACTTAGTATCTACTTAGGAAGGAGGAGCAAAATATGGGCAGTTTTGACGCGTCAGCGTTCAAAAATACCCGACAATAGTAGCGTTGACCCGGCTACTGCAAAGAACAAATGTCGTTGTTTCAGGTAGAATCAAACCTAAGCATTCTGCGTGGTGAAGAATTATTTTACCCCAGAGCTACGCAAGCTCTCAGAACTACGTTTCAAATAGACGCTAATTTTCGTGAAACGCCAACAGTGGTTTCTGTGCTGCCTACCAAATTTTATAAATTTTGCACATGTAGTCGTTTGATACAGCCGTCACGTCGGGTTAACATCGATTGTAGTTAGTTGCCATGCGCTGAAATTTGTTTATGTAGCAGCGTCCAGGGCTAGTATCCTCGTGAGCGTCAGCGCTTCATATTAGCTTCGGGTGCTGCTAATAGGCATGTTGCTGTTGACATCGTTCACAAGTGCGAACAACTAGATATATACACATCGGCAACTCTTCAGCATATGTTTGTGCGTGCAACATTGATACATATATTTAGCGTAATTTTATGGCATGTAACTCAATAAAAAAATTGCAACACGGTCACCTTCCCTCCGCCTGCTTCGGATACCACTAATTCTCAGGTATACAGGGGATCTGCTGATATTTTTGTGGACCGACAGGGCAGCGGTGCACCACCGCCGCCGGTGTCCTTACCCAATATCGAAAGAAAAAAACACAATAAAACACACCAGTCGGACACAAACACGGGTGCTCTGCGTGCCAGCCCAGTATTTTACCAATGATCCACGATGGTTCTTGGAAATTCTGTGCAAAATTTCCTCAGGCAGCCTTGATTTCATGAAAGGTATTGCGTTAGTATGAATATTAATGCGTTTTAGAATAGCAAAGAAACAAGCACTCGTCACACATTGCGAAGAGCATAACGAATGGGTCGTTCAATATTCGAACGCATCACAAAAGCTTGTTTTGGTCACGTAGTAGAGAGATTTAGTTGGACGTTCTTACGGCCCACTCCGCTCCGAGTAGTCCCGTTAATCTGTAAAGGAGCGGCGCGCAATATTCCCGTTTTAGTAATGCGTTTGCCGTTCCGGAGCGGAATATTCACAGTTTCTGTACCCTCTGGCCAAGTTCAGCCTAGTTAAATAAAATTACAGACCATTTTTACAAAGTAAAAGAAATATGCATAACCTATTTTTTCACGAATTATTCGGAGTTGCTCTCACAGTGCGTTAGTGGACCATTTCATCGAAGAAAAATAAACATCAACTTGAAGATAGTCACGCGATAGTCGGCGAGGTTGCAATCCAGAGCACGAGATAGGACGCGTGCTGCGTCTTCCTCTGCTTACGAAAACGCCAGCGACGCTCCATGCTCCGCTCAGCCAACCCATAAGCGGAGCGTGGGCCTCGCTGCGCTAAGCCGCTTATGGCCGGGGTAGAGGGCGCATGTGCACTCGCGTTACTGTTCCCTTTAGCTGTCGAGTGGAGCGTAAAAACGCAAAACTAAAGCTCTCGTTCAGCTAAACGAAGTGACAACAGCTCCCAATCACACACCCGGTGCCCGAAATCACGCTCAGCCCAAAGACGCGACAGCAGGCCCTCATTCACTCTCAGCACCCAAGGCCCAAATCAGCCAGGCGCAACCCATCGGTGTCTCGTTTATCCACACGAGGTCCCGGAGACGTGTCCAAGTCGGTGGTCTGGCAGCGGGGCCTCCTATATTCTGCTCTGGTCCTTGCTAGAATTATTTTGCGCTTGTAAACGTCTGCTTGCTCCATCTCAACTTCCAAGTGATTGATGTCAACTGCATCCTCTACTTCCTTGATTCTTTTGAGTTCCTCATACTGCTCAATCAAAACTCGGTAAATACGTCGTAACTCGCAGATTGGTGGGCGATCCTATTTGCCGAAGACGCTCGACGTCGGCGATGACTTGCGTGACAGCCTTGCGTGTTGACAAAAACGAAGAAAAGACGAGCCGCCGTGCCCATGGTGAAGCCCAACCATCGACCTCTTCTTGTTTCCGAACACAGAAATAAGCTTCAAGATCATACTGCCCTCTTCTTCGTTTACATAAAATCTTTACCTTCCTCCGAACCCCCATAATAGCGCATGACGATGAAGAACACTAAATACACAGCCAGGCTCTTAGTACACAATACTAGTCAGTAATTATGAGAGTTACAAGTCAGTCTATATGGAACAATCTAAGTTCTCTCCTGTGCCGGCTCTTTCAGCGGTATTTCCGATGCTTGTTCCCAATGCGTCCTTTCAAAGTGTCCCCCATGGTGGCCTTTGAGTTAGCACTTTTAGTTCGCTTGAACAATGATAATGCAGTCTCTTCCACGATGTTTTTCTGTAGCTTGCTTTGGACAGTTTCCTTGATTTTCTTGTCTTGCTTTCGTTTACTTTAGAAGCACCAGCCGTCTTTTTCTCTCTTCGTCAGCTCTCTTTTACGCGGCTGTCGTGGTCTTTCGGCATTCTTTGCTGAAATAAAATGGGTCATTCATATCCCCCTCAAGGTGGACGTTTGTAGCTTCCTAGAAGAGGAGAACCTACATGCAGTACAAGGGACTTGCATCTGTGTCCTCGTGGTAGTGCTTTATTTTCACTCGCTTTAAGAAGTAGTCTTGTCTTGCTTCCGCCCGAGACTTCTAAGCATGTTGGCGGTGACATTATTTGGTCTGGAGCTGTCTTACGCGTGTAAATTCACCTTTAAGACCTGGCGGTACACCTTTGCGATATTAACAAGCTTCCCAGCTTCCTATCAAAGAAATGCCTTCTACCATGATCAACTAAGTTTGTAAATATTCTGTCATTATCTTCGTTAGTACAGTTCGTTGTGATTAATTTTTAAAGTCGTGGAGGGGGTCTCCAGACTTGGAGGTTGCTTTTAGGTGTTGGGCTCTTGGTTTGCCTTTCTGTCGTTGGAACCCTGGTTTGTAGGCTGGTGTTATACTTCAATTATTGTCCCGAGGCCGACTCATCTAGTTTATGTGCAAGAAGATTGCCATTCGGCACGTAATAGCTAGATGGTGGTGACGCAGACAGAGAGTATTTCCCTTTCTGCTTCTGCTCTCATCCGTTGTTTTATCGATTCCACATGACTTTGCCCTACTCTTTGTGCATCTTCAATAATATACTCCACTCTCACCCTCGCTAGAATAATCTGGCGTTCATAAACTTCAGCTCATTCTATTTCTGCTTCTAAATGATCGATGTCAACTGTGTTTTCAATCTCCTCATCGATTCCTCCGAGAAGCTTGCAGTGTTAAATCAAAATTTGGTGAAACTTCTTCAACTCACATATTGATGGGTGGTCCATATGCCAAAGGTGTTCGATATCTGCAATGACCTGCGGGATGGCCTTGTGTGTTAGACTCCGCCTTTCATAGAGAGCCTCCATTATCCTGTCCAGTGTCGGAATATGAGAGCTCACTGGCTGGTCGTGTCAGTAGGCGAAGTCGGAGTCAACACGGCATCCACCACAGAATGTTCGCACAATGAATACCCGTCACTTGTCGGGCTGTCGCTCTTCATGATCTTCGGCATATCGGGCCATCATCGTGAAGGTTGAGTTGATTGATATGTGGTGTTCAACGTACAAAAACTACCATATGATTGCGAGAGACACAGAAGTAGAGGGCTCCGTTTTCTTTACGGAGATCTATGGTGACTGCGGATCCACTGTAGATTTCTTCCAGTATGGTTAATAAAGCTCGTCGATCCACTGGTCCCGTAGTTCATGCATTACTGCTGTTTCGACTGAGTAAGACGCCTTTTCATAAATCATGAAGGTGTTGGGGTTAATTGTATTCCACGAATTGCTTTATTACCTAATTGATACTAGCAATATGGCTTATTGTGGAGTAGCCTGTACGAAATCCTGCTTGGTCCTTTGGTTGACGGAACTTTATTATTTTAGGTCATTGACGTATTCCTTAGGGATGAAAACGATGTTAGTGTTCTTCCAAGATTCTTGTACCCTTCCCGTCAAGAGACATTTTGTATACGAGTTGGGCACTTTTTCTAACACCCGCCATTTTTCAGCCGTTTCATTGTTACATTATCCCCACCAGCGACATTGCCTCTTTGCATTCTTTCTGAGGCTTTTCTTACTCGCCCTTTCCTTACTGATAGGATTTCCAATTCTTCTGGGCTATTATTGCTTCTCAAGCTATCGTCCTGGTTATTTCGACTTCTGTACAGCTCTTTGTAGAACTTTCCCGCCACCTTGACTATCCTATCCGTATAGCTTACGACATTGCTTTCCTTATGCCGTATGCATACATGGGATTTTTTCTGTGCACAAGTTTGCCTTCACAGCTTTTAGGCGTCTGCAGCTTTTTGCAGCCTGCTGAATTCCCTCCATGTTATACTTTCTGATTTCGGTTGTCTTGCGCCTATTGATTTACCCCGAAAACTCTGACAGCTTTATTTTGTCGGTCGCGTTTAGAAATTTTATTGTTTGTCATCTCTCAATGAGATTTTTCTTCTTCTCCTGAAATAATTTGCCAGTGTCTGGTCTAGTGACTGGACCTCCGACTTTTATTGCACACTCTTTGATGATACCAGTAAGATTATAGTTCATTATGTCAACGCTAACGTCGGGGACCTCATTTAGAGCCTCTAATCTATACTGAAGCGAACCCATGGATTCATGTACTTTTCCTCTAAACACTAGCTCATTAACAGGCTTCTTGCGTATCAGTTTATGTTCTTTCCTTTAGGGCCAGACCTCCTTGTAGCGTAGCTTGTGCGTCCCCCGTTGTCGTTGTGCGTAAACACTGGTGGCACATACCCGAGAGAGCGGGTATGTGCCACAGGGGATTGACAGGTATGTGCCACAACGGAAGGGGAGAGATGATCACATGACTACTATCACAAAGAAAAGATGCGAGATGGCAGTTCTCGCATTGTTCACTATGTGGACGGACGGACGGATTAACGCAAAGACGGATGGACACACGGTCGGGCGGACGCTTCGTCTCACTTATCATCATTCACTCCATGGATATGCCGCGATTTTTCTGAAATCTAGGTGAATACGAGCATTTACCACTCCATCGCCGCTGCATCGAAGCTTGCCAACTACTTCTACATCCTTTACAATGCCTGGGTGTGCACACAGAATGAATTCAGGGTCATTTTTAGTTTCGCCATTAGGACTTCGCCACGTCCATTTACGGTTAGCCCGTTTTCTGATGAAGGTAATCAAGATCGGCAAAATATACGTGTTGTAAACTCTACTAACGTTTTCCCTTTGGCATTTCTATAGCCGATGCCATATTCCTGAACTGCATGGTCCCCGGCCTGTTTCTTGCCTACTTTGCCATCAAAGTCGACCACCAGAGCAGTATACTTATTAATGGCTGACTCTACGTCTTCCTAAAAGCTTTCAACCAAATGGTCATCATGGTTGATGTAGACACGTAGGCCTGTACTAACTTCATACTATACACTTCTTAACCTAATTATGATAATTCCTACCCTCTCACTGATCCTGTAGTATTCTTCTATATGTAGTTGATTAAAAATATCTGATGTTACAAATAATCAATGTAGTTGATTGCAGATAACATTTTATATATTTCTTTAAAAAGATATGAAGTAGGCACGGTATATAATCAAACATATACGTCCGCAAATTGAGGCATTCTGAAACGACCACTGGGCGTAGTAGCTCCACAATAACATGCATCATGTATGCCTATTTTCAATTTTTTGAATGCTAGTACAACGCCGTTACAGAGCTCCAGTGACGAACAAGTGTAGAAAGGAGCTCTTGAAGCCTGTGCTGCAACTCATGGTGTGCACACTATTTCAACATTATCTATGGGAAAGTATTTTTTTGCACTATAAAATGAGTTCTACTGCTGACATGAAGTATAGAGCACATTTAAATACACACAGGCAGAAACAAAAAAAAGAATAATGACATCTTCTTAAAGGGAACCCTTATGGAATGCGAAGCAGCAGCGTTGTGCACGGACGTAATCGAAGTTTTCGCGCCTTGTCGCTGTCGTTGGTCTTCCGCTGCTGACGCTTTCGTTCAGCTTCCCTGACTCGCGCTTCGTGGGTGTGGCGAATGCGACACCACCATTGCTAAATGCGATTGACTATGCTAACCCACGCAACGCTGGCAACGACAGGCGAAGGAGGTTCGCTTTCTAGCGTCATCTCCATCGCTGAGAAACAAGCTGAGTGTTCACTCTATGTGCACTAGAGCATTGCTTGAGTTAAAGAGGATGAAGTGACAGAGGTGACACGAGACGAGCACGTGGCAGGCGAGGGAGTTAGGCCACCACGCACTGCGAGGGAAGACGTGACCTACTTGGCACCACCCCAACACCTGCGGCTAGGGTAGCACGGTGTGGCGTCTTGGCACGGAGACACGGACGGACAGCGTTGCACAGATTAGTGAAAGACCTCCTTCGCATCTAAAAATACATCTGCACTGTTTTACTAAAGCCTACTAAACAGAAATCTCGCCAAGATAATGTGTACATGCTCTAAATTAAATCAAGTAGGAGAGTTCCAGATCTTTTCCACTGGAGCTACCTGAAGAAGGGGTTCTGAAGAATTCTGGTAGTGCAGGAGGTTCAGTGCAACAGTCCACGCCCAACGGTGCCCGTCCAGCAGGCGTTTGGTTTTGTCCCAAAACACCAACTTGGCGAGAGTCTTCAGTTTATGAAGGACAGTTCGAATATTGGAGCTCAACGGCAGTACAGCACCACCGTTATTGGAGCAGGGTTCATGGCGTATTTCATGAGGCACCATAAGCAGAAACAAAAAACTTGCAAGTAATTACCACGATAATAAAGAGATGTGTTCTGGCGCGAGGGCGAAGCACAGCCATAAAGCGCCATGTCAAGCCAACATTTCAGTGAGTCACGCCGCATCGAAAGAGACAACAAAGGGCCTGTGCATTTTTAAACAATCTGTAATCAATCGCTGCAAAAGTACATACTTATAGATGTGCGCTAGAGACCTTAACTATGGACAGAACATTTAGCTTCATGACCATGCCTCGAAACTTGAAGAATACCTACGTAAGTCACACTAATGCCTAAGTGCCCATGAGTGTAAGGACAACGAGGCAAAACGTTTACTTTGTGCTTACGCCTAGTCTTCGAGCAAATGCGCGACACCTTATGCACATAGGGCTTGGCAAAACCATTTTTTGCTTGCCTTTTCTCCGGTGTGTTGCTACCACTTGAACTCTCACTTTTTTAACATTGTACTGCCTACTCAACAAGCAAGCTGCCCGGGTAAGCCCAGCTGAGTAGGAGACTCACTTGATTCCAATTATTTGATCTGCTAGTTTTTGTCACTTTTAAACATGAATAAACGTCTCATCCTATTCACGACGTGGATGGACCAGGAATTAACCACACCTTCTGGCGCGTTGTCCGTCCCTTTAAAAAAAATTCCGCCATATCCACGAAGTGAATGATGATGAGTGGGCGAAGCACCGGAGGTAAACCTGGTAAACCATGAATCCTCTGTACATTTTGCCCACTCGATTTTATTACATCGCTCCCCCTAGCGTACGTCGCCGCACTAAATCGAACGATTGCCTTCAACCAATGACACGCGCCATATGTGACATCATTCCTATTTTATAAGATCTCGCGTCTTTCATCAACTACAAGCACCGTTTTCTACTTTATAACATCTTGCATCTTTTCATCATCAGCTACAAGTACCACCATCTAGTAAACACTACAAGAACTAAACGAGAGGTGGCTACATGGATGGATGGATGCTATGAGCGTCCCCTTTATAACGGGGTGGTGACAAGTATGCCACCAGGCTCGACAAAAAAAAAACCTTTTTTTCTTTTTATGTTGGCCTAATGCCTCTACTTCGATAAATTCTATCTTAATGGAAAAAAAGGTAAATTTTCAGCTTAAGTTCTCTGCCATTTACGGCACACTGTCCATATTTTATTTTTCCAATATTTATTTTTGTCCTTTCTCTCTAATTTTCTGCCACCAATACTCTAACCGTCTCTTACTTATTTCAATCGCGGGTGTGTTCAGCTTTCCATTGTTGTCCCTAAAACCCAAGGCTTCCTGTAGGCTCGTGCCCAAACGTACACCTGGGTGGATATCTCCACATTCAATCAGAACATGCTCCGCCGTTTCCTTATCTTTCCCGCAGCATGTGCATTGTTCTTCTTCTTTACTGAATCTTGCTTTATAACTACGCGTTCTAAGGCAACCCGATCTCGCTTCAAACAGTAAAGCGCTTCCCCTTGAATTATCGTAAAATGCCTCCCTCCTTATTTCATTTTTGCCCTTTCGGTAGTTACTCAAAGCCGGTTTTTTCTCCATAGCTGCCATCCAGTAAATCCTCTCCGCCTCCCTGACTTTTCCCTTAACGCTCTTTGTTGACATACGGCTTACAATACCAGCCGTATACTTACTAGTGAGTCTTCTAGTTCTTTTTCTCCACTGTGTGTCCACGCTCTTCCTATACAAATAACGGAACACCTTCTCTGCCCATCTACTCTCCTTCATATTTCTTAGCCTTTCTTCGAACCTTATTTTGCTCTGCGCTTCCCTCGCCTCAAAACCTGCCCACCCCATATCGCCCTTTACAGCCTCGTTTGTCGTCTTCCCGTGAGCACCCAACGCGAGGCGTCCCACAGTCCTTTGATTTACATCCATTCCCGCTTGCACCTCTGCCCTCATGCACACCACTGAGTTCCCAAAAGTAAGCCCTGGAACCATTACACCCTTCCACAGACCTCGAAGCACCTCATACCTATTGTATCCCCACAACGCTCTGTGCTTCATTATTGCCGCATTCCTCTTTCCTTTTGCTGCCGAGGCTTTTTCCTGTACCTCCATGTATCTATCACTCTCATTTACCCATACTCCAAGGTACTTGTATTCACTTACCCTCGGTATTTCTTGGCCTTGTATGGACACCGTCTGATCACAGGGATCATTGAATACCATCAATCCACACTTCGTTACACTGAATCCTAGTCCAAGAGCTTCACCTTCCCTTCCGCATATATTCGCCAGCTGCTGTATATCATCTCGACTGTCCGCAAATAAGACGATATCGTCCGCATAAAATAAACCTGGAAGCTTCTGCTCAATCATCATGCCGCCCTGTTTGTGTGACAGATTAAAACCAATATGTTGCTACCTTCTAGCGCTTTTTCCATACTCACCATGTACAGCATGAATAACAGCGGGGACAAAGGACATCCCTGTCTCAGACCCCTGCTAACCTCAACGTTCTCTTTGCTACGCATTCCCTCCCACTCTATGCAAACTGTATTTTCTCGGTATATCTCCCTCAAAAGCTGTATACAGTCGTCGCCCATGCCCATTCCTTTCAATATATCCCACAAAATTTCCTGATTAACGTTGTCGTATGCCCCAGTGATGTCTAGAAAAGCCACGTACAAGGGCCTATTCTCTATTTTGGATATTTCTATACACTGAGTGAGAACAAACAGGTTATCGTCTAACCGCCTGTCGACTCGAAATCCGTTCTGAAGTTCTCCCAAAATATCGTTATGTTCGGCCCATGTTTCTATTTTCATTTTTACTGCTTGCATCGCCATCCTGTATAGTACCGATGTAATGGTTAGTGGTCTATACGAGCGAATCTTGTCCTTTTCTCCCTTGCCTTTATAGATTAAGTTCATTCTACTTTGTCGCCAACTGTCCGGTATTTGTCCGTCCTTTAAGCTTTTTTCTACTGCTTTTAACAATGCTTCTTTAGTGTTATGTCCTAGTTCGTTAATGAGGCTAACGGGAATCCCATCTAAACCCGCAGTGCGCTTTGGAATTTTTCCTTCGGCCTTTTTCCAGTTGAAATTATCAAGTACTAGCTCTTCCTCTGTTGCTTTCTCCGCCACACTTTTACTCACCGGGGAGATCCCCTGGACGCTCTTTTGAAACGAATCGGCTGTTACCTTTTGGATGTAACCTAGCGCTTCGTACCCTTCCAATTGATTTCCTCCTTCATCTAGAATATGTTGTTGCGTTGTTACAGACTTCCTACCTAGCGCCTTTATGTGGCTCCAAAAAATCCTAGGCGCGGCCTCCTTTTTTTCGTGTATCTCTGTCATCCAGCGTTCACTTTAACCTTTAATTTTTGCCTCTACCAATTTCTGTACAAGGGATTTTTTCTCTAAATATATTTCCCATATTTTTTTGACTTCGTCCTGCGGCCGCTTCTCCTTTTTTGCCTTTCTATGCTCCCGTGAGGCTTCGCGTCGCTTCTCGATCGCCTCCCGGATTTCCTTGTTCCACCAACTTTTTGGCTTCCTTTTTCCTTTCCAGCAAACAGTTTTCTTCTCTTTCCCTATCTCCTTCGTCATTAGATGTAACAGCTCACTATACTCCCAGTCCTTGCCTGGTATTTCGCCTACTTCTTCCTCGACTCTTGCGGCTATATTTATTATTTGTTTGTCATTTAAATACGAGCTGCCAGACTTTGATTCCATGCTCATATTTTCAGTTTCGTATCCCATTTGTAATGTTATTCGTTTATGATCACTACCCAAGCTGTTAATGCCTTCCTCGTCTATCCTCATTTCTGTCAGTTTGTGGTAAATTCCTTCAGTCATGAGACAATAATCAATACTTGATTGCTTGTTTCCGACTTCCCATGTGATCTGGCCGTCACATTTAGGCCCCGTGTTAACTATCTCCAGACTATGTTGCTCGCAAAGATCTAGTAATAACTTCCCATTGGTGTCTGAATATCCGTCAAGGTCATGTATGTGGGCATTCATGTCCCCTAGAAGGATGATTTCGGCCCCATTACCAAATTCCTTAATATCCGCACTCATGCAATCCACTATCTCCTGATTCTTTTCTCTGCAGTTATTCCCCGTCCACAAGTAGGCTACCCCTAGCCACGTTTCCTTTCCACCTACTGTGCCCCGAACCCAGAGGTGCTCTGAACACGTCTGTTTCACTCTAACCCATTTGGCTCCGCGGTGAATTAGCATTCCTACACCCCCACCTTTCCTTTCCGATATGGTCCTGTTACACCCTTCCCAAACATAATTTTTAATATGTGGTGGCTCTTCCAAGTCTCTAAGGTGTGTTTCTGTAACCGCATACACGCCTATCTGTTCTTTGTTTAACTGCTCCTCAATCTCTAACCATTTTGCCTTCTTTCTGCCACCCTGCATGTTTATGTAACTAATTGCAACACGCGCCTTTTTCCTTTTTCTTTTACCTTTTTTCTGGTTTTTCGCAATTCTACCTGTCAAAGCGTCCTCCTGGTTGCTTTCCCTGTTACGAGCTACCCCGGACTCCGAAGGGCCCGTGAGCCCCCCAAAAAAGCTACTGCGCGTCCTGCCAGTCGCCAGCCCACCTCGTGTCCAAGCCTCTTATCGAAATGAATCCTGTCTCTTTGGAATCCACCCCACCTGTGCACTTCCCTGTTTAAATCCACTACCTCGAAACCCTTCTCTCGACTAATCCGCCATATCTCCTTGTTTGCGTCGACAACCGCTCTTCGCAGGTTGACGTTGCGCACCGGTACTTCCGGTACTGTGCATACTACAATTTGCACCTGGGAGGACACGGTGCGCATGTCATCCACCCCTCTCGCCAAGGCCGTCGCTAGTCCTGACGATTCTTTTTTCAGGACGTCATTTAACCCTCCCGCAATTACAACGAGGTTACGATTGCCAGCCTTAGCTGCGAGTTGTTCACCCGCTTGACTCATTACTGTCCCCAGCGTTTGTCCTGGGAACGTCCCTATCGCAACTCTCTTGTCGCCTTTCACCCTTTCTTTGATTGCCGCTGCGCATCGGACCAAATTTGAGTCACCGGCGATGATGACCTGTTCAGACATTCCTTCTGAAACCTGCACCTGGCTGCTGACTAGGTGACTAGCGTGAGTCACGGCTGCTGGTTTGCTCCCTCCCTCCCTCAAAACTACTTCCCGGTAGCTGGGCCCTGTGGCCAATGTATCTGCCTTTGTCATGCCTGTTTCCTTCATCTCTCCCGCACGGGGGGTCGTCGCCATAATGCTTCCGCCGTCACCTGCGTCTTCGTTCCCTTTCACGACCTTCGATAGGCCCTTCTCGGCTGCCCGGAGCCTTTCTTCCATGGCTGACGTTTTCTCTCGCTCCTTCGCCAATGCATTCTCCAGCGCTGCGATTTTCTCCATGAGCCCACTCTGGACCGCCATCATATTTTTCATTTTCTCCTCGAACTCGCACTGTCTACACTTGGCGTCATCTTCAGCTTTCTCCTCCGCACTAATTTCCACCTTCCGCCCTACCCCGCACTCGGAACACTTTACGGTCTTTTTGACCATGGCTAGCTCAGTTTACCGATGCCCACGTGTTAGAAAACTGTACTAAAATACACTGGTCTAAGCCAAAAAGAACCACAATAATAAATAAATACGCTGCACTTCACAGCACCTGCGCATGCACGTGGTCGGTCTACGCGCAGGCTTCAGCCACGTGGTGGCTGGAGAAAAAAAGACACAGTACAAAATACTAATAAAAAAAACCGTACACCGTACTAGACCTAATCAAGCCTTACGCTAGCGCCTTACGTTCTCATAACGCTACATATAGAGGCAAGCTGGAAACATGCAAAAACACTTATCTGTAGCTGTCATTCCGGAGCTCTCCAAAAACACGTCCGACCTCTACGATCGCAGCGCCAGAGTACATACAGGAGACGGTACCGCCATCTAGTGAACACTGCAAGAACTAAACTAGAGGTGGCTGCATACAGGGGACGGTACCGCCATCTAGTGAACACTGCAAGAACTAAACTAGAGGTGGCTACATACAGGCTACAGGGGACGCACAGCCCACGCCCTAAGGAGCTTCGCCCCTAAAAGTGCCGAGGTGAACTTTACAGCCTTTCATATTGCTACGTGCATGCATAATGATATTCTAGGAGGCGACGCACGTGTGTGCATGACGAGGAAGACTAAGGGTTGTCTCCGCTCGATCGCTGGTGAACCGGGCACGCCATTACCGCTGGTTTGGAATATATCTAATCCCTAGCCTCGTCGTTACGGCGTCTCTTATTTTCCGTAACATATTTCGTGCAGGTGGAATGTTCCTCGCCTTCACCACGAATCTTCGCAGTGGCCGCACCGTTCAGTCTCCGGCCATGGCTACCAATGACAATAACCCGTCAGCGTCTCCATCTGTAGCTCCAGCCGCTACATACCTGATGATGCTCTACCCCCGGGATCCCGGTGCATTCTCCGCGCATCCTGGGCTTGACGTTGACTACTGGATCCCTATGTCCGAGCGTGTTAGCCAGGCACACCAATGGGACCCTACCATGATGCTCGCCAACGTAATATTTTGCTTGGACGGCACCCCACGTGACAGGTTCGACGCCCATGAGACCGAGCTCACCAGCTGGGATATCTTCAAGGAGCGACTACGCGACATCTTTGGGGGACCTGTACAGTCACCAAATGGAAGCGCGAAAAGAACTCGCCACTCGTGTACAGTCCTCAACTGAGTCGTATGTCACGTACATACAGGACGTGCTCGCATTGTGCCGGAAAGTGGACGAGCAAATGACAGAGAGTAACAAGGTGGGCCACGTACTCAAGGGCATCGAGGACGACGCCTTCAACTTGCTCGTGTACACCAACGTCACTACCGTAAATATTATCAAGGAATGCCGCCGCTTCAAAATGTCCAAGCGCCGTCGTGTTTTACCTCAATTTACGCGGCTACCAAACACGGCTGTTACATCGACCTGCACCGATCTCGGTGCCGCACCACCCATGCAGAACAGTGTGACAGGTATAGTTCAACAGGAGCTTGGGGCGGCAAGTCTGGCACCATTTACTTCACTTGCACTCGACCATGGCGCCGCACAAACGCCTCCGGCGGTCTCCGTTATTCAAGCCGTCGGGAGGCAGGAAATCGCAAAGCTCGGTTTTCCTGAGGCCTGCTCTGTTTCCCGACCCACCTCCAGACCAATGACAATTAATGCACCACCCTTTGACTCAGTTTTTTCTGCGATACCACAATCCGGCGGAATGGAGAACTGCAGACGGCAAACCGACCTGCTTCCGCCGCCACTGAGTTGATCATATTTCCCGTTACTGCCACAGCACATCGACGCCCTCAGACTGAAGCCCGTTTTCCTCTTCTCGCCCATACGAGGACTCCCGTCGGTATTCACCCAGTCGTGTGTACTTTTTTTCCGACCTCTCTAACAGCCGCTCCACCGCTCGTTGGCCGTCACCTCAACGCCACCGTTCCCCATCACCCCCATTACGCCGCTATTCGTCACCGGTCAACTATAGATCAACTCGGATGGAAAACTAGACCATGCAGCTCCGGGAGGTAGTGCAGCATCGATCGCGACTCATCCAAATCCTCCATTGACGCTCCCCACTAATACTAACTTGATTGAGGTGTATGTAGACGGTAGTTCTTCGACGGCGTTAGTTGATATCGGAGCTCAAGTGCCCATAATGAGTGCCAATCTGTGTCGCCTACTCAGAGCAGTCCTCACGCCAGCATTGACTAAAGCCCTCCGTGTCGCTGATGGTGAAACTGTGGCCATCACTGGAATGTGTACCACTCGTGTTAGCATTGACGGCCACCAGGTCCCCGTTTTCTTTACGGTGCTTGAAAATTGCCCTCACGACCTAATCTTCGGCATGGACTTTCTATCGACGCATTCTACTCTGATCAATTGTGACGCAGGTACTCTCTGCCTAGAGCTTGCTCTTCTCACGGATTCCCATCCTGAACACCCGAACAGCCTGTGCGCCACTGACTTTCTCCGGAGAACACCTAAAGCTATCACATTCGTTGAATTGGCAAAACCCTCTCCCGTGCTGGACGGGGATTATATCGTGCCGCCGATTGGTGATGTTCTCCTGGCGCATGACTTTACTGTCCCACACTCCATCGTAACCATGGCCTCTAACCGAACATATATATTTGCCTGTTATCAATTTCGGTTTCATAAAACAAGTGCTACCCGAAAGAATTTCGGTCGCCACTATAATACCCTTAATTGACGAACACGTCACCTGTTTTACGGCAGACGTATGTCCCGATCACCCACGTCACTCGCAGGATGCCACGTGCCTCGATGCGACCTTACTCTCCATGATCGCCGCGGACCTCAAACCTCAGAAAGCAGCCGCGCTATGCCGCCTTCTGGCTTCATACCGCGACATATTCGACGTCGACCACCGTCCACTCGGCCAGACTTCACTCGTCAAGCACCGCATTAACACAGGTGATTCTCATCCCATTCATCGGCGACCATACCGGGTGTCTGCCATCGAGCGTAAAGTAATTCGACAAGAAGTCACCAAGATGCTAACCAAAGGAATTATTGAACCCTCTTCGAGCCCTTGGGCGTCCCCTGTTATGCTCGTTGAAAACAAAGATGGCACGTGGCGCTCCTGTGTGAATTACCGCCATCTGAATAGAATCATGAAAAAGGACGTTTACCTTTTACCTCGCCCGCATTGATTACGCTCTGGATTGTCTTCACGGCGCCCGAAACTTTTCTTCAATAGACCTACGTTCCGGTTACAGGCAGATTGCTGTCGTCCAAAAAGACCAAGAGAAGACTGCGTTTGTAACTTCGACGGCCTACATCAGTTCAAGGTTTTGCCGTTCGGGCTATGCAATTCCCCAGCCACGTTCGAGCACATGATGGACTCTCTGATACAAGGGTTCAAACGGTCAACATGTCTTTGTTGTCTTGACGATATCGTTCTGTATTCCCCAACATTTGAGACCCACCTTCAGCGTTTGTCAGCTATTCTCGACATAGTCCGTACTGCTGGCCTTCAACTAAACTCGTCGAATTGTCACTTCAGCAGCCAGCAGATTACGGTGTTGGGCCACTTTGTCGACGCATAATGTTTGCAGCCTGACCCGGAGAAAATACGCGCCATCACGAGCTTTCCTGTACCCCAATCTGTCAAGCACTTGCGGAGCTTTGTGGGACTTTGTTACTATTTTAGAAGGTTCGTTAAAGTAATTGCAACGATCGCTCGACCACTCACCGACTTTCTTAAGAAAGAAGTGACCTTTACGTGGGGTTCCGCCCAAGCTGCGTTTTTTTCTCACCTCATCACCCTTCTTACGACTCCACCTATATTGGCCCACTTTGACCTGTCCGCTCCGACAGAAGTCCGAACCAATGCGAGTGGTCACGGGATCGGAGCCGTCCTAGCCCAATGCCAGCGGGGACACGACCGAGTTATAGGCTACGCTAGCCGCCTACTCACAGCTGCCGAGCGCAACAATTAAATAACAGAGCGTGAATATCTTGTTCTTGTTTGGACAATGTCAAAGTTCCGCCCATAATTATATGGCACAAATTTATCTGCGGTAACTGACCATCATGCACTATGCTGGTTTACGTCACTGAAGGATCGTACTGACCGGCTCGAGCGCTGGGCTCTGCAACTTCAAGAGTATACCTACACGGTGACGTACACGTCTGGATGCCTACATCAGGACGCAGACTGCCTGTCCCGCTACCCGATTGCAGAGTCGAGCACTATGCCTGACACCAACACCGAGCCTTGCGTCTTTTCCCTTTCGCTAATGACATGCATCAGTTGCGAGCAGCGCCACGATGCGTCCTTGCGTGCTATAACTGAGCGCCTCGAATCACCATCTTCCAATCAGTCCCATCGCTCATTCGTGCTCTACGATGGTGTATTAAACCGCGAAATTTGTGAGCCGGATAGACCGGCCCTGCTGCTTGTCATTCCGAAACACCTTCGCTCCGAAGTTCTACATGAACTTCACGACCTTCCGACTGCTGGTCACCTTGGTGTGTCACGCACTTACGACCGAATACGCCGACGCTTGTTTTGGCCAGGGCTTGCACGCTCAGTCAGAAGATACGTTGCGGCTTGTGAGAAATGGCAGCGCCGCAAAACACCATCGACACTTCCCTCCGGATTCTTTCAACCACGTGACATTCCGTCAGAACCGTTCTTCCGCGTTGGCTTGGACCTACTTGGCCCTTTGCCCTTGTTTTCCTCGGGTAACGAGTGGATAGCCGTGGCCACCGACTACGCCACACGTTATGCTATCACACGAGCTCTTTCAAAAAGCTGCGCCACAGATGTGGCCGACTTCCTCCTCTAGGACGTGATTTGCAACACGGAGCCCCACGGCAGCTGCTTACAGACCGTGGCCGCACCTTTTTGTCGAAGGTCATAGCCGACATCTTGCAGTGCTGTCAAACGACACACAAGCTGACTACTTCATACCACCCACGAATCAATGGGCTGACGGAGCGTCTAAATTGACATGCTCGCTAAGTATGTTTCTACTAACCACACCGACTGGGATCACACGTTGCCGTACGTAACATTTGCCTACAATTTTTCACGCCATGATACTGCCGGTTACTCCCCATTTTTGCTGCTGTTTGGCCGAGAAACAACATTGCCTCTAGACAACGTCATACCATCCCCTACAGTCCGATTAGTGAATATGCCATGGACGCCATCACTCGGGCCGCTCACCACGCGAAATCACCCGTACTCGCCTTCTGACCTCTCAAGAGAAGCAACCGCCTTTCTATGACCAACAACACCGCGACGTACACTTTCCGCCCGGTTCTTTGGTCCTGCTCTGGTCTCCGACTCGTGAAGTTGGCTTGTCTGAAAAACTGCTTACTCGCTACAGAGGTGCATACCGAATTCTTCGTGTGGTTACTCCTGTAACATACGATATTGGTCCTGCCACCCCGTCGCCTTCGTGCGCCCAACAGTCTGCCGATATTATACATGTTGTGCACTACAAGCCCTACTACTCTCCCAGTGACGTTGACATTTAGATGCGCCGAGACGGCGCTTGTGCCACCGAGGGTTATGCTACATGCATCCATATTGATATTCTTGGCGGCGACGCGCGTGCGTGCCTGACGAGGAAGACGAAGGGTTGTCTGCGCTGGATTGCTGGTGAACCGGTCATGCAATTACAACTGATTTTAGGTACACATAATCCCCAGCCTCGTCGATACGGTGTCTCTTCCTTTCTGTAACAATATTAAAGCCCTAAATACAAACGCCAGTATCGATAACCCTAAAAAATGCCGTGATTCGGAACACGTGGCGTATGTACTTATCATCATAGTCCTCAAAAACACTCGTGGTTTCAGTATCCAAAGAGGGGGCGTTCACAGTGATATGTCAACACAGTAAGTCATAAGGGTACTGAAACTCGTGACTTAGTAGCATCAGCTCTGTCAGCTGCTTGTTGTTAACTTGAATAACGATGAGTTAATTGTCGTTCAGCAGCAACGATTTCGTGGTATGCTGGATGCATAGTTCACAAACCCACCGAACTTTTTACTGGCAACGATGGCATTCGTCGCGGTGAGGTTGGCCTGCATCAGTGCGATAAAAACGTTACAAACAAATATTTTATATGGTTTTTTCACACTACTAATCAGGTCCTGGTAAAATTTTGGCTATATCTAAGAAAGCACAAGAATGATGTCGGGTTTCCTTTCTATATCTGGCATTATAAGTGAGATTCGATACAGTGCAGCTCCGCTGTGTGAAAAGCGTTCACAGTAAAACGAGAAATGTTCCTTTTACGACGCCACGAAATCCCAACAGTCAGCGTTTAAGTTAGCAAATACACTGTAATCATCATAATGTTAGCTGGTTGTCTATACATAGCGAAGCAACTACGCTGAACTTGTTAAAGCTGAGTAGGATACCGCAAGCTTGACCAAGTTCGTTCTGAATCGATTAGCTAAGAATCTGAAAAAACTCCTCCTGTGTGAACTATTACTTTGGAATTAGCTCTCTATGACGATAGTTTCCGTAAAATTGTAGATAGGTGGGCTACATGACATTTCATCATAGCGGTCAAAGAACTGAGAGCACGGGTACAAAGACAACAGACTATGTTCCATCGCTCAGCTTGCCGCGATCTCATTTGTTTGAACAGCTGGCTTCAGTTAGTTGCAGAATACAGCATTACTTTGGATAATTTGAAAATTTTCATTTGTGTCCCAAGGCAAATCTGTACAAAATAGGGCTCGAATGCTATGCACATGAAATGACAACGACCACTGTTTCCGTTTATGGAATCCGAATATATCAGACGTAGCATGGATGCATGCGTTATGAAGAAACTCCATAGCACTGACACAGGTTTGCGTGACTTTTTTACGCCAGAGATATATGCGGTGAAGAGGCTCCAACCTATTTCACTCTTAGTGCAAGGTGCTCGTTAACTAAAATAAGAGACAACGACGAACCGCACTATGGGTACGTACCGTGTCGAAATGGTGGTCGGCTGCGTCCACGGCACTGTGAACACCAGCCTTTAACAGACGAACAATGGCTGCAACAATTTCCATCAGACGGTTGAGAAGATCTGTTGCAGTCATGACCCACCTACAAAGTACAGCCATCTGCACAGACGCGTGCACAGGTGGTGAGCTCTAGTTGAACACCACCGTAAAAAAACTTATGCAAGACATAGGTGAGGCGATACCCCGTAATAAGTGTCCCGTGTGGCTGTACATGCCGCTGTTTTGCATTCCAGAACTATATACACCATTTTTTCGTGAGTGCCGCCATAATGCCTAGTGGCCACCATGGTCTCCGGTCTGGCAGCGAGTTTGTCTGGTTAGTATTCACGGGGCTGCAGTTTTAGTCTTTTTTTTCGTTATGGCACAATGAAGGTCGTAAAAGGTAAAGCAGTCTAGGTAGTAAATGAGTACGAGACGTTCTGGAAAGGTTTGATCCATTCATGGTCAAATGTTATATACGAATGCGCGGACTTATCCCAAGGAGTGGGTTCACGTCATCAATTTTCGGCATTCTCTTTCTGTCCCCCCCCCCCCCCCCCCCAAAAAAACGCCGATATTTCGGCGCGTTCTAGCAGGTAAAGGAAATTCTGCAACTCTTTGGGGATGCATTAAATTTTTTGTGCATTGCGAAATTGATGATGTTGTACCAACCATGGCGCGTACGTGCAGTCTTTCTTAAACACGCAGTCTATTTTGTGGCAGGGGCTACAGCTATTTGTTGTCGGGAAACAATTTGTGTTTCTGAACTTTTAAATTACCGATTATTGCTCGCTCGTTTATTCCGCCACGTGTGGACAATTCAGCTGTCTATGGGCAGGTGCCGGTATATCAAACAATGCTGATGTTGACATTTCGCTAGGAGAGTCGCTATATTGCATTGGCTTTCGGCGGCTATAAGATGAACTTGGTGAAAATTTATTCTGCCGCTGAGCCATGAAGCCTGCCCGGGATTCGTCCTATGACCCGCATCGGAGGTAACGGCTGCTTGATACTGTTATACATAACTTCGCACATAATACGTGTAGTACTGTTTTGGCGAAATTCGTGCTGCCGTTCGCAAAGCTAAGCTGAAAAGTTAGCAATTCAGGAAACACTAGACAGTCCTAACAGCGCGGGTTTTTTATTCATTGCTAGGAGAATAAAGTATCAACGAGCAACTTGTGCGGCACGGTTTTTCAACACGAAAAATGTCTTCGCGAAGTAGTGACGAATGATTGTTCTACACATAAAGCGACAAAAACCACTTTAGCTACAATTCACCTTGTTCTAGCCTAGTAACTTCACGGCAAAGATGTCTTCACGTCCGGTTCATCTATGTTCATTAAATGTCAGAGTTTTACAGAGCCGGTGCAGAGCACAAGTTAGATTTGCGAGACCGATTACCTCGCAGCAAGGGAGGGATTTGTCGCTCGTACTAATGAAGCTACATAAACGGCGACGATTACCCTGTTGGGCCGAGCTACAGACTAATTATTAGAACGAGCACATGTCAAAGTTTATATCAAAAGAAAGCGTAAACAAAACAAGTGGCTGTCCAGCATTGTTAGTTCACGTGCTATGCTTAAATGCTAAGTGTGCGGAGTTTTGGTACTGACATGAGAACCCGGAGGCCTCCGGAAACTGACTATTTGGTGTTATTTATCGTTCAGTGACATCGCACAGTACATGGGCCTCCATTGAAATGCGACCGCCGCCGCCGGGATCACAGCCGTGACTTCCGGGTCAGCAGCCGAGAGCTCTACGCACTGGCCGACAGAAGCGGACGGTGCTTAAATAATTCTCACTTCACCGGGTGGGGTCGCACTTGTCAATTTATGTTTGTTCGCCAATCTACACGGCCATACAATTGTTTGACCACGCGGGATGCAAGGCATTCTGGATATACTGTGACGTTTGGCAATTTAAAACCTGTAGCGTCGCAGAAACGACGCATCATCAAGAGATCACAAACCGCGAACATTCCGCGTCTGGCGATGCACGTCAAATGACTATTTAGACAACGATTTCCTTTTTTCCGTAATTGTTGGAACAACCAAAAGTGGCACAATGGTTTTGCGATGACTTTTCACTGCCGGACAAGGCAATATAAAAGAAAAAATTTCCAGGTCGACACAAAATACGCGAAAATTATTAAATAACGCCATTAATCCGAGCCCCGGCATCGCACTCCTCGCCAGCGCACACATGCCAGAAAGCAAAACGCTGGTTGCCAGACAGGTCTTTCTCGCTCGTTAGGCATGAGCGTAGTATCTCTAGCCCAAACGCGAATTTTCCTTTTCACTAGCAGTGATCGAATCTGTATCTCTACTGTGGTTAGGCAAAAAGGTTAAAAGATCACGTAAAATTAATTTCGGCGCACAGCTGTCTAAGTAAACGGGCACTTGTACGTTCCCTACCCCCAAAAATGCTTGTTGGCAATCCTGAGACACCTTGAATGATAACACACGCTTCTTGAACCTGTGCGGTAAATTTTAACACATTCCAGTGGAGCTCAATATACAGAGATTATGCTAATATGGCCGTCATTTTTGTTGACCAACCTTTTATCAAATTGTGTGCTTGCACACATGTGTGGGTTTTCGTGTTCGCCAATAGGTCAGGTTACTGTCTCTACCAGTTGCCGGTATATCATCACAAATGTCGATGCAGGGCACCACCTCGGTGGTGATTGCTGTCAGTGTTCCTTACAGGTACGTTGGAAACGTCTTTTTTTCACCGCTCAGTTTGACATTCGCTAACTCGTCTCGCACGAGAATAGTCATATCCAGGATAATTAGCGAGCCATTGGTGGAAGCGACTACAGAATGTATGGGCGAAACAAAACGCTTTGGAGAGCAGAAAGCACTTATGTATTCATGGCGAAGACAGCCTCTGCGGCGTTGGAAAGTTGCCTCTGGGACTCTAGGTGGCTAAATGCACGCGTCCAGGATATGCTGAATGACTGCTAAACAAATATGCGCGCGGTATTCACACAGCGAGCATTCGCGCAGGCAAACTAGCGTGTTCACTCATTACACTGTCTGATCACTGATTCATTTATTGTATACATATTGTCACGTTCCTTCCTTAAGTTTTCTTATCACCCCGTTACACTGTACGCGATTATCAGCGCGAACTGCGCCTACATTGTTCGAGAAGCTTCAGGGCTGCTGTAGACAGTTTTGTTGAGGTTACGCCCACATCGTGAGCATTTCAGATTCTTCTGGAATCTACGTCGCCGCCAGAGATAACGCTAGAATGTTCGATGGCGTAAGTATAAATGCCTACTGGCTTCGTCGCTTGTCAGTTGATCGACGGCCGACGCTGCATTCACCGCTATCAATGCAAGTGTGCTACCGTAACCCGAATTTCCGTTTATCGGACACAGGTTCGCCCAAATAAACAGTTTGATCTGGCCATCTATTCTGCTGCCTTCAGCCATGTCACGACCCCGTTACATCTGGCGGAGGTGCTTCCCGACCCATGTACCGCACGCCCCCTTCCAGCTGTGAACCAAGTCTACGTTGTAGCGAAGACAGCGACACCGACCTCGATCAGCGGGTCAGCCGCAGGCAACAAGGTCTACCACTAGAGTACGGGCTGTTACCCAACCAGACTCGCACGTCCACCATGATGACTATGGCTGCAACGATGGCTGCCGCTGCGCCACTGCCTGTGACTATCTAGATGCACCCAACCAGAGAACCACCCAGCTTCCATGGAGCACCTAATGAAGACCCGGAAACCTGGCTCGACACACATGACCGAGTGACCTCCTTGAAAATTGGGACACCAAAGAAAAACTACCCCGCGTATACTTCTGCCTAGAAGACGCCAGAAAGACGTGGTTTGAGAGCCGAGAGTCCACGCTGCGAAACTGGGACGTCTTTCGGACGACGTTCCTCTGCACTTTCACGAGCGTCGCCCGCAAGGAACGTGCTGCGACTATCTTGGGTACGCGTGTGCAACTCCCCAACGAGAACGTCAGAATCTTCGTCGAGGAGATAACCTGGTTGTTCCGCCACGCGGCCTTCGCCATGACCGAGGACAAGAAGGTCCTATTTCTTTTGCGAGGTGTTGAAGAGTTCTTTGCGGGGCTTGTGCCCAACCCGCCGAAGACCGTTGAATTCCTCACCGAGGCCAAAACAATCGAGAAGGCTCTTCAAATGCGCACAAGGCAGTGTGACCGCCGCTCCACAGCTGTACACAACTCCGAGGCTCATGCCCTCGGGAACGACGACCTGCACGAGACAATGAGAGCGATTGTGCGCGACGAGCTGCGCAAGCTATTACCTTCACTGCAGCCTCAAGTTGATTCGATCGCTGGCATTCTGCGAAATAAGGTTCGGCAATCTTGGAATGTCCGAAGCTCCACAGCCTCAGCCGCAAGCGATCAGCTACGCTGCTGCAACCCGACGCTACGCTCCCGCTTCACGCCCACGTCAACAGGCCGCACCGTCGCAGTTTCGCCACCAGCCACCGCCGCCGCCAACGCCTTACCGTCTATCCGCCGGTCAGCACAATGCTCCGAAGAAAACCGAGATGTGGCGTGTCCCAGACCACCAACCTCTCTGCTACCAGTGTGGAGAAGCTGACCATACCTACCACCGCTGCCCGTACCGTCAGATGTGGCTGCGTGGTTTAGCCGTAGATGCGCCACATCCACAGTGGTGGTAAACGCTGCGTGGCATCGTCGACTACCTTGCAGAAGCGCAGAGGACACTCCGAGGCTGTTCTCGTTCGCCGTCACATGGCCCCTACATGCCACCTCAGCGCCAGTTGTACACTGGCCCCACCTGAAGCTGGTCTCCTAACCCTTATCCGGGAAACTAAGGGCAGCAGCGGCTGAAGGGGCGGTTGCTGCACGACAAATGCCAAAGAACATCCGCAGACGAGGACGACGACGACGCCGCGACGAAACCTCAAGAACCCACCTCAACATGAATGTTGTCCTCAAATGAAGACATTCAGGCCAGATAACGACTTGATGACGCAACGTCGAAGCAGCTGTACAAAACGTAGTAGCCGAGATCCGACACCACGATCTAATTGCAACACGAGGAGACGAACTAGTCACCTCGATGTCCTCATCGACGGCCACAGCGTCACAGCTCTCGTCGACACCGGAGCCGACTATTCCGTCCTTAGTGGGACATTCGCCGCGAAGTTAAAGAAAGTTAGGACAACTTGGGAAGGCCCTGAAATCCGTACAGTCGGAGGCCATATAGTTATGCTGGCAGCCGCCTGGACAGCCAGAGTCGCCATTAGCCGTAAGATTTATTCTGCAAGCTTCGTCGTACTGCAGTATTGCTCGAGAGATGTCACCCTTGGTATGAACTTCTTAAGCCTTCATGGTGCCGTCATCGGCCTCTGAACGAAGTCCATATTACTATCCACAAAAAAAGCACCGCCCCCGCACACGTCGTCAGGAAGGCACACCCTGAATGTTCTGGAACACCAAGTCACCATTCCTCCTCGCGGCAGCGACAGCACTTTCATCGGCATTCAAGAATCGACAGACATGCATGACGTCATTGAAGGTGACCAACACCTCTTTATCAGCCGCGAAATTTGCGTTGGCATAGAAATAGCCGAGCTGCGAGGAGAAAACGCAGGAGTTATGCTCGTGAACTTCAGCAACGAGTACAAGCACGTGAGCAAAAGTGCGACGCTTTCCTACATCAAAGAGATACTGGAAGCCAGCAACGCTTCTGCCCTCACCAATTCCGCCGAATGTACTCCGACGACTGAAACCCTTCAAGCAGCATTTGACGTTAATCCAAGCGTTCTTCCAAGCATAAACAAGAGCAGCTCGAAAATCTGCTCCTGAAATACAAGAACTGCTTTTCGTCGTCATCGAGAATTCGACTGTTCTCTGTTGATTGATGTGGGGTTTAACGTCCCAAAACCACTATATGATTATGAGAGACGCCGTAGTGGAGGGCTCCGGAAATTTAGACCACCTGGGGTTCTTTAACGTGCACCCAAATCTGAGCACACGGGCCTACAACATTTCCGCCTCCATCGGAAATGCAGCCGCCGCAGCCGGGATTCGAACCCGCGCCCTGCGGGTCAGCAGCCGAGTATCTTAGCCACTAGACCACCGCGGCGGGGCTCGACTGTTCTCTGTCGCGAAACATTTATGTGCAAAAAAATGCCTGGCCACTCTGTCAGAGTCCGTACAGAGTTTCGACGCAAGAACGCGAGACCATAAAGAAACATGTCGATTAAATGCTCCGCGACGACATACAGCCGTCAAAGAGTTCGTGGGCGTCATCATCGGTATTCGTGAAGAAAAAGGATGGAACACTACGCTTTTGCGTTGACTATCTCTGACTCAACAATATAAGAAGGACGTATACCTACTCCGCTCAATAGACAACACCCTTGATCGACTGCACAGTGCGAAATACTTTTCATCGATGGACCTCAAGACAGGCTATTGGCAGATCGGTATAGACGAGAGAGACCGAGAAAAGAATGCGTTTATAACACCAGACGGCCTTTTCGTGTTCAAGGCCATGCCCTTCGAGGTCTTTGTTCGGCTCCTGCGACTTTTCAATGCGTTATGGACATAGTGCTGGCAAAATTGAAGTAGTAGATTTGTCTCGTTTACTTGGACGACGTCGTCATGTTTTCTTCAAGTTTCTACGAGCATCTTTGGCGCCTTCAATATGTACGTCAAGCCATTAAGACATCCGGACTCACCTTGAAGCCAGAACAGTGCCGCTTCGCGTACGAGCAACTTTTTTTCTTGAGCCACGTGATAAGCAAGTCTCGAGAAAGACCTGATTCGCAAAAACCGCCACCATCGCTGCATTTCCGCCGCCCGCCGACAAGAAGGCCGTGCGTCGATTTCTCAGTCTGTGCGCCTATTACAGGCGCCTCGTCAAAAACATCGCCCGCATCACCGAGCCACTCAATAACCTTACGAGAACAAACGTCAAGTTTAAGTGGGAAATTCCACAGGAGAAAGCATTTGGTGAACTAAAACGACGCCTGCAGATGCCTCCGATACTCTCGACTTTCGACGAAAACGCCGAAACAGGTGGACACATACGCCAGAAGCGTAGGACTCGGCACCGTCCTTGTGCAGAGAACCGATGGACTGGAAAGGGTTGTTAGTTATGCTAGCCAGTCGTTATGCAAGGCAGAAAGGAATTCTTCCACAACAGAAAAGGAAGGCCTTGCCATCATCTGGGAGACGTCAAAGTTTCGTGCTTACCTCTACGGCAGGCCCTTCAAAGTTGTGAGCGACCACCACGCCATGTATTAGTTAGCTAGCTTGAAGGACCCTTCAAGTCACCTTGCCCGATGGAGCCTGAGACTTCAAGAATACGACATTACCGTCAGCTACAAGTCCGGAAAAACACTACGACGCAGACTGCCTGTTGCGAGTGTCCGTTGACCCACCACCGCCCGAAGACCTGAATGAAGCCTGCTTCTTGGGAACGATAACTCTCGACGACTTCGCTTAACGCCAGCGGGCAGACCCGGAACTTAGGAGCCTAATATAATACCTCCAGGGCAGAACCTTCGTTGTTCTGAAGGTATTCAAACGTGCAATTACGTCGTTTTCGCTGCGTAACTGTCTTTCTCAAAAGAAGAAGTTCTCGCCGCGTGAAGTCAAGTGTTTCCTTGTGGTGCCTTCAGCTCTGCGACCACAACTGCTCGGGGCTTTCCCCGATGATGCAATGGCAGGACACCTCTCGAGCTTGCGGTGTTTCCCTCACGCTCACGAGGATACAAGAAAAGTACTAATGGCCGCGCCTTACCATCGACGTCGCTCGTTACGCGAGGACATGTCGAGACTGTCAGCGACGCAAGACACCGCCAACAAGGCCAGCAGACTTTGTTCAGCCGATCAAACCACCTCGCTGACCGTTCCAACAGATCAGGGTGAACCTACTGGGGCCGTTTCCGAAGTCAAATTCAGGAAACAAGTGCATCGTCGAAGCTACTGACTACCTCAACTGCTATGCCGAAACAAAGGCCATACTCAAAGGTAGCGCAGAAAAAGTAGCCAAGTTCTTTGTTGAGAACATCGTCCTTCGTGATTTCGCCCCAGAGGTAGTCATCACTGATAGAGGTACAGTCTTTACTGCTGATTTGACTCAAGTGATCTTGAGACAGTCAGGCAAGCCACCGCCGCACCCCCACTGACCACCCAAAGACAAATAGTCTCACCGAGCGGCTAAACAAGAGAATCACCTACATGCTGGCAGTGTACGTCGACGTTGAACACGGGACGCCATCCTTCCGTAAGTGACCTTTGCATACAACAGAGCCGTGCAGCAAGCGACGCAGATGCAACTGTACAAGTTTGTCTACGGAAGGAACCTGGCAACGATGCTTGATGCAATGCTGCCTAACGTCGCTGACGAAGAAAGCATCGACTTCGCCCTCTATCTTCAGCGCGGTGAAGAAGCTCAACAACTCGCCCGCCTGCGCATCACGAATCAGCAGACGACCGACCGCCGCCATTACAATCTTCAGCGACGTTTCGTAGAAAACCAGCCCGGTGAAGGTGTTTAAGTATGGACGCCGATACACCGACGTGGACTCAGTGAAAAACTTCTGCGACGGTACTTCGGGCCATACAGGGTAGTACGACGTCTCGGCTCATTCGACTACCAGGTTGTCCCCGACGGCATTATGAACTCCCAACGCCGCCGATCGTGACCTGAAATCACCCTCGTCGCGCGCCTAAAGCCGTTCTGTGATATTCAACGAACAGAAAGAATATTTGTTGTATCGTACTTTATTATTTCCATTTTCTTACATCATTATTGCACTTTCATCTTCTGTTAAAGCATCGGGACGATGCATTTTTCAGAGGGGGCAATGACTCGTTCCTTTCTCAAGTTTCATTATCATTCCGTTACGCTGTATGCGATTCTCAGCGCAAACTTCACCGACAGTGATCGAGAAGCTTCAGGGCTGCCGTAGATCATTTTCTTGAGATTACGCACATGCCGTGAGCATTTCAGATTATACTGGAATCTACGTCGCCGCTAGCGATAACGCTGGAATGTTCAATGGCGTGCGTATAAATGCAGCCACGCTTCGCCGCTTGTCAGTTGATCGACGGCCGACGCTGCAATCGCCGCTATCAGTGCAAGTCTTCCCTTTACCGTATTACTGTAACCCGACTTTTCGTTTATCGGGCACAGGTTCGCTCAAATAAATAGTTTGATGTGAACATCCGGTCTACTGCCTTCAGGCACGTCACGACCCCACGACAATATACTATAGGACGCGTATAAGCTTAGCTTATGTACACGCGGGGAAAAAAGCAATAGCGCGTCGGGACAGAAGCGGCACGAGCTGACGGGCACCGTTGCCGCATGCAGAAACCAGGAAGTCGTAGCTCGCGCCTCGTGCCAATGCGTCCATTTCGCTGCAGTAGCGGGTACTTCTTTTCACTAGAATTCGTCCCCCGCCGGAAAAGTAGCCATCCTGGCGATTCACTGAGAATAGAATACGAGCGGATCGTAATATGGTTTAAAACATCGTACGTGAACAGTTTCACTACCTCGAAGGTCCTGGCATGTGGATGGCGTCACGTGTTCGACGACGTAGTTGACAGGTGAAGTCGGCGAGACAACGAGGTAGGATACCGGGTGTGTTGAAACAAGCTTCGAGGAACGGCCTGTAGGGACCACTGAAACTTCCCAAAGCCACACAAGGATGTCCGGAACAAATTTAGGGTACGGGTGGTCATCGTCACGCCGAGATTTTTGTCTCCATTGTGTGAACGACTAGGCGAGCTGACGACGTTTCTCGGCGCAGCGGGAAGATTCAACGATGGGCGCGCAGACTCGGGGGAATCGAGGTGGTAGTGCAGGATGGTTCTCGTGTCGTGGAAGGGTTTCGGTCATATAAGAGAAAAAATGGCAAAAACCCCGTGGTCGCCTGTGGAACAGTCTTTTATACATACGTCACAAAAAAAAGAACAGAGTGAAGGTCCAATCGAAATGGTCTGAGGCTACAAGCTTAGATAATAGGTCACCAAGGGTGCGCTTGAATACTTCCGCAAGCCATTCATTTGGAGATTGTGAGCGGTGGTAGTCTGGTGAGTAAGAGGGCAATCGGCAAGGAGTGCGTTGACGACTTCGGAGAGAAACACACCTCCTTTGTCGCTGAAACACACCTCCTTTGTCGCTGAGAAGTTCACGTGGTGCGTGCCGTGATGGAGAAGGAAGGTCTGCAGAATGAGAGATGATACGTCCCGTGCTGTGGCAGCAGGCGAAGCGGATGTTTCTGCGTATCGCGTGAAGTAGTTAATAGCGACAACAATCCAACGGTTTCCGGAAACCATGAATGGAAGAGGTCCATACAGATAAATTACAACGCGGTACAAAGGCGTGGCTGAGCACGGGATTGGCTGGATTGGACCAGAGGCGTGATTAGGGAGAGCTTTGCGTCTTTGGCTTTGCGGGCATGAGTGAATAGACTTGAGCACAAAGATATACATGCCTCACCAATAAAACCGGAAGGAAAGCCAAGCGTATGTTTTGAAGACGCCCGCATTGCGCACTGAGGGTCAGCGTGAAAAGCTGAAGATACTGCAGCATGAAGATGGCGAGGTATGACCAGTAACCACTTCGGCTGTCAGACATGTAACCCCTGCGATAAAGGAAGCCATCGCGGATCTAAGAGCCACTTGACTGCGCAATGTTCGAGAAGATAGGGAAATCGGTGGGCTTGAAAGGGATCGCAGAAGAACGCTGATCTAGTCAATCTTTACGTTGCTCATCCGCCATGTCGCAGTTTGCTGGAAACGCAGTCATGTCGTCCACAGCAGAAAGACAGGCAGAGCTTTCAGATGACGCAGGTGAGCGCGATAGGGCATCGACATCAGTGTGACGTCGGCCAGACTTGTACACAACACGTATGTCGAACTCTCGTTACTGCAAAGCCCAGAGAGCTAAACAGCCGCAGGGTACCTTCAACGTGATAACAAACAAAGGGCACATTGATCGGTAACTACGTCGAAGAGGTGACCATATAGGTACAGTATAAATTTACATAGAGCCCAGATATTAGGGAGGTACTCCTCTGTCACAGAATAATTATCTGCTTTGGTGAGGGTATGGCTTGCGTATGCGACTTCGTACTTCATTCATCCCGATTTGTGCTCCGCGAGCACGGCGCCCAGACCAACACCGATGGCATCGTCGTGTACCTCAGTCGGAGCAGTCGGGTCGATGTGACGCAAGAGTGGGAGTGAGGTTAGCAGGCAGTGCAACTTTTCGAAGGCATCGTCACAGGCGGGTGACTAAGCATAACTTTTTCGATTCACTCCGCAGAAGTTCATTGATTGATATGTGGGGTTTAACGTCCCAAAACCACTATATGATTATGAGAGACGCCGTAGTGGAGGGCTCCGGAAATTTAGACCACCTGGGGTTCTTTAACGTGCACCCAAATCTGAGCACACGGGCCTACAACATTTCCGCCTCCATCGGAAATGCAGCCGCCTCCACAGAAGTTCAGTCAAGGGCGCAGTGATCATCGCAAACTTCCAAATAAAGCGGCGGAAATACGAGCAGAGGCCAAAGAAGCTGCAGCGCCTTCGGAAATGGAGGTTCACAAAACTCTAAAATTGCCCGAAGCTTGGTCGTGTCAGGAAGAATACTGTCATTAGAGGAAACAACATGGCCGAGGAGAGTGAGCTGACTTGCGCCGAAGCGGGATTTCTTCAAATTGAGCTGAAAGCCGGCGTTAGTTAAACACTGTGGTACTTCGTCAAGCTCGCGGAGATGCGTGGGAAAATCTGGTGAAAATAAAACCACGTCATCGAAGTAGCAGAGGCGTGTTATCCACTTCATGCTGCGCAAAAGATTGTTCATCCTCCGCTTGATTGTTGAGAGTGCGTTGCAAAGACCAAAAAGCATGGCACGGCATTTGTAAAGGCCTTCAAGTGTGACAGAGACCGTCTTAATTTGATTTTCACGTGCTATAGGGACTTGCCAGTAGCCGCTCCGTAAGTCTTCAGAAGAGATGAGCTCCGCACCTTTGAGTCAGTGAATGACATCGATACTCGGTAAGGAGTAAACGTCCTTTCGAGTTATTTTGTTAAGACGATGGTCATCTACACAGAAGCAAATTGATCCGTCCTTCTTAGCGAGAACGACTCGAGAAGTCCAGGGGCTCTTCAAAAGCTGGATGATGCCATGCTTGGGGATGTCAGCTTTTTGGGGTATTGTTAACCTGGCGCTCCGTCCCGGACACGCGATAGGGTCTTTGACGCAGTGGCGCATTGGTACCCGTGTCGATGCGGTGACACAGCTGACGTGCAGCCGAGGGACGTATGCAAGCAGTCAAAAGAAGAACAGAACTTGTCCAGGAGTCGTAGAAGCTGAGCACGTTGCAAAACAATTAACGTGTCGGCGATGGAGCTGCTCAGTTCGTCAGGCAAATATAGCCTGCGTCAAAGAGGCACAGGTCACTCCTGCGACTTCGTGTTCGGCGGAAAGACCAGTCGGCATGTCGATAAGTACAGAGGGATCGATACTAAACATGCCCGACGCACTAGCCCCAAAGAAATGTTAGGGCTGGTTCACGATAGCGTCAAGTATGCCCTGACGGCGCGTTGCCGTCGACCATCTGCCGGCACCGTCCATGGGAGAGCTGTTCAAAGTGCACGACAAGCTTCGCTGGCGAGGCATTCGACTGATTGATCGATATGTGAGGTGTAACGTCGCAAAACCACCATATGAATATGAGAGACCCGTAGTGGAGGGCTCCGGAAATTTCGACAACCGGGTTCTGTAACGTGCACACAAATCGGAGCACACGGACCGAGAGCCTTTTCGCCTCCATCGAAATTGCAGCTGCCGCAGCCGGGTTTCGATCCTGCGACCTGCTGGATCAGCAGCCGAGTACCTTAGCCACTAGACCAGGGCGGCGGGGCTTTCTGCCTCCGACAAACATGGCCGTTCTTCCGAATGCAGTTGTCAATCTTCTCGAACCCATCAAGCAGCCGCCGTGTGCCCTGTAGCTTCTAAGCTCCCAGCGGACCCTTCCATTCGCTTTGTACTGATGTCCTGAAGCTTTGACAACACAGTACTTGAGCGAATTCGGCGCGATTTTTGAGAGCCGCACTCAAATGGTCGATGTTCTAGGCTTATGAACCTTCCCGAATATTTGAGGGCATATTTTACAGGTTTCTCAGTAGTTTCTAACTTTGGACAGCTGGCGCCACTTGTCCGGGTGCCAGTTTTGGGGCACGTACGTTTGGTATTACGCCGTGCTATTGTGAATAACGGAGATGCTAAAACACTATTTAGGAACATAGCCTCAGAACAACACGTACGACGTCCACATTTATGGGTTGAAGGGGACTTGCCTGCTGGATTCTGAGCTGAACGGTTTTGTCACCCTCAATCTCCGACGCCAGAGTACCCCTCGCCAATCGGCCCACCGTACTCCATCTCCTGACACCCTATAGCTATCCCCAGGTGGTGCCCCATCCTCGGATTCCTTCAAAAATGTTGGCTGTGTGCCCCATATCTCCCCTTTGCTCTCTATTTCTATCGCTCCTGTGCAGTCGAGTACTCTCTCTTCTTTATCTTGTTCCCCTTCTCCTATCACCTACAAGGTCCTGCGCCGTGTCACCTATAGACAGATAGAAATTAGGTGCCATTTTTCCCCTTTGCGAGAACCAAGCATTCATTATTTACAGCGTGAAAACCACGGAGCATGAAGCAAGATGCTCTAAGTGTCCCGCGGCAGACGCAGATTGTGCGCAGAGCCGAAAGCAGACGACGCGGCTAAACCATGTCGTTCCTTCGTCTCTGATTGGCTACAGTCACTCTCCCTCAAACGGCAACGAGCGGCAGACGTGCGCGAAGGAAAAAGCTGCGAACGGCCACTTGAGAACGTCAAACAGCGAGGCATGCTTGCCGCTAGAGTGAACCAGCCCTTACAGGACATGACAACAGGTTTGAGATGAGCAGTCTGCTGATGGCGTCATTAAGTTCTACAAGGGCATAAGGTAGCGGCGAACGCTTGCGACGTACGAAAACGGCAGATAGCGTGACAAGCGCACTCGACTCGGCGAGCGTGTTGCAAGACACCTTGTCAAGGGCAAAAGAGCGCGGCAGAGCGGTAACGTCTTCAGCCACAAATAATTTGTCCGTGGTTTCATGAGCGTCAAATTACCGAGCGTCACGAAACACTTCAAATGCCACCTCAGCGCGAGAGCAGTCGATGACGGCCTTATTAGCGGAGAGAAAGTCCCAACCCGAAACGAGGTAATGGGAGTAGGAATCCTACACTAGCACTTCGACGACTGTAGATGAGGCCGTCAACCGAAACGTGAGCAGTACAGGCGGCGGCCGACTCGACGTGGCTCTGCGCTGACCTGTACGAAGCAATATACTTGCTAGTGGCATCATAACTTCTTGCTTCTTGAGCAAGCGCCAGAGTCTGGCACTGATCACTGAATCTGCGAAACCAGTATCGACAAGAACGAGTGCAGCGACGCCGTCCACATATACGCAAAGAACAATCATCGGTGGAAAGCACAGGTCTTCTCGCGGGTGACGCAGTTACTTTTTCTGGAACTGCGGCAATTACTTTTTTCACTCCGGCAATGAAGGACGACGATGCATCAGCGTTGGCGAGTGGCTGTTAACAGGAGGGCGGTCGCCAGCGTACGAATACATCTGGTGGGGTGCTGAGAGCCAGCGAACGAAAGGCGCGGTGGCACATAAGGGGCAGTTTTGAAGCTCTGGTGTTAGACAAAGACGCGCTGACATCAGTATCCAGCTATCTGGCCAGGCAATATGCTCCTGGATGACCTGCCGAATGTTTGCTGGCATAGGTGGCGGTGGTTGGTCGGCTGTTTATAGCGGCGACTGTTGACGAGTGTTCGGAACTCAAACGAACTCTTTGATATGCGATAACAGTGAGTCGAGGTTGGTGGTGGTGGTCGCGCTCAAAAGGGTGTCGTCTTAAACGTTAGGGCGTCGCGTGAGAAGAACCTGCCGTCGGTGCTCGTCGAAACTGACAAAGATCGATGAGTTCATAGACAGTGGCGGGGTTCTTCGAGAGCAGCATTTGAAAGACGTCATCGTAAATGCCTCTTATGTGTCGTCGTACCTTGTCAGTTTCCGCCATCGCCGGGTTGACATGCGAGCAGACGTCGAGGATGTTCTCGATGTAGCTAGTGAAGGTCTCACCAGTTTGTTGGGACTGGCTGCAGTAGTGGGCATAACAATCAACGAGACTCACCTCGCCCACTGCGCCGCTCATACCGAAGACAGCCTGCCATCGACGTGTCGACATCTAGCAAAAGTTCTTTTCTTGTGACTTCACTACTGTAATAGCGGTTCAAACAAAATATGGCTTTGAATTAACACCCACAAATAAAGATAGTATAGGTACACCACTAGCATGAGGCATAGCCCTGAACAAAAGGTGCTTCCGCATGCGCTCACATTACGTGATGATGGGGAGTTGCGATTATTCATTGCTCGCCACGTCAGCCCCAACGTATTCGGAAGTAACAAAAAACGAAACGTGCTCGTGCGTGATGTCACCGCCACCAAACACTCCCATTTACTTTTTGCCACATAAAAGCAATCGCTCTCCTGTGAACCCAGCAAACTACGTATGTTCACGGTGGTCGATGTAAAAGAAGACAGACTGCACACGTGGACCGCAGGAACGCTTCCACTCCCACCTCCTTAAAACCAACAGAAAAAAAGGCTGTCGACTTTTGTTTAAAATTGGTGTGGAAATTATTATAAAATGATAGTTGGAGTTTAACGTCCCAAAAGCACAACATAATTTTGAGGGGCTCCATAGCGAAGGGCTCCGTAAATTTCGACCAGCTGCGATGCTTTAAGGTAAAGCTAAATCTATGTACACGGGTCTGCAACGGGGGATCCGGAAATAATGTGAAAAGTATCGGTGGACTTTTTCTTCAAAAACAAGAGCTTATATGCATGCTGTGTCATTTTCTCTAGATAGAAAAGACAGAATGGGCATGAAAAATGCCAGATGTTACAGCGCCAACCACCTAAACCAAAGCCACAGCCGTGAACATAAATACATGTACACAGAAAGCGCATGCAGCCTGGAAAAAATTTTAAATCCAATCTTAAGGCAGTCGGCTACAAAACCTTCATTTCAACTAAACGCTCTCATTCAGTCGTCCCTTAATTGTAAGCCCTAAAGACGTCAGACTCTGTCCAGGCGGCACAGCGAAAAATGCCGCCCCCAGCACCCCCATCGCCCCGCTGGCCATAACTCGGTAGTGCAAAGACAGTCGTTCTTAAGCGCGCGTTCACCGGCCTTCCTCCTTCGTTGCTGTTGGGGCGACATTTCCTGAAAATTGAGCTCCTTGCAAGCTTGTATTGTCGATACAACGTCACCTCAGAAAAGTAAAAAAAAAAGCTCATCAAAGCGAACTACAGGCACAACGCCAGAGTTTATTTCTGCATGCTGCAACTCGCAATTTAAATGCGAGCAATAGTCACAAGACTGCGAGTTCGAAGCAAGCTCCGACATGCGTTCTGTAATGCCTAAATGTGTTAAATTTGGGCGTGCGTACAATGCCAACGCGATGAAGTACGCCAGCAATGTATCTTACAATCAGTAGGTACAAATCTCTCTATCTGGCACGACGGATCCCGGCCATTTTTCGCCTGCGCAGTTGCATTCTCCATCCACCTTTCGGTCATTGTGCGTTGAATCGTTTAACTACGCACATTGGAAAGTTTTGTTGACGGTTGCCTTCCATTTTTATACACTGCAAATAGAAATACATGCATGTCTGTTTTCTTGGTGTAAAACGAAAGGCAAAAGCTAGGCCTCCGATATAATGCCGGCGGAGACAAAACGGCCACAAAAACGTTACTTGGTCATGAGCACCATTTAGCAATTTACCTGTATCAGGCAAGTACATATTAGCATTTGCTAGTTAATGCCGAAACTTGGAGTCTTCACAGCCCACGTGGTCAGTGGTGTGTGGTGGCGACCATTTCAGATAATCGGCAGTCGCGGCTTGGACAATGGTTACCACACGCGTCCCCAGTCTGCATTGAACACGGCGCGCACCACGGTCAAAGGCTTTGTTGAGCTTTATATTCAAAGTTACCGGCAGGTCTGCTAAAAGCAACAACAGGATATCTACATTATCACACCTTGTAATGCGTCTGACCGCAAAAAACTTGAGTAATTCGCTTACCCAACACGTTCGCAACGGCTCGTGTCTGGCGCTCTCGCCTTCTGCTTAGCGGCAGCAATTGAAATTGGTAAAACTGAAGTTCTTTGCGTGCGCCGCAATGCACAGCCAAACATTAGCGTGGCTAAGGGAATAAGGTCTTTCTTCGGAGAGCATGAAGCTGCTGCGTCTGCTCTTGTTTTGACCGCCGTTCTGGCGAGTGAAGTAGCAACCACTTCATGGCAGTTCGGCGACGCTGTCGACTAGCGGACAGGAATTTGTTGCTCTTTTTATAATTGTTCAATGCACAAAAACGTAATGTTTAGCTAATCGTTATTTCGAATGCGCTAGTTGCACCTGGTTGCGCAGCGAACTGCACAAGAGAGTCGGGCTTTGCACTACCCAAAACTGTGTCGACAGGTGGTGCCACGTGTCTGCAAAACTGTAGAAGCTCACGTCTATGTCTCGTTTTGTAACCCTGGTCTTGCAGCCGCCGAGAGGTAGAATTGGTCACAAGCACTTCCGTCGTGTTGATTCGATGCCAATGATTCGCTTCCGAAGCTGCAGCTCACAACGACCTAGAAGGTCTTGTCCTCGCTGTAGCTTGAAGAACAAACCCTTGCCATGAATGGGCGAGAGGTGTACGCAGTCGAGCGCCGAGATCACATGCTGGCGTGTAGGCACATCAGACCTATCAATATTACTCAACATCTAAGCCCCGATGACATTCAAATGCTCACAAGGTGACCCTGGTACTGTCTTGCGGGCTGTTATCGGCTTGCTTCCAATGGGCGACCTCACGTTGCAGATGCACGCTGGACCTCTGCGTTAATGGCTGCAGCATCGCCAAGCAGTGGCGTACGTAGCAATTTATTTCGATGGAAGCCCACCCCGTTTCTGATATAGGGGCTAGATAGGCAATTGTGGTTGAGCGTCGTTTTCCGCCCTGTATCCCACGGCACAACAATTCGGCAAGAGTACGTGACCGGTGTGCCAAACCCTGGCTGTGCCACTGTCACCGAGCAGCCCAAGTGAGTGTTTTTGAGCCCGAGCGCCGCACCTCGGAAGGTCAGCGTAGTCGGCCCCTGACCCGAATGCCTGTCGCCAGTGTGCTACTGACGAAACAATCTTCAAGCGTTAGAATTTTGACAATACCATATCATTTCATCATCTTCCTTTAAGGCTAGGGTCGCGCACTAACAGCTTTTGACACCTAGCGTCCGCCGGCGTATCATGCGACACAGATGAAACTTTTTGTAGGCATGTGCAAAAACGCGAGTTCTTCCTGGCGAGAACTTCCTCTGGCCGCACAGCCAAAACTATATACGGTGCCGCGCAGAATGCACTTATGCTGCTGCGTATAGCTCACGAACCCCATCGCTTGTAGTCTAGATGGTATAAAAGAAAACAAAGAAAAAGAGGTATGGCACTCAAGGTTGCTTCAATTAGGATTAATATTTCTTTGAACTTATCACCAAAAATCACGATACTATTATCAGCGAAAATTTTTTTACTACAAGGGGTTCTTGAACGTGCACCCTTATGTATGCACACTAACCTGAAGCATTTTTGCCTCCGATGAAACCGCGACCACCGCGGCCGGAATTCAATCCCCAAACTTACGCATCAGCAGCCGAGTGTCTTAGCCACTAGAATAGTGTGGCGGATAAGCAGATTTGTATTTTAATTGACTATATGTAAGGAAGCTTGTCGCGTGTTTTTCACAGTCTAGTCTTTTGGTGTCGGTTTCGCGGGTTTCTGCCCTTGTGAACAACGATGAAGCGATTCGGAATGCGCACATCAAAAAGTGTGAGCAAGCGTCAGTGCGTGCTCGTGATGTGATCAATGTTCCTAGAAAAGGAATGAAAACCCAGGAGACAGCGCCTTATTGTGAAATTTTGTTGTCCGCGTACAGCAAAGAAGAATAAGTCGCGGTGAAGCGATGCTACAAGCGCTATTGGGCTCTCATCGCGATAGCCGCCTTGATGCCGGCGACTCGAGAGTCGTCAGCAAGTTAACTTGCTTAAAAGCGAAACTGACCGAGAAAGAGCATATCAAGGGAATGACCTATTTTATAATTTTTTTTGCGTTAATTGTCGGTGCTTTGGTTGCCTACTATCGCCGATACGATCGTGCTGAAACTCACGTACTGTAAAAATCGGCGCCTACGGCGGGAGGAGTTTTCGCCACTTCCCGACGAGAGCGATTTATGACGCCAAAATTATAGTCACTGCTTCGTCGGAGTAAGACATATGTTCATCATCCGTTCGACAGTGTAAAAATTGCGTTGTTGACCACGGAAGCAAAGGTGCACGTTTCACCTGTTTGTAATTGCCGTGGCTGGACTGCTCAAGCGTGCGGGGTTTCTATAAAGAACACCCACATAATTCTCTTGTCCAGCTCTAGTGATTGCGTTCTTGAAGTAATTTGCGAATGAGTGTGCGATATTTTGCGCATTTCGGATAACTAAGCGAGAAGAAATGGGCAAACACGAGCAACGGTGAAGGGTGTGCTTTGAGCGCAGCAAGCAGTTGCCCTTTGAAATACCCAGTAATCGGCTGCAGAATCGCCTCGGGGTAGTATTTTCTAGCATATAAACGGTCACCACTTCGAGATCCCTCACACATATGAGCAAACGATGCCAAATGTCAACATACGTACGATGACTGCATAAATGTACGCGTGCTCTGCCCGATCAAGTAGGCCGATATGTTATTCATATGGCATATTCTGCATTGCCAAATATCTGACAAATGTATGGAAACAGCTGAGCGCGTAAAAAGCGAACGGGGAGAACGGCCACTCAATTAATGGTATCGTGGCACGTAACACGATTGAAGTCTCTTTTGAAGCAACGAGCGCCATGGCGTGAAGCATCAATAGGCTATGTTATGTTTAGACTCATAGCCTTAAACGCTATGTGTTACACAAATATATGGTGAGTGCCGAGAATATCACATTGAAACAATGTCCGAGTGCGTGAGGCAAGAACATCTGGCGTAAAGGGAGATTTAAAGGCGTAAAAAAATTCACAGCGTATCCACAGGGTGAATGATGATGAGTGGTCGAAGCTCCTGAGGGGAAATCATCGGTAAAACAGTGACTGTTCAGTGAAAGTTCGCCCACTACATCATCAAGAAAGACGTGAGAAACACTGTGTATGTACGGCAGGGCCCTCGCGCCGTTGCTGTGACGCTTGTGCCTCTCGTTTTCGAACGCTGTGATCATGGCGGCGGCGACGCGCAGCCAGACGACACGCTTCGGCCTCCCGCTCTCGTAGGGCAGGATCTTGGCGGCGGCGTCGCGCAGCTTCACGGAGCGCTTTTGCCTCGCGGTCTCGCACATCGGGATTATATCTGCGAGCACGCGCTGCCGCCGCTCTGCGGCCTTATCTATCGGGCAACTCCGAGGGCGCGCCAACAGCGAACGAATTTTATTACAACGTTCTCCGTCATCTAGTAAACAATGCAAGAACTAAACTAGGGGTGGCTACATACACACGCCGAGGATGGACAGAGCCACGCCTTAAGCTATCTTAAGCTATAGCTATCTCGTGGTGACTGCATTTGTCATTCAAGCTGCAGAGCACTCCAAAGTATAGAGCAGCAATTTGTGAGAAAAGGCGCCGCGAGTGCTAGGTTGAAGACATGGAAAGCGACGGTACAGACAAGATTGTTCGTATACGGCAGCGTGGTCTCGAACCGGAAGTCGATGAAGATGGGCGCCGTAGTCCACGATCAATTGCGTGTGCCACGATTTCGCTCTGTATTACAATAACGGGACGCCCTCTTCAGAATAGCCGTGGTCACAATGTCTACGGCTCAATGTCTTTCCGTCCCCCTAACAAATAACGTACGCGTTTCTAGAAAGTTCTTGCGTCTCCAGAAGAAAGAAAGCGAGAGTTCCTACCCTGAAGGCACCGTAACTGAGGATATCGCTTCTTGCTTTTGCGTGCAATTTTTAATTACGGAGTTCCTTCTTGGCCGGGCCTTTCCGACTTTCAAAAGTAAAACCAATCGCCTCAACAAAGCTGCTGTCTGAGCTCGTTCACGAGAGACAATTCAGTCAGTTTTAAAGAAACTCTCTTTGCGAACGCATTCTCGCTTTGCGAGAATGCGTGCATACTCGTTTGCGCACGCATTCGAACCACTGGAAGATCAGCGTTATGTGGTGAGATTTGCAGAAGAAATGAGCCATAACTGTGGTAATGTTTTTCTTCAATGTTGCATCCATAAGTACATGCTGTTTCATACTTTAGGGAACTCTTGGAGCGCCTGGCATTGCGATGTGACTTGCGCTCCAATCGAGTGCCGGCAGCAGCTCACGCGTGCGCAAACGCTTCAAGGGTTGAACTACGTCGTCTGCTACGACAGGACGCGGGCTGCATTGCGGGCAAGCGCATGGATATCATTGTTAATGCGAGAACTAAGCCGATACTCTGCACTAATCATTTGCAGAAAGATCGGCGCCGCAATATTAGATACGAAGTAACAAGGAACAACAAACTAGCGTATGCTTTCTTTCTTCGTATCCCGTCTTGATGCGCAGTTTTTTTTTTCAAATGTTTCGTACCAAGTTTCCAAACTTTCAATGCTTCTCTCCACTAAACGTTGTGCAATACCACCCGCTCAGCCTTTGTTTGTAATAATGGGGCACTAGAACAAGTATTTGACAGCAAACCTTGACCACTCTATCAAAACATCGTGGCATTATGTGCGTTCCCGAATGTTTCTTCATTGTGTGGCTGCCACCATAAGCTTAGATAAAGAAGACACGATAATGAGCATGCACCGTGCGTAATCCCTATTTGACTAGCTTAATCAAAGCACTCAGTGGTCAACGCTAAGCATCTGTGTCGGTCAAACAAAACAAGTGACAATACATTCAGGAAGGATTTAGGCTAGAACAACCACCAGACGATGTTTGATCAAAGCAGGAAGGACTTGCTCCCTGCGCCTAAATGCACTCGTTACGCTTCCAAGTTCATGTCCCCAGCGGTGGCAATGATGACGCTAATTCTTGACTGCAGTGAATGCATGGTGTCAGTGATGTGTTCCTCCGCAAAATGTCCCATTCGTTCACGATTGGAACGTGTCATCACAAGATCCAGATTGAGCTGAACAAAACAAGAGTTCGTCTGCCATACGTTTTGTCGACTTTTTTTCTTGTCTGAAAAAAAGCAGTACTGTATTGTTTTAGCTTGTTTAGCACGTTATGTATACCTGAAAAAGTGCGCCTTAAGAATAATTAACGCTGTTGTAAAGACTTCACTACGTTTCGGCGTCGGCTAGCGAGTATTAGAAAAATGAAATGTCGTCATGAAGAGACACGTCCAGGCATTGGCCTCACCTTAAACATTGTTCAACTTTCCAATTTGCTTTATCGTGTTGAGCCAGCACAGCAGTCGCGCTCAATTAGTGCTGATTGTCGTGTCTTCCTCGTCCAATTGTACTGCGGTGTACACTATCGTGCTTTATGAAAGGGAGCATGCGAACGTGTGGCCTACGCTTTGGGCGGCGGCTGCCTAGGGCACCATCAACCGACCCCGAAAGAAAACACGTTTGCTTTCAGCGTCATCTGTTGCCGAAAATAAATAACAAGCTATGGCCGGCAGACAAGCCCTGTTAAATTGCACTCCATCTCTACTCACGCCTGCAGTGCATAGTCCGCAACCAACATTTCAAACGTTGTGCGCGACAACGGCGCAAGCTGCAGTAATCGCCCGATATCGCACGCCGCGGGAACAAAAATCTAGCAATGCTTGTCTACCGGCCATGACTCGTTATTTCGCTTGGCCATAGATGACGCTGAAAGCGAACGTGCTTGCTCCCCTTGTTGTTTGATGGGGCTGTAGGCAGCCGCCACAGAACGCAGGCCTCGCATTCTTTTTCATAAAGAACGACACTGTACACAAAGTGAAGAAAACTTCATGAACGCACGCAGAATTATGGCGTTTCGAGAGAGCAAACAATGCAAGCTGTGAAATTCCGCTTGTAGCACCTCATTATCACAAAGGCCGAGATTTTGGCGTCTCACAACGTTTGATGCAGATTATTGGCTCAGTTGCTGCACTATAGCATGCCGTGTGCTGCCCAGCAACGCGGCATGCAAGAGCAGCCGTAGGAGACGACGCGGTTGAAACTACGCTCCTGAATTATCCGCGCACGCACAAGCGGCTGGCGGCGCGTGGTAGCAGCGCTGGCCGCATCACGATGCCACGCGCTTCGAGATTTTCCCTAAGTGTTGGTCTCTTCGAATGTGGCTTGCACTGCTCTGCGCTTGTTCTGAAAAGTGTCACAGCGGTGCTGTGGGCGCGCAGCACCGTTTCAGCAAGTGCAGGTGCTCCAGCGACAGTACAGCGCGGTAGCTACTGCCAAAACGAATAAGAAAGTGCAGGAGGAGTTCATCGAATAGACAACGCGGCAGTGTATCGATGGCGTTGTTTACTATAACACTATCGCGATGGCTGTATTCATTCCGTATAAAAAAACTACTTGACAGCGTTCATGATTCTGACAAAGACGATCTGTACAGTAACAGAGGAGGTGTTGACGGGGTTTGTGCTCTGGGTCCTTTGCTCGATGTACGTGACAATGTCAGTCATGCTTTCTGGTGCAGGAACGCTGTCAGACGGTTCCGTCAGCATGATTTCAAGTGACTGTTCATACTGTCTAGAAAGACAATTTAGCGTTTGGCCCTGCATTGTTAGTCTTCAAGTGCGTGCGAGGCCGTAGAGCAAGAAAAAAAAAATCCCGGGAATGCTTTAACCAACAGAGCCACTTTTCTTCCCACTATATCAACATAAGGCACGTAGGTAAGCTTCCTTGAATACATGTTTTAAAGCAGTCTTTTTGAAGGCTTCCTACCACATCGGTTTTACGCTTTCGTAAAGACGAAGTGAGCTTGCGTCTCAAGCAGCATCTTTAATACGTTAACCTTTTTTCCCTGTGATTCCTAATTACTGCACAACAACGGTGGATTTGTCTGCTCATGGGAGACACATGTAAAAGAATCAGTTATAATAGCTGCCGATAAGAGAGCTCAGATTAACCATCGGTGGCAAGAGCTTGACTCGTTTGTTTGCACGCACGCCCTGAACAACACAGCGTCGTCTGCTCCAAGGTTGGGAGGAGGAAGGGGCGCATGCCATGCTGCACCTCTTTTTGAGCAAGTGCAGGCCGGCAGAGAACTCGTGCAGCACTGCGCTTGTACCGCGACAAAACGAGGAAGCCATGGAGTGCAGAGCGCGTGCCCGGCAGCAGTAAATCGGGGACAAAGGTGCTGAACCCCTTGAACTGGTGCCGCCGGTACAAATAAATCGAAGAGACCTTGGGAAACAGCCTGTACATCTAGCCACGTGGTAGCTTTAAGTCAAAGCAGTTTGAACGTACCCGGAGTTTCACATCCTGAAACCACGATATGTATATGAGACGCCTCAAGGGCGCCTAAAATTTCGACCACCTGGCGTTCTTTAACGTGCACTCACATCACAAAATACCCGGGCTTGTACCATTTCGCCTCCGTCAAAATGTGACCACTGTAGGTAGGATTGAACCCGCGACCTTCCATTTAGCAGCCGAGCACTACGACAGATGCCCCGCCCTGCTGCGGCGGACATGCAGTGGCCCAGAAAGTTGTCCTTAGGTATGAAGTATACGCATGTAGCTTTGTGGCGCGTACATCCACTGTTCTGAAGGCGCCACCGTATGCAGCTTTAAAGGTCTGAATGACGGCCACTCCCTTACTTGTTATCAACCCACCACCGTATTAAAGATAGTCAGAAGTTCTCATCGTCATCCAAAATCTAAAAGAAATGATTATGTCTTATGGGCCCTATGATATTGTGGCCAGTCGACAAAGCCTCTACCGACAGAATTGGATGTTAGCACATTGCAGATGCAATCAAGTTACCATCGTTGCATGGCTCGTTGTTTCGAAGAATCACGCTCATGAACAGTGGGAGGCACCGAACTAAGCGACACAGTATACAGAGGCTGGCACCTATAAAATTACTTCACTACAAGTACCCTTTCAGAAGGAATCACTGTAGCTAAAGTGGTGTGCGGACAACCGCAAGTCGTCTAAATTTATCCCAGTAGCGTTGGCGTTACCTATATTTGGGTCATTACGTCGCAATATAAAACGTATGTTAGCGGAAACATTGCACTAACCTTTGTTATGGTACAGAGCATCAGTTGGGCGACCATCAGGATGACGTAGGCGATGATCTCGTCAGGTTGGAAAAAGGCTTCGGTCAAGCGTTCCTGCACTTCATGAAAGACGCGAGACGCCAGTGCTTCTACGTACAGTAGCTGCCGCGACAGCAACGGCATGAGCAGAGCTCTGCAAACCAACACGGTCTTCCTAACGGTCGTTTCGACGGCTGTCATAGGTACGGAAATAAAGACCGAATGATTCTTGGCCTTCTCGTATAACCGAGAGGCTCGAATGAGAAGGCTAGCCACCAAGGGCAAAGCGACGAGCCGCCCTGCGAAATCGAACTTGCCGTTCATGGTACACGGCTGCGACACTGCTTGAAAGAGTGGCCTCTTCCATGACAGTGCTTGAGGCGTTATTTCAGAGCGCATCTCAAACTACTCTTCGCTGTAGACTTGGCTACAAGCTGCCCCTACCTGCCGTAACTAACGCGCATGCATACTTCTTGGACGCTGTGGTGATTGCTATTATACGCGATAAGCAGGATATAATTCGAAGCGTTCCCGCATGCGCGTTCACGCTATTTATTCGCGGCAGGATCGGGCTATAGGTGGCAGCACCTTTCCCGCGACGTGGGGATATGTGGATACAAATACACGCAGCGGCGCTTCGTTCCATGCGGTCTCAGCCGATTGTTGGCAGATAAAACACGTTGACTGCAACTTGCCGTTAATATCCACGCTTTTCTCTACTGAATCAGTGCACGACGCCTATGCAAAGTTAGCATTACCCGCGACTAAAGCGCATTCTGCCTTTCATAGAGATGCTCACTTTTGGTGACTCTCTTCACGCTTTCACACTAAATCACACTTTTGCAGAGTTGTTTGCACGTGGTTATCAAGTGTTTCGTCTGCTATGCACTGCTGTAGCATAACTGAACTATTTAATCGCATCTGTGTCATCTGCATACTAAAAAAAACGACAGAAATTCAGTACCACCGTTCGCACCTTATATACATATGATGGTTTTCTCTACTTCTGCTCACCATGAAATGTGGGACAGTCGATAAGTCTAGACAAGAAAGCTTAGTGGCTACGGCGCTTTGCGATATATTGCGTTTACCGCACATTTTTTTCGCACCAATGAGAATATAAAAAATAATTGAGTTCAGCAGAAAGCTTTCATCGATGTACTACGCGCATGAAGGCTCTACAACAAAGGCCTCCTGAATGAAAAAAATATGACCACTGCCTTCCGCTGGTCACTAATAATGCCACACAAACGCTGAAGACAATGCAAAACTGATGAAATTTTCAGAAGAAATATACGGCATTATATATAAGGCGTGTCATCTGAATTATTTCCAACGTCTGCGCTCTTCAAATCGTTCTTAAATCTAAGCACATGGCTGCGCATGGTAACTTTGGTTTAAGTGCAGTTTATGTACCGACGCGTCAAAGTTTATATAATAGTAATATATCTATGTTGTGCTGCGACGGCCAGATAAAGTCATCTAAGGCTCCTCGCGTGATCGATAAACTACAGTGCAGGGTGCGGTAGTTCTACACCTACCAAAAGCGCACAAGTGCATGGCCTAGAGACATTTTTTTTACGACCGAGTCACTATAAAACGCTGCATTCACACACTATTTATAGTCTGGATGTCTGGGAGGATGCCAAGGGCATTTTGCGATATGCTTGAAACAGCATGTGTCAACCGCTCTGAAATTACTCCGGTGAATGGAGGCTAAGATGACAATGAACAGCACTCTGGTAAGTTGCCCTCGCGGATTTTATTACAATGCATCAGCAGCTGAGGAAGACCAAATGCTTTCGTACATCGTTTGAGGCATAGGTAGCAACAACTATACTCGCGCTGACATGACGGGACAAACCACACTTTGAGTACGTGAATGACGTACGCGCACATAGAAACATGACGTGGCTAGCAGACGGCGCACGGAGCAATCCACACTTCGCCTCTTCGGTCAATTGCCGCCAGGCGGCGACTCTACTCGATCTCGCGGCCAATAGCTTCCTAAAGCCGAGCCATCGTCAAGGTGAAGAGCAAGGGCGCAACCAGCGTCAAATGTTCTCAGAAGACGTGCGTCGTTCCGCTACAGTTTGTTTTTATTTGCATGCGTGAACAGAAAACAAAAAAATATTGTAGCAGCTTTGCGCTAGCGGATGCTAGCGGTGCCAAGCCTCAAGGAGGAGTGGAGCTGGTCGACCTTCCCTGTTTCTTTTTATTTTTTTCCTTCCTTTCCTTGTTGTGCCTCTCAAGGTGGCAGTTGGCAGCTTGCTCTCGTCTCCTATTTGCTGTGTCTTTGTACACTTGTGTATCCAAAATATAGTGAAAATGAGGGTCGAAGCTACTTATGGTCTAGGGCGATCCCGCCTCTTTCTGGCATCGTAGCCAGCTCAGCGTATCTACAGACGGACGGACTGACGCTTCACCCCACTCATCATCATTCACTCCGTGTATGTGCTGTGATATTTTCTTTCTTTCTATCTTTCCCTGTTTATTTTACTTTTTTGCTGTTTTCATCTCTTTCTCTCACTTTGCGTCTTTTCCTGTCCTTTAGTTCTGTATATTTCTCTTTATGCATATTTCCGTTTTTTAGTCACTTTTTTGTTCTGCTTCTTTCACTTCCTGTATCTCTTTTTGCCTTTTTATCGCTTCGATTTTCTCTTTCGCCATATATTTATATCGCTTTCTTTTACTCTCTAACTTAAATCTCCGTAGATACACGTGCTCCACTACGCCGACCAGGGTTTTTGTTTAACGCTTGCACCTGTTCTAGTAGGGCTTACCCAAATCCGCACTCTCGTACGTATCGGACACGCGGGGCGATATCTCTATGATCGCCTACGTGAGGACGCGTGCGACGTCCAAAATTTTATCAGCCGCGCATGTTCTAGACTGCCCATGGGTGAAGAGCAAGGGCGCAACCAGCGTCAAATGTTCTCAGAAGACGTGCGTCATTCCGCTACAGTTAGTTTTTATTTGCGTGCGTTAACAGAAAAAAAAACTCTCAAGCATTTCCCCGAGGGTGAACATGGTTAAGTGCGAATACACGGGGTGATGCTATGAGGGGTATTTATTAATTCGCACTATTGTATTTATTAATCACACTATGATGCCTTTATTGTATAATGGTTCCTGGGAATCGCAATTTGATCACACAGGGAATTTTACGTTAACTCACTGGCGAATGCCAACGAATTTTAACTTTACTCACCCTCACGACCCGCTCTCGACGGGAGACTGAGAGAAAAGGCGGGCGCGCGCGAGAGAGGGGTGCGCGCGCAGCTGCAGCGAGCGAGGACAGCGGAGGAGCGAGCGAAGGGGAAGGGGGTATAAGGCGCGTTAGTGACACCGACATGAGCGTCGCGTCCGTGGCCTATTCGGTAGAGCGTCGCGCTGCGGCCCGCCAAGTCCTCTTTCCTTTAAATATAGAGAGAAGACTGGGGACGCCGCCGACGGCGGTGGATGGTTTGGGGTCACTTATAAAGTGTATTCACACTTAAAAAAATATTGTAGCAGCTTTGCACTAGCGGATGCTAGCGGTGCCAGGCCTCAAGGAGGAGTCGAGCTGATCGACCTTCCCTGCTTCTTTTTTTTTTCCCTTTCTTTCTTTGTTGTGCCTCTCAAGGTGGGAGTTGGCAGCTTGCTCTTGTCTCCTATTTGCATTGTGTTCGTACACCTGTGTCTCCAAAATATAGTGAGGATGAGGGTCGAAGCTACTTATGGTCTAGGGCGATCCCGCCTCTTTCTGGCGTCGTAGCCAGCTCAGCGTATCTACAGACAGGCGGACTAACGCTTCACCCCACTCATCATCATTCCCTCCGTGTATATGCTGTGATATTTTCTTTCTTTCTATCTTTCCCTGTTTATTTTACTTTTTTGCTGTTTTCATCTCTTTCTCTCGCTCTGCGTCTTTTCCTGTCCTTTAGTTCTGTATATTTCTCTTTATGCATATTTTCGTTTTTTAATCACTTTTTTGTTCTCCTTCTTTCGCTTTCTGCATCTTTCTTTGCCTTTTTAACGCTTCAATTTTCTCTTTCGCCACATATACATATCGCTTTCTTTTTCTCTCTAACTTAAATCGCCGTAGATACACGTGCTCCACTACGTCGACCAGGGTTTTTGTTTAACGCTAGCACCTGTTCTAGAAGGGCTTACCCAAATCCGCACTCTCGTACGTATCGGACACGCGGGGCGATATCTCTATGATCGCCTACGTGAGGACGCCTGCGACGTCCCAAATTTTATCAGCCGCGCACATTCTAGACTGCCCATGTCGACTATCTTTCAAAGATTGCAGGGATAAGTCGGTATGTGAATAGGTGGAAACGGTAGCTTCGGGAAGCCTTCAAGATTCATAAAAAAATTTCCAGAATGTGCCAGCGCTGCTTCTGTTGCCCTTTAACAAACTGAAATATGTTTCCTCGAGGGCAGGGCTGAGTGCAGTGGTGATGAACAGCGTGGTAGTAAGGGCGTCATGATGTAAAAAAACAGCGCATTTACGACACGGAAAAGAAGGACGACACAGAACAAGCGCTGAACTAGCGACTGACATGTTTATTACAAAAAAAGGAGAAAAAATACTATCAGTACCGTTGTGTGCGCATCCTCCAAACTGCACGTACTTGTCACACTTTTTCAAGTAGAGTGGTTTCAGTTATGTAGAAAGATGGACAGGGCGCAGATGCAATTATCATGGTTTCTATGGCGAGAGCTGTTATGAGACCAGAACTAGGGTCACGCGCAGTTGTCCGCCGCCACTGCCGCCATCCGTAACCACATCGCGTGAAATTAGAAAAAAAAAGCTAGCACGAATCACACTGGGGCTCAAAACCGTGTCCGCCGGGTCTCAGCCCAGTATTCTACCAGTGAGCCACATCGGTGCTTGTTGGCAAACTTGCCTCAGGCAGGAAGCAATCGCGTTAATACGACTTTTAAACAGTTTTAAAACAACGGCAGAACAACCTGTCGTCGCACAGTGCAGACAGCGTAATGACTGTGTCGTCCACTGCCCCAACCAATTACAAAGGCTTGTCCTTATTCCCCTGTTAACTATGGCGCATACACACTGAAGCCACAATTCTTCATCGTCGTCAGCCACTCTATGAAGAATTCCCAGGCAGCACACCGACGTTGGACCAATCTTGGATCCGTGTCGGCAAATGTTGACCACGATATTGGCCCAAGGTTGGCTGCTCGGTCAAGTACAACTTCTTCCGATGTCGGACCGATGTTCAAGCCAACCAGGGACTGAAGTTCTGCCATTGCATTTACCAATAATCAGCCGACGTCAGCGCACTCTACACATGTCAATGAAGGTCCGTCCTTTCACCGACGTAGTTTCTGACATACACTCAGCATATAACCATACTCGGACAACGTTGTTGCCAATGAATTGTCATATTTCGCCAACATTCGCGTTACGGCGAATATTAGATAGCACTGGCTTGGAAAATATTTCACCGTTAACAATATGGGCTTTTACTACTAGCATTCCTTAGCCTGTAGACTTTACATTACGCCCCCAGAACTTCCCCTAGCAGCTCATACCAGTCCGATACGAGCTTCGCGGGGTAGTATACTTCAAGACGACAGACCAATGGATGACTTAGTGTAGAAATACTACACGATTCCACTAAATCGTCCATTTTTGCCTCTTTTTTTTCTTGCGTTGCCTATTATTTTCACCACATTTGTCGGAAGTAAGACTGCACAAGTCTAGTTATTGTCTAGTTTTCTCCCCAAATTCCTTCTCAGTCTTGCGAGAAATTGTAACCTAGGCTGTTCTTTCAAGTATTAGCTGAAGAAACATTAACTAAAATAGCTGATTCGTGCAAATAACCCACACACAAGCAATCTATAAAGAAGAATACTACGACACAATTTTTATAACTTTATTTCTAAATATACAAAGTCAAACCATTATTTATCAGTTCAGTTTTTTTAATTACTGCTGTTCAGTAATACAACCCTAACTTGGAGGCGAGCTCAGCAAGTCTCTATGGGCGTAGGGCTGGCCAGGGCAGCAGAGGTGGGGTGATGATTAAGAGGCTGCAGGAGATGATGAGGCAATGATGGTGGGCTACCCAGGGTCCTGAAAGCAGTGATTTGGCAGGAAACCAACCATCACAGGCTGTCGCAGATCCCTGTTCGAAGGGGCAGCAGCGATCGGGCTGCAATACCATGAACACATCTGTGAAGTGCCTTTCTAACCTCCATTGAGGCCAACAAACTTCAACAGCCGCGTCTTGTTGAAACGCTGAGATTTTTCAGACACCTGCATACGTGAATAGAAACAAACACCTCAAAATAAGTTCTAAGCACTGTAGTATAACATATATTCATGCTAAAACAATGAAAAACAATGACAGCAGACGTTATGTTATGCTGTCCAGATAAAATGTCATGTGGCCATTATAAACGACGTATGTGACTGCGCGGTAGTAAACACGGACGACAAGAAGATACAAGGACAAGCGCAGACTATCAACTGAAGGTTTATTTTTCACAAACCACATATATATGACTGAACCAGAAACAGAAAACACGAAAATCTACAAAAAATGATGACTTGGCACTTAACAATCGACAAAACGTGAACGTTTGACAAAAGCAGATTCAAGGACCATGTGCGCCACTTGCCAGATACCGTAGCTCTTTATCTAAAAGAGCTAACGACGGTTTGCTGACGCAGCGTTCTGGTTCCCGTGCCATTTTTTCCGCTTCGACAATCATACGGGTATGATCGTCTTTGTGCCTGAACATTACGACCGTGCTTTCGAACTGCGCAAGGCAGCCACACCTACTGACGTGCTGAGCTAAAAAAACCCTCATTGCCAGTGCGCACATTGCGTGCGTGCTCGCGCAGGCGCTCATTTAAGCATCTCCCAGTCTGCCCGATGTAACACGCACCACAAGATAGCGGAATTCTATAAACTACATTCATGTCACATCTGACAAACTGGGTTTTATGCCTGACAGTGCAAGCTTGTTTGGGCCTATTGTTTACACATGTCATTTTGGCTAGCTGAGAGAGCTTGTAAGGTGCCGAAAAAAACGACCTTTACGCCCATGCGCTGTCCGAGCTTTTTTATCTTGTGAGATAGCTGGTGCTTGTAAGGGATTACCGCGACTTTGTCACGTTTGCTTTTGTCTCTGTCATTAGTGCTCTCTCTGCTTCTGGGCTTTTTCTTCTTTTTTATTGTTTCTGCCACAGAAATGAGAAGCGAATCCGGGTAGCCAGCTTCTTTCAGACGCTCAACTTGATTTTGGAAGCTTGTTTCCATCATATGGAAACATGATCTGTCCAGGGCATTAGTGAAGCAGGAGTTCACTATGCCTCTCTTAACCAATTTGCTATGTGCTGATTTAAAAGGCAAAAGCGGTTTCATAGCGCGAGGCTCATACATCCAGCATGCGTGATTCACGCTGAACAAAAGTCTCATGTCTAGGAAGCGAATCGAGTTGTTCACTGGGAGTTCATGGGTCAGTACGAGTGGACTCAAGCAGTCACTAAAAACTTCAATGACATCAGATGACAACCCCATTACTCTAGCAGATTCACACTTAAAAACCACCAGGTAGTCGTCGACGAACCTGAAAATCCTCACAACTTCCTGACAACACAGCCGCTCTTTCAAGTTCCTGTCGAACTTCGCAAGCAACAAATCACTCAGAATCGGTGCAATCGAAGATCCTATTGACACACCATTATTTTGATAAACATCACCGTTCCATTCTACATAGGTAGAGGTCAGATAAGGTAGAGGTCATAGGTAGAGGACAGAGGTAGAGGTCATTCTACATAGGTAGATCTTCTTGTCGTCCGTGTTTACTACCGCGCAGTCACATACGTCGATCATGAATCACCAACTCGCCCAATCGTCCACCTTGATTGGCCATTATAAAAAAATAAACAAATACTTCGACAGTCATTCTGCAAAAACAATCTGCCACAGACCAAAATATTTAGGAATAAGTTGCAATGGAAGTTGATTAAAACAAGCTTGTTTGACTAATTTCAAATAAACGCAAGGTCTTCCATCATTTTCAAACATGACTTACAGGGTTGCAAGCCAAGTGAACTAGTCTGCAGCTGTGGCGCATGACTTTATAACAGGACAACAAGACAAACGACCGCACGAACTTTCATCTCTGCATTATTCTTGGGCACACGTCAACTAACTCTACACAAGATGATGGATGCCCACCAGATAGACAACACAAGATGAAAGAACCTATGTGAACCCACTTTCAGCACTGATACTTGTGGATTATTGCAAGGCTCCTTTATTATTTTAAAATGGTATCGCCAAATGCTATGAAAGGTGTGCTGATGAGGTTCCCTATGTTGTTCGTTTTGCATTAATCGTACCTCCAAAATTTCACGTGCTTTTTGGGACTTGCATCGATGCACGCTCAATTCACGGCAGCAGATTTTTGTGGGGTCACGCATACTTGCTAAAGTTTAAAGAATATGGTGGCACCATGGGAGCCTTTGTCTCGAGAAAGGTGCAAAGTGAAAAAAAAATGCAATGGGGTGTGTCTTATTAATCAAACTCTCACTTTTTTCCCCACTGGATCTGAGTTGGCATCACAATTTTAGCTTTCAAGGCTATTTTGGAACAGTCCATTGCAATTTCCTTGATTTTTATGCTTTTAGAGCAGCTTGGCGCAAGAAAACGGAAATGTAACAAAAATGCGCAATATGCGCAGCTGTCTGACCGCTGTCCAATGCATGTGTGTTGGCAGTACAGGCCCAGGTCGCAAAAGCCTCGTTTTCCGTACACATCAGCTTATTCCAAAGTGATCAAAGATGGATTGGCTGCATTTTGATACAGGAGGCTGTGTGCAAGTCATGTTTGCACAAGGTATTAAGCAGTGTTCCTGCTCAGATCCAGAGGTTCCCAACAGCAGGGTTTCAATATTATGCGGTCACCAGATCCTGCTTAAAGGTGGCGAGATGGATCAAACATTTTAGCTGATGCGAAGTCCGAGAGAAAGATCATGAAAGCCGCTTTAGCCTGCTGCCCTAGGTTGAAGTTCAAGTTCTTTATTGGTACCAGTTCTTATTAGTACATGAAAATACACAACACTTGTTAAATTTTTTAACAAGATGGCGCACAATTAAAAGTGTCGCATCCAGATATGATGCGGCAGTGGTATGTACGGCTCTCAAGAAGCCGGGCAGCATTTGCACATTTGTTAAACTAGGGGCCAAAGGCAAAACCAAAAATAAAAGAGAATATGGTAAGAAACACTGAAGCTCCTCCAATTCTTGTGTTACAGGAGTAGTGTACAATATTCCTCTGTCATGCGCTAACAGTTATATTGGTCAGAATGATGGGTGCATGTTAGATTACGTGGGCACCAGAAGAAATGTGAAAATAATGTCCGAATATCAAACTTCTTTGCTTATTGGACACAGCGTTACTGAATGCTACTGTTTAACAAGATCAGGTGTGCAACAGCCTAAATACAACTTGGGGCAATTTTTGGAGCAGCAAAGTATTACTTTTGGAGCACTAAAATGTAAATTTCGAGCAGGTAACAGGGAAAAAATATGCAGTTTTCATCACTAGATACCGAAATTTGAGCAGTATAAAAAAGAAGGTTTACATTTAGAAACAAAATATGTATAAACCATTCGAAATCATGTAAATTGTGCAGTGTAAACATGAGAACTGCTATTTCAATGAAAGTGGTATTTTCAACCACCCCACTGAGCCAACAATGATAAAGTTCATATTAGCATTCGCTGTGCCTGTAAAAGCAATTGACAGATTCTGCGAATTTAAATATGGATCTGCCAAGCTCGCGACCATGAAATTTGGGGGATTCTTGAAACCGAAGAGCACAGGTGGTGAAAAAAAAAACAAAAAAAAACTGGTGCAAAATTTAGTTTGTTCTTTCAGGGAAGCATAAATGTCATACCTAGCTCCAAAATATTTCCAGTAGCATAATTAGACATGAGTGATTACACTTATAACTAGAATTAGGCAGTGTACAAACGCATCAGTAAGTGAACATTATGTGCAGTGTCCCGTGACTAGGAATAACAGCCGCTTCCAAATCTCAATACGCTTTTCCACAAAACACCGATGTGAAATGGCAAATGTGGCCTATTCAGGATTCTCTGCACGGGTTAGAATCCTTATCAAAGAAATTTTCTAATCACTACACCTCCCCTTCTCCAACTTCCCACCTTGTTTTTTTTTTTTCCACCGGGGTGTTTGGTATCGCTTCGGCTCTCTCTTGAAGGCCCGTTCGACCAGGTAAAGTAACAACAGCGTGCACCCATTGACCTGGCGACAGTACCGCAGATGCCTATCGCCAGGACCGTGGCCGGAACGATGCAACTTCAAGACAAAAAAAAGTGGGGGCTCAGAGCTTTCAATGAAATAAGGAGTGCCCAGTTTTTTTTCTCCGCTTTATTCATAAGTAGTGTAATATTTTACGGCAGCTCTTTGAAGATGAATCAGTTTTCAAAGCTTACCAAGTTTTCGCCTGTAGATCAAAACAACATTCAGAGGAAGTGACAGTGGCTGTGGGCTCATTCCACAGACATAATCTATAATCAAAGAACCCTGTGAGCTGAGGTCACAGATGGCAGTGGCGTTGCAGGAATTTTTTTCGAAGGGGAGGCCACCTTGATTGAAATGGGTCCCAGCTAAGCAAGTAGATGTAATAGACCTTTATTTTCTGCGCTGCTATGTACCATAGAAAAAATTGGAAGAGGGGGGCACGGGCCTGGTGTGCCACCCCCTGGCTACGCTACTGGTGGATGAAAACCAGTGTGGACGAGTATGCACATAAGGAAGGAGAGACAGGGAGAAGAGTGGAGTGGCACAGGCTGCTGTTAGGTTACTTTGGTGAGAGAAGTAGCTCTAACTGGAGCGGAACATGTATAATGTAAGAAAGAAAATTTCGTCCAACGTGCTGGCCAAACACACAGAAGCAACTGACCCCCGCGGGGGCACCTACGCAAGTAGGCGTTTGGTGTGTAGCGACACCACGGACCTGAGCTAACGGGGTAGTTTCTACTCCCTCCCACGCCTAGCCGTGCGTGGCTTTGCCGTGTCCGGGGAAAAGGGGATCCTGGGGGTTGAGCCGACGCTGGGTGATTGGACCTTTAAGGCCCCCCGGCAGAGGCAACACACCCCTTTGGCCCCGGCTTCACGTAGACGGCACCTCTGGGCTGACCCACCCAGGGGAAATCGGCAGTCGCCTTTTCCTATCTCTCTTTCCCTATATCTTCGTCTTTTGTTCTCACTTTACATCTTTCCTGTCATCTCCTCACTTCATTTTACTTCCAATTTTTCCTGGCGGCAAGGGTTAACCTTGTGTGGCTATCCAAACAAGGGTAAACCATATTGGGTTATAGTAACTGCGTACTGCTGGCGTTGCGCCGACATGCCCACATGCTCTGCCACGTCCCCTCGTAGGACTCCGTGGTGGGCGGTAGGCGCCGTTACCGAAAAATACACATTTTCTCAAGGGATCATCGACCCCCTCTTTAACTGATCGTGCTTCGAAAAGGGTACGCACCGACGCAACTTTCCTACTTTGGCCCAAAAACAGAGAAACTTTCCCAAAATACCATGTCCTCCACTGCGAACAATCATCTACAAAAGCTAGAGCAATCTCACCCTTCCTTGTAGCCAAGTGCTTAAGAGAGACCATTGGAACCGGTTATAAGGCCACGAAGATGGCAAGTGGTGATCTGCTTCTCGAATTAAAAGACAAAGAACAGTACAATAAACTCTCGCACCTTGTAGCCTTTGGTAACATCCCCGTCTCTGTGAGCACACATCGTACCATGAATACAGTGAAGGGCGTGGTATCGGACGAAGATTTGATGACACTGAGTGAAGAAGAGCTTCTTTATAGATGGAAGGACCAAGGTGTGGTACATGTCCAGCGCATCAAAATCAGACGTAACAACAATGAAATAGCAACAAAGCATTTGATACTCACCTTCAATTCAACCACTTTACCTGAGACTCTCGAAACTGGCTATGTAAAACTCCATGTCCAACCTTTCATTCCAAACCCGAAGCGTTGTTTCAAATGCCAGCGATTTGGTCATGCATCCCAGAGCTGCCGAGGACAGCTGGTCTGTGCTAAGTGTGGCACAACCGGCCACAGTGCTGATGAATGTAGTCATGACGAGATCCTCTGTGCAAACTGCGAAGGTAGCCACCCCGCATACCCCAGAGCGTGCCCAGCCTGGAAAAGAAAAAAAGAAATAATAACTATAAAAGTTAAGGAAAATATCACAGTCAGGGAAGCAAGACAACGAGTCTCGTTATCATTAGCACTAAAAACACCTTTTGCCGAAGTGGTGCAACGAGGGGCGGCACCACAAAGGCCCTTGGCAGTTGCCCGGACCGCGCCTAGCGTGCCGAGGCCAATGCCACAAGCCCCTGCGGCGGGAGCAGCCAGCGCTGCCCTGCCCACATACAGCCTGTCCACACCAGTGACCTCTACAAGCTCTGGCAGCAGCCAGGGCAATCACGAGGCCAAGGGGGCTCCATCAACCCCCAGCTCGGTGGGGACAAAGACTTCGTCGATCGAGGCGAAGTGTAAGCGAAGCGCAGATCGCTCTTTAGAACGGGTGCCCAGTGCCTCGCCAGAGGTTATAGACACCAGTTCAAGCCAAACGGCGCAGGAAGCGCCGAAGGAGGGGCGAGCTTCGCTCGACCGCCCCAAACAGGACAGAACGCCGATTACAGGGCCTGACAAAGGCCCTGTAAAATGAGTTAATTCCCGTCTTCTTTGCACACAGCACTTTTTCCCATTTTTTTCCCACTATGGACAAAATCATACAGTGGAACGTAAGGGGAATACTTAGAAATTTAGATGACGTCCAAGAACTTCTGTGTAAGTTTAACGCGAAAGTGCTATGTGTGCAAGAAACGCACTTAACTCCTAAGCACAAGGACTTCCTACGACAATATATTATTTTCCGAAAAGACCGGGAGGATCCTGTCGTACCATCTGGCGGTGTAGCCATTATAGTCGATCGTAGTATAGCATGCCAGCATTTGAAGCTACAAACGGCCCTGGAGGCAGTGGCCATTCGAGCTGTGCTTTTTAACAAACTCATTACCATATGTTCTGTGTACATACCACCGCATCAACAGCTACACAGACGTCATCTGGAATAATTAATAGATGAACTCCCAGAGCCATTTCTGGTTCTAGGTGATTTTAATGCACACAATGTCCTGTGGGGCGATGCTCACTGTGATGCGCGAGGACGTCTCATTGAGCAGCTCCTTTCCTCTTCTAGTTTATGTCTTTTAATATAAAGGAGCCTACGTATTTTAGCCTTGCGAACAACACATACTCCTCCATAGATCTTAGCATTTCATCACCGTCCCTTTTACCTGTTTTTAAGTGGAACGTTTTTAAAAACCCTTATGGAAGTGATCACTTCCCAATCATCCTGAGTGAGCCGAACAAAGATCAACTACCCCCGCAGGTTCCTCGATGGAAGATTGACTCGGCTGATTGGGAAGGGTATAGAACTCTTACACACATGACATGGACTGAGCTGTCTGCCCTGACCATAGATGACGCTGTCACGTATTTTACAGCTTTTATACTTGATGCCGCATCTAAATGTATTGCCAAAACGAGTGGCATGTTTTCTAAACGGCGAGTCCCATGGTGGAACGACGCATGCAGGAAAGCACGGACCACTCAGAACAAAGCATGGGCGTTGCTTCGCGATTCCCCTACAGCAGAAAACCTGGAAAATTTCAAGCGGGTCAAATCGCAGGCAAGGAGAACGCACCGACAAGCTAGACGAGAGAGCTGGACAAAGTTTATATTGAGTATCAACTCGTACACAGACAAGGGAAAAGTGTGGAATAAGATAAAGAAAATTAAGGGCCAACAAACGTATTCTCTTCCACTAGTTAATAGCCTTGGGGAAAGCTTGGAGGATCAAGCCAACTTTCTTGGCACACATTTCGAACACATATCGAGCTCCTCACACTACTCCGAATCCTTCCAGAATTACAAGGCACGAATAGAAAAACAAAAGTTAGAAAGAAAATCCCCAAGAAATGAGGCATATAATGCACCATTCTGCTTAGCAGAACTGCGAACAGCACTCAGCTGCTGTAATACATCTACCCCAGGTTCTGACAACGTAATGTACGCGATGCTGAAGGAACTACCTTCGATGCTGAAGAAACTAAAGAAACCCTCCTCTCTCTTTATAATCGCATATGGTTTTCGGGTGTGATCCCCTCCTCCTGGAAGGAGGCTGTTATAATTCCAATTTTGAAGCAGGGAAAAGATCCCTCTATTGTATCAAGTTACAGACCTATAGCGTTAACAAGCTGCCTCTGCAAGCTATTTGAAAAAATGATTAATTGCCGCTTACTCCACTACTTAGAAACAAACAAATTGCTTGACCCGTACCAATGTGGGTTTCGAGAGGGTAGATCCACCACCGACCATCTGGTGCGTATCGAGGCACAGATCCGAGACGCTTTCGCCCACAAACAATACTTCCTCTCTGTGTTTCTCGATATCGAGAAGGCCTACGACACAACATGGCGTTTCGGCATATTAAGAGACTTGTCTCACCTGGGTGTACGCGGTAGAATGCTTTCTATAACCGAGAGTTACTTGTCCAATCGGAAATTCCGTGTCCGTGTGGGCAGTATTCTTTCCCAAACATTTGTGCAAGAAACGGGAGCACCGCAAGGTGGTGCACTTAGTTGTACACTTTTTATTATAAAATGAATTCCTTGCACCTGTCCATCCCCCGCAACATGTTTTATTCCACATATGTAGATGATGTCCAGATTGGCTTTAAGTCATGCAACCTAGCAATGTGTGAGCGGCAGGTTCAGTTAGGTTTAAACAAGGTGTCCAAATGGGCAGAGGAAAACGGATTCCGGCTGAACCCAGAAAAAAGCACCTGTGTCTTGTTCTCCCGAAAGAGAGGCGTGCTCTAAGAACCTGACATTGAACTGAACGGTCAACGTCTGTCTGTAAATGCGGAGCATAAATTCTTAGGCTTAATCTTGGACAACAAGTTGACCTTCGTACCGCACATCAAGCATTTAAAAACAAAATGTTTAAAAGCCATGAATGTTATAAAAGTGTTGTCACGTACTACGTGGGGTAGTGACAGGCAATGTCTCATGAACCTGTATAGAAGCCCCATTCGCACCCGCTTAGATTTTGGGGCCATTGTTTATCACTCTGCGACTCAAAGTGCGTTGAAGATGCTGGACCCCGTGCACCATTTGGGCATCCGCCTTTCTACGGGTGCTTTTCGTACCAGCCCCGTAGAAAGCCTTTACGTTGAGTCAAGTGAGTGGTCGCTTCATCTGCAGAGAACTTACATGTCCTTTGTTTGTTTTCTTAAGGTGAAAGCAGACAAGAATCACCCCTCATACTATACCATTATTGATTTGTCCAGCTCCATTCTGTTTCAAAACAGGCCTTCAATGAGGTGGCCCTTCTCACTTCGCCTGAAGGGTCTAGCTGAGGACACTGGAGTGTCACTTGAACACAATGTAATGGCTCCTGTAGCATACCTGTCATGGTGGCAGTGGCAGACTATTGATTGCGATGTGTCTTTCCTAGAAGTTACTAAACATGCGCCTATTTCCCATATTCGAACTTACTTCCTGAAACTTCAACACAAATACACACGTCCTGAGTTCTTTACAGATGCCTCTAAGTCCAACTCCTCTGTGTCCTACGCTGTCGTTCCCTTCCTTTTCGGATGCTGGCCCTCTACATCCAGGCACAAGTATTTTCACAGCGGAAGCCTACGCGATACTTGTGGCAGCTAAGCACATCAAACAACTACAAATACAAAAAGCAGTAATTTATACAGACTCCCTCAGTGTTGTAACGGCTCTGCACAGTCTTAAAAAACAAAAAACCCTGTCCTCGTCTCACTTTACTCTATTTTATGCACACTCTACACACTCAACCAACGTGTTGTAGTGTGCTGGGTGCCAGGGCACCGAGAGATTCAAGGCAACGTGATGGCGGATCAGCTTGCTGCATCCGCCCACGAAATCAGTGCCACTACACCCATATCGATCCCGCCCCTTGATCTTAAGCTGTCTCTCAAACGAAAGCTCAGGGACTACTGGCAGAGCAAGTGGGATAGACACACACAAAACAAGCTACACGTTATCAAGCCACACCTTGGCCATTGGCCACTAGTATCAAAATCGCGTCTAACAGAGGTAACACTAACAAGACTCGGGATAGGAAACACATACACGACACACACACATCTTTTGTCCGGTGGCGATCCACCATTGCGTGATAAATGTGGTGAGGCATTAACAGTTCTTCCCGTTTTAATCCAATGTAAACAATTAGACACTCTAAGAAGACAACACTTTCCATTACCCTACCGACAACATATACCATTACACCCCGCAATGTTTGTCGGTAGGGAACCACTTTTCCCCCATAAATCATTGCTAGCTTTTTTAAGAGATGTCGGTTTTTATCATGTAATATACCCAAGCATTGTGTAGCGTGACCTCTCAAGAGAGGTTGCTGCTGCAGCGACTATATTTAAAAGCACTTGCCTCGCAGCCCTTGGACACAAGGGCGCTGATGAGGCACTTGTGCTAGCGCCAAATATTTTTACATGCTTTTATTATCAAAACCTTTGTCATCCTTTTTACTATGCATATCACGCCACTGCCATGATCTTAATACTTATGTTTTTACCCGCATTATCGCGAGGAATTTTAAGGCCCCTATACAGCCACGCAACATATCATTGTCCGCATCTCTACTCATCGAAATGGCGCTCTTTGGCCATCAATTGGCCCTTGCGCCACAAAGCACCACACATCATCATCATCAGAAGCAACTGACAACAAAATAGACTGGAATTAAGTGAAACTACCAAAATAAAGGGAAAAGAATTGGACTCCCGGGCTATATCTAGACTCTCTGACAATTCAGATAACAACGGGGCAGATTCTTGAGTGTAATGACATTGACAGTAACTTCCCCCAGATATACACACCTACATCCTATTTTGAAATATACATAATTGGACTGTTCACAGATTCATTTTTAGTTGTGAGCGTGGCTCCCGTACGGAAACTTAAACGTTCTGCTTTTATGCGAGGCATTCATGGTCGGTGCTCATGTTAACCCCACGGTTGAATAACAACCACATCACAAAAAGAGAGAGGTGACAGCGGCACTGCAAGCAGCTGTGAGAGTGCCCTCACGTACACAGCACGCTGGGCATGCCGCCGGTAACTTTCGCTGTCTTTCCGGACTGTGTAGTCTGCAGACGTCCACGCACATGAAGCTAGAGCAAAACAATGCTGTTCGAAAACGAAGACACCGAGAAGTCAGCGTAAGAGCACACACGCATCTGCCAGCTTTCCTTTCGCAGGGTGAGGCGAGATCACGTGATCCAACCCTGCACACCACAGCGTTTGCAGCGCTCGCACCTCCAGTGGTGGGCCTCGTGCCCAATATGTTAGTGAAACTGGATGACTGACCCTTGGTATACTAGGCGGTGCAGCAAGCAATACAGGAAGACAAGAGTGGTTGGTGCGGGGTGAATCAGTGGTCGAAAAGATAGTGACAAGATACTTTTGTAAACAGTCAATCATATATTCTTAACTCTCTAACGCAGTTGTAAGTAGTGTAAATAAACATTTTGTATTATATAGAAACCAAAAGTTAACAGCAGAATCAAACCCTTTTATATCTTACTCTGTCCTGTCATGCAAGTTTTGGTTCGTGTCAAACATCAGTTGGCAAAAATTAAAGCTCACTCAAACTCACTCATACATACTTCGCGCCTGCGGCTCATTCTGGCCCACCAAAATTTTCGTAAACCATACATGCTCGGCCTCAAGCTCGCTAAAACCTTACTCAACCTTACTCACTCAAGCACATGGCTTAATTTTAGTATGAGCGAGTCTCGACTAAGTCGACTCATAAGTGAGTTGCTGACCTGAGGTGTCAAGTTAAGGAGACAATCGCAGAGCTCCCAAACATAAGAGGCTAGAATAAATCAATCGATCAGAATAGATACTACACCGACCGATGATGATGATATATAGTCTTTCCTGGTGCAAGGGCCCCATTATGGCCAAAGAGTGCCAGTACGTGCGACAAAGGGTTTGGGCTATGGGTATGATGAGTGGCTGTAAAAGGGCCTTATATTCCCCACTCTATAGGCGGGTAAGCATATAGGGAATAAAATTATGAGTGTGACATGAAATGTTTAGAGTGAAAACTAGTGGTCAATGGTTCTGATGATAAATTTATGAAGAGATTACAGAGCACGAATGTCGCTCCGGCGTCCTTGTCTCCAAGGGCCACGAAACATGTGCTTTGTAATCTACGTACAGAAGCAGCAACCTCTTGTGATAGCTTGTTCTAAAGATTGCCAGTGTAGATCACGTGGAAGTGGTGAACATCTTTAAAAATGCAAATAATGAATGATGCTTGAAAGGTGGATCCCTACCGATGAACATCGCTGGATGAAGAGGCATTTGTTCCCTCTAGGATGTTGCAGAATGCTTTTTTCGAACAAAATCTAATTCACTGCGCTGTATCAAAATATGTAGGACACACATTGGCGGATCACTACCGGTCAGAAGGTGTGAGTGTGTACTATACGTGTGTCCGATACGTAACTGACAGAGTGCTACTTCGGTACGGCGTGTTTGTGATGTTGGTGGCCAGTCATCAAGGTAAGGCTTGACTAAATGTAATTTATTGTGTACTTGTCCGTTTCATGTACGTACACTGACCGACTGCAGACAGTTATGGTTAACGTGCTTTTAGTTCGCTAAAAAATGGTCTGCTTCAAAGAGCAAGTGACGACCAGGAGTGCAGCCTTTAAGGGAAGCGTCACTTCAAGACTTCAGTTTTTCTGGTTTCTATGAATAGAGAGCACTAAAGAGACATTTTGAAACCAGCCACTCTATACTAGCACTGGTGTCCAAGCGGTAGGCGACACACTGCCCAAGACAAGCGTTGGAATGCAAACCACCGATCAACTTCCTTGTTGTCCGAAGTCCTTGTTGTCATGGCAGGACAACAACACTTGCTAGGCTTAAAAAAACAGTTGGAAAACTGATGTGCTTGCGAAACACGCAACAGCGCTGCACGGACCTTGTGTAGAGTCTGCTGCCATCTAGCAGACGCCGAGCGCATTTATGTCATGTTAAAGGCTGGGCGCGCTCCATCTGTGCAGGCACGGAGTGTCCATATTAAGGTGTCGTGGCAGATAGCGGTGGCAGTGCCAACAAATTTTCGTGTGCCATGTTGCTCAAACTGAGGAAACTGGGATGCTAAAAAAATATTTGCAGGAAATTAACCTCTGTGTTATTTTACTTCCTCGTGGCTGACGCAAAGGGCGAGATGTGTTGCTCAATTTGCTGTTTAAAATTAAATGCTTGTTTATGTATGCCGTTCTATACAAACGTGGGACAGCATAGGCATTCATCACAGGATGCTCTTTCTTGCCATGCCGGATTGAAGCAGTTTTTGCACCGTGTGAATGCGAGCACAGACAAACCAGCCTTGTGCTCGAGCTTCAAAGCTGCATCGCGGCTACTCATGCTTGCTTCTGCTACTGTTGACAGCATTACTTTGCCGATTGCATTGCGATAACAATTACATATTAGCAATCCTGCATGTCAGCGATTCTCAGCAAACGGACTGGTTGTGCTCGACCATGTTGATTATAGTTACTTTTTTATTGGGGATTTTAATAAGGTAACATATGTTGGTGTGGTTTGCATACGTATTGCTAGGAAAGCTAAACCGAATTTCGCGCTAAATAGTGGTTCTCTGCCTAGGAAGAGAGAGAAGTGAAGCAGTATGCATTGTTCATATGCTAAAGGGAAGTGTCTCATCTTTTCAATTTCTGCTTCATGACATTTCAACAGAACATGCTGAACAGTAAGCCTTTCGCCACATCTACCACAGAGAGGATGCTCTTCACCAGTCAATAAAAAACTGTGCGTACCGTACGTGTGTCCAATTCTGAGGCTACAGAATAGGACATCACTTCGTTTTGACTTGGTTAATGATGGCCAATGTCCTAACTGTGGCTTAACTATGCGGAGTTTGTTTAAAGATTGAGAGTCCCAGTCATGTCGCCAGTGAGTTCATAGTTTTTTTCGGAGATACGGCTTTAGATCTTGTGCAGGGACAGCGATAGATGTTATATTTGCATTTGCGTGGAGTGAACATGCGATTCCGTCCACCAGTACGTTTCCTTCGATACCTGTGTGCCCAGGCACCCAGCACACTGTTATATGTAGGCCAGAAGTGTAGACAGAGCACAGTAGTGAATACAAGTCCGCGAATACTGGGTTTCCGAGTTTTCGGCATGACATTATGGCTTGAAACACGCTCAGTGAGTCTGTGTATATAACTGCCTTGGCCTGTTGTTTAGTGTGTTAGACAGCAGAAAGTATGGCTTATGCCTCTGCTGTAAATATACTTGTATTGGAATGTAGAACATCTGATTCAAAGAAGGATGGTCTGACGGCTGCGAAAGACATGCCGGTGTTAGATTTGGACGCATCTGTGTAATACTCAGGACAGAAGTATTTCAACTGCCGCTCAAAGAAATGCGTGTGAATATTGGCGTCTGGAGCTTGCTAAGTGATTTCCCTAAATCACGTGTCGCAGTCGAGAATGTTTCACAACCATGGGGGAATGGTTCATATGGAGTCATGAGGCGATACTCAAGAAGTGGAACAGACATATCTTTACACAGGTATACAAGCAAATTGACGGCTTAAGCATAAGATCACGTTTGGCCCCCATACTTTCAGAATTGTTCGTGGCGGTGGGAAGCAGGACACTACACGAGCAGTTTCAAGGATCCAACGTGGTCAAGTACTTCAGATACGTAGACGACTATCTCGTATGCCTAGACCAGCCACAAAAGAAAATCAGCGCGACAACAATAGTCAAGATGCTTGAGGACGCACCCGAAGGGTTGCAGTTCGCGTATGAAGTCCCTGCCGCAAAGGCTCTGCAATATTTAGACCTCAACATAAAACAGGAAAGCAGCCACATGTGCTACATGTACCGAACGAGAGGAGAAAAGGGCATACTTTGCTTCAATTCTGCACACAAAACTAGTAAAGATGGCGATTGCTCACGTTAGCATGGCACAATCAGTAAGAAGGTCCTGCGCACAAAGATGCGATGATAGTTTCAACCTGCAGATACAGCGTTTAAGAGAAAGCGGCTACCCAGGTGGTGCGCTGGTATCAGTTGGGGAAAACATTCTAAAGGAGATGAAACGAAAAAAAAGTAAAGAACCCAACAAGCATGACAAAACGCCTGTAGTGATACCATGAGTTCCCAAGGCATCACATAAATTGAAAAAGATAGGAACCAGGCATGAGCTGAATGACGTGTTCTCAGCTCCAGTCAAATTGAGAGGAATGTGCTAAAAAGTGAACAACCCCGAGGCGAATAAAGAAGAATGCCCAACACGTCATGCTAAAAAATATGTTGAATGTGAAGTAGGCATCGTACACTCTGCTCCACTGACATGTGGCAAGGAATACATTGGGCGATAGGTAGGGTGCACCAACGAGTGGCTCAAAGAACATCGCAATGCATGTCAGCGGACAGCCATCACAGGTAGCGTCTCTGCGCACTGTAGAGAGTGTGGGTGCCGCCCAGTGTTTGAAAAAAAATTGGCCAAATCAAGAAATAAGAACTCACGTGAAATTCGGGAAGCGTTTCACATATCAGACAAAGAAAGCGCATGCGTCAGTTCCTGCTTCATCGCACCGACCCCTACGAAAATTGAATTCATCAGAAACCTGAAATAGAATTTTATTCAGCATACCCAGATAACCACTTTGAAGCAACATCACCTCTGGTAATCGTAATCACCCCACGTGTTTGCATCTAAAGAGTGTAGAGCAGAATTGCCGAGCCCCACTCTTTTCGTAAATCAACTACTATCTTTCCGGGAAGACTTCATTGTTCCAAGTTCTTTCAATAGGCTTTAGTTGATAGTTTGCGCTTGTACTGTCTACTTTTTTTGTCTCCTCCCCAACGTCATTTTCCGCTGCAATCGTAGCGCATTTTTTTCTGAGTTATTAGACAAGCTGGCCGACCAACTTCGGGCCGTCCGGCAAGCTGAAGATGCCGCCCAGGGCCAAGGACTTCGAGCGCTAACTTGAGGCACCGCTATCATTATCGACGAAGTGTGGGAAAGGACAGAGGTTAATTCCCTCTTCCCCCGCCTCGCCCATAGAAAACCTCCGTACTTTAAATAAAGTTTGTTCATTCATTATTGCACTAGTGGGTATCAAGCACGTGCGCTTGCAGTAGTTACCCAATAAGTGTTTTCAAAGGCTCTAAAAAGCCACTCTTTTACCTTTTGCTGTGGCTGTGCTGCGCCTTCCGTGCAGGCTTGGCGTTTTTCTTTATGTCCTTGATCTAGAATCCTTCGATGATTTCACGCTATCTTTGATCCATATGTTTAAAGATGACATGCGTGTTAAGCAACAATGCTTCACAACCACAGGTGCGTCAATGGCAAGACAAATGTGAAATGGTTGCGCCCTTCTATGTATGGCAGTGTTTCCGGAGCCTCTCGTTAAGGCAGGTGCCAGTCCATTCTGATCAAGTGCCGCTGAGTGCCACACCTGCCAAGAAGTTGTTTCTGGTTATCTTCAAAAGCATCTTTCATCCCTACGTTTAAAAGATCCCTTCATCATCCCAAGTTCTAGCCATCTTACTGTGTATCTGTCTGCCCATAATCCTAGCTCCTGCACAGTTGCTAGTTTTGATGTGGAAGACCTCTCGTATATTACGCCTTACGCCAAGCTGATGGCTTCAGTAATAGAATGCATGACTGATGACAGCGATGAACTTTCTTTTAGAAATAGATGTGATATAACGACAGAGGCCTCCTTGGAACTGCTCAGTTTCTATTTAAACGCGACTGTTGTGATATGGGAAGGTGTACCATATGATCGAAAAACGTTTACTTGGGTTGGTTCTAAATTTGCTTCTGTACTTGGTAATATCTTTTTGCCCGTAGTTCACTGTGCAATACAAAAGGAGGCACACGGTCTAGTTATGAAGATTATTTGTTATGTCAATGATTTCTTTTTAATGATCCCACCAAGTGACGCTTGTACCTCCCCATTTCATAATGTACTGAACGTTTTCAATGACAATGCCTGTGGGTTGCTGTTCATGACTGAAGAGCCGGTGAATGGTGGCAATATATGTTGAGATCTGTGTTTTTGTACTGAACCTAACTATTTTTGCGGCTGTTTTTCACCACCAGCAAAAAAAAACAATCACTTTTGAGCTATTCGTGAGGACATTCTAAGATTGTGAACAACGGCATTGCCTTCAATTCTTTCAATGCTGCTAACAAGTTTTGCCACTACAGGATCGAAGTGTTTTCAGAGACAGGTTGCTCAAGAAAAGCGGGCTTCCCAGGTTCAACCTTGTCATACATTTCCCTCAGGGTGCTGAAATCTTTATATTTATCTGCTGTACAACCTGGGTAGTGCATAAACCCCAGTAATATGCCAAAGAATCTCACAGTCATTCCTTAAGTTCATGTATTATCACACGGGCTTAAAAATACTCGCAAAAGGCTTCGACGTTGATGTAGTATCCTCTGACCGCAGCATGGTCGGAAGAGCATGCACTGCTGTATATAGAAAGTTGATAGGTCTATGGCGTAAAAAAGTGCGTTTCGTGTAGCATCGTACTCAGCTTGTTTCATGCGTAATTGATGTGGTATACATTGTACCCTTGTCATGTGAGAAATTGTATATAGGTCACACTGGCGCGTGCCTTAACGAGAGACTCAGGCAACACTGCAATACATTGAAGGGCACGCCCATGTACTTTACATTTGTCTACACATTGTCGCACTTGTGGTTGTAAACCTTTGTTACGTAACACGCATGTCGTCTTCACACACATGGATCAAACATAACCTGAAATCATCGAAGTATTCCACCTAAAAAACAATCATGCAGTTTGGTCTTCTTACGGCCTCTTTCAAAGATCTTAAAAGGATGCATGTGGTTTCTGCATAGATTCATATGCAATACTAACACATTTTTGATTTTGTTGCCTTTTAAGAGGAAAGTGTGTGTTGAAATATGTTAAAGCACTAGCATGCCCCTGTATGTATGTATATATACGTGTGTGTGAGGCTTTGTGTTTGTATAATTTTGTAAAAGTTCAGGAGTACCTATGTATTTTGATTATTATGTAATATGTTTGTATGTACTATAGCCGCACTGCCAAATACATAAGGTCGTAGGCTAGTCATGCTGTCCGGCGACGGCCTTTTTTCTACAATCCCCCCATCTGCATCACACAAAGATAGCAAATAAACTTAATAATATTCTGATTATTATAATTGCATCTCGAACCCATCCATCTTTCTACATGACTGAAATCAGTTTACTTCAAAATGCGTTACAGTTACGTGTGGTTTGGAGGATGCGCAGGCAATGGTACTGATTGTATTTATTTTCCTCTTTTGTAATAAAGACGCCTGCTGCTATAGTTAAGAGCTTGTCCTGTGTGTTTCTTCTTTTGTGTGTTGTCTGTTGGCGCTAGATTTTTGCATCATGAAGTTTAAAAGAGCACTGTTATCAAATTTCAAGACAGAGATGTGCCCGTCATTCGATCAGTTGGTATCCATAGGCCGTCATGGCAAAATTTTAATGGCGTCCGTTGCTCTCGAAGTTACTTTATTTCGACATCAAACAGCGTAGAAAAGCTAAGGAGAAAAAAATAGACTGCCCTGCGACATTAACACTAGTGCTATGTGTTCGGTGGGATACATTCCACAAATATCATCCTGAGTGACAATACGCTAGTAACGATGACATCGACGACCTCTGAGTGTGTTTGGAGCCGACTCTCCACAATGCTCTCACTAGTGGCTCTCCTTGCTGTGTTGAAGTGTGCGTGCGATTCATCGTGTCACATCGACTGACTTGCATTGTGCTCCACTGCGTGTCAGTACGATCATTCAGAGCGACAATACGTGCCAGAATGTCGGAGAACCACTGCGTAGTGAGAACCTGCACGTAGAGGCGCGGAAAAAGTGGAAAGTGCATGGTGTTTCATGCCTTTCCAAGCCACGAACCTCAACGCAGCCAGTGGGTTGACTTCGTGCCCGCTGTTGGACAGAGGAACTGAACGCCTGTGAAGAACAGCTGCATTTGCTCCTTTCACTTTGCGGCGAGCTGCTACAGGGTAAATCCTGTGTTGGTGAACCAGTTGCGTTTCACTGGCAGTATGAGGCCTCTTCTCGAGGCCGGGGCTATTCCTACCATGTTTCTTCTGCAGCTGAAAGCATCGATTCACTCGCCAAACGCCTGCGACATGAGGTACGTAGTTGGTATTCCTAAGCTCCGACAGTACGGCCGGGACTTATAAATACTTTGCATTTAAAGCGGAGCTTGTCAAGCAAGAATCATCGCGAATCCCGGCGATACCGCATTCAAGGTTGCCGTCATCATCACGTGCCGATGTTGACCGGGACAGCGAGGATGACGATGTTGGCGACAGAGGCATGTCTACGCCTTCATAGACATAGCTGGACTGACTGTACGTGCGCTCCTAGCAGACGAAATGCCAGTGTGACGTCATAATTTTTTGGGAAAGCGGCATCAGCTGTGAAGCGGCCTCGACGTGACCGCGAAGTAGCGCTGCCAGCACTAAAATTTGGTGGGCTTTCCACCCTCTTTGAACAAAAATTGATAGAGAATATATTAATTGATATTACTCGTCCCTCAGATGCATTTTAGGTCGCGAATCACTACTAGGGGTGTCGATAGCTACTCGACGCAAAACTCTTGACATTAGTAAATTTGATTGCAGCGCTCCTTTAACCAACTCACCCAGTTCTGTATGCTGCTGTAGAGAGGGCGTTTCGCTTTCAGGTGTAGTGATTTCCCACATGTAACTTTTTCTCTTTATTGCCTGTATAGTGATATAAATCTCAGTAATAGTGAACGCCGTGTGCGTGTTCTCCTTTCCACTTTCTGTCTCGTCTTAGCGCTGTTCCACAACCACTATGTACCAACTGGCCTCTCAACAATCAGTGTTGCAGCCTCTCATTGTCTGGATTTCAATTTAATTTATTGCGATATAAGTATATTGCAGCGGGTGAAACGAGAGAGTAAGCCAGGAGTAGACGTCCGCTCTGCAATTAGAACAGCAAAAACGTTCTTCTTCGTCTTCTTATTACAAGCGTATGTGTGCCAGAGCGAGTAATTTATGACACATAATTTATATGTGTCATGACCGCCTCTCCCAAAGAAGCATCGTCTCCATGCCGCACATTACTATGAAAGAAAAAAAGGAAGAAGACACAATACAATAGAAACACATGTATCGTGGCACAAAATCAATCATTCGGTCACTATAAAACTAGTTATAGAAAGAATAAAAGAAAAGAAAACAAGGTATACAAGTTGTCAGTGTAGTTAAAAGTAACTCATCAGTCGAATATCAGTGAGCAAAGTACGGTTTCAGCCTAGAAATATGAACGACTTCATATTATAGAAACCGATGAGAGTAAAGTAACTGTATATGATCCCTACGGGACCACATACAGTTACTTTTGATGGAAGCTTCTCAAGGTGCCCTCTGGGAGAACCTCAATGGTTACTTCTCTGAGTTGCCTTAAGACATTGTAAGGGCCGAAATAGTGACTCAGCAACTTTTCTGACTGGCCACGTTGTTAAATGGCGGTCCACACCCGCACTTCATCACCTGGGTTGAAGATGACTTCGGAGATTGATTGATGTGTGGGGTTTACCGTCCCAAAATCACCATATGATAATGAGAGACGCCGTAGTCAAGGGCTTCGGAAATTCCGACCTCCTGGGGTTCTTTAACGTGCACCTAAATCTGAGCACACGTGCCTAGAGCATTTCCGCCTCCATCGGGAATGCAGCTGCAGCAGCCGGTATTCAATCCGCGACCTGCGGGTAAGCAGCCGAGTACCATACCCACTAGACCACCATGGCGGGGCTCTAAATTTACAGTAATACAACAAAATAAACTGAGTAACACAAAAGAAAAAAATATGTGTAGAAATTAATAAAAATTTGCTAATTCATTCCAAATACATGAGAGCGCAATTTCAATAACAGCAATCTCTTGAACTGTCCCACAGTGCAAACAATGCTAAAACTCACAAAACCATTTGCCGAGGTAGTTGAGCTGTTTGACAGGAGACCCATAAATTCGAGAGATTCGTAAAGGAGAAGTATAAGAGGGTGACGAAAAGAAAAAAAAAGTGGCACACGATTTTCTTTATCGTTTCTTAAGGCCGCAAAAACCTCATAAATCACTCTGAAAGACGGCCAGCACTCATACTAGTACTCGTTAGTGTATGACATCTGCATGCATGAATAATATAGGAAAAAATAATTTGTGTCCTTTGACAGCGAGTATTAGTAGCCACTTCGAAATCATTAAGCATTTTTCTGCAGAGCAAAAGTGACTTAAGTGCTATGCACGTCTTAGAAAGGGGTGCGGATTTTTTTTACACCACTCTATTTTTTTCTTTTCTTTCGCCGTGAAGTTAGGGTATAGTCAATTGAAAGTTAGAATTACGATTGACGCATCTGTGTTGGATTGATGATGCTGACCCCGCTGCGCTGGCCTAGTGGATAAGGTACTCGGCTGCATTTTTGATGGAGGCGAAAATGCTGTAAGTCTGTTTGCTCAGATTTGGGTGCACAAGAACCCCAGGTGGTCACTAAGAATCGGACCTGGAGCTAAACATTAGCTAATGCTCACTCCTTCAACGGTGAGATATTTATGCTTTTCGGTGTGAAATGAAGCAACTAGAATTAACGTCGAAGTTAATTTTTCAAGACACGCTACAAGGTCTAGATTTAGAAATGTTTTTTTTTTGTTGACCATATATGTTGGCGGTACGAGCCACGTTCAAGAAAGCCCCTTCTTTCTTTTAACGTCTGCCCATTCTAAGCTAATCAAGTGAATCATGACCTTTTCCTGCCTAAAGGCAGCTCTAACTCGCTCTTGTCACCACCAGATAGAATGCAGTTTTTCGCTCTAAGTTCACCGCCTTAACAAGCAGGCTTTCTTAATCACATGCTAACTTCTATTACCAAGACTCTCCTAAAGTCATTAAGAGTGCCTCATAAGAGACAAAGCAACAGCAAACAAAAGAATCCTCATTCTAACTCGGTTGTTATTTCCTACGTACACAGGGTTTGCCATAGCCTGAATAAGGTCGCCGATAAAATAGGTGTAAGTGTTGTGTTCTGCGCACGCGACAAGCTCGCTGAGCTATGTCGCAGAGTCAACAGCGAATGGCCTAAGAAAGAAGCATGCACTAAGAAACACACTACGTGCCATGTTGAGTGTGTTTTAGAAATTCTCTACAAGATATTTTTATGTGTCGACTCGGTTGCATTGGCCAAACAGGGCGATGCATGAATGATCGGTTGAGGGAGCACGTCAACTCTCTAAAAGGCTCCCTTCCCAACCACTTGGCGAACCATTGTAAAAAGTGTGGTTGTCACTTAATTCTTGACAAGTGTTTGATCTTGGGGCAATATAAAAATCGGCGTGAGCAAGAGATTAGTGAAGCCTTCCACATTCAACAACTCGGAACATCCTGTGTTAGCGCACCCTCAATTTTTCTTCACGGCTGTGAAATTAGTTATTTGGGGTCCACTGATATGAGCGGTTCTTGATAAGGTGTGCCGTGATGTGCATGTATGTGCAGTTCTGCTTATGTTGGGTTGTTATGTGCAGATTCTGTTTCGTATATATTGCAGTTGGTTTGCAATAAACTTTGGTTGTTAGTTCAGCGCTCTGTTCTTGTCTCTTCTATCTCCTCTTGTCGTTTGCACTGTGAAGCACTTTGTTCGTCTACAATGAAACACCAACCAGCCCAATCAAGCACTCTGTTAAAGTCTTTGAGGCATATGTGCCAGGGAAATCACACTAATAGTACTGAGCTTCATACACTTTACACAAGAACCTTTACATAACAAGTACACAAAATTTGGTGTAGAAACAAGGAGCAGTACTATTAAAATAATTTTCCAGAAACAACACTGAAACGACACTCCGGTAAGTACAGAAAATAACTCCGTGACCAAAAAATGTTTTCTCTCAGAAAAATTGTACCATTTCACGGTTTTCAATGCAGTAAATCAGCAAAAATTTTTCAAATACAATTGAGATGGTCACTAAAATAGTTGGGATGTTTGGTGTGAAATGACCCATCGGTGAATCAACCTTTTATGTAAGATACATCAAGGCCATCTCCACTTTATCATACAATTCTGTAAACATTTTGTACATGTACACAGTTTTCTGCACGCACTACTGTTAATGTTATGGCAAACTTATACTCATATTGGAAAAATAAATAGGTATATAGGTCACATAGCTCAAGATGAAGCCTCTTTCATTAGAGGAATGTTCGTAAAATGTACAAGATATTTGGTGCACCCTATGAGTAGCGTCCACCACTGCTGCAACCCTTCGAGTGAGGTCGTGAGGCCAGAACTGCTGCTTTCAGGATGTGATGATGAGTGCACTGCTTCGTCAGCGCCCAGTCCATCATAGAAGACGTAGTGTGCTGTCCTTTCAACATTCAGCATGTAAGACATGCACAACATTCAACTAAGCATTAAAAATACTGGGAACAATCAGAACCTCTTTATGATGTATCCTCTAATAAAAAGCTCTAGCTTCCCCACTTCATATTTACCACCATTCACGTTTACGTTTACAAGCATCTGTGCATATTAGAGTTCGAATGCAAGTTTCATGGCTGAGTCTACACCATGGTTCATCGAAAACCTTAGCAAATGCACATGGCGATGAAAAAGTTATTCTCTCTTCAATCATGCACCTACCAAGCAGTTTGAAATATAATGGTACGCTCAAATTTCAGCATTTATAGCAAGAGTTCTTGCTTAGCTAGAGTACACTAACCAATCGGCCACTACAATTGTTGACACAAAAAATTAAATAAACCAATTCAGACAAACAAGTAGCAATAATTATCATTAACTTTGAAGGATCCTTTTGTAGACATGTACGCATCACAGATGTGCAATCTACTGCGTGAAACTAGTGTAAAGCGTTGAGCAAGCCCCAATCTGAGATAAACAGCACTTATACAATGACAAATGCTGCTGGAAACACAGCGCTGTGTACTTGTGAAAGCTCTGCTCTAAATTTCTTCTCCTGTTACATAAATTTATTATACTGGATAATTTTATATTATGTCTTTCACAGGCTGCTTATTGGTCAACAAAATGATTACTTTAGGCCACGAGTAAGGCTGAATACTCTCAAAGACCAATAAGACAAGCTAATCGTATTCTGCTTCCATTGCATGTATAGGCAGCTTTTTCGCAGTTTACATTTTTCTTCATTCATAAAAATAGCCATGCAACAGATAATGTATCACAAGAAACCTAAATAGATGCTCAATAAGCTCTGAACTGTAGAAAATAAGTATGTAAATTTAAACAATGCATAACTTATTGCAGAAGATGCTAACAGGAATATATGCATGGAGGGCTCATCAGTTGGATCAGCGTGTTTACATTGGTAAGGATGAAACCTGCCCAGACAAAAACACATGAAACAGACAAGTGCTCTAAGGTCTGCCTTCTTTCATCGACAGCCACCTGTGTCGTCATTCCATTTTGTTTTTCGTGAGCGTGTTCATTAGTGGCTAACTATCCTACGCCATTTTCATCTGTGCTGTAACAGTGTAAGTGAAAGTTTTGTGTGGGTGTGTGTCAGTTCACTTCAGCTAAGCTTTTATGTAACCACAGCACGAAAGCATACACCAAAAATATTCAGAAATATTCTATTCTACATTATTCTGTGTGCTGCACTACAACGGTGCTGAAATGCCATAGGATGATGTGTGCGATTGAGTGTGGCTGTTCAAGCCCTTACCGACGCAGATCAATATTTCTATAGCCTGATTATCTATGATCTACAAGCATAGATATAAACAAACCTAAAAGGCATAAAATGCGCAACTTGCTGACCAAACAAGGTGAATATATTTTTTTTTGGTTAGCTGCACAATTTTTAACAAAACATGTCACGCAACTGCAAAGTACAGGCATCCAAAAGATACTGATAAAAGTTTTAAATAATTTTGAATTATGCTTTATATAGCGCGAAGCGTATTTACTCGCATTATAAACGCAACCCTTCAGTCGCTGAATTCTGAAATTTTTTTTCCTCCCGCGTAATAGACGCGCCCCATTTGTCCACGGCAGTCCCGCTTACTGAAAACTTGCGCCTTCTTTCCCGTTGATCTGTTTCGTTTTTTATTATTATTCTGTCACCCCTTTTGCCCTCCTCGGCCCGCTCATCCACCCCCCCCCCTTTTTTTTTTCACCCGCTACCACATACCCTAAGGTCTACCTGCGCGCCGCACATCCGTCCCTCCCCGTTTTTTTTAACTGTGCGCCACAGCGGGGTTCACGAACGCCGCGACTGTTGAGACATAGCAGCTGCTAAGCACACAGCGACCGAATGTTATGAAGCTACCGGCGCCAAGGTACGGTCACTTCCTGCAAATACTACTGGTTTTTCTTCTCACTTTATTTCAAGTGCCAGCTTAAATAATCTGCACGCCATTGAAATAATCTGAGTGCCGAGCTATTTAATCCTTGTGCCAAACATTTTTTCTAAGTGCCAGCATACTTAATCCAAGCGCAAACTCACGCAAGCCGCGTGCCATTGAGTTTAATTCAAGTGCCACCGTGTTTAATCCGATTGCCAATGCCTTTAATTCAGGGGGCAGTCAGTTTATTCCACGAACATAAACCAGAATACGGGGCGTAAAAACGTCAGTGCAATTGAAATGCAGTTTCTACAGTATAAAATAAAATAGTCGGAAGGTAGAATCAAACATATTTATTTGAATTTGCCGATAGCATTCTTGAAAAAAATTACTGCCGTGGTTCTCTTAAGCCATGTTTGGAGTGCTTATACTTTGCTATGCGCAAGTTTGTATAACGAGTGCTTGGCCCAGGTGAAATAATTTTAATGAAAATGAAAAAACCACAGGAACATATTACTGTATAATTTACAGTGCAATGAAATTCAGTATTCGTCACTGAAGCTCATCATTAGCTTTGGTACACACTACAGCATTACGTGACCAGGACAGGTCATGTAATGCGAACGACACACTTTGTTTATTGGAGTGTCGAAATGAATACTAAAAGATTAAAAGCATGGTCACGGGCAGTGATGGGTCAAAGACAGCTACATAATCAAGAAATTACGAAGCCGTCGCGCGGCACGCACCCTGAATTAGAGATAATTCTAATCTGTTTTTTTTTCCTGTAGTGAACATAAAACGTAAACTGATCATCCTGATGTGGCAATAGAAGTTTTATTTTACATTATTGTATGCTCTTATTTTTTTATTCAAAAAAGGTAAATGTCTCCATTGATAAGAACAGTACTGATTGTTTGTTTAGCTTGTTAGTTTTGTGACGTACTAGACGAATGCAATGAAACGAACATGAAGGAAACAAAATAATAATAACACGCAACTGACCCTGAGTCTAGCTTTCTTTTTTTTTGTGTACCCGTTTTTTTTTTTTTGCGCGGCATTATGCCTCTCAACGCACATCGGAAGCTTGCGGATTCAGTGCAATCACTAGATTATTTGTTCTGTCCCCCCTCTCTATCGACACACACACACACACACACACACACACACACACACATATATATATATATATATATATATATATATATATATATATATATATATATATATATATATATATATATATATATATATATATATATATATATATATATATATATATATATATATACAGGAAAACAAGAGTGATTATACTAATTATTCGAGAAATGCACCATAGGCACAGGTTAGTGTATTTATTAAAACAAAACTGTCTCATAGGGCTCGGAGACGGATGTTCACAAGTCATCTTCACGCAAAACGGCAGGCACGAAAGAGAAATTGTGCCGATCAAAGGCCGCGCAGTCCAGGCGCTGCATTGGTTGCATGGAGTGGGGAGCCGCATTCAGCAGCAAAGAACGCCTGTGCTCCTTTTCCGTCATGCCTTGCGGTGTCACTAAAACTATATTACGACGTTCGCTCATGTAGGCCTTAACGTGTGACTTGAATTTCGAGAAGGCTTCTTCTATAGGGTTAAAGAAGGAACTGTACGCTGGCAGGCGCCTAACAGAGTGCATGGAGTTAGCCAAAGCCGCCTGTTCTGCTCGAGCGTAAGCAGGTGCATTATCAAAAAGGAATACAGCATCGGTATTGGGCTCATAACGTTCTACGCGGGCGAAAACATCGCTGAAGAAGTCATTAAAAACAACGCAATGAACTTTGTCCAGCACTGTCCAGTGAATAACTTCATTTGCGGACATGCATGCTATAATATTCAAGTTCACTCCTTTTGTCGTTGTGGTTATGTGCACAGCTGGTTATCCTTTAGCTGCCCTGCCGAAGTTCTGGAACACCAGATATTGAAGCTAGTCTCATCCTAATAGAAACGGCAAACACGCGGTCCATCAGTCTGCAGCCATTGGGCATACAGCATGCGGCTGTGCTTCATATTGTCACGGTTGCGACGATTTGTGAGCCTCTGCGTCACTAGCTTCATCGAATAGCAGTGGGCAACCAGCAAGCGGTCGACTGTGCTTGCACTGATTGTTACTCCTGGCATTTCTTTCTCCAGGGCCTCCTTTATTTGCTTCAATGTAAATGTACAGTTTTCGTCGACAATTCGTCTCAAAGTACTCATGACGTCATCTCCAAACTTCCTTTTTTTCCTTTTTGAACCTTCACCATGCTTTGATGTTTCTCTGTCGGTAGCGGCAATCGATCTTGCTGTTTTAATGTTGATGCCTAGAGCGTCGGCCAGTTGCTTTAAGTCACCGGCACGCCTGTAAACGTCCACAATCCTAGCCCTGTCGACCACCGATACCCTGCTGTTTTTTTGACGAGGTTCGTCGGGGTTCTTAGAGTGCGGTCCTCGTTTGCGTCCAGCCATGACTTCAAGCAAAGCTCTCTCTTCGTCTGCAAATGTTCCCGTATGAAAACTTACGTTTCAAGTAAACACGTTTCAGCTACACTAAGCGTCGTCTATTACATGAAAACCGGAGTATCTACTTTGATGCTTTAAAACAACTTATTTCCACATGAACCCGATTAAATGCAAATTTGGTATTTTTAAGTGGTTATTTCTGATTTCAAGAACGAATGAATATCATCTGTCGGTCACTGTTCTCCCTGGGCTGAGCAGACGACTGCGGTATATAGCCTGAGCGCATAAGTAGTCAAATGCCGTCTGCTCAGCAGATGACACGAATCTATGCATATGCGATGGTGTAGATGGTTAACCGGAATGAAGCAGTAGCAATGCAATAAAGACTAACATGGACTCTATGAACAAATACATTCAAGTACCCATAAATGCAATTACTACTGACTGTCCTTTTTTATTTTGAAGCTATGACACCAAATTGTTAAGGGGAAGTCGCACTGCGCACTTCAGTTCATAAGCGCTACCATGTATAGCCGAGAAAACGTTCTTGCTGTGACGCCATGTTTACGTCATTCTGACAATTATATTATATATAGTAGCTAACCGTGTGTTTCTAGCGCATGGATTAAACTGACTGGCACCTCAATTAAAGTCATTGGCAATTGGATTAAATACGGTGGCACTTGGAATAAGCTCAATGGCACGCGGCCTGAGTGAGTTGGCGCTTGGATTAAAAGTTTGGCACATGGATTAAATAGCTCGGCGCTCAGATTATTTGAATGGCATGCCGAATATTTAGGAAGGCACTTGGATTAAAGTGAGAGGGAAAACCTGTAGTATCACGGGCAAATCGGGAGTTGGCAGGCCCGCACTTCTGCACTTCGTTGTTCGCATGCACGAAAGCTTCCCTCTTCAGCAATAGCTCGAAATTCAAAAGCGTTCTCCATGTAGCTCCCAGCGAACACTCCATTGAATGCTTGACTGGAAACATTCAGCTTGCGGCATGCGCAAGCTTCAACGAAAGCCGCTGACTGAGGACGAACACTCCGCAGCACCGAAGTTGTTCTGTAGTACTTGCCGACGCGCCACGGATTGCAGCGACACGTACATAATTGCAGAGATTGTAGTGACACGTACTATATCTACTGTAAGCGCGGGTTAAACCGTGCAAGCCGTAGAAGTACACATCTAGGACAAAGCAAGTGAATAGTAAAACATTCCGCAACCGTTAGCCTGCAGCATACACGCACACGACATGTTACCACCCTATTCAAAGTCTGCCTGTTGGCGATGGCGATGCGCAGTTGCCCTTAAACCTCGAGAACGAAACCGAACCGTATACCAGCACCGCTTTATGATTTAGTTTTTAAGCCGTGTTAAGCCACCACGGAATAGTGTAATATTTCAAGTTTGACAGCATATTTATTTTGAGCGAAGCTTCAAAGTCTTTTTTTTTTTTGCCACTTACGTGTGCAGGCGGCAAGTGCGTAGCCTTCGTGATGCACATTTTTCTTTTCCCGAGTGAGGCGTCGTTGTGGCATTGTTTCGACATTTTGGAATGCGAATTTGCTACTTGTGCATCATAGATGTAAATAGAAACTTAGGGAAGGGCGGCGGGGAAGTTGTTCCGTATTTGACACGTCTCCACCCCTTCTTTATGTTCGTTTGAGGAGCTTTGTTTATTATTCAAAACAGGCCAAATTTAGAACCCAAACAAGCCCAACTAACGCTGCTTTGGCGTATGCATGCCATCAAAGTTTTCCTATTCCTCTATTAATTACAAATACTGTTTTCATATACTGTTTAAGAGGAAAATATGTTTGAGCCGATTGAGTGTCATTTGAGCTACTTTCGGATCGGAATTTGGTCCATTTCGGAAAAAAATGTCGGATCTCACGTACAGTGGGAAACGATAATATGCGAAGCACGAATGAAAAAGGTTGATATGTCAATTTAAAATCAGCACCACATTACTAAGTGGAGGTAAATGATGCCGTACATGACTTCCGTGTCATGATTATGATGTTTGGATGTGGCGTTTACCTTCGTCAATTATTCCCATCACGTGATACCAAATTTAGCGTATTGAACATACCAAATTTATTGTACGTGGAGCTTGCGAAACGACCACGAGCACGCTATGAGCGTGGTATGTTGTCGTGTTCTTACATGACACGCGTGTCAGGATTATCATGTTTGCACCAGTCGTATACTTTTGTCATCCATTGACGTCACTTGACACCAAACTTGGTATATTTGGAGCTAGAGAAACGGTCGCGAGTGCATCTTGAAGGGCCCAATATACTCCAATGTAGCGCTGACGCACGCGCACGCTGGGCACAGCGACGCTACGTTAGCAAAACGTGAGCACTCTATAGTCTGACGCCAGGCGCGACCAGTGTCCGTCGTTGCGGCCCGACGGCAACCGGTGCGAAATGCGAAATGCTGCATTTCGTGCCGATGCGTTACCCTGACAACACTGTGTCTCTCTCTTTTTGTGACGGGGGGACGCCGGACACGCTGATGTGCGCATGTGTCAAAACAACGCAGTGTGGAGCGCACCAGCGAGTTTATGGCAGGACTGGCACCTGGCGTCGCAACGCCGGAGTGACGCGTCGCATTGAACGCCGGTGAGCAAGCGCACCGCGTCACGTCGATATGTATTGGCGCCTTCCCTGTGACACACATCTCGTGATTATCATGTTTGCACCAGTCACATACCAGCCTCATTCAATGACGTGACGCACTACCAAATTTGTCATGTGTAAAGCTAGCAAAACGGCCGAGAGCGCATCATCCATGTGGCATGTAGTCAAGTTGTTACATGGCACGCATGTCATGATTATCATGTTTGTATGTGTCATTTACCTGTTTCGTCTGTTCACGTCGCGTAATACCGAGTTTAGTACATTTAAAGCTAGCGAAATGGCTGCGAACGCACCATGAGCGTAGCATGTAGTCATGTTGTTGCATGCCACGCTTCTCATGTTTGTCTTGTTTGCAAAGTATCATACTTCGTCATCAATTCACGTACCGTAATGCCAAAATTGGTATAAGTGAAGCTACTAGTGGCGAAACGGCTGCTAGCGCATCATTAGCGTGGCATGTAGTCATGTTGTTACATGACACGCATCTCATGATTATCATGTTCGCACCACTCACATACCTCCGTCATCCATTCACGTACCGTATTCAAGATTTGGTATATGTGACGCTATATAGCGAAACAACTGAGAGCACGTCATGACCCTGGCATGTAGTCATGTTGTTACATGACACGCGTGACATGATTTTCATGTTAGAGTCTGTCGCGTGTCTTCGCCATGCAATGATGTCATACCATGCCAGTTTTGCAACATGCCATGTGAATGAAAGCACCGAAAGAGCTGCAGGGCAATGAAATACAAATCATGACATTCATGACATCCATGTCATGAATAGTCAAATATGTTCTTCATACAGTCATCTTATGCCGTACCCAGCCACCAGAGTTAAAAGTCGTAGGTGGATAGATAGATAGATAGATAGATAGATAGATAGATAGATAGATAGATAGATAGATAGATAGATAGATAGATAGATAGATAGATAGATAGATAGATAGATAGATAGATAGATAGATAGATAGATAGATAGATAGATAGATAGATAGATAGATAGATAGATAGATAGATAGATAGATAGATAGATAGATGATACTCTCAAAGTCATCGAAGTTTGCTAACAAATGCTTCACATTAAAAAAAAAGCTCCCGATTTAGATTCGCACGTATATGCAACCACAGGCAAAGATGTACATACAGATGCGTCAGACTCCCTCCTTTCTTCTTTCTATCCCCTTCCATGCACAAATCCTAGCACACCTCTGCTGTACTCTAAGCTTCATTTATATAACGCTCTGCCATTCAGCAAGAACATGGGGACTATGCTTTTTTTTTTACCGACAAAGTATGAACGACGCTTGCTTTTATTTCAGGTCTTAAATTTTGTGCGATTATATGAATTTGCGATTAAGAGTACATTGTAACGGCATAGTAAGATCTCTAAATTACAATGCTGCAATTAGTTAACTACTCTCCCTCCTTGTGGCACGCGTACAGTGCGCTAGTGTCGTCTGCGATCGTTCACGTGTATATTATACGACGCGCAAGCGTTCATATCAAGGAAATCAAAAGGAGCAGTAAGTGTCCACAGAGTGGTGCGTCGCATTGGATGAGTTCCCCCGTGCTTAGCGGATGTGCGCCAAGCTTCTCCTGCGGCACGGCATGCGTGCACAGCAGCTGCATCAAAGTAAGCTCAGCCAGATAATTGTAAACATGCTTAGTTTCATGACAATGCAAACACTGCAAACAGTCAATTTGGGCTGATCCATGTTCATAGATCTAAATATAACTCACTGAATAAATCAGCAACTTGTGGATTGTCAAGAAATACTTCAGTGTGAGGAAGTATGTGCACCCCATTGCAAAGAAAACAGGACCTCTGGCACGAAAAACATAGTGTGGCTTCAAAGGATAAAGCGTGCACGACAGCTTCTTGAAAACCGTGTGTAATCGTTTCATGTTATGTTTAAGCGCAACATAAACTCTTTTACCGATGTCTCTGTGAGAATTAGGGACAAAAGGACAAGAGTGGCAGCAAAATATTTTTAGTAGGAACCCCAAAAAGTCAACCCATGAATCAAATCTTTGAAAATGTGAGGAATCGTCTGAAAAATTAATTAGGGAGTGGTGTAGTAAATATAATATACAGCATGATATATTTTGACCAATGAAACGTGAAATGAAAACAATTGCCGAAACATCAATCTTTCCACCAGAGCTTTGGCATGCAGTGTGATTGCATCAGTTAAGATGTGACATGTATTGATGTTCTAAACTATTCATTCTAGGAAACACCCTTGCGTGTAGTTTGCTAACATACACCTCTAGTATGCCTAAATATGACAAATGGGTGTACAAAGAGTGTAATTACGTAAATTACACCCGTTTGCAGAAATTTCGCAGGAATAATAGGTGGAAGATTTGTGATTTATTAAAACATTCGCCCTTAAAGGTGTGAAATAGTTTGCAGTGTACGTACCTTTTAACCCAACACAAACATTAGGTATGTATATACTGCAAAATAAAATTGAATTGAATTAAACTTCGAGCTTATTTGGCCGAGTGGTAAGTACGTTTATTTTTCTTTGTGCTTTTCGTGTTATGTGAAAATTAGGGTAAAAGAAACATTGTCTTCAAGGCAGTGTTCAAGGTGCACAGCCGCGCGAAGTCCGGGAAGGCTTCCGTCGCCCCACGTTTTCTATGCCTGCAAGAACATTGTGTTATTAGGTCACGCATACCGCAAATGAGCATCTCTCGAACATTTCCACATACTTATTGTACTAAGTTTCAATTGCATGTTACGCTTGATTCTTTTTATTCAGAGCCAGTCGGGTCCACTTTCACTGTTTTGTTCGGCATGAATTTAGGTACCACATAGCATTTATAATCATCACCCTACATGATGCGCTCTGCAGGATGAACGCAATTTTCAATTGAAGGAAAGTAGCAAACTAACATACAGAAAAGAGGCACAAAAAATTGGATATCTTTTAGCCATTCGCAGGCCGTTCTCGCGTCGCTGCAAAGCGATGTAGAACTCTCTCTAAAGGCTTCTCTGTTATATGAGACATTAAACGAAAACATGCAAAAGCAAGAGAACCATGTCATCGCATTTCAATGAATACCAGGTCACTGCAGCATTCTAGAAAACACTGCAGTGGACGCCGCGGCAAATAGCACCCACAATAACGAAGGGAGATTCTGCCAATTTCCATGCACTGAAACGCGTCTACTCCTCAGACAGATAACCTGTAGCGTCACCAAAGACAAATGGTTCGAAAAAAAAGTATAAACGTTTAGACGCGTATTTAACCCACTTTTGCATAAAACTGAGCATTCCATCAAGTTCACAAAAATTGGGAAATTCGAAACTATAATCCACCCCCTATGGCTTGGTACAGCATTTACGCGAAACTTCCTACACACAATAAAATGTGCGCCTAGGACAGAGTGTTTCTGCAGCCACCCCGACAAAGATGTACGACGCATGCTGCTCTAGTGCCCGAAATATGAGACACAAAGAAAAGTACTACGAGCAAGTTTGCAGCTTTTTGATGGGAGGCCTTTCACAGTGACGGAAATACTAGGTCCATGGCCAACTGCTGCTCTTCTGAAAAGAGCGCTTGTCGCCTTGAAGAAGTTTCTCAAAGAATCAAATACTTAACAAAAATATTGCGACGGATGCGATGTCGCTTTAATGGTAAAGGAATTGAGTAACATTTAGGTAGCGTGTTTCATGTGTTTAATGATTTGCCTAAGTGTGAACGGACCCTGTTTGTGGAACTTGGGTACTTATAAACCTATTAGTCATATCTGAACTGACCTGTGACGTTTGGCTGTTGTATGCTTTCACGTAATACGTTCTACTGTCTTCCATTTTGTGCCCTCATTCTTTGTCTTACGGCATATCTTGTCTACTAAGAGAAAAAGAGTAGCTGGTGCCACCATTATTACACCAAACTCTCATATTTTATCAGTTTAATGAAAAAAGTAGCAAACTTGGCTATTCCGAACATATGTTAGGTTATCGTGTTTTTTGTGCAATTTTTAATGATCAGCCTTTTTAATGATCAGAATTTTTAATGAACGATCAAGTTTCACGAGGTTCTCAACAAGGTCCAAGTGTAGTTCCCCGGTGTTTTAGCTTCAGGGTGCAGTTATCTTTCGGCATTTAAAATTTTTGGCGTTGGATGTTAGCGCCTTTGCGTAATTTGGCTTCCTAATTTTCCGCCTTAAATATATGCAAATAAACATTATACAAAATTTTATGCCTGTCTGTCGGGCAGTGTTATGTCCCACGGAATCTAGCAGCTTTCTGGGCGTAAATTGTTTGGTCTTCTAGTCACGCAAGGGCATGTGTAAATTTTTGCAATTTTCAGACAAGACATTAGATCTTAGGTGGCCAACAACCATGGGCTAATTTTTACTCAGAAAATGTGATATTATAGGTGCCGACACAACAAGCTATTTTCATTACATATTTTCCGCACGAGCAACAAGGACTCGCATTCAAAGCAAGTGCTTCGACGCTCCGCATGTACAACAGGCGCGCCTTGCGAGTACATAAGTTGCACGTGACGTCACCGACAGGTTCGCTGTGCTAGGTATCTCCGGGTTGCGGCCACCATGACCTTTATCGCACATGAAAGCGCCAGTGCAAGGGACTAAAGCCCCCCCAGTGCGTCTCCAGCCGCATTTTTTGGTAGCGTGAACCATTGTTTCACCATCGCCGCCTTGTTCCGGAGCCTCCGAAAGGAAGTTATTAAGCCACTTCTTTCCGCCTTTTTCCTTCCCCTTTGTTTCTAAACAGGGGAGAAAGTAAATATTATTTTCTTTGTTCCACAAGTGTTGTCTGGAAGTGTGGCAGCTTGGGCCATTTTGTATGACATGACGATAGTTATAGCGAAAGAACAGAACCTTCGTGTCCTTCTTGTCTCTGTATTCATCGTTCTGTTCTCGCGCTATAACTATCGTCACGTTGTCTGGAGTTCCTCCTAAGCTCGCAAGGATGCCACCTCGAGGCTTCAGGACGGATAAACGGCTAAGCGGTGGGACAGCATGAATGGGGTGGAGTGGGTGTGTGAAGGGGTGTGAGCTTTCCAAAGGGCTAGCCGAGAGGTAGGCCATGAACGAGAAAGCAGCCAGAACACATCATGGCGGCACCTCCCCTTCGCTGGTCGGAGGACAGGTGTAGAGGGTAGTGGCGAAAGAACAAGTTGGCGCTACTTACACTATCCAGCGGAAAACGTTATGGAGGGCCTGTCAGGTGAGACAAGGGACGACAGTGAATCGTTCACGAAGTACTCTTTGAAGGAAAAGAAAAAGAGAAAGCACGTCATCGTTACTGTCTCTTTTGAAGGAGGGTCACCACAACAATGACGCACGGGATAAGGGTAGTGGAGAGAGATTTAGGAGCAGGAATGTGGAAGAGAAGGGAAGGAGAAAGTGGTACCAGAGAAGGGTCAATGGTGTTTGCTCTGGCCATGCAAGCACTACGTGCCATCCCGGAAGCCGGAGCTCTCGCATTTTTTTCTGCTTTTTCCACTTCCTTGCGCGCCAGCTGCGCCAAAGGGGAACACAAAAAAACTGGTGGGGATGGTGGTAGAAGTGGTTTAAAAGAAGAAAGCGCCTAATTTATATAGCCCGAGGAAGCCGTTCGCTGCCTGAGGACGGGCGCCAGTGGAAGGCAATGAGGCTGAAAATAATTGGGATCCTTCCGAAATTACAGTTCCAAAGGAAAAAGATGACAACGAAGGAGAACCAGGCACCTCGGGACTCCAACGGGACCAAACATCGTCATTTTGCCAACCGACAAGGGCGATTCGACGGTGGTGCTGGACAGCGGGGACTACGATTTGGAAGGTTTCAGCTCTTTTAGAAGGGTATCCATACACGGAGCTAGTAAAGGACCCAACGAAAGCAAACCCAGACGCAGCTAAACAAGCTACTCCGCAATTTTAAGTATTACCCGGATCTCAGAACACGTTACCTGCGACTAATCTGCCGTAATTGGATTCGCACTGAGTTTTTTATGGACTACCGAAAATTAACAGGCCTGACGTCCCCCCTTCCAAACGATTGTAGACTTCACTTCCTCCTCATGCCAAGCCCTTTCAAATTTTCTACACCAAATTTTTCGCCCCACTAACCCGGAAAGACACAACTCATGTCCGTGACGCCAGCCGCTTTGTGCAGCTAGCGTCAGAGTGAGCATCGGTGATGACGAGAACATGGTGTCATTTGACGTCGTTTCAATGTTTACCAAGTGCCAGTTCTCTTAGCTGTCTCGGCTGCCCATTCTGCGCTTCAGGATGGCGCAAGCCTGAGTAAAAGGACTCCTTTGGTGGTTGACTAGCTTTGTCGTCTACTAAGTACGTACTTCTCTACAAAGGAACTATTTTCAGACAGAACAGTGGAACCGCGAGGGGAGCTTCCATCTCTGTCACAATGGCAACCTGACTATGGAGTACATAAAAGAGAAAGCACTCAGATCCTTGTCACCGCGACCCAAGCTTTTTTCGGCTTTATATGGATGATTGTTTTTGCGTCATTAAGAAGTTTGAAGTTTAAAACTTCAGACAACACCTGAATTCCGTGCACCCAGCCATACAATTCACGACCGAGTGTGAGAGCGACCACTGCCTGCCCTTTCTTGACGTCCAGATGGCAAGAAGGCGCAAAGGCCTTGAGTTCTTCGTTCATAGCAAGCCAACGCACACTGGTCGCTACCTTCAATTCGATTCTTCCCACCCCGCCTGCCACAAGGCCTATGTTGTGACCACGCTACTCGAGAGAGCCAGGAACTTTACTCTAACGACACAGAGCGAAAGAAGGAAGAGGTCCGCGTAATTGCTGACCTCAGAAAAAAACGGATACCCAAAAAACTTTATTCGAGCCGCCACCCGCCGCGCAGAGCAACAGAAGATATGAAAACCCTAATTACCCTTCATTGGCAACCCCGAGAAACGCGTACCCGTTCCATTCGTTCACGGAACCAGTGAGATTTGGCGCGGATCTTCAAGAAGGAAGGGGTTTGCATTGCGCACGTGCCTCCGTGTACGCTGGGCCGCCTCTTCCCCGGACTGAAAGACCAGCCAACAATGGACAGGAGCCCTGGTGTTGTTTACAAAATTTCGTGCACCGAGTGCCCCACGTCGAAAAACCTACCGGAACGACTGAAGCAGCACGCCAACGATGTGCGGAAGTCCTACAAATAGCGCCGCGCAGTCGCCGAACATCCTGAGACATTGGACCACCAGATACATTTCGAAGTGACAGCCATCCTCGAAAGCGAGTCGAGCGGGAGGAGAAGGTTGTTACTGGAAGTGTGGCAGCTTAGGCTAGTTGGTTTGGCATGACGATAGTTATAGCGCGAGAACAAAACGACGACACAGAGACAAGAAAGACACGAAAAACACGTGTGCTCGTGTCTTTCGTGTCCTTCTTGTCTCCTTGTCGTCGTTTTGTTCTCGCGCTATAACTATCGTCTTGTTACTTGAGTCGTGGCACTTACAGGGAACAGCTCATGACATCAACCGCTCTCTCGGAACCCTTCCTCCAGTGTACACACGCGGACTGCGTTCCATGGCAAAACGAGAGAGAGAGAGAGAGAGAGAGAGAGAGAGGTTATTAGCCACCCGTCGAGTGCTTTGAAGACGCTGCTGCTACGTAGCCTACGCAGTCACCCCTGAAGAAGGAACCAAGTCGGTTCCGAAACGTCGGGTTTCTTAAAAACTTTTGGTTGGAGTCTATATCATCTCCCAGTTTCATACCCAACCAGAGAGACTTCTGTCAAATGTTTACATTCAAGCCTGCTTGGGAGCACGGCACAGCACCTTGGCACAAATTTGATTCCACCTTTTCTTGCTCCGCGCGGTCGAGCAAAAGTTCACGCAGCATCTCAACTAGCTGGTATCTAAAGATGGTGACAATAGTGACGTCAATGCAAGTTATTTTGATAAAAAATACTGACTCTTGACTCTCATTTGCGGCTTATAGTCAATGGCGAGAACAGGGACCCCAGAGTGACAAATATTGAAGCGCCGGCAATGAACCTCACTAGGTCACGATCGTATTGCATATTAACAGCCACTTATGCAAAGAACGTGTACACACCACAATCGTCAAATTTATGTGGTGTGTTCAGCGTACAGGAATTGATTTAGGATATGTTCTAGAATATAATAACCACTCATGTTTATTACATTATGCATAAAAACGATGTGAAACTCCAATATTAGCGTTACAAATAAGACACTTTGCGCATGAAGTGTATGCTCAACAAATAATTACGAATAACATTGTTTAAAATTTGTAAAGCACAGTATATTATTTTTGATAAATGTCAAAATATGCAATATTTCATGATATGTAATACGTTGTAGTTTATACAAATTTGATAAGACTTATCAACTTTGTTTTCAGAACAAGTTTTGCTTCTTTGTCTTACCGACGGCAGCTATACGTTGTTGGTTATAAGACTCTTGAGCACAGGCTGAAGCTTCAACACCTTCACATCAACGCTCGCAACCTCTCGTGGTGACTAGACAGATTGAAACAAAAAATTTTTACGCGGATATCTTTTCGTGCGTATGCCATTAAAGCATTTCTTTATTTCCACAAAATTTGTGCATATATTTTGATAGTACCAACACACCGCTTTAAAAAAATAAATAAAGGAAGGCCCCAATTCAGGCCTTCGTGATTGCCTGTACTGGCACCTGGTGCACAATATTAGAGCGATGTCCAGTATATGTGCTGTTATGAACAAGAAAAATGCAGCTACACTAAATTTCTTGAGTTTTATGATGCTTTCTTTCGAATAGCCGATGAAGAATGCTAAGTTTCGGTACATTTGTGCAAGTAATTTTTGTTGAATAAGCATTTCGGGTATAATCCGCGTTTAGTTTAGAAGTTTTATGTGAAATATATATTTGAGGCTTTAAAATTTGTTATTTGAGATCCTGCAGCAAAGACACATTTTAAAACATACGACCGTGGAATAACGGCCGAGGCAACAGTCCATTACTTTTTTTTTTTGTAGCTGTAACGGTAACGCGCTACCTTTTTTATGCAACTAACGCAGGGTGGTAACGCTTTCCATTTCTCTTTGAGTAACGAGCATATCGTATTTTGCTTTTTTTCCGTAACGCATAGTCAGCTGGTGTAATGTGAAGCAGCCTGCAAGGAGTAAGCTATGCTTACATAAGATGCATGTCATAATTTACATGTGTAGACATGTAATTTAGTTTGTCTTAGCGTGATTTTACGCAACATCAATTTCGTTGTACAAGCTAGTGACATGGTCGTTAGCGCGCCGTGAGAAGGGCACGTAAATAATGTTGTACATGCCATGAATTTTATGATTGTCGTCTTAGCTCCTAAATTATTCGTTCTGCAGTCACGTGAGAGAGTTACAAACTGGGAACATGTAAAGCTAGCCAAACGGCCACACACGCACCATGCCTATGGTATATCGTCATGCTACATGACATGCATGTCATGATTTACGCATTATTGTCTGTCATTTATGCTAGTCATACATAATTGTCTCATCGTATCGATTTTGGTATATATCAAGTTAACGAAACAGCCACTATAAACCATGACCATGGCATATAAACATTGTTGTTCTCGAGAAAGAAGGAATGATTTTAATATGACTTGTCATTTATGATCATCATACAGTCCCAGTTGTCCCAATCTATGCGGTAAGCAGCGTTTAGCAAGGCCGTCAACAAGTTCTTCGACAGTACTATATTGCGTTGCGCAGTGTACTAATCTGCTGAGCCTCACGCGTTGCACAGATTTGGACTTGGTACAATTTACGTCGAGGAGGTGTTTTATGAGCCTCCATCTACTACCTTTTCGTATTTGCCCGTTGAGGGAGTTGCATACTTTGTCCCACTGCTGTCGGGAAAGAACCACGCAGTATTCTTCAGTGGTTTTGTTGAGCTTGGCGAGCTTTTTTCGCAGTTTTCGATTGAGTCGTTGACCCTTCCACCTGGCCTACTCTTACTTTTAAAGCCAAGCACTCATGGAGTGCTTGGCTTTAAAAGGTTCGCTAGCTGGCGGTCCATTCTCTCCACTTCAACGTTCGTGGTAATCGTTCGTTCTAAGGCTGCGATGTCGGCTTTAAGCTGTTCAGTCGAGCTTGCTATCGTGTGCTTTGGTCTTTCTTCTGATACGTTTGATGAATCTGTCTGTATTTTGTGAAATTGGTCCCAATCAATTAGTTTGTACTCCATTTGCTTCTCTCCTGGGAGTTCTGCATCAATTCGGAGAATGTAGTGATTACTGCCAAGGTCTATGCCCGAGTTACACCCGCCGAATTTTTAGATGCCATGAACGAAAGTCAGGTCTGGTGTAGTGTCGCGGCATGTGGATGTAGCACACCAAGTTGGAGTTACCGGGTCTGTGATGCGAGCGAGATCTAGATCGGACGCGGTCATGTGAAAACGTCCACCTTTGCTAGAGGAAGATGCGTAGCCCATGCCTGGTGTGGGGCGTTATAATCGCCACCTACAATTAGGGGACAATCTTTTGCGATGCTCGCTATCTTGCCGAGCATGCTTCCGAACCCTTGCTTTGTGTCCTTAGGACTGCTGTACAAATTAGTGAAAAACTGCTTTGCTTGTTCTCTACGTGGTCGTTAGGAATAGTATGGATCGTGACGTGTTCTAGATAGCAGGCTGTGTGACGGATCTCATGGTGTATGCACGGGATCTTCGTGCCGATCAGAACAGCAACGCGTCTGCTTTGCTCGTTTCTGTGGGTTTCGGTCTTTTAACCGATAAGGGTAAGTACCATTGTGAGTGTTTCTAGCAGTAAAATTACGTGTGGTTTCTCTGTTTCTGATTTTACCATCTGAAGGAGGACCACCTTTTTTGAGGCGATCCCATCCCCTGCAGTTCCATTGCCAGATGCGGAAATTTAGTGCCCTATTTGTCACTGCCATTTTGACCATCATAGTCTCCTTCGCTTGCCGTGAAAGCGACTGGCAGAGGGCCATGCACATCGATGTGCTGTGACTGCATCATCTCCATGGCTGGTACTACCGTGTTGTTCATATACAATTCAATTTTTTTGAAATAGCGTGTTAATTATGCCCCTTTTCTCATTCATTCGCATCATGCTCTCATTCATCACTCTCACACTCTTGCTCATGGCGTCCTTGACGTCTGATCGCACAACCATTCGCGGTTGCGTTGCAGCTCGCTTCTTTGGAGCGGGGGATTCTTCGCGGCGTTCTTCCTGTTTTGCTATCTCAAGTACTTGGGGTGTTTCGATATTGGTTAGTGGTTCGGGAGTGCTCGTTGGCGTACTGCTGTTTTGTTTACGTTCGTCGGATAACTCGTGGATTAGCTTGGTATAGGCCACTTTAAGCTCTTTTAAATCTTGTTCTAACATAGCTATCCGTACTTTATCAGTGTTGCAGAACTCACGGTTTTCCTTCGGCGTAGTCATCGTGGCACCTCTGACTTTATCCGCCCACGTGCCGTCTCCTCCGTAGTTCTTTCCCACGAAATTCACCTGTGATGCTGAGCGACTGCTGCTTGTGGTCGATGCCCTCGCAGGTCTGCGGCTCAGCGATTGAGAGCGGGAGTGGATGCGTGCCGACGTCTTAGACGTAGATCTACCGCACTCTGTCTGTTTCTTGTCTTCCTTCAGCTCTGCCTTACCTTGTTGCTCCAATCGCGCTCGTTATCGTCGTGCGCGCACTACATACGGGACGAAATAGCATTTCGAACAGACCTTGTCCGCCGTCATGTGCAAGCCACCGCACAGCTTGCATTGCGTATCGCACACGCGCGATGATGTTAGGTTAAAAATTCCGCAGCCTCTGCAATCGGTGGACTTGGGTCAGGGTAAACGTCCATACGAAGGCTGAGTTTCCCGCATACGTAGAATATGTCCACGTGTCTGCGACATGAGGAGCAGGGCACCAAAGTGGGCCTACATCTGACGAAGTTCGGGACGCGAAGTCCATCAAACAGAACGAGCACTGATCCTGAGTTCTTCATTCTTTTCGCCGCCAGTGCCAAGGGGTTGCGAGCATTCACGATATTTCTTTTAATCTTCTCATGGTCGTCAGCAGTCTCAATGTGTCGAATTACCCCCTTGCAGGTTTCGCTTCGGGCAACTTCGTAAGTGCTGACTTCGTACTTCTTTCTCGGAATCAGAATAACCCCTACGCTCACGTACTTATCTGCATTTTCTCTAAACGGCGTGCTCCCCCTTATGTTCTGCATAATGTTGGGACAAATAATATCCTCCATGGTCTGAAATAAACGAAGATTTGTTGCTGCTACAAAAGCTTGGCTCACCAAGATAGTTCTGACCTTCTGTATGTTCAAGCCACCCTTCGGTCGAAACACTGTCTTGATGTTGTCTTCCGGGAAAATGGCATGCGTGAGGCTCTGATCACACACTTCATGGTGTTAGGAGGCGTCCGAGAGGAGCTCATCTGTCTGCTGCTTGGATGTTTTTTTTTGCTGCATAAGTGTCGCAGTTGTTTCGGCACATTCCTTCTTCGTTTTCCGACTACTCACCGCTTTCCAACCCGTGTTGTCCGTGGCGATACCCGCGTCTCCGTTTTCTGCGATCTCTTGTTGATCAGATCAGGATGAAGCACTCAGCGTCGCTTGTAGATCCTCCACCGAGCTTTCCATTTCGTCGGTAGTAGACGCCATTCGCGACTCGCGCTTGGCGCAAAGGGCGAGTATACGCCTTGCCAAGCTAGGCCCACTAGTGGCGAGGCCTAGCTTGCCGCCAGCGTGACGCGAACATAAAAGCCCGGATAAAATGCGTAAATGTGGACCCAACGGGGTGAGTTCGGCGTGTAGGTGATCCTGGCAACTTTAAACATTTGCTCGCACTCTTTTTAGACCGATCAAAGTGGAATAATTAACCAAGAACATTTGAAACGCTGCAGACAGTTAGCGACGCAGCTTGTCACGTCTACGGCCATCCGTGCCTCCAATGTTAGATTGGCCTTCATCATTTCGTCTTAAGATGCAGGTTATAAACAAATCAAGAAAAGAGACTGTTAGAACAACCTCTCCGTAGGTTGGCTCTAAACGTATCTTTTTCGGTGGTTTTTCCTTTGGAACAACTGAAAAAGGGTTTAGCCATTGGAACGTTTGCGAGGTCGTATGCGATTTTTTAAAGTAAAAAAATCTAATAGAATGTTAAGCTGAGGCATAAGTTCACCTTATTTTCAACCATACTAGCTTGCTCGTTTTTATTACCTCTATTTACTTCATTTCTAATCCATTTAGCACTATATTCTTTCTTTAAACATCCCCATCTAAATAATCCTGCTGGTAAATGAATTCCATTTCAGAAATCAGGTGCCGTCCGTCTCATAGCCGATCGCCCGTGGTGGGTTGCGCCAGGACTCTGAGAAACAACCAACCAACCAACTCGTGCAGTTTAGCCTGTGTGGCGTTTACTAGCCTGCGCGGCATTGGAGTAAGCTTGTGTGGCATGTGTTTTATTATAAGAGAGTCAATTATTTTATTAGAAGGTCTCGTGTACTGCAAGGATGCCCACAAAGACAACATTTGTGTAAAGTTCCTGTATATCATCGAGGTTCCTCAACAGTCCTCTGACTTTACATCGTAGTATTTGTGTCATATTGAAGTTGTGTGGTGCTGTATGTACAAAAAGTGTTGCCTTAGGTTGCAGGGCTTTTGGGGGGGCCTTGTAATTAGGAGTTTTTCTTTTTTGGCGCACTTCAAAGAGTTGCGCCTACCTTTTGGCGTCTGAGTCGCCGGAGGAGTGGGACTTGTATCAACCACCTCTTTTGAGGTAGTGGATAGTGCCTGCTAAATAGGCACGCTCACAGTACTTTTGAAATAAACTCTGCTTGCAGTGGTTCGAGGTACAGCATGCAGACACGGAAGTCTGCCGTCCCTGTTTGTCAAGTGGCGGAGCAGTACAGGCTGCTTTATTGCGGGTGCAGAAACGTATGGCACGGGCTCCCCGGCGCCTCACATCTGCGCAGGACAGGTAAAAGGGGCTGTGCAGGGCGAAACGCTGACGTGCCTCTTGGAAGGACAGGTTGAATTTGATTTTCAGCTCTAATATTTCATTTTCTTTCTTCCACGAGGGGCAGCATCGCGAGTAAGCAGGATAATGATGTTTGATGTTTCCTGGAGCAAGGGCCATTTCATGGCTAAAGATCACCAGTTCATCTTACTAGAGATATGGACAATGAGTGTGGTGAGCGGCTGTATAAGGGCCATAAAATTCCTTGCGCTAAGGCGGGTAAAAACATAGAAGGAATAAAATTATGACCATGCCGTGAAAGGTGTGTGGTGTTAATAGATGACAAAAGTTTGTGATAATAAAAACGATGGTGGACATGTATGGCATTAGCACAAGTGCCTCACTCGTTCACACCCTTGCGTGCAAGGGCCTGAGGCAAGTGCTTTGTTGTGTAGCCAACGCAGCGAAGACCTCTCTGGAGAGGTCGTTCTACGGAACGCACGGGTATATAGTATGAAAAGTACGAATTTCTTTTAAAAAGCTAACGATGATTTATGAGTAAAAAGTGCTTCTCTTCCGACGAACAATGCAGGATGGAGTGGTATCTGTTGTCGGTAGGGTAAAGAAAAGTGTTGTTTTCTCAACGTGCCTAATTCTTTACACTGGATTAGAAGGTGAAGAATGGTGAATTTTTCTCCACATCTGTCACACAAAGGTAGATCACCCCCAGACAAAAGAAATGAATGTGTTTTGTGTGTATGTCCTGTTCTTAACCTTGTAAGGAATACATCTGTGTGGCGTGATTTTGATACTGGCGGCCAGTGACGAAGTTGCGGCTTGATTGCATGCAATTTATTACCTGTGTGTGTGTCCCATGTGCTCTGACAGTAGCCCTTGAGCCTTCGTTTTAGAGAAGGTTTCAAGTCGAGTGCAGGAACTGGTATTGATATGTTGTAAGCAGTTTTGTTGGCGGATCCAGCTAGCTGGTTCTCCAGAACGTCGCCTTGTATTTCGCAGTGACCTGGCACCCAGAAGACTACAACATGCTGCTTAGATGAGTTAGCTGCGCATAAGAGCGAGAAAAGCGAGACAAGTACAGGGTTCTTGTGCTTTTTAAGAGTTTTCAGCGCTTTTACTACGCTAAGAGAATCTGTATATATTATTTCCTTCTGTAGTTTTATGTCTTTATGTGTTTGACGGCCCCGAGTACCGCAAAAGCTTCGCCGGTGAAAATGCTTGAATCAGGGTGCAGGACGCCGGCTTTCGAAAAGGATGGGCCAACGGCTGCGTACGAGACAGAAGTGTCGGACTTTGAAGCATCCGTAAAGAACTCAGGACATGCGTATTTATGTTGTAGTTCTAAGAAGTATGTCTTGATATCTGCAATTAGTGTATGCTTTGTAACATCCAAGAGAGACACGTCGCAATCTATCGCCTGCCACTGCCACGGTTGCAGGCATACTGCGGGAGCCATCAAATGGTGTTCGAGTGGCACACCAGTTTCTTCGGTATGCGCCTCACAAGGAGTGAGTAGGGCTGTCTCACAAAAGGCTGTTATTTTTTTGCAGCAACGCTTGACATGTCATTATTGTTAAATGTGATAGGCGATTCTTGTCTGCGTTTACATTAAGATATTAATTAGAAGACGCGTAATATTTCTCTGGGTGGAGTGACCATTCGTTCGATTCCACACAGTCTTTCCAAGGGGCTAGTGCGAAAAGCACCCATAGAGAGGTGGATACCCAGATGATTAACAGGATCAAGCATTTTAAGGGCAGCGGCTGTCGCAGATTGATATGTTATTCCCCAGAGTCTAGGCGGGTACGTACAAGGCTTTTATACAAATTCAATAAACACTTCTTGTTGCTTCCACGCGTCGTGCGAGACAACGCTTTTAGAACGTTCGTTGCTTTTATGCACTTGTTTTCAAATATATTATATGTGGTATGAAGGTTACCTTGGTATTCAAGATTAGGCCTAAAAATTTGTGTTCGGTATTAACGGAAAGACGTTGACCATGCAGTTGAATATCGGGTTCCGAATGAATGTCTCTCTTTCTGGAGAACAGGACACACGTGTATTTCTGTGCATTCAGTCGTAACCCGTTTTCTTGCGCGAAATGGAAGACTTTGTTCAAACCAAGCTTAACCTGGCACTCACACATGGCCAGATTTCAAGATTCAAAGACAAGCTGGACGTCATCGACATATATACAATAAAACATATTGTGAGGAATGGACAAGCGTAAAGAAGTCATTATGATCAGTAAATGTGTGCATCTAAGTACACCCCCTTGTGGAACGCCTGTTTCTTGGACAGCTCTTTGGGAAAGTACGCTGCCCACTCGGACACGGAATTCCGGTTTGACAGGTAACTTTAGATTATGTTAAACATTCATCCACGCACGCCAAGGTGGGACAGGTCTCTTAGTATCCCAAAGCGCCATTTTGTATTGTAAGACTTTCGATATCGAGAAACACAGAAAGAAAAACTTGTTTATGCACGAAAGCGACTGAAATGGGTCGAATAAATTGTTTGTGTCAAGGAGATGCACAAGTCGGCAATTCATCATTTTTTGCAGACTTTGCACAAGCAGCTTATAAATGCAATAGGCCTCTAACTCGAAATTGAAGAAGGGTCCTTGCCCTCTTTCAAAATGGGAATAATAATAGCCTTTTTCAAAGAAGTAGGAATAGCGCCAGAAAACCAGATAGCATTGTACAAACAAAGTAAGGTTTCTCGTGTTTCGATTGTTAGGTTTTTAACATTTCTTAAACCACACGGTCAGAACCTGGGTCAGAATTACTGCAGGAGTTTAAAGATGTTTGGAGCTCAGCTAAGCTGAAAGCTTTGTTGTGTACCTCGTATGTAGTACTTTTGTGTTCAAGTATCTGCTTCTCTATTCTTGTACTGTATTTTTGGAAAGCGTCAGTATAGTGCGACGAGCTGGACACCCGTTCGAAGTGTGCACCGAGGAAGTTCGCCTCATCTTCGAAGGTGCCACCCTGTGTGTTTACGAGTGGGAGTGTGTGTGCTTGTCTTCCTGCTACCCTACCAACCATGTTCCAGACTTTAGCCTCCTGAGTGTATGAATTGATCCCTGACAAATTCTTCTGCCAGCCTTCTCTTCTGGCCTGCCGACGTGTTCTCCTGCCTTGAGACTTTGTTTTCTTAAAGCTGTCATGATTTTCGGCTGTCGGTGAGTTCCGAAGCAACCTCCATGCTCTGTTATGCTGTTTCAGCGGGTTTCGGCATTCATAGTTCAACCACGGCACACGCCATTTTTCAGGGTGTCCATTTGTTTGTGGGATGCATTTTGCTGCAGCATCAATCAAAAACGCTGTGAAGTAGTTGACAACAACATCAACGCTCAAAGTCACTCCAGCCTAAACGAGTGATGGTATAGAACACTTCCCATTCGGCTCTGTTTTCGAGCCATTTGGGAACCCATGGTAGACACTCAGTTGCTGTAGTTGTGCTAAAAACTACGGGGAAGTGGTCACTTCCGTATGGATTGCTGATGACTTTCCACTGGAGTAGAGGCACAAGAGATGGTGATACTAGGATTATGTCTATAGAGGAGTAGGTATTATTAGCGAGATTATTATAGGTTACTTCTTTTTGAATCAGAAGACAGGCACTCGACGAGAGCTGGAACTGTTCAACTAGTCGACCTCACGTGCCGCAACAAGTCACCCCATAACTTGCTGTGCGCAATAAATTCTCCAAGGAGAACATAAGGCTCCGGAAGTTCGTCAGTTAAAAATTTCAAGTCATTGTTTTCTAGCTGATAGCTTGGAGGAATGTAACTAGTGCAAATTGTGATCAGTTTATCAAAAAGAACAGCTCGAACAGCCACTGCCTCAAGAAATGTTTGGAGTTGTAAGTGTGTGCATGCAATCCCTTGTTCACTATAATGGCAACACCTCCGGATGATGTCACGGCATCATCACGGTCCTTTCGGAAAATAACGTATTTACGAAGAAAGTTGGTGTTTTCAATTGAGGTGTGTTTCTTGTACACACAGTGCTTTTGGTGAGTGTTCGTGTAAAAGTTCTTGGATGTTGTCAAGGTTTCTGAGAAGGCACCTGACGTTACATTGTATAATTTGAGTGTTCATGATGAATGTGAACTAGCGCTGTGTGTACGAAAAGCGAGTGGCTGTTTAGGCGGGCAGTTTGGGTTCATGTAACAGGGCAGTCACCAGGCCATGTTACCTGCTTTTTTTCTTTTTTTGGCGCTCCAAGGAGCCACACCGCTCTCTCGGCAACAAGGGTACCGATGTATCCATTGCCTCCTCAGTAGCACTGGATGCCCGCACGTGCGAGCTGGTAGTTCGAATTTCGGGCCTCACCTGGAAAGCTGAGGCCTTGAGACATGAGTACCCTGGGGTCTCCGGTCTCTGTTCGAGAGTAGGCGGTGTAGTCTGGACAACACCCGCATTGGGTGCAGGTGCCAAAACCACCAGCGAGGTATGCTCAGGCCGGAGGAATGGCGAAGGCTGGTGCGGTGGTGCCCGCTGACGCACCGCAGCAGCATAAGTTGGGCCATAGAATGGTGAGACAGTTTTTCTTGCTTTCTTAAATAAATGTTCTCCTTCACCTTCAAAATAATTATCTCTTTTTTCTTTCTTTCGGTATGTGCAGGAGCGTGAATATGCGGCATGGTTTCATTCACAGTTTACGCAGTGTGGCGGTTGTTTGCAGTTCTCAGACACGTGACCCAGGACTCCACATTGTGCAAAGTCTGGCGACCACGACAGCTTTTAGAGCCATGGCCATATCTCTGGCATTAGAAGCGACGACGATGGTTTGGCATGTACGGCCGGAGAGATGTCTTTGTGTACCTTTGAATTGATTATGGCAGTTTACTGGAAGCAAACGTGAGTATTAAGTGTTTCGTGGATGTTTCCGTGTTATCCCTTGTGATGATCGTTCTCTGTATATTAGTCACATTTTGGCTTTTCTACTACTCCGAAAGTCCAGTCAGTCAGGTCTAGTAAGTCAGCGTCAAATACTACTCTGCGAGTTATGTTCATTGATCTGTGTGGTGTTATGGTGATCGGTACGTCACCGAAAAATGAGAGGCCATCTAGCTTTTCAAATCGTTCTTTGTCCTGATTTCAAGAAGGAGGTCCCCGCTAGTCATTGTGGTTACCTTGTATCCAGCCCTGCGAGTTCTGGTAAGACACCAGACAACTACAAATGAAGTAACGGTCCTGGCTTGCTTTCCCGTTTTCTCACAGTGAATGACATGGAAGTGAGGAAATGCTTCTGTTGGCTGTTTGAAAAAAATTATGTCATCGTCGCGTACCCATTTTAAGGCGGTACTATGATTTAACAGAGGAAAAGCCCTATGCAAGGCTGTTTTATATTCTTCAGAAGCGTTGGCGGCCACCCACCACGGAGCCCAACGAGGGGACGCAAGTTTGCGGATGCTAAAACCTGCAGACGCCAGCCGTAACACGCATCTATAATCAAATGCGCCTAGGCCAACAGGGTTAACCCTTTCCGCCAGAAAAAAATTGGAAGTAAACAGAAGAGAGAAGTAGACAGAACAGACAAAAAGTGAAAGATAAAGACGAAGTTGTAGGGGAGAGAGTTAGGAAAAGGCGACTGCCGATTGCTACTGGGTGGGTCACCCCTGAATATAAGGAAAGAGAGAGACCGGAAAAGACTGCTGATTTCCCCTGCGTGGGTCACAGCCCAGGGGTGCCGTCTAATTGAAGCCTGGGCCAAAAAGGTGTGTTGCCTCTGCTGGGGGGCCTTAAAGGTCCAATCACCCAGCATCGGCTGAAACCCCAGGATTCCCCTTTTCCCTAGACATGGCTCAGTCACGCACGGCGAGGCGTAGGAGTGGTCGAAACACCCGTTAGCTCGGGTCCGAAATAAGAGTGTAAGGCAGGGAGACTCGACCTCTCCAATGCTATTCACTACGTGTTTATATGAAATTTTCAGGACCCAAGATTGCGAAGATCTAAGAATAGGAGTTAATGGAGAACATATTAGCAACCAGTGGTTCGCTGATGACATTGCCTTGACTCAGCGGACAAATGGCAGCTCATGATTACAGAACTGGAGATAGCAAAAAAAACTATATGTCTTAAAAAGTAGTATGCACCAAACTAAAGTATTGTGCCACAGCCTCAGCAGAAAACAGCGCTTTGGTGGAGAGACGCTTTTGTAAAAGAACATCTTTACTTAGGACAGGTAGTAACCACGGAGCTGAAGCATCAGAGTGAATTAACTAGAAGAAATATTGACCGAACCCCCGTGCAGTGGGAATCGATTATATGTGAAGCACGAATGAGGAAGATTGGTATGTCACTTAAAATCAACGCAACGTTACGAGGTGGAAATAAATATGCCGTACATTACTTCCTTGTCACAATTATCGTGTTTGGACGCGCCATTTACTTTCGCCATCTATTGACGTCACCTGATACCAAATCTGGTATATGTGAAGCTAGCGATGCGGCTGCGAGCGCGCGATGAATGTAGCACGTAGTCAATTTTTACAGGACACGCATGCCATAATTATCATGTTTGGGCCTGTCATTCACCTTTCTTCTTCATTCAGGTCACGTAATACCAATTTTGGTGTACGTGGAACTAGTGAAACGGCTGCGAGCACCCTGTGAGCGTAGCAAGCAGTGATGCTTTACATGACACGCATATCATGATTATCATGTTCGGGCTTGTCATTTACCTTCGTCGTCTATTCACGTCCCGTGGTACCAAAGTGGTATAGGTGGAACTAGCGAAATGGCCTTAAGCGCATCATGAGCGTGGTATGTTGTCATGTTCTTACATGACACGCGTATCATGATTATCATGCGTGCACCAGTCATATATTTTCCTCCTCCATTAACGTCCCGTAATACCAAATTTTGTATAGTTGTAGCTAGCGAAACGGCGGGGAGCGCATCATGAAGGGCCAATAAATTCTGACGTAACGTTGGCGCGCACGCACGCTGAGCGCAGCGATGCTACGCTAGCAAAACGTGAGAACTATACAGTCTGGCGTCAGGCGCGAACGGCGTGAACAGCGACCGTCGATGCGGCCCAGCGGCAACCAGCGCAAAATGCGACATGCTGCATTTCGCGCCGGTGACAACACCTAGACAGCACTGCTTCTGCCTCTCTTTGTGACGGAGGGACGCCGGGGCACTCAAACGCGCATGCGTGAAAGCAACGCAGCGCGGCGCGTGCCAGATTGGCGCCTGGTGTGGCATGTTGTCAGGTTCTTGGCCACGTGATATCATGTTGCACAAGTTACATACCCTTCGTCATCCTTTCAGGTCACGTAATACCAAACTTTGGCAATGTGGAGCGAAGCGAAATGGCCCCCAGCACATCATGAGTGTGGAATGAAGTCATGTTGTTACATAACACGCATGTGAGATATCATGTCTGAACGTGTCATTTACCTATGTCGTGCGTTGCGTCTCGTAATACCGAAGTCGGTACGTGTGAAGCTAGCCAAACAGCCGCGAGCGCTCAAGGCATAGCATGGTAGGAAGTTGTCACGCAACCTGATGATTACCATGTTTACACAAGTCCACATATATTTGTCATTCATTCACGTCCCGTAATACCAAACTCGATATATGTGAAGCTAGTCAAACGGCCGAGAGCGATCATGGGCGTGGCAAGTAGTGATTTTGTTACATGAAACGCATGTGATATTTTCATGTTGGCGTCTTTTATGTTGGCGCTCTTTCTGTCTCGTCTTTTTTTTCTTTGTCAACTTTGCGCCACGTATTTCAGCCTAATATGTACCAACTAGCCCAACATAACGTACTGTTAAGCTTCATTTCTTCCACAAGGGGCCCTTTCCAGTCTGTTTTACCTTTACTCAGGCTCAAGATTACGTGCACTTGATCGCTTCTGCTTCTTGTCGTGCTAGGTGTATTGGTTATTGCTTAAGAAAAGGTCTAATTCCCAACGACGTCACATTGTTTTTTGGTCCTGTTCAACCCCTCGTTTGGCCACGCTAAACGCATCTGCGAAATTCCTAAGTCGAAACTTTAGAGGCAGGTACGCCTATACCATGACCTGCTACGACTGTGGTGTTTCTCGAGTTTCCCGGGAATAATAGCTGAAGAACAACTGCGGTTCTTTCGTCGCTCAGCAGAAGACACAACGGAGTACTGGTGGCAGTGCGTTTGGTTCGACTTCCCAAGCTCCAGACCAAGCGACCAATGCCGGACAATTTAAGAGTTTCTTGGGAACGTGGTTCTTCCTGAGAAGGTTGCTTTGGTGCTCAAGAATAGACCGAAGTTCAGCGTTGTTCCTAAGGTATCAGCCCACAAGTTGCTTGCCCTGAACCAAGGCATTTCCCGCAGTGCTGACGAGGAAAATCGCGAGCGCTGCCTGCTTGAGGGTGCTAACTCATTTTTGCGGAACCGTAGAAATGGCCGTCCCAAGTTGACCACAGGCAGAGTTGTCTCGTACTTCAAGGAGCATGAACTTTCCTTCTTCAGGCAGACAAAGAAGGCGGATTTGTGGTGATGTCTACTTCCGGTTTCCAGGACAAAGCCAGTTCCGCTATTATGAAGAATTTTGAGTCTACAACTGTAAAAGCGTCAAAGGTAAAACGTCGTGCTGTTGAATTGTGCAAGAGTTTTAATTTAGCCAATCCGGCTAAAACAGTTTTTGAATGCAAGAAAACTTCCTTGGAAGTGTTTTTCAATGTAAAAACGCACAAAGTTGCCATGCCATTTAGGTCCATTGTGACAGAAAATGGTACTTGGGTGCTGCAAGTGAGTCGCTATCTGTTGAAAAATTTAAATACGTTAGCGTTCGTAGATCCTTTTGCAACAAAAAGCTCCTATGACGTCATAGATTTTTTGAAAGCAGACGTGACATCATTTATGTTTTTTTCAATTGACGTTGAGGATCTTTTTTATTCAGTGCCTCATAATGAACTTTATCTTGTGTAAGGGACTGTATCGAGGAACATGGGGGCACAACTTTTATAAATACCTCTGGCGTATCTGTTTCCAACTTCATGTCGCTTTAGAATTTTACCTTCGTAGCACCTTTGTCTCTTTTAATAATGGGTTGTTATTCAACGAAAGGGCATTTGTATTGGCTCCTGCGTTGCACCTGTCCTTTGTACCTTTTTTTAGCATCTATTGATTGTGCTTTTAAAAATGCCGTTGATCCCGGAAAAGTTCCTAAGGTTTTTAGATATATGAACGATTTCCTCGTGGTGGTAACTTCTACTAACCCTGTAACGCACTCTAGTGAGGTAGATTTGGTTTTGAACCTGTTGCGACAGCATGGAAGAGGCTTGAATTTTACGTATGAACAGCCCATTGACGAAAGCTTGCAGTTTTTTAGATATTAACCTGACTCTGGGTGAGGGTCATGTCTGCTGGAAGTTCAGCCCTAGAACGAGAAAAGGACTTCTTTCTTATGATTCTGCACATTCTAAGGTGGTGAAGAGGTCTATAGCTGCTATGTGTTTTCGTTCTGTGCTTTCAAAGTCATGCCAGCACACAGTGTTTGATACTTTTTTCCATTCAGGTATCGCGGCTCCACTGCAGTCAGGTTTCCTTATTTAGTCTTAGTCAGTGTGTCGAAACATTGCTGCAGAGGCTGAAGGGGGAACGCAGGAGGCCAGAGCCATTGCAAGGACAGAGGAAAAGACCGCATGTTGTACCATACATACACAAAATCTCCCACAACCTGAAAAAGGTTGCAAATTGGCACCATGTGCCAGTGGTTCTGTCTGCTCCAAATAAGCTTTCAAGGCTCTGTGCCCGCATTTATTCAAGAGGTGCCAAGGTGGTGTGCGATAAGAAGCACGCAAAGCTGTTCCTGCGTTGTGCTGTGGGCACTGTTTATGAAACTCCCCTGAGCTGTGGCAAGCTATATAGGCCAGAAAGGGCGCTGTACAAATGACCGTCTAAGGGAGCATGCCTTATCAATCAGGAATGGAGCAAGGTATCATTTGCCCTTTCACTGTGCTTTGTGTGGCTGCACGCAGCAGTTCGGTCGCACGCGAGTACTCGGAAGGAGCCGGAATGCGCTGGCGCGGGAGTTACTCGAAGCCTTTCACATAATGAAGAAAGGTGACTCGTGCGTCAGCATGCCTTCAGTTGTGTTGCATAACAGTGAATTCGAACTGTTGGATCTAGATGTACTTTGAGTTGGGTGCTACGAAGTGTCTGTCAGTCCTTTTTTGCTGGTTTTTCCTCGCATTTTTTTTTTGCGCAGGCTTGGGTGTGTTGATTCTTTTCGACGTCTCTACATTAGGCATATTTGTTTGTTGGTGCTTCCCAGACTTCGTGATTGCAATTATCACTTATTACATCATAAAAATGTTCATGCCTGCACCGTGCGGTGAGTGAAATGGTCTGCGCATGTCCCCCAAGAGCCTATGTATTGCAAATGCTTCATAAAAATAAACTTAGTTGTGAGTTGGCGCTCTTTTTGTCTCGTCTTTTTTCTCTTTGGCAACCTTGCGCCACGTATTTCAGCCTAATATGTACCAACTAGCCCAACATACGTACTGTTAGGCGTCTGTCGCTTTTGTTCGCCATGCAGTCATATACCAGTTTTGCTACATAACATGGAAAGGAAACCCCCGCAAGAGCTGCGAGACCATGAATTTTAAAACATGACGTTCATGACAACTGCGTTATGATGTTCATGTTATGACTAGTCACTTATGTTTGTCATACAGTCGTCATACCATGCCCATTTTGGTATCTATACTATTATTGAAACGGCCAGGAGAGTTAGAGAAGTCGTAGGTGGACTAGATACATAGATACATATGCTGAAAGTCACCGAAGTTCGACAAGAAATGCTTCGCATTTAATAAGAATAAAGTGGATCACGTTCGGTAAGCATCCTGAGATCATGAATAGTAATCTGCCACTAACCCTCCAGAGAAAGGTATATAACAGCTGTATCTTGCCAGTCATTACCTATGGAGCAGACACCTGGAATCTCATAAAGAGGGTTCAGCTTAACTGAGGACGACGTAGTGAGCGATGGAAAGGAAAATGACAGGCGTAACCTTACCAGACCAGAAGATGGCAGAGTGGGTCAGGGAACAACCGGGGTTAAGAATATCATAGTTGAAATCAAGAAAAAGAAATGGATATGGGCCGGGCACGTAGCACGTAGGAAGGACAACCACTGGTCTTAAAGGGTAACTGAATGGGTTCCCAGAGAAGGCGAACGCACGAAGGGGAGACAGAAAGTTAGGTGGGCTTATGAGATCAAAAATTTCACAGGGATAGCGTGGCAACAGAAAGTACAAGACCGGGTTGATTGGCGGATCACGGAAGAGACTTTTGCCCGGCAGTGGGCGTAGACCGTCGGATGATGATAGGTACCGAGCAAGTGTTCTTGTAGGACTCACTCAAAGAGTGTTAAGAAAAGGCTCTGAAAAGCTACTCTTCCATCTTTCGCTGTGACAGTGCTGCGCATTCCGCGCATGCCTGGCGTTTGTTTAAGTGTCACTTCAGAAAGTTTCGCTTAATGAAAATTTACAATGGCCAGCTTCCATGCGCATACTTCGCATAACATCGATTCTCCTGGTACGTGTGGGACCGATCAAATTTTTAACAAGCTACAGTTAGGCCTATCCCCCCTCCCTCTTGTAGGTATGCACCAAGTTTTTTAGGCGACGAAACAAAGCAAGTCATTTGCGAATGCGATGCTACTTGTGAAGCCGTGCCGTCAAGCGTAGTTGTTGTGCCAGAAGGAAGCTTCGAGAGCCAAAGCATCACAGCGAGAAGCGGAAGCCCCTCGACTTAAATCACCAGGCTGAGTGTTTCTAATGCCCAATTCAAGAAGCCACCACCTGTAGTCCTGTAGGAGGCTGATCTATGGCTCCGAAAGCAATGCGAAATCAACCTGCTTCCTCCAAATGCCGCGACAGCTCTTGAAATTCATTGGAGCCAGCGCAACCAGCCCATTGTATTACACAAGTAAGAGCGACAAATCGCGGAGGAACACAACCACAGGCAACGAAGAAAGTGGAGTCACCGAAGCGGCATTCTGGTCCAGATGAACGTGACCACAAATCTTCACGAGGTAAGAACTCTGCGTGCACTCTCGAAGTTCCTGTGAACGTCAATCGTAGAGACACGAGGTACGCCAAGAGAGGAAACGAATATGCTGGGCCTACTGCAGGCAAAGATTTTTAGAACAGAAGGCTGAAAGACGTATGAAAAACCAGAGTCACGATACGGTACAAGGAGCTGCCCATGCTGAACGTGAGCCGAGTGACAGTCACAGGCACAGTGGTGCTTCGCCGAAACAGTATTTACCAAACGTGGTCGAAGCGAAGAAGCTTAACGTGAAGTCATCTCGTGGTGCAATGGTAGCAGCGAAAAGAGCGATTCTCGTGGTGCCCCTGCGTAACAATGGTCGCGTGACAGGCCCACCAAAAAAGTTCACTACGTCTATACCCACAGGTAAAGTTTTCCAACCTGCCTTGCAGTGTGCTAAATCTGCGAAGGACGCACAGCTCCGGGCAGTGCGCTATTCCGCATTGTCTGCAGATCGGGTCAAGCAGAAGTGGTCATCAGATCGCTTACGGGGTGACGTCGAAAAACTGGGTGCGCCACTGTGTCCTGCATGGTTACGAAACCAGCGAGTATCAACTGCAAGTGCACGGGTCCACCCGGTTGAAATCCGCAAACCAAGAAACCTGCAACGCGCACGAAAGTTTGATCTTTTTAAGGCTCCTTCCGTGTTGGACGACCCTGTACAGGCGTCAGAGGGACAGCTTCATGCCATCTCGCCCAGCCGCAGCGTCTGACCAGCTTCAAAAGAAGCGCCTCTCTTCGTTTCTCGGTCTTGATGACTCATCAGAGACGAAGGATGATACACAGAAGCGTTGATTTACGACTACCATAGGACGCGAACAGATCGTGGCAATGCAAGTTGTGGCCGCTTTTTGTACTCTTGCCATTATCCTCGCCTCGGCACTGTTTATCGGCTACCACGTTTTCATGGAGCATCGCAAGCAGACATGAGCGCATTTACACTCCGATTACAGCTGACGACGCTGACAACAAAAGTAATCGCACGCTGCCCAGTCTTCTATTTCTACCTTGAGAAAAATTGAGAATGCAATCGGAAGCGCACAAATAGAGTCGGCCATGCCTTTGGCGACTTAGGATTCCGCACGCAAGCAGCGTTCGAAGGCGACGTATATAATACGTATTCATATACCGACTGTCATCCCATTTGAGATGAAATCTAATCTCACAAATCGGAACTTTTGTGGCAAATATATATTTCGCATGGCGAGCTTGTTCGGGCTCTTTCAAATTGATGGTGTGAGTGGTATTAGGTAAATAAAGTTACAGAAATGCTTCCACAACTGTGTTCCGTCACAGTCGCGTCATTATGTGGGTGCCAGGCTGTAAATACGAAGGAGCGATTGGTTGTTGAATTTATAGCTGCATGAATCACGTGATCGGCATTCGTGCCGAATATTTTCGTATTCCTTTTTATACTAGAGAGGCACGTATCTATCTATCTATCTATCTATCTATCTATCTATCTATCTATCTATCTATCTATCTATCTATCTATCTATCTATCTATCTATCTATCTATCTATATTAATATTATTTATCTATCTCTCTACTTCAGAAGTTGAAGCAATCTGCTAAAATAAAATAAAGTAAAACATCATCAAATAAGAACTTGGATGTAATGCTTTCAGGTAACTACTTTCATGATGTGCATATTCCCACTATGTGATGGCAAAATTCGCACTATTGTTGATTCTACGAAGAGATGTGTACCTAACCTCAGGAACACCGTCTCCGCAACTTCCTTCACTCGCTGAAACTCATTTGAAATATTAGAAAAATGCAATACAACGCAACCAGATTTGCTTCGAGCAGGGACGAAAGGAAAGAAATCTGCGCAGCAATGGAAAAAGTAAGGGCTCAGTTAGAAATCATCTAACTGCCAAAAAAATACCGCGGAAACTGGCACAGAGGCGTGCAAAGCTGGGCCGTCACAGATGTGGTAGGCACCTAGGTCGTTGTGATTTGGCTAGGCTTCACTCTCCGATCTCTTTCTTTTCCAAAGTTTGTTGTGTTGCACCTTTTTCCCTATTGATTTCTCTGTCTCTTTTTTTTACTGTTTTTAAGTCGTTCTCTTCCTTACTTCCCTTACTTCATGTTTTTCTCTGCGCTTCTTTCAGTCTTGCCGCGTCATTCTCTCTCTGTATCTCAGTGTAGTCATGTAGTCATTCTCTCGCCTTCCTTTTTTTGTTTCTTGATTTTTTTCTATTTATTTGTCACTTTCTAGTTTCACATATCTCTCGCTTTGTCTCTCTCTGTACTCGCTCTACCGTGTGGTGGACAAACGAGGATGAGCGTAATGGCGCACTTGTTCTAGGAAAAAAAAACAGAAGGGGAAAGGACTACGCACTCCAAAAAGACAAGGAGGGGAGAACGTGCCCCTTCATGAAGATGAAGTTTTTACACCAAATGCTGTACAATGGAGCACTATTTTTTATCATGTCCCCGATACGAATTGCTCAAGAAAACACTCTTAGTCCTCTCATTCGCTAGACTGGGGCTGAATTTCACTATAGAAAATACACTTTCCTTCGGTGCTTACGATCTGGGCTTCAGCCACGAGAATGTTCTCTATGCAGTGTGCAACTACCTAATGAAAGTAAAAAAATTAAGCTTTTAATTGCGTGAGTATTATTCGTGCGAAAAAAAATTCCCAACATACACAAGAGCATTGTTTAAACATGCTAATTCTTATTCAAAGTAATGAATAGTTGTCTTAACTGAACGAGTGACAAACAACTATTGCACTACTTTCGTTCTGCCTAGGGTGTCTTTTTTTCTATTTTCCAGTAGGTGGTTTTGATATTGAAAAAAAATCTTACTGAATTAAGTCATCAATTTTTGGCCGATCCCCCTGAGTGGGTACGAGCCATGGCTGTGCAATAATCATCACCATCTTCAATGCTGTTATGAGATCACAACTTTGGTCACGCACAGTTGTCTGCCACCGCCGCCGCCACCGCTGTTCGTAACCACATCGCACGAAATTAGAAAAAAAAAAAACTAGCACCAATGATACAGTGGGGCTCGAACAGGGTCCGCTGTGTGCTGACTTAGTATTCTACAACTGAGCCATACCGGTACTTGGGACTTGTTGGCAAACTTGCCTTAGGCAGGCTTGATGTCGGGAAAGCAATCGCGGTAATACGACTGATAAAGCGTTTCAAAACAGCGAAAGAACAAACAACCGTCGCACAATGCGAATAGCGCGACGAGTGGTTCGTTCAATGCTCCAACCCATTACAAAAGCTTCTTCTTGTTCAGCGCCCCGCCGCGGTGGTCTAGTGGCTAAGGTACTCGGCTGCTGACCCCCAGGGTGCGGGTTCGAATCCCGGCTGCGGCGGCTGCATTTCCGATGGAGGCGTAAATGTTGTAGGCACGTGTGCTCAGATTTGGGTGCACGTTAAAGAACCCGAGTAGGTCTAAATTTCCGGAGCCCTCCACTACGGCGTCTCTCATAATCATAGAGTGGTTTTGGGACGTTAAACCCCACATATGAATGAATCAATTCTTTTTGTTCAGCTATTCACGGTGGCGCCTACCCACTTCAGGCATAATTCAACATCGTCGTCAGCCACTGCATCAACAATTGGCACCAAATTCCTTTAAAGTGTTCAGCGGATACCACGATTCACAGAAAAAATGACGAAAACTAGCATAACGAATGCCAACCTGCTACCCTAAAATATCTATTATCAATGCCGTAGTGGTTATCAAGCAAGTGTGCTTGGAGCTGTTACGGAATGAGGGTTGAGAAAAGGCTCTGAAAAGTCGCACATCTAGCTTTGACTGTGACTGTTATGCGCCTTCCGCGCAGGCCTGGCAGTTTTTGATTTTTTTAGCCACTCGGCAAACTGTATTTTCTATATCCACTGCACAATGTGCATTTTTATGAAAAGGGACATGTGAACGCATGCCCGGCGCTCTTCCGCGGCTGCTTACAGCACCATAAGGCGACAAATAAACACATCGCGTCCGTTTTTGGCAGCATCGTTTGTTGCGAGACCGGTGAGGGAGCGTAATACAATGATGATGATGAGTGGTTTTAATGGCGCAAAGGCCAATTCATGGCCAAAGAGCACCAATTCAATAGACTAGAGATATAAACAATGATATGATGCGTGGCGGTAAAGAGGCCTTAAAATTTCTCGCGCCAACGCGGGTAAAAACATGGAAGTAATAAAAGCATGACAATGGCGTGAGACATGTGGAGCTAAAGTTGAATGGAAATTTTCATGATAATAAAACCATGATGGAGATGTAGTCACCGTAGCCACGACCACGGTACAGAGGTCGTGCTTCGGATCACCTCAATATGTCAGGGTGAAAGCTATGAAGATCTTTTAAAAACGTGAAAAGTGATTGCAGTTTAAAAAGCAGACTCCTACGAATGAGCATACCAGGGTGTAGTGGAAGCTGCTGTCGGTAGGGCCATAAAAAGTGCTTTTAAAGACGATAGTCTTTCTTGTAGCCTTCAACGCAAAAATTTTGCTCTGTCTGTCTGTCTGTCTGTCTGTTTGTCTGTCTGTTTGTACATTTGTCTGTTTGTCCACTATTAACGGCACCGAGTACTTGATACCCGGCACCGGGTATCACATCAGCAGCACCCGCCAATGTTGCTCAAGGATCAGCGTTCATGCTTGTGCAATTTTCAATTAATAAGCAACTATTGCGCCAGTCTGGGGCACCATTACAACACGTACATAATTTGCATCTTTTACTAGAAAATGCATACATAAGTAATATTAGGAATCATAGCTCTTATTGCGCTGTGCTGACCATGCGACGCTTGCACGAAAAGGCGAGTGTTCCCAACGCTGCTTTTCTTAGAGCATCTAGCTCATTGCACTGGACGAGAACCGTATGTGGTTCTCCACATCTCTCACACTGTGGTGGATTGCCGGTAGATAGAATATATGAACGTGTGGAGTGTGTATGTCCTTTTCTAAGCCTTGTTAGCGTTGCTTCTGTGTGTCGTGATTTTGATAGTGGCGGCCAGTTACCTAGTTGCGCCCTAATAGAACGAAGTTTAGTCTCTGTGTGTCTATTCCATGTGCTCTGCCAATACCCCCCGAGCTTTCATTTTAGAACAGATTTCAAGTCAAGTGCAGGGATTGGTATTAACGAATTCGAATTAGTGTCGTTGGTTGAACCAGCCATCCTGTCGGCCAAAACGTTCCCTTGTATCTCACGGTGCCCTGGCTGCCAGCAGGCAACGACATGCTGTTTTGATGTGTTCAATGTGCACAGAAGCGAGTAAAGTGACACCAGCACAGGGTTCTTGTGTTTTAGGAGTTTTCGGGGCTTTAATCACACTTAAGGAATCTGTGTATACTACCGTCTTTTGTAATTTTATCTGTTTGAAGTTTTTAACGACTCCCAGTACTGCGTAAGCTTTTCCTGTGAAAATGCTTGCATCAGGATGAAGAACGCCGGTCTCGGAAAAAGATTGGCCTACCGCTGCATATGACACATAAGTGTAGTACTTTGAGGCATCAGTAAAGAACTCAGGGCATGTGTATTTATGTTGCAGTTATAGGAAGTATGTATGTATGTGTTCGAGTGATGCGTGCTTTGTGACTTCAACAAAACAGACATCACAGTCTACAAGCTGCCCTACCCCGGTGGCAAGTATGCTGCATGAACCATCAAATTGTATTCGAGAAGAGGCACATCTCTTTCTTCGGCCAGGCCCCTTACACGGAGCGAGTAGGAATGCCTCAACGAAGGACGGTTCTCGAACAAGCCAGGGCAAGACAAATCAATAACTGTGAACTGAGAGGGGTGTTGCTTGTCTGATTTTACCTTCAGAATGTACACAAAAGACAGGTAACATCTCTGTAGGTGGAGTGACTATTCATTCGAATCCACGTACAGGCTCTTCAGCGGGCTAGTTCGCAAAGCACCCGCAGAGAGGCGATTACCTAGATGATGAAAAGGGTTGAAAATCTTCAAGGCCAATGGTGTCGCAGACTGATAGATTATAGAACCGAAATCTAGGCGCGTGCGTACGAGGCTTTTGTATATATTCATCAGACATTTCCTGTCACTACCCCACGTAGTGCGTGACAACACTTTCAAAATACTGATTGTTTTTAAGCACCTGTCTTTTAAATACTTAATGTGTAGGATGAAGGTTAGTTTTGTGTCTAATGTCAGTCTAAGAAACTTGTGCTTGGTCTTCACTGACAGAGGTTGACCAAGCAGGACAATGTCGGGGTCAGGATGGAGGCCTCTTTTTCGGCTGAACAAGACGCAGGTGCTCTTTTGAGCGTTGAGCATAAAACTATTCTCATCTGCACGTTGAGATACCTTGTTCAACCCTAGTTGAACCTGAAGTTGGCACATTTAGATGATGCACGATTGGAAACCAATGTATACATCATCTACATATTGTCATAGAGATTGCTCCTACTAAGTATTTTACAAAGAGGACCAACGGGACGCTATGTGAGCGTCTACAGTGCTTAGCAACTAACGAGACGCTACGTGAGTATCTACAGTGCCTCGCAACCAACGTGACGCTATGTGGGCGTCTGCAGTGCCTCGCTCACGCATCTTGGGCAGAGCAGCGCATGCCTCTGGTGTACGAGCCCGAGCCGGGAAGAGTGACGGAGTAGTTGTTGAGAAAGGGACACGTAGGCGGAACGCTTTTAGCAGAATCTTCTTTGTGACATATCTACTTTTCTGGGCACAAGTGCGCCCTCAATAAATCATTGTGTGTGTTCCCACTCTTGTATTACGTGACATTCAGGTGGAGGTGCAGGGTATGATTGGAAGTCCCCTTGGTGCAAGAGAAAGAACCCCTGACCCCCAGCGATTGGAGCCTGGCGAACTTACTCCCGTACACCAGCGTTCAAGTCGCCGCCTCCGAGGTGAGTTACTTGAATTAGGACCACTCTTCACTACTCTAGAACATGGGCAGCGGTAACCGCCAATCTCAGAGAAATGGCCAATCCAGCTTCAACATCCGAACTCATCGTGTCTCCCGCGTGCTTACCTGAACCCTTCCGTGGTGACGCGCACGAAGATGTGGAAGACTGGCTAGAGCATTTCGAGCGGGTCGCAAGGACCAATGCCTGGGATGAGGCGAGGAAATTGGGCCGCGTGTACTTTGCGTCAGAGGATGGAGCGATAATATGGTTTGGGAACCACGAAGGTGCATTAGCGACGTGGGAAGACTTTCGGCCAGCAGCTGCTTGCTGCGTATGCCAGCACGGATCGCCGGGAAAGGGCAGAAAATGCCCTTCATTCAAGAAACCAACGCACGAACGAGAGTGTCAGCATGTATATCGAAAACATGTTCCGCCTCTTCGAACGAGCCGATCCGAACATGACTGAAGAAAAGAAAGTGCGCCATTTCATGCGTGGAGTGAAACAAGACCTATTTTCAGGCCTGGTTCGCAATTCTCCTCGTACCATCGCTGCATTCCGCACAGAAGCCACGACCATAGAAAGAGCACTGCAGCAGCGTGCCCATCACTACAATCGGGAGGCTGGTAGTGAGTGTGCGGGCATCCTTTAGGCAAAGCGAGACAGCACCAACGAGACGCTGAAGGAGCTGATGCGTTCCATCGTCAAAGAGGAGCTTCGCAACATTCTTCAACCGCAAGTCAGGCCAACAGTTTCATCCCTCACATCCGTCATCCGTGATGAAGTTCGGCACGCCATTCTTCAGCCGGAAACAGAAGTGCAACCTCTTCGACTTCAAACACCCCTGTAGGAACGCCATGTATCAACGTACGCAGACGCTTTACGCCAACCTGCCGTCCACAATGCCTCGTTCACGACTCCTGGTGCCCGCCAGTCAGCTTCGACCAGCCAACTTTTTCTTGGAGAGCAGAGACCACGAAAAGGCGATGTGTGGCGCACACCTGACAGGACACCACTCTGTTTTCACTGTAGAGAAGCTGGACATCTTTACCGACACTGTCTATACCGAAGGGTCGGTCTGCGTTGGTTTTCTGTGTATGCTTCATGCCCGCGTAATGGTGAAGGGCCTTAGAAATAGAGGAGTACCTTTCAAGGCACGGATCTCCAGCTGCTAGCTTCCAGCACCAGCCAAGGTCACCAGCACAAAATCGTTATCGATCGCCAAGTCCGCGACGTTCAAGTTCACCAACAAATTCACGAAACCATCGGTGAACGAGCCCGCGTGAAGAAAACTGAACCCAGCGACCTGGGGAGGCAAGACCACTGATGTCCGACAGAGCAAAGATTCTCCGTCAAGACCCCAGCGAAGCAGCGACAAGCAGAAAATGACGACGAATATAAGTAAAGAAAAAATTTCTTCAGACTTGCGCGTTACTAAGGACGGGCGGGAATTTAACGTATTGGTCGATACTGGTGCCGATTATTAAGTCGTAAGCTATGCAATCGCAAAAGATTTGAAGAAAGTTTTGACGCCTTGGAGTGGATCAAAAATATGCACTGCTGGGGGTCATCTGACAACACGTCTGGGAAGATGCACCGCCAGCATTGGCATTCAGGGTGCCACTTATGTCGCTAATTTCCTAGTTCTGCCAGAATGCTCGAGAGACGTAATAATCGGAATGAATTTCCTGCTAGATAACGGCGCCATAAAGAACCTGCAGAATTCTAGTATTTCTTTTTCGACAAAGCTGGCAATAGACGAGAAGACGGGAAGTTCTGCGTTGCGTGTTATCGACGGCGACGTAACCGTGCCACCACAATGCAGCGTCCTGGTTGGCCTAAGGAATGACGCAATCGTCGACTCTAAAAGAATAGCGGATGGCAATGTCGAGCTGCTGCTAAAGAAGGGTACTTGCATAGCTTGAGGCATTATTCGCTCACGTGGTGGGCTTGCCAACGTACTGCTCACTAATTTCGGAAATGAAATTCAGCATGTCGCAAAAGACACTGCCATCGCTTTTCTACACAGCTTTACTGAAGTTACCGACTTATGTGCCATTGCGTCAGAGCCGCCTACTTCGGAAACTACGCATGACCTTGGAATATCAGTTTCAATTAGGCGAAGTCTATCGCCACCCGAGAGGAAATCTTGGAAGACCTGATAGATGAATTCGCAGAATGTTTTTCCAACTCATCAAAAGTACGTCGCACGCAGATCATGAAGCACAGGATTATAACGGAGGAAACAACCAGGCCAGTGTATCAACACCCTTACAGAGTTTCGCCGAAAGAACGAGAGGTTATAAAGGGCCAGGTGCAGGAGATGTTGCAGGATGATGTCATTCAGCCATCTAGCAGCCCATGGGCATTGCCGGTAGTTCGCGTGAGAAAAAAAGACAACACATTGAGATTCTATGTAGACTACCGGAAACTAAACAGCGTAACCAAGCGGGATGTATACCCCTTACCGCGTATTGATGACACATTGGATAGGCTACGGCACGCCAGATATTTCTCTTCGCTCGACTTAAAAAGCGGATATTGGCAAATCGAGATGGATGAAAGAGACCATGAAAAGACTGCTTTCGTAACCCCGGATGATTGTACGAGTTTAAAGCACTACCTTTCGGCCTCTGTTGTTCGCCAGCGACATTTCAGTGCATGATGGACAGTGTCGTCACGGGGCTGAAGTGGTAGTCATGCCTATTCGACTTGGACGATGTTGTGGTATTTTCTGCGACGTTTGACCAACACGTACAGAGACTGCGGTCAGTGCTTCAGGCTATCCAGTCTGCCGGCTTGACAATCAAACCAGAAGAGTGCCAGTTCGGCTCCGACAAGCTTCGTTTTCTGGGACATGTAATCAGCGCGGAAGGTGTTGGCCCTGATCCTAACAAAACTGCGGCTGTCGCAGGATCCCGAAAGCCCAGAGACAAGAAAGAGGTGCGTCAATTTTTGGGCTTATGCGCTTACTACAGACGATTTGTAGAAAATTTCTCGGAAATCGCCAAACCTCTAAACAAACTAAGAAAGGACGAAGAATCATTCGCTTGGGGTGCAGAACAAGAAACAGCTTTCAACAAATTAAAGCAACGTTTGCAAAGCTCGCCGATTCTTGCCCACTTCAACGAGACCGCTGACACGGGAGTCCATACAGATGCAAGCAATATTGGTCTCGGCGCAGTACTCGTACAATGGCAAAATTGAGAAGAAAAAGTGATAGCTTACGCCAGCCGAACCCTCTCAAAAGCCGAAAAAAAACTATTCCGCGACAGAAAAAGAGTGTTTGGCAGTGGTATGGGCTATCAGTAAGTTCAGACCATACCTCTACGGAAGGCCGCTCCATGCCGTCACCGACCGCCACTCACTTTGATGGCTGGCGAACTTAAAATACCCGTCGTGACGTCTTGCCAGATGGAGCCTCCGACTGCAACAATACGACATTACTGTTGTATACCGATCTGGGCGAAAACACAATGATGCCGATTCCTTATCACGCTCGCTACTTGACTTTACTCCTTCAGAAGAAGACGAAAGACACTTCTCTGTGTGATGGAAGCCTCAGATATTGCGGAGCATCAACGAGCTGACGCAGAACTGCTCCCATTGATCGAACACCTCATAGGGCGTGCTGGCCAGGTCCCACGTGTATTTAAGAGAACATTATCTTCATCCTGTCTCCGTGAAAATGTTCTATACAAAAGGAACATCGGGCATAACAACGTGAAGTTCTTACTCGTCGTTTCGTTAGCAATGAGACCCAAAATCCTGGAAGCTTGTCATGATGAACTATCGTTTAGTCACTTGGGCGTCAGCCGGACATTTGCCAGAATTCATCAGAAGTATTACTGGCCCAAGCTGCTGGCGTCCATGCAGCAATATGTGAAGACATGTCGCGAATGTCACAGGCGCAAAAGATCACCACTGAAGACGGCCGGCCTGCTCCAGCCCATAGAACCGCCTGCTACACCATTTGAACAAGTTAGAATGGATCTTCTTAGACCCTTCCTAATGTTATCATCGGGCATAAGGTGGATCGTACTCGCCACCGACTACTTAACGCGGTATTCTGAAACCGGCTGCCTTGAGCGAGCAACGGCAGCTGAAGTAGCCAAGTTTTTCGTGCACAACATAGTTCTTCGACATGGCGCCCCAAAAGTAGTAATCACCGACCAAGGAGCAGCCTTCACGTCAGAGTTAATGCAATGTTTGATGATAATGACGAACACCAGCCATAGGAAAAGCACTGCGTACCATCCCCAAACGAATGGGTTAACGGAACTCCTAAATCACACGATCGCTGACAAGCTGTCGATGTACGTAGACTTGGAGCATAAAACGCGGGATGAAATCCTGCCTTATGCAACGTTCGCCTATAATACGGCCCTCCAAGAGACCACCCGCGTCACCCCATTTCAGCCTGTCTATGGTCGCTTAGTCAATGCAACTCTCGACGCCAAGCTCCCTGTCGACAATGACCACTACGAACCACCTGACATTGACGAATTTCTGCAGAAAGCTGAGGAAGCACGCCAGTTGGCAAGGCACCGATTACGTCAACAACAGTTCAAGGATGTGGACTACTACAACCTGCGCCGCAGGGGAGTCAAGTACTAGCCAGGTGATCAAGTATGGATCTGGACAGCAATACGACGCTGCGGCCTGTCAGAAAAGCTCCTTCGACGGTACTTTGGTCTATACAAGGTCCTTCGCCGGCTAAGTGACCTAACTTATGAAGTAATTCCTGACGGACAAGGGTGCTCGAAACGACAAAACCATGCGGAGGTCGTCCGCGTTGTCCGCATGTAGCCATACCATGAAAGAGAATGGAACATCTACCCCCTCGACTATTAACCTTCCGAATTCACGCATCGACACGATGCGCATTTCGGAGGGGGTGTGATGCCACAAAGATTGCTCCTACTAATTATTTTACAAAGAGGACAACGGAACGCTATGTGAGCGTCTACAGTGCCTCGCAACTAACGAGACGCTACGCTAGCGTCTACAGTGCCTCGCAACCAACGAGACGCTATGTGGGCGTCCGCAGTGCCTCGCAACCAACGAGACGCTATGTGGGCGTCTACTGTGCCTCGCGCCTGCTCACGCATTTTGGGCAGAGCAGCGCATGCCTCTGGTGTACGAGCACGAGCTGGGAAGACTCACGGAGTAGTTGTTGAGAAAGAGACACGTAGGCGGAACGCTTTTAGCAGACTCTTCTTTGTGACACAGCTACTTTTCTTGGCACAAGTTTGCCCTCAAGAAATCATTGTGTGTGTTCCCACTCTTGTATTACGTGACAATATATGCAGTAAAAAAATTACATGGGAGAGACAGGTGCAAAAAATTCATTTTAACTATGAAAAGTGTGCAGCTCAATACACCTCCTTGTGGCACTCCTGTTTCTTGGACACATATTCGAGATTAGACAGTGCCAACGTGGGCTCTGACTGTGCGGTTGGACAGGTAGCTTTCGATGATTGCCAGCGTTCTGCCCAGGACACCTAAATGTGACAGGTCTCGCAATATGCCAAAGCGTCATGTAGTGTCATATGCCTTTTTCATATCGAGCAACACGGAAAGAAAAAAATTGCTTATGAACAAAAGCGTCGCGAATTTGTGACTTGATATGTACAAGGTGGTCAGTAGTGCACCAAGCCTCTCGAAACCGACACTGGTATGGGTCAAGTAGGCCATTAATTTCGAGGAAGTGCATCACACCCCTGTTAATCATTTCCTCAAAGACCTTGCAAAGACAGCTGGTTAACGCTATTGGCTTGCAGCTGGAAACTGAGGCCAGGTCCTTGCCTTGTCCTAGATCTGGGATAACGATAGCTTCCTTCCAGGCTGAGGGTAGTTCGCCGGAAGATCATATCGCATTATACGGGGAGAGGAGAGCTTTTTGGGTTTCAGTGGGCAGATGTTTCAACATTTCATAAGCCACACAGTCTGGGCCTGGGGTAGATTTCTCGCAGCAGGTAAGTGAGGCTTGTTGCTCAGCCAAAGAGAAAGGTTCATTTTATATAGCTCGTGTTGTGTGGGTTCGCGCTCTAATCTTCGTTTTTCCATTCTGGTTTTGTATCGTTGGAATGCTTCACTATAGTGTGATGAGCTGTAGACCTGCTGGAAGTGCGCCCCAAGAGTGTTCGCTTGGTCTTCCAAGCTCTCCCTTTGTGTGTTCACTAGAGAAAGTGTGTGTACTTGTCGTCCTGCTACCTTACTAACCACGTTCCAGACTCTCGCCTGATCTGTGTATGAAATATTGCCTGATAACAATTTATGCCAACTTTCTCTTCTCGCCTGGCGGCGCACCCTACTTCCTTGCGACTTGATCTTCTCAAAGTTTATAAGATTCTCGGCTGTAGGCGAGTCTCTAAGGAACTTCTATGCCTTATTTTGTTCTTTGCCTGCATTAAGAAACTCATTATTTCACCATGGGATTCATGGTTTGCCTGACGGTCCACATGTTTGTGGTATACATTTCATTGCAACATGAATCAAAGAGGCTGTCGGTAGCTCAGAGCAGCTTCTATGCTTAACCCCTCCATGTCAGTCTAAGTGAAGAGAGTCATCTTTTGAAGCTGTTCCCAATCAGCTTTATTGATGAGCCAATTGTGAGCATGTGGAGGGCATATATTTGATATTGATGTGCTGAGAACTGTCGGAAAACGGTCACTACTGTATAGAATTTTGATGACCTCCCATTTAAATGGAGGTAGGAGTGATGGGGATGCTTTGCTGAGGTCGACTGATGAGTAGTTATTGTTAACAATATTGTAATATGTTGGCTTTTTACCATTCAGGAGACACGCGCCGGAAGGAAAAAGAAACTGTTCAATCAGGCGACCTCGCGCATCGCAGCGAGTGTCACCCCATAAGCTATTATGTGCGTTAAAGTCCCCTTGAAAAACATAGGGTTCTTGGAGTTGATCTATGAATGACTGGAATTCCTGCTTATTGGGTTGGATGTAACTAGAGCACATTGTGACCATTTTGTTGAAGAGAACAGCTCGGACGGCCACCGCCTCAAGGGGTGTCTGAAGCGGTAAATGTGCACAAGCTGTTCCGTGATCAACTATGATTGCAACACCACCAGATGATGTGACAGCATCATCCCAAACTTTTCGAAAAATTAGTGTAACTACGTAGGAAGTTTGTGTGCTTTCATTTGATGTGTGTTTCTTGCACACACAGCAGTTTTGGTGTATGTTTGTGTAGGTGTTCTTGGATATTGTTCGAGGTTTCCCAGCAGTCTTATGATGTTCCACTGTAGTATTTGTGTCATTTTATTGTTGTGCAGTGCTGTTTGTAGAAAAGTGTTGACTCAGATTGCAGGGCCTTTTTGGGGCCCTGTAATCCGGGGTTTTTCTTTTTTGGCACGCTCCAAAGAGTTACGCCTATCCTTCAGTGCTCTAGGTGCCGGAGGAAGGGTACTTGTATCCATCACCTCCTGCGAGGTGGCGGATGGTGCCTGATTAGCAGGCACGTTCAAAGAAGTTTCGGACCTTACTACGGGTGCAGTGGTCCGGCATCCGGCAGACTCTGAAGTGTACAGGATCTGTTCAGCACGATGCGGAGCAGCACAGACTACTCCAGCCTTCAGCGCAGGCGGTGCGACCGTGGTCACAATTTGTGTGACATTCGCGGGCGCAGAAAGATGTGATGCGGCGCCCTGGTGCGTCACATCTGCGAAGGAAGGAGAGTGCTTGTTGTGGAGGGAGAAAAGCTTCAATTTAACTTTAAGTTCAACAACTTGTTTTTCCTTTTTCCAAGGTGGGCACAATCGCGAGTAAGCGGGATGGTCTCTTCCGCAGTTCGCACAGCGGGCTGCAGTAGTACAATCGTCCAATGGGTGTTCGTTGGAGCTACAGTTTCCGCAATTGGCGTGCCTTCTGCAGCTTTGCGACCCATGTCCAAAGCGCTGACATTTGAAACACCTACGAGGATTGGGTATGTAGGGTCTGACAAGAAGCTTGCAGTAGCTTGTCTCAATTGAATCCGGTAAATCACTCGTACCGAAGGTGATAAATATATGTTTTATTGGTGTTTCTTTTTTGTTTCGTCGTATCACTATTCTTTGGACCTTCACTACATTATGGTCTTGCCAGCCTTCCAGTAGCTCACTCTTTCATAATCCAAGAAGGTCGTCATCAGAATTGACACCACGAACTGTGTTCAAGGATATGTGGGGGCCTATGGAAACTGGACATCCCCAAAAGCTACTAGTTTAGATAGGATTTCATTTGAAGCTTGTCGCGAACCTCTAAAAGGGGGTCGCCGCTTCCCTACTTGGTTACACAATACCCTGGACCGATTGTTTCAGTGAGTGTTTTTGAGACAAGAAAAGGTGAGATTGCTCGCACTGTTTTCTTTTTTTTCTGACTACGAACAACATGAAACTTGGGGAAAGACAGTTTGGGTTTTGATGAAAGGAGCTGTTCTTCCGTGCACCACCTTTTTGAGCGGCGACCAGGAAGAGGGGAAAAAGTTGGCCATACAGATTGTGTGCAGTTCGGCGGCGATGTTGGCTAACCACCACTGAGCCCAACAAGAGGGTGCTACAAGGTTGAATAGTAAACGCTTCGAGATGCCAGCCATGCATCACCGCGATAACCGAATATAACAATCCAAGCTTCGGCAACTACACAGGGTTAACCCTCGCCATCAGGAAATTTGGAAGTAAATGGAAAAGAAAAGATGACAGGAGAGATAAAAAGTGAGATATATAAACCAAGATGTAGAAATAGAGACATAGGTAAAGGCGACTGCCGATTTCCAATGGTGGGTCAGTCCAGGGGCGCCGTCCACGTGAACACGAAGCCAAAAGGGTGTGCTGCCTCTGCCGGAGGACCTTAAAGGTCCAAAAACCCAGCGTCAGCTCTACTCCAGGATGCCGTTTTCCCCGGACACGGCTCAACCACGCACGGCTGGGCGTGGGAGGGAGCCGAAACCTCCCCGTTAGCTCGGGTATGTCTTGCCGCTACACACCAAACGCCTGCTTGCACAGGGAGCGTAATCTAGCAGTGCTTCTCCAACCTCAGCCCGAATTGTAAAATATCAGTGGATTTTCAATGAAGTTATTTCTACCCACTCAATTCTCTATCGGCCAAAACTCGTTATTTTGTTTGCTAACAGGTGACGCCAAAAGTGTATGCGCTTTCTTCATTTGTCGGATGATGGCACTGTAGGCAGCCAAAACAGAGCGCAAGCTACGCACTCGCGCATTTCCTTTATTAAGAAGAATGCAGTGTACATGGATCTGCCGCCTACCAATTTTTTCTGCAGCTTGTAGCATTCAACTGCCACGTGGAATAGTTTTTCGAAATGCTAAAGGCGAGAATTGAAAACTGACGCTACTCATACCTTGGAGGCGCTTCGGCATTTTCAGCACTATCCGTGAGATGGTGCGAAAGGGGTTCTTAAAGCAGCGCTCCTCATTGAGGAAAATAGATTCACTGTATATCAACACAGAACACAGACACAACTAGCATAGCAGAAGCACGAATTGTCCTCGTTCTACAAAATCCCAAGTCGACATTCATTCTCGCAGATTCACAAGCAGCTTACCGAAATTTCGGTAAAGGCTACATTGGCCCCATTGCGCGCTGATTCCTTACACAGCTACGGGCCTCATGTTTAGAGGGAGACTAGAAACAGCTGATACCCGGCCACTGCATAGTTGGAGGCAATGAACTCGCCCATTCTTCGGTCCGAGAATTACTCTTCTGAAACTTCGATTTCGGCATATCGCATCCATCTTCAGTTCAGCGCATGAACCCGCTTCTCACGTATACAGAAATTCAGACAGACTAAATTTTTATATGTGGGATTTAACGTCCCAAAACCACCATATGATTATGAGAGACGCCGTAGTGGAGGCTCCGGAAATTTTGACCACCTGGAGTTCTTTTACGTGCGCCCAAATTTGTGCACACGGGCCTACAACATTTCCGCCTCCATCGGAAATGCAGCCGCCGCTGCCGGGATTTGAACCCATTACCTGAGGGTCAGCAGCCGAGTACATTACCCACTAGACCAGCGCGGCGGAGCTCAGACACACTAGAGACTCTAAAGACAGCAACTTCTACCCCCAGAGCCAAAGCTCAGTAAAAAATCACAGGAAGCGTGGCATCACCAACACTCCCTGTCTCACTTCAAATCATACATTTCACAAATACAGATCCCGACACACGCCCATCAAAGTTCAGGTTCTGCGCCAACAAAACAGCTACCCTACATCACATGCTCTAGGAGTGTCCACCCAATCCCCCTTTACAACCCACTACATAATATAGAAGGGTGGGAGGTAGCTTTGTCCCGCTCGGATCTGAAGACTCAAGAGGCCCTCATGAAACGTGCGAGGACGGTGGCCCGCGCGAATAGGATCCCGGACTAAGGATCCCGCTCACCTGTCTGCTCGCGAAGAAAACCACAATAAGCGCTTTATTCTCTCTCAGCGCTACTGCAAGTTGTTTATATGCTCTTGAGCTGCGTACGTCAAAGTGGCTCATTTCTGTACCCTTTCGCGATGTGAAACTCCTTGCAAATAATGCTCGGTGATTCCGCGAGAGATCGAGAAGGGCCAGGAAGTTGATATTTTAGATTTGAATGTTCATTTTATAATTTCTGCACATACCAGTGAACTTCGTTTTCTTTTACTAACTGCATTTAATATTTCTGGGCTCTCCAGAGAGGGCCCAAGACGCGGCGGTGAGGCTCAGCTTACTCGTTCCGATGTGGGAGCGGCCCGCTGCTCTACCTCCTTGAGGTAGTGTTCCTCAGGACCTCAATAAAGTTCTTTGTCTGTCTGCATAGTTTACGAAGAAAAAAATATTGAAGTGATTTTGTATACAGGGACAAATTTCGCTATATGTCATTTTTGAAAGTTAATGACCAAATAAAAACACAAATTTTAGCTCTGCAAGCATGATGTTTTTTTCTAATATATGTAGGAGTAATGGAAAGTGAAGCAGTTTTGTTTGAAACTTGTCGGTTAAAGCAAAATGTCTCTGAAAAACGTCTCAGCAGGTGACACCTAAAGAAAACTTGCTTGATTTCAGATTTTTTTTCCTTCTCAGCTAAATCACCTAGTGTTTCACAACTTCGTCACCTATTACAACACAATGTTTGCAATTTCGTCTCTCAATACCATTGCTGTAGCTCAAACACATAATTTTTAATGGCCTGAAACTTTCAAATTCGTTGACAGTGAAGTCTATTGAAATATCAATATTTAAAAAGCCCACCTTCGATATTTCCTGAAATCTCATGAAACGTTCCTCAGAGACGAATCAAAAAGCATATTAAAAACATACTGCACTGTTATATTTGCAGCCGCAATATTACGGGTAGAAATTCCAGCTTTTCTAGCATGCACTTAGAAGATAAACTCATGAGAAATCGGGCTGAAAAGGGGGGCTTGACATCCTGGTTCGTTTGAACAGTATCATACTTACAGAGGAGAAGCAGATTTAGCGCCTTGAGGAATAATTTTTTAAAAACTTTTAAAAATGCCACCTGTCCGAACATTTTTCAGAAACGATTTGCTTCAGCCTAAAATCTTCAAACAATGCTGTTTCACTCTTCATTACGCATACATTATTAGTAAAAATTGTCTACATCCAGATAATATTTGTGTTTGTGATGAGCGATAGCAGACGACGCTCGGTGCGTGTCTCGCGCCTTCGCGCGAGCAAAACGAAGTACGAAAACAAAAACAATCCCCCAACCTAGATGCTGGCAAACTTTATCTTTTACTTGAAAGGTACGGCCAAGGCGTGGTTCCACAACAACGTGGAAGAGCTCGCCAGCTGGGACGTCTGTAAGATGAAGTTGCGCGAGTTGTTCGGCCAATCTGCCTGGTGCAAGCAGGCCCCTAAGAAAGAACTTGGTATCCGTGTCTAGACATCCACGGAGTCTTACTTGGCCTATATTCAAGATGTCTTGACCCTCTGCGGTAAGGCTGATACCATCATGACCGAAGCCGACAAGGTTGCGCCTACTCAAGGGCATCGCTGAAGATGCCTTTAGCCTCCTTGTATTTAGAGGCTGTTCAACAGTTCAAGATTTCACTAAGGAGTGCCACCGCTTTCAAGAGGCTAAAAGCCGTCACATTGCCCACCACTTCACCCGTCGTCTTCACGCCGCTGCGACGTCAATTTGCAAAGACCTCCGTTTTGAGACCAAGTGCAATCCACCCTCTGCTGACATCGCGAGGGTCGTTCGACGCGAAATCGAAGCGATGTCACCAGCGCCCTTGAGGGTCTTGACGCCGAACGATCCTTAGCCCACCATATCCCTCATACAGAGCGTTGTGCGCCGAAAATTGGCAAACGCGGGCCTTCAGATGATCTGTTCTGTGCACCAACCCGTTGTACATCCGCCGACTTTGAACACTCGTCTGCACTACCGGCGTCCTGCTACACGTATCCGAGATCAAAACGCATGAAGGACGCCGGACGACAGGCCAGTTTGCTTCCCGTGAGAACGAGTGGGACACCTATCGCGTCATTGCCGAAGCACGTGAACCTTACCGTCGCGCACAAGCCCAAACTTCACGAACTTCAGCGCATCAGCCCGCCGTTCTGGCCAAGAACCACCCCGCCGTGATGCCTCAGCTCATTACGACATGACGGCAACGACCAATGCCCAGTACAGCCGCTCACCTTCACCCTGACGTAGATTCTCGCGGTCTCCTTCACCACTCCGTTTCCCATCTTAGTCCTTCCCCCGACGGTTTCCTTCGGGAAACTAACTGGTGCCGCTCCTGGAGGTGGCGCTGCTGCAACGACTTGCCCTACAGTTCCTCCATTCACCCTCCCGATCAACCAGAACTTGATTAATGTAAAAGTGGATGGTTTATATGTTAAAGCTTTAGTCAACCCTGGCGCACATATTTTTATATGAACAGCACATTCGTGACCGCTTAAAGAATGTTTTGAATGCAGCCCCTTCACGCTGTGTTCGTGTTGCTGACGGTAGTGCAGCTGCCGTCGTCAGTGTCTGCACAGCACGCGTTACTATAGCCGGCCATCAAACCTCCGTCCTCTTCACTGTTCTCACCAACTGAACCAATGATGTTATCGTCGGTCTATACTTTTCGTGCACCCATTCGGCCCTCATTGGCTGTTCAGCTAGCACGGTGAAACTTGACCTGCCTTGTACGACTGATACGCGCACTCCGCCCCAATTTCGTCTCTGCTCTGCTAAACATGTCGGTTTGTCATCGCAAACAGTTACCTGCAGAGGCGTAGCAGCGTCACCCCCTGCACCTGATGGACACTACGTGCTCACCGCCCATTACATCCGTCCTTCTGACTCACATTGTCACTTTGCCGCACACTGTTAATACGATACGGGAAAGCCGCGCTTCCCTTTGCTGAACTCTGCTCTGTGTCCGCAAGTGCTTCCGTTTGGAATAGTTCTCGCCACACTGACACCCTTTGAGGATCGCGTCATCTCAGCTTTGTACCCCAATGTTGTGCGTCACCCCAACTACACGGAAGCCTGTTCTTCGACAGAAAGGCCATCTTCTAATGTGGAAAAAAATGATCGCCGTGGACCTTTGGCCGCATCAAACTGACGCTCTCCGTCACGTCCTGAAGTTGTGTTTGGACGTATTCAACTTCGGTGAACGTCCGCGCTAAGTCAAACCAGCATGGTTAAGCACTGCATCAACACAGGCAATGCATCTCACTACATCGACGGCCGTACCGCGTTTCTTCTGCGGATCGTCAGATCATTCAGAAGGAAGTGGAGAAGATGCTCGCCAAGAGATAGTTCAGCATCTTCCAGTTCTTCGGCTTCCCTTGTTGTTCTTGTAAAAGAATGACAACATTTGGCGATTCTGTGTCGACTACTAACATATGAACCAGATCATAAATAAAGACGTCTACCCACTTAATATTAAGTGTATGCCAAACTAGCCAAACGGCCCCGAGCCACCATGTACCGCACAAGACATGCATGACTTGATTTTCATGTTATCAGATGTTATTTATGTCTTCATACGGTTATTCGGTAGGTTGGTTGCGAAACTTCATTGTGGTCCTGCAAGGCGGACGTCAGGCGCAGCGGGCGACTCTCACGTCGGGGCCGTTAGGCCAAGCCTATCGGCCGCTCCGCGGGCCTGCTGGACAGCGCAAAAACTGTCGGCCGGAAGAGATGCGTAGGCCCGCCTCCACCTGACTGATGTATGTTGGGGTTAGTGCACATTGCCTTGCCCTCTCCTAGCTTTTGGCCGCAAGTGCAGCGCGCCGCGCTCGAATGCACAAGATGATTTGCCCATCATTTTTAAATCTGATGTGGCGAGGATCGCCCGTGTTTTCTAATCGTGTGTGTCTGCTGGTAAAGTTAAGAGTTTTAATTTGTAAGCTGATGATTTATGTTTCTTCAGTAGAGCTCTGTAGCATTTGATAATTGAAAAAAGTGAATGGTCATTTATCGGACCAAGTGCAATCCACCCTCTGCTGACATCGCGAGGGTCGTTCGACGCGAAATCGAAGCGATGTCACCAGCGCCCTTGAGGGTCTTGACGCCGAACGATCCTTAGCCCACCATATCCCTCATACAGAGCGTTGTGCGCCGAAAATTGGCAAACGCGGGCCTTCAGATGATCTGTTCTGTGCACCAACCGTTGTACATCCGCCGACTTTGAACACTCGTCTGCACTACCGGCGTCCTGCTACACGTATCCGAGATCAAAACGCATGAAGGACGCCGGACGACAGGCCAGTTTGCTTCCCGTGAGAACGAGTGGGACACCTATCGCGTCATTGCCGAAGCACGTGAACCTTACCGTCGCGCACAAGCCCAAACTTCACGAACTTCAGCGCATCAGCCCGCCGTTCTGGCCAAGAACCACCCCGCCGTGATGCCTCAGCTCATTACGACATGACGGCAACGACCAATGCCCAGTACAGCCGCTCACCTTCACCCTGACGTAGATTCTCGCGGTCTCCTTCACCACTCCGTTTCCCATCTTAGTCCTTCCCCCGACGGTTTCCTTCGGGAAACTAACTGGTGCCGCTCCTGGAGGTGGCGCTGCTGCAACGACTTGCCCTACAGTTCCTCCATTCACCCTCCCGATCAACCAGAACTTGATTAATGTAAAAGTGGATGGTTTATATGTTAAAGCTTTAGTCAACCCTGGCGCACATATTTTTTATATGAACAGCACATTCGTGACCGCTTAAAGAATGTTTTGAATGCAGCCCCTTCACGCTGTGTTCGTGTTGCTGACGGTAGTGCAGCTGCCGTCGTCAGTGTCTGCACAGCACGCGTTACTATAGCCGGCCATCAAACCTCCGTCCTCTTCACTGTTCTCACCAACTGAACCAATGATGTTATCGTCGGTCTATACTTTTCGTGCACCCATTCGGCCCTCATTGGCTGTTCAGCTAGCACGGTGAAACTTGACCTGCCTTGTACGACTGATACGCGCACTCCGCCCCAATTTCGTCTCTGCTCTGCTAAACATGTCGGTTTGTCATCGCAAACAGTTACCTGCAGAGGCGTAGCAGCGTCACCCCCTGCACCTGATGGACACTACGTGCTCACGCCCATTACATCCGTCCTTCTGACTCACATTGTCACTTTGCCGCACACTGTTAATACGATACGGGAAAGCCGCGCTTCCCTTTGCTGAACTCTGCTCTGTGTCCGCAAGTGCTTCCGTTTGGAATAGTTCTCGCCACACTGACACCCTTTGAGGATCGCGTCATCTCAGCTTTGTACCCCAATGTTGTGCGTCACCCCAACTACACGGAAGCCTGTTCTTCGACAGAAAGGCCATCTTCTAATGTGGAAAAAATGATCGCCGTGGACCTTTGGCCGCATCAAACTGACGCTCTCCGTCACGTCCTGAAGTTGTGTTTGGACGTATTCAACTTCGGTGAACGTCCGCTAAGTCAAACCAGCATGGTTAAGCACTGCATCAACACAGGCAATGCATCTCCACTACATCGACGGCCGTACCGCGTTTCTTCTGCGGATCGTCAGATCATTCAGAAGGAAGTGGAGAAGATGCTCGCCAAAGAGATAGTTCAGCCATCTTCCAGTTCTTCGGCTTCCCTTGTTGTTCTTGTAAAAGAATGACAACATTTGGCGATTCTGTGTCGACTACTAACATATGAACCAGATCAATAAATAAAGACGTCTACCCACTTAAATATTAAGTGTATGCCAAACTAGCCAAACGGCCCCGAGCCAGCCATGTACCGCACAAGACATGCATGACTTGATTTTCATGTTATCAGATGTTATTTATGTCTTTCATACGGTTATTCGGTAGGTTGGTTGCGAAACTTCATTGTGGTCCTGCAAGGCGGACGTCAGGGCGCAGCGGGCGACTCTCACGTCGGGGCCGTTAGGCCAAGCCTATCGGCCGCTCCGCGGGCCTGCTGGACAGCGCAAACTTTGTCGGCCAGGAAGAGATGCGTAGGGCCGCCTCCCACCTGACTGATGTAGTGTTGGGGTTAGTGCACATTGCCTTGCACTCTCCTAGCTTTTGGCCGCAAGTGCAGAGAGCCGCAGCTCGAATGCACAAGATGATTTGCCCTCATACTTTTTAAATCCTGATGTGGCGAGGATCGCCCGTGTTTTTCTAATCGTGTGTGTCTGGTCTGTAAAGTTAAGAGTTTTAATTTGTAAGCTTTGATTTATGTTTCTTCAGTAGAGCTCTGTAGCATTTGATAATTGAAAAAAGTGAATGGTCATTTATCGGACCAGCTTGTACCTTTAAAACTAGTGATAAGGCATTGCTATACCAATCAATGTTCAAATATTTCTTCTAAGTCAACACGAATATAAAATCAACTCAGCTGCTTGAGCAGTTGGTAAGCTTAATTTCATTCATCATATTGTTCAGCGAAACCGATTTGAATCAATCCTTGGGCCTGTTTTTTTTTCAGAGGGCCATAAAGTTTCATAGAATGTGCATTTTTTGCAGCTTGCCTTTGAAGCAGAAATAAGGTTTCGAGACACAGTGAAGGCTATGGAGGCCAATATGAGCAAAATGAAAGAGATTTCGGACTGGGAAAGTCTCATGAGACTTGAAGAATTTGTTCTACGCAACTCGGCTGATCCTGCGGAGTTGACTAGAGTAAGGCGACACTTTTTGATCTTATGAATAGAAAAGGACTGATTTATAATACGAGGGCTGTAGTTCTGCGCATGAAATAATAAAAAGTATGGAAAGACAGATTTTAAACCAGAGTTCTTTATTAAGGTTTACCTGTGATATGTGTTAAGCATGATAAAACTGAAAAGCACACACTGGTGAAAGGCACACAATTATTTGTTCTGTGAAGGTGTTTAAAGTACGAAGTGCCCAAAGATAAACATGTTGTGTGGTAACTGAAAAGCCCTCTAGACATGAAAGACTGATTGATGTTCAGGTCCTTCAACCAGAAAAGCATAATGCTTTATGAAGGAATAGAGTAGCGATTCGATTCACACTAAGTAAACGCTGACGTCTCATGCTCATAAAATTCTTGTGCTCACTAGCATCTTTTGCTGCATTGACAGAAAGAAAACCAAGGAATGGTAGTGAAATCAATAGAATTGGTAAAAAGAATATCCCCATGAACACCAAAATTTAAAGTCATTGCTTAGTTATTATTTTCTGCTTCTATTTTCCTTAAAGGCACTAGAACACAACAACTCTCAACCAGGTATAGTGAAAAAGAAGGGCAACTTCAAGATCTTCTGCAGGGAAAACATTGTGGCATTACCACTTGCATAGTTACCTGAAAAGGCAGTCATCCTTATGTTGACTGTATGTTTTATTTTAGACCTGCCATACTTCAGACGCTTTTCGGCAGTTTTTGGGACTTGTGCAAACAGTTGTAAAGAGTGAGCAATTTGAGCATTTTATGTTGTTTAAGTTAGTCTCTGTTGAAAAGCTTAAAGAGGTAAAACGTAATAATAAATTACTGAATGTTCAGTTGTAACAGAGAAGTTGTGCCTTCTTTTACAATTTTTTTCATCACCAAGGCAAAGTGCTAGCCATAGGTTTCAAGGCTCACTTTTTTTTTTTCAAAATATCACTTCTAATTTTCAAGGTGGCATCTCGTTATTCAAAGACTTCTCACTTGTTGAGCAGTTTCTTATATATTTTACTGTTTCTTGTTGACAATTTATAATGTATAACATTGTTCCAGATATATTAGTGACATTATGTTTCATTAAAATATAGGCTAACTTTCATGGCAGTGTTTGGGATGAGCGATATTGAACTACACAACTGTGGGTCGAGTAACCCGCCAGCAGAGAAAGGCGTTTTCAGGGGCTAATAGAGTGTTTTGATTACGCTTAGCTTTGCATAATATGTGCAACAGTGATGTGCCAATTGTATTGTTTCTGATGTTCATGTTTTTCTTTCGTTATTTGCCACATGCTTCTGACAAGCTTTCGTGTGAAATGGAGTCATTCTTTATATTGGCTTGCACTTTTTTCCTTTGAATTACTCGTCCACAACACATTTTGTTTTGTCTTATTTAAGTACTTTCAAGCCTGTTACGCCTTTTTGTGTAATTCTTAGAGTACTGAATTGTTCTTGAATGGAGATGTGTGCACTAAGTAAATGGCAGATTAGTACTTGTGCATATCAGTTACTTTATTTCTGTGATAAGCCTGCGCTGTTGTAGCAAAATAAATGTTTCTTTTTCGGTAGCAGATGTGCAAGCTTATTTGCAAGTGCTGCACCTATGTACTGAGCCATTTCATTACAATTTTCTTTAGTATAGGAAGTATTCGTAAGTGCCACTCAACATCTTGTCTCTTTTGTTTTTGGTATTCATTCCCTGTTGACAAGTCATCTTCTATTAACTTTGAAACAAACATGTCTTCAGTGCATACAATACCCTGACTCAATAAAATTTACTTGTTTTGAAAAGCCGTGTGATAAAATTTCTCCCATTGAAGTACTTCGTTTCTTTCATATGCAGCTAAAAGTTAGAAGAGGATCCGGCAGGCAAAGGCAAGGTTACCACTCTGCCATTCAAGGTACTTAGAAACCTACTTTTGTATAGAACTGTGCTCTATTAGGGGACTGTTGAGAACTGTCTGGGACCACACTGCTGCTGAAACTCTACTCTCCGATTGTTGATATCATCGCAGGCTACATGCTAAGCTAGCTTGGCATATGACCTGTCTTCTGTTCACAGTGAAAAGCAAAAATATTGCAGATGTATGGACCATAGACAGCTTCCTTACTCTCTATTAGAACACTGCTTTCTATAAAAAGGAGGCCTGAAGGTACCTAGAACGGCGTATGGGACATGGCCATTGCTATTTTATAAGGATCACCGTTTCTGTAACTAAAACAGCATTTCATTTGGAACAGGGTTCTATATATTCTTATGTGGATCACTGTTCCAGTAACTGAAACAGCACTTTAATTTGGAACACGGCTCTATATATTTTTATGCGGATCACTGTTCCAGTAACTTAAACAGCACTTTAATTTGGAACACGGCTCTATATATTTTTATGCGGATCACCGTTCCAGTAACTGAAACAGTACTTTTATTTGGAACAGAGTTTTTAATAGAAGTAAGTGGTGCACTGCTCCATGTATTTTCAAAGTATGTGAAATACAGAACTGGAACTTTTTTGCAAAAACGTTCCAGCTACTAAGTGGATCTTATGTGGATCCAGATTAAGAGTGTACCTATTTCTCCCTTTTGTGGTCCTTCTGTCGCCTTCTAACTTTTCTTTTCTTCAATCGCTTTCTTTTGATTTTTCTGTTTTCATTTCTTTGCATTGATCTCTCCCTCAGTACTCGTTATCCCATCCTCTTCTCTTTCCTCGTAACACTGACACGTCTTCCCTTCGTGCTCACCTCTCTTTCTTTTACCACCATGTGTCGGTATATTGTAGAAGGCTAGGATTGAGGTAGATTTAACACTGCAAGAAAGACGAAACACCTAAGAAGCAACATGCAGTAAATTCGACGGATTCCTTATTGCCGTGTTCTTTCCTCTCAGAAAATGACGACTCATATGTTCAGAGCGAACTTGAATACTCAATTCCTCCCCATATAACCTGATTAGGTTGGTTTGGCTTCCACGACATAAGGACCTATTTCTGAATGAAAAGGCGGATGCGCTAGCAAATATATCTTTGAATGGTCCGGTTACTCATGTATTACTCATGCCCCAGTATTAGCGGTAACATCCAGATTTCAGCCCCTCTGACACAGCTGGAGTAGTAAAATACGTCAAACAAGAGAAATTGACGTTGCAATCACTGGACTGCGTTCTTAGGCTCCACATGCTAAATTTTATTAACACAGAGCTGGTCTGGAAACTTCTCCCAACTGTTATTTTTGCGGAGTATACGAGACATCACAACAATATTTCATTTCCTGCAACATGCTCTAGGTTGGGGAAAAATAGATGTCATTAGCCGACTTCTTAGTCTAGAAATAATATACTAAACGTGCTTTCGTTCGGGGCTTTGTCCTTCACTCTATAAACTAAGAAAAAGCTGGGCCTTCTCATTGGCAGAGCACATTCTTGTCTCATATTTCACTCTCTTTTCCAAGGTAAATCACCTCTTGTTGAGGCAGAGTATAGTGATTGCCCCTGCACGGGTGGAAGCACTCGCCTTCAACAGAGTAACACAATGCTGCCAGAACCAGAGTAACATAACCCAACCAAAGAGAGTAGTAGTACACATAATGGAAAAATAGAAATTGCGCAGAAGTTGTACTTTTAATTGTTTAACAGATTTCCAGGCACGCGGCTCGTTAGGATGGCCGTGACCTCTAGACGCAATTGAAATTGGAATTCCAACACGCTAACCACTACACGACACTGGAAGAATTCACAACAGCGTATGATTCTTCATGGTAAAAGTAATGTTTGTGATCTGTCTGCATTTTTTTCTTTAGAAGTCTCTCCACGCTTATCGAAACCAGCCGGACTGTAACAAACGTGTTTAACTTGTTTGCTTTGTGCTTCGTGACAGCAAAACTTTTATCCAACATGTTTTTTACCGTAGAAAGAAGATCGCACCTGAATATATTTGAGCGGCTTTGCAGTGTTTCGCTAAGTGGTTTTTTATTGAAATAGAAAATAAACAAAGGAGTTTTTGTCACCGTTACTTGGCGATGGCTACCCCTTTCCATTTAATTGGTACAAATAAACATATGAAGAGAAAACAGTAGCACAAGTACATATATACAGTCCTACATGGCTGAGAGCAAAAGTTCTCCTGTATGCGCAGAAAAAACACGTAGACCACTCGCTCATATTTAACTTTTGTCCGCTCAGTATTTGTCACAAATCTTCGTTTCTTAGAAGAATGGTTGCAGCACCTTCATTGCTTTGCCGTTTGTTTTGGATGGCCATAGACCTAGTATTTTATTCAACGTGAGTGGTCGCTCAGGATCTAACCTATGCAGTTCTTGTTCTAGCCGCCTTCGGTGTGTGTCGTGTTTCGGACAGTCGAGCAATAGGTGACAGATATCCTCGTTGTCGTGGCCGCATGAACATGCTGACGATGTTGCACGATGAATAGGAAGTAGGAAGTGCTTTGTGTAAGCATTTGCGAGTCGTAGGCGATGAATGAGTTTGTCGATACGTCTAGGGAGGTCATGGTCTAATTGGTATTCAATATTAGGATCAACAGAATATAGAATCGACTCCTTTGTTCTGTCTGTGAACCAGGTAGTCAGGCATAATTCAGGTTTTGTTGTTTTTAAAATTCTATTTACATCATATTGAGATACCGGAATGAAGCACGTTTGCGTAGAATTATGAGCGGTTTTCGCCAACTCATCCGCGATTTCATTTACCTTAATTCCGCAGTGACTGAGAACCCACTGAAATGACACTTGATGATTCGACTTCGTAGCTTCTGAGAGCTCTTTTAGTATAGCGTATACTATACGCACATCAATGTGTCTTGAAGTTGCACTTTCCACACATTCCAGTGCTGCCAGAGTGTCTGTAAATACCACCCATTTTATTGGTGTTGCTGACAGTTTAATACAGCTTATGGCTAGCAAAATTGCTAGGAGCTCCGACGTGGTTGAAGAAGAGAGGTGGCCCAACCGACATGCATACTCTTCGTGGAATTCCGGGACTATGAATGCTGAAGTCACTGTCTCTTTGGTGACGGAGCCATCAGTGTGCACGTGAGTGTATTCTTGGTACCTGTCAAACAGATGATGTGATGTCAACTGCTGAGTGGCAACGGTTGGCACTTCATGTTTGTTGCGAAGTCCTTCTGTTGACGTTTCAATAGTTGGTAGCTCAAGCAGCCATGGAGGGTAGTTTTGGTCCAGTGGCTAATGTATCGACACAGGAAGCCGGGAAATGTAGTGTTGGTACACATGGTGTATTTGTGCTCCAGCACGGTTCACGATGTTGGATATGAGCGGATGGGAAGGGTGCTGCGTGACTAGACGAAAGAGGTGCCGACATGTCTCCACATTTCTAATTACTATAAAGTTGGGTTCTCTTGCCTTTTCCAGTGTCAAATAATTTTATGTTGCCTGTGGAACCCCCAGACATATGCATAAGCTTCGTGCTTGTAACAGCTGAAGCCGGTGTAGCGACGTCTGAGAGATGTTGTGGAGTACTGGCACAGAATAGGCAATTTTCTGTCGGATTAGTGCACAATGAACGTGGAGAAGAGACGCTGATGTACCACCCCACTTTGTTGCCGCGATGTGACGTATAACATTTATGGTCCTGTTCACTTGATTCTCTAGATCAGCAATATGCTGACTCCATCTGAGTTGGCTATCTTAGGTAACGCCAAGGTAGCGATGCTTTCGTGCGATTTCGATTCTCTGGCCATCCACAAAAAGCTTCAAGTTTTTCACTCTTTTTCTCGTGAATGGCAGAACTACAGATCTGGCGTGAGAAATATGCATGCCTCGCTCTTTGAGGTAATCACTTATTGCGTGTAGTCGTTTTTAAAGCTGATGTTTGATCACTTCCAGTGATTTGTGAAACGTCCATATGCATATGTCGTCTGCATACATGAATATGTTCAAGGCTTCGGGCAGTACTTCTGGAAGACCTGCCGTTGCAGCATTGAAAGTGGTTATTTATTTCTGCGTGCGAAGCATGACGCTTTTGGAGTGCACACTACAGCTTAAGTTTTTTTTCATCCCCTTGGACAAATTGCTGGTCATTCTTGTTCACGCTCTTGTTAACGTTTCATGAGTAAAGCTACAATACTTCCCTCCTACCGTACCATACATTAGGCTTACGGCAGCATCCCTCGTCAGCTATGCTCACAGCGAAAAACATCAATAATAATATAAGGAGAATGTCATACCCGTTTGCATTTGCTTTCAATCGTGACTGAATAATCAAGATATTATGTGCTTATTTCACAGCACATATATGAAGCTAAAAAGCGGATATTCAGAGTTTTATGTGCCTTCCAGTGCGCCGAAATTCACTGGCGCACGCTGAAAACGCTGTTACTTTTGTTAACCATCTCTAACGCATCAAAAAACAAATGCAGTACTGTTAGAAATGTGCGTGCCCTTCTGTAGACAATGAAAAAAGCGGACGACGTTCAGAGAGAGACTCACGTGCAGTGTTTGGCCAGTGTGGCATCTAGTAGCCTGTGTGGCGCTTGAGTATAGCCTCTGTGTCATGTTTTATTATGCAAGAGTAAATGATTTCTTTTATTACGAGGTCGAAGTCAACATTTCAGAAGTGGGATGGAAATCCAGTCGCCAACGGATGAGTGAGTGTGAGTTTCACTAGTGCACGCAACTGGTAACCCTAATCCTGGAATGCAACGCGCCGACGATCAAGTCAACCTGAGTGGAGGTGGAGACACCGACAGCAACCATGGAAACACCATGACGGCTCGTGAACTGCTAAAATCCCTTAAAAAGGACACATTGATATCGTCCCTGCTAGAACGACGCGACTGTCTGTGGCCGGCCCGGCGCGACCTGATGACGTTTGATGTTTTGTGGCGCAAGGGCCGTTTCACGGCCAAAGAGCGCCAGTTCATCTTACTAAAGATATGGACAATGATTTTGAAAAGCGGCTGTATAAAGGCCATAAAATTCTTCGCGGTAAGGCGGGTAAAAACATACAAGTAATTAAATCATTACCATGCCGTGAGAGGTCTATGTGGTGTGAATAGATGACAAAAGTTAGTGATAATAGAAAACGATGGTGGACATGTATGGCATTAGCACAAGTGCCTCACTCGTTAATACCCTTGCGTCCAAAGGTCGTTAGGCAAGTGCTTTGTTGTATAACCACCGCAGCGAAAACCTCTCTGGAGATATGGTGCTATGAAATGCACAGGTATATGATATGAAACTACGTATTTTTTATAAAACGCTAACAATGCTTTATGACTAAAAAGCGGTTCCCTACCGACGAACATTGCAGGGTGGAAAGGTATATGTTGTCGGTAGGGTGATGGAAAGTGTTGTTTTCATAGAGTTTCTAACTGTTTGCACTGGATTAACATATGAAGAACTGTTAATGCTTCACCACTTCTGTCACACAATGGTGGATCGCCACTGGACAAAAGATATCTGTGTGTCGTGTATGTGTGTCCTATCTTGAGCCTCGTTAGTATTACCTCTGTACGAAGCGATTTTGATACTGGCAGCCAATGGCCAAGATGTGGCTTAATAATGTGTAGTTTGTTTTGTGTGTGTCTATCCCACATGCTCTGCCAGTAGTCCCTGAGGTTTCGTTTCAGACACGGCTTAAGATCAAGGGCCGGGATTGATATGGGTGTCGTGGCAATGCTTTCGTGGACGGACGCAGCAAGCTGATCCGCCCTCACGTTGCCTTGCATCTCACGGTGCCCTGGCACCCAGCACACTACAACATGTTGTTTAAATGTGTAGAGTGCACATAAAATGGAGTAGAGTAAGACGAGGACAGGTTTTTTTGTTTTTAAGACTGTGCAGAGCCGTTACCACACTGAGCAAGTCCGTATGAATTACTGCTTTTTGTATTTGTATTTTCTTGATGTGTTTAGCCGCCACAAGTATCGCGTAAGCTTCCGCTGTGAAGATACTTTTCTCTGGATGTAGAGGGCCAGCATCCGAAAAGAATGGTCCGACAGCAGCGTAGGACGCAGATGAGATAGACTTGGAGGCATCTGTAAAGAACTCAGGACGTGTTATTTGTGTTGAAGTTCCAGGAAGTATGTTCGGATATGGTCATTGGGCGCGTGTTTTGTAATTTCTCGGAAAGACACATTGCATTCTATAGTCTGCCACTGCCAAGGTGGCGGGTATGCTACAGGAGCCAATAAAGTGTTCCAGTGAGACACCAGTTTCCTCAGATAGAACCATGAGGCGAACTCAGTAGGGCGGCCTCATCGAAGGCCTGTTTTGAAACAGTCTGGAGCCCGACAAATCATTAGTAGTGGAGTATGAGAGGTGCTTCTTGTCTGCCTTCACCTTAAGGAAATATACAAAAGACATCCAAGTTTTCTGCAGATGAAGCGACCACTCATTTGACTCGATGTAAAGGCTTTCTACGGGGCTGGTGCGAAAAGCACCCGTAGAAAGGTGGATGCCCAAATGGTGCTTGGGGTCCAGCATCTTTAAAGCACTTTGAGTCGCAGACTTATAAACATCGGCCCCATAATCTAGGCGGGTGTGAATAAGGCTTCTATACAGGTTCATGAGACATTGCCTGTCACTACCCCACGTAGGACGTGACAACACTTTTAGAACATTCATGGCTTTGAAACATTTTGTTTTTAAATACTTGATGTGTGGTACGAAGGTTAACTTGTTGTCCAAGATTAAGCCTAAGAATTTATGCTCCGCATTACCAGACAGACGTTGATCGTTCAGTTCACTGTCGGGTTCTGAGTGCATGCCTCTCTTTCGGGAGAACAGGACACACGTGCTTTTTTGTGGGTTCAGTCGGAATCCGTTTTCTGCTGCCCATTTGGAGACCTTGTTTAAACCTAGCTGAACCTGCCGCTCACACAGTGCCAGGTTGCATGACCTAAAGCCAAGCTGAACGTTATCGACATATGTACAGTAGAACATGTTGTCGTGGATGGACTGGTGCAAGGAATTCATTTTGATAATAAAAAGTGCACAACTAAGTACACCACTTTGCGGTACTCCCGTTTCTTGGACAAATGTTTGGGAGAGAATACTGCCCATACGGACACAGAATGTCCGATTGGACAAGTAACGTTCGATTATGGAAAGCATTCTAACCCACACAACCAAGTGACACTGGTCTCTTAATATGCCAAGACGACATGTTGTGTCGTATGTCTTCTCAATGTCGAGAAACACAGAGAGGAAATATTGTTTGTAGATGAAAGCGTCTCGGATCTCTGCCACAATGCGCACCAGATGGTCGGTAGTGGATCCACCCCCTCGAAATGTAAAACGAAATGTAAAAGTCGGCGGTTTATCATCTTTTCAAAAAAGTTTACAAAGGCAGCTTGTAAGTGCAATGGGCCTATATCTCGCAACTGAGGAAGAGTCCTTGCCCTGTTTCAAAATAGGGATAACAATAGCCTCTTTTCAGGAAGAAGGGATGGTGCCAGAAATCCACTTATCATTGTATAGGGAGAGTAAAGTTTTTCGTGTTTTGAGTGGCAGGTTTTTCAACATTTCATATGTGACACGGTCGTAGGCTGGGGCAGAATCACTGCAGGAGTTTAGTGATGTTTGTAGCTCAGCTAAGTTCAAAGGTTGGTTGCATGCCTCGTAAATTGTGGACTTGTTTTCTAGTTTCTGCTTTTCTATCCTTGCTTTGTATTTGTAGAAAGCTTCAGTATAGTGTGACGAGCTAGACACCTGCTCGTAGTATACACCGAGGAAGTTCGCCTCATCTTCGAGTCTGTCACCTTGTGTGTTTACGAGTGGGAGTGAGTATACTTTTCTTCCTGCAACCCTACCAACCATGTTCCAGACTTTCGCCTCTTGTGTATATGAATTTATCCCTGATAAAAACTTGTGCCAGCTTTCTCTTCTGGCCTGCCGACGCGTTCTCTTGCCTCGGGATTTCATTTTCCTCAAGCTCTCAAAGTTTTCCACTGTCGGCGAGTTCCGCAGCAATCTCCATGGCCTGTTCTGTTCCTTTCGCGCATTACAACACTAAGTGTTCCACCATGGGACATGTCGTTTGCCAGGCTGTCCAGATGTTTGTAGAATGCACTTGGCTGCTGCGTCAGTAGGAAAAGCCGTGAAGTACTGCACAGCTTCATCTATGCCTAATCCGCATATGTCAGCCCAACTTAAGTGAGTAATCTTTTGAAATTGTTCCCAGTCGGCTTTGTTTACCAGCCATTTGAAAACATGTGGAGGACATTCATATAACGTTGGTGTACTCAAAACTACAGGAAAACAGTCACTTCTGTATGGATTATATATCACTTTCCACTGAAGTTATGATACATGTGAAGGAGATGCGACACTGAGGTCTACGGGAGAGTAAGTTTTGTTGGCAATGTTATAGTATGTTGCCTCTTTTCTATTTAACAGACAAGCACCTAATGAAATGAGGAAGTGTTCAATGAGACGACCTCGTGCATCACAGCGAGAGTCACCCCACAGACCGTTATGTGCGTTCAGGTCCCCAAGGACCAGATAAGCTTCAGGTAGTTCGTCAAGTAAAGATTGGAATTGAAGTTTTTCAAGACGGTGGTGCGGAGTTATGTACGAAGAGCAGACGGTGACGAGTTTTTTTTAGAATAACTACTCGGACGGCCACCGCCTCAAGGGATGTTTGGAAGAGTAATTGTGTACATGCTATACCTTGACTAACTATAACCGCTACACCACCGGATGGTGGCATGGCATCATTTCTATCGTTTTGGAAGATTACGTAGTTACGTAAAAAGTTTGTGTTTGCTCGTTTGGAGTGAGTCTCTTGTACACACAGCATTCTAGAATTGTGTTCATGGAGGAGTTCTTGTAAGTCATCTAGGTTTCGAAGAAGGCCTCGGATGTTCCACAGTAATATTTCTGTCTGCATATTAAAAAAAAAGACGCTGCTGTGTGTACAGAGAGTAGCTTGTGTTGGAGTGAGCTTGTTAATTCAGGCGGCAGGACGGTCGTCCAGCCCCGTTATTTGTTTTTTATTTTTCTTGGCGCGCTCCAAGAGCCACGCCCCTCTTTCGGCACCACGGGTACCGTTGTATTCATTGCCTCCTCACAGGCACTAAATGCCCGCACATGCGAGCTGGTGGTTTGAATTTTAGGCCTCGCCTGCTGAGGTGAGGCCTTGAGACCAGAGGACCCTTGAGTCTCCGGCCTCAATTCGCTAGGAGGCGGAGTAGACTGAACTACTGCCGCCTTGGGGGCAGGCGCCACCGCCGACGGCTCGCTTTGCGCTGGCCGAAGGAGTGGCGAGGGCTGGTGCGGCGTTGCCCCCTGACGCGCCGCCTCAGCATATGTAGCGCCATAAAATGGCGACACTCTTCGTCTTGCTACCTTGAATGTGATATTTTCTTTAATTTTCAATGTGATCATTTCTTTTTCTTTCTTCCAAAATGAGCAAGACCGTGAGTATGCAGCATGATTTCCGCCACAGTTCACACAGTGTGATGGTTCTTCGCAGTTGTCAGAATATTGGCATGACACTCCACATTGTGCTCACGTTTGGTGGCCACAACAGCTTTTTGAGCCGCGGTCATACCTCTGGAATTTAAAACAACGACGTGGGTTATGTGTGTATGGTCTTATCGACGTCTTCGTGTACCCTGTTTGAACACTTTTTGGCAGATTACTGGAAGCGAACTGGAGTATTAGGTGTTTTGTTGGTGTTACCTAGTTGTCTCTCCTGATGATGATCCTTTGTACATTGGTCACATTCTGACTCTTTCACCCTCCAGAACTTCCTCTTCGGTCAAGTCGAGCAAATCAGCATCAGATACCGCTTCACGGGTTGTGTTCATGGATCTGTGTGGTGTTACAGTGATAGGAGTGTCACCAAAAGTTGAAAGATTCTGTAGCTTCTCAAACTGTTCTTTTTCTTAAACTCTAAAGGGAAGGTCTCCGCTGGCCATTTTGGTAACTTTGTACCCGGCCCCAACAGTTTCTGTGAGACACCTGGCTACTATAAAGGGGGATACAGTTCTAGCTTGCTTGCCACTTATTTCACTATGTATAACATGAAAATTGGAGAAGTTTTCATTTGATCGGTTGAAAAAGCCTATGTCTTGGGTGCGTACGCACTTTAAGGCGGTACGATCACTTAATAATGGAAACGCTCTATGCTTGCCAGTTTAATTTTCTTCAAAAGCGTTGGCGGCCACTCTGCACGGAGCCGAACGAGGGGATGCTACAAGTTTGCGGATGCTAAAACCTGCATACGGCAGCCGTACAACGTCACTATAACCCAATGCACCTAGTCCAAGGTAGGCTAATTGCACAGGGTTAACCCTAGCCGCCAGGAAGTTTGGAAGTAAACAGAAGAGAGGAGAACACAGGACAGATAAATAGTGAGAGATACAGACGAAGATGTAGGGAGAGAGAGATAGCAAAAGGCGACTGCTGTTTTCCCCTCGGTGGATCAGCCCAGGGGTGCCGTCTACGTGACGCCGGGGCCAAAGGGCTGTGTTGCCTCTGCCAGGGGGCCTTAAAGGTCCAAGCACCCAGCGTCAATTCAACCCTCAGTATCCCCTTTTTCCCCGGACACGGTAAAGCCACGCATTGCTAGGCGTGGGAGGGAGTCGAAACCCCCCCCCCCTCATTAGCTCGGGTCCATGGTGTCGCTACACACCAAACGCCTGCTTTCACAAGCGCCCCTGCGGGGGCCTGGCGCAACCTCAACCAGCGTCAACGTTCCTGACTTAAGCCATAACATCGGTCCCTTCAACAACTCCGAAGACGTTCTTTCGGCACGCGAGTACATTGAGAATATTCGTCGAACGTCTAAACTTCATGAGTGGCCAGCAGCGTACACGCTATAAACGGCCAAGGCCAGACTGGTTGAAGCTGCCAACGACTGGTACCATTCGAGGAGCTCCCAAGTCACATCATGGGAGGGTATCGAGGTACATTTTCGTGGTACCTGTGTCCACCATGACTTCACAGTTTACGCAACGTCTGCTCAGAGTTTATGGTTCAGAGTTTACGCATCATCTGCTCTCAACAGGAAGCGGCCCGTCGGAAGCAGACGACGCCCCGAGTCTACAAGAAACTATAGTCGCGCCTGCTGCTATCTCCGGAAGACACGTGACCCTCTTTTCCAAACAAACCCTGCCACTCGCCGAGAACTCCGGAGACTGTAAAATACTAACAAGGAAGGGGGGCAAAAACCTGAAGGCTAAGATGTCTGCCGGACCAACGGGAAAGCCAAAGGACAAGGACGAAGCCGAAGATCATGACAAGGAAAAACGCAACACGGTGCTGCGAGAAAAGACAGCGAGGTGGATAGAGCGCATAAAAAACCCGGAACGGCGATAGAAACGTCATGAAAAGGCGGCGAAGAGGGAAAAAAACGAACACGACGAAGAAAAAGCCCTGGTACAAAAGGCGACTCATGAGGATAAGCAGGAAGAGGGCGAGGTTACAGCAGACAAAAAGCCAGACGGCCAGCCAAGCCAAGGCGACGAAACTGAAGGTAAAAATTGGGAAATTTTGGGGAAAATTGCCGGAGAGCAGACGCACAGAAAAAAACACGAACATGACCGAACCAATCCAAACGAAGCAGCCGAAGCGAATAGAATCAGACGACACCAAGAACATTGGAGATGCCGGAGCAAATCCGAAGAAGGAACCACCGCTGACGGGCCAACTAAAGTCGAAGCCTGAGCCTGACCAAGCGTCGAAGACGCAGTTTGGACAAGATGACACTGGCAACTTGTGCGGTGTGGCTTTTCTCGAAGTCGAGCCAGTCAAGACGGCCGGAAGCTACGACGTTGCCTTGAAAGCTTCACGCAACGAATGGGCGAACTTCTGCGTGTTATAAAAACCTTAACGCGCCATTGTATAGGCATAGCTGGTTTTTGTGTTATTTGTTTTTTTATGTTGTTTCCTTCGTGTGCTATTTATTATTTGATATGGGACGATGGCCGAACATTCGCGTGTTAAGTTAGTAAAAAAAATACTCGGGACAGCCTTAACCTGAGCGTTAAGCGTTGCCGGATGGCCGAATGTTGAAAATGCGCGTGCCTTTCTGTGGACAGTAAAGGAAGAGGACGACATTCAGAGAGAGACTCACGTGCAGTATTTGATCTCGAGAACTCATACCGACAAACTTGCAAAAGCTGCATTTCTTATGCGTACCAGGTCATCGAGGCATATATCTCAATGAGATGGCGGATGCACTAGCCACAGTATCTCTTAGCGATCCTCTTATCCCGATTTTGCCTGATATGGCTTATGCGACAGCAATAAGGTTTGGAAACCACTGTTTGCATGAATCCAACTGCTACTCATTGGATAAATTTTGAGATTTCGCACATCAAAGGTGCTGCTGGAGTAGACACTGCTGCGCAACACGGCAATTGGAAGTTACTTATACAAGATTGCGTTGTAGAATACCACAACTAAATTATTATTTGCATAAAGTTGGTCTACAGGCGTCAACTTTATGTCAGGTTGCGAAAGAAATGGAATAGATAGATCATTTCTTTTTGTTCTGTCGACGATATTCTTATCAGCGGAAAAGATACCTGGTAGCTCCACATGAAATATTAGGATTAAAAATAAATGTGGCAGTAATTTTTCGTTGGGCAGCATTAAATTTGGTTAGAGCCACAAGGACGTCTGCTCTGCGGTACTAAACTACTTAATAGAAACAAAGCGATTGCCATGTTAAACTGGCTATATATATATATATATATATATATATATATATATATATATATATATATATATATATATATATATATATATTCTTACCTTTATGTCAAATCGCATCTGATAGCCTGCAGCGATCCCTACTCAGATATACTCCTTTTTCGATTTTCGGCTTTTCTTTCTATATAATTTTTTGTTATTTCAAAATTGCTTTGTGTTTGAAAAACCATAAGCCCTTTACTTAAGATCCTGCTGCCCGGTTTTTGGCCGATCCCCCTTTTTCGGTTTTGCGCCAGTGTAACAAGGATCATCATCATCATCATCATCATTTGATTTGGCTTGTGGGGCTTTTGAGTATAGCCAGTGTGGCATCTGTTTCATTATGTAAGAGTAAACTATTTTTTTATTTAGAGATTGAAGACAACAGTACATTTTACTGCATATGCATATGTGTAGAAATTGGGTTGTGCTAAACACTCACGGTGTACCGACGCATTTAAATGTAATCAAGAGCAGGAGTGAAACGGCGTTTTACTCTCTCATGCCAGAAGAGTATATCGGTATTCAACTCTCTCAGAAAGAGGTCGACTGGAAAGCAGCTTCACTCTCTCATTTTATAAAAACTGAAACTGAATTTTAATGTATCTGATGATTTGTGAGAGTGGACAAACTCTCTGAAGAGTTTGGCATTTTTACTCCTGCAAGTTTTTAGTCTGCTTGACCACAGTGACGTGAAGGTTGCCGATGCCTTGAAGGAGTTTTTGAATGTTCAAAGAGACTTACACCATGGAGCCAACTGATAATCTTCTTATCTGAATTGCGTTTTCTTTATTTGTAATTATTTCTTCCTAAAAACCGAGCTCACAGTTACTGTGTTTTTACTCATCTATAGGTAGTAGTTGCAATTTTGTTGTATTGTTGCTTCTTTCATCCTTAACTAAACGATATGTGTCTCATATTAAGAAGTTATTTCAAAAACTACGGTGCCTGGACGATTTCCCAGCGTGGCTCTGTGCCCCTATTCAAAGTTCTACTCTGCTCTATATACACCACGCGTGTGTGGGCTTTTCTTCTTCAATGTTCAGTCTTTTGCACTGGTAAATCTGTCTCAACTTGGGGTATCATTGCCACTTGCCCACTCAAGCGAACCAGCCAGAAGTCAAAAGAAACGTTGAAATCCAAGTACGCTCTTTCGAAGTAAATGTTTCTTCAACGCAATATTACCATCTTCCAGATGCGCTGTGCCTCTCCTTTGCTGCCTCGTCATTCCGAAGGTAGGAGAAGAAGAAGACAAAGGCAGTGGCCGAACTGCTAGCTCGTTGCGACATGTCAAATGCGAGGAACGGAAGTCGCAATCACTAGACTGTGCTGTCGAATTCCACAGCTGAATTTATATTTACACAGAGCTGGACTGGCAGCCTCCCCTCATTGTCCTGTTTGTGGAGTAAATGAGTGAACTGAACATTATCTCATTTATTGTAATAGATTCTCGGTCTTACGTAAAAACACTATAGGAGCCGTTTGCCACCTTCTCAGAATAGATTTAAATGCTGAAAATGTGCTTTCTTTCGGGAATTTTTGTCTAGTCCACAGCGACGGAAAGATGGCTGACGCATTGCAGGAGTTCGTCAAAAGTTCAAAGAGGTTTAAGTGTTGAAATCATTGTTCGGTAGATTTTGAAATTTCCAAATTCAGCTTAAATTAAATATGGTGCTTTATTGCATTACACTACGTATTATTTACAATTCAAATATCAAATTTGTCTTCTTGCATTTTTCTTTTATGACTCGTAAATGAAATATTTTAATCTGTTATTAAACAAGAAATTCAAGAAAACTATCCGGTTCTTGGCCAATCCCCCAGCGTGGGTATGCGCCACATCGTCAAGGATCTTGACTTCACTTGACTTGCAACTTTTACAAGATCGAAGGGAGCAAGTGAACTGATACCTCAACAACCAGGCCATCAACCTGTGTTGAGCCAAAAGGAAGCTGCTAGAGCCAGGCCATCACAGCAAAAGGCGGAAAATTTTCAACCTCAGCCACCAAGACGACACCTCAATGCTTCCATTGTCAATACATGAAGGCATCTCTCAGCCTTGTACCCTGGTGGCCGATGGCCCCAGCAACACCACGTTAACAATGTGCTTCTTCTAAGTACTGCAAGTGTGCTCAATTTTCGCCAGCGCCTGCTCAGCCAGCTATTGTTTCTCCATCGAAAGAGAGATCGCGGAAAAACGCAGCCGCAGAAAATCAAGAAAATAGAGCCATCAAAGCAATATCTCAGTCCAGTTGAACGTTACCGCGAACCTTTGCGAGGCACGACGTCCGCATACACCCCAGACGTTCCAGTGCACATGAATCCTAGGGACACAAGGTTCGCCAATGGAGACAACGAATATGCCGGACGCGCTGTCGGTGTGGAACGCATGTTAGAACAGAAAGTTCAGCAACGTGAAAAAAAGCAGTCACAGGCGGGGGAACAAGGAGCGGCTTGCACCAACTTCATGTCTGTCACTTTAGACAAACGTGGAAGTGGTTTACGGTCAAACGATTCGAGTAATGCTGTCGAAGCGAATAAGGCTGGCGACAATCAGTATGGTAGTGCCATGGCAGCAACGTAAATGGCAAATTCAATGGGTTCCCGCGCAAGGAAGTGGTCGTGCTACCGGCCCACCCAAAACGTCCGCTACGTCTCTTTCGACAGCCTCAACAGGTAATGTCGTGAAGGCTCCTTTGCTCTCCCCAAAAACTGCGAAGAATATGCCACTCCGTGCAGCGTCCTCTGCAGCAATACGTGCGGATCCTTACCGGAAGAAAAGGCCATCGGCTTGCTCACAAGGTGACGTCGAAGGAGCTGGTGTGCAACAATATTCTGGCTGGCCGGTACACCCGCAAGGATCAACTGCAACCGCACAGTTCATCCGGGATGATGTCCATAAACCAAAAAGCGGGAAACGGGCGTTCAAGTTTGATCCTTTCAAAACGCCTTCTGTCATATTGGAAGAACTCGCGGAGGTCTCGGAAGCCAGCTTCATGCCGTCCCGCTTCACCTCACTACCTCAAAAGATGAAGTATCTATCGTCACTTCCCGGTTTTCATGAGTCAGTCGAGATGAAAAATCCGCAGATTAGAGCGGTTGTCAACGCAGAACGCGATCACATCGTGACAATGCAACATGTGGCGGCTTTTTGTGTTACTGCCGCCATGACCGCCACGCTAATGTTTATCGCATACTATTTTTCGTGGAGCATTGATAACAGAGAAAAGAGCTTTTCCACTCCCTTATTAGCCAACGACGACAACAACGAGAATAATGATATGCTGCCAGTCTTTCTATTATATTCGGGGCATACGAAAGTTGTTTGATGCTATCTGGATCCCCAAAATACCGTCGGCTAGTGTGTCACATGTGGCAACATAGGTTTCCACACGCAAGTAGCGTTTGGAAATGACGCAACTTTCAATACACTGTCTGCCAGACGATTTTGTAGAAAATAGGACTTTACGCAACCTAGTCGGTTGTTTTGTGTAGAATACATCTTTCGTTTGGTGGCATTTCTTTTGCTATCTCGAATCCATGCTTTTTTATTACACAGAGCAACATATTTCTTTGTACAACAACATGCAGCAGTAGTCTCGCCATAGATAATTAGGTGACCTATTGGACTTACGCGTGTGTCATTTATGTGACTGATCATTGCTGGTGTCACCTAAAGGGGCGCTAAATTACGTATCAGTGAACCAGTTATCGACTAGTTGCTTGCAACTTATAGGACTTGCAGTTCGGGGAAACTGTGCATTAGAAAAAAATGGCATTTTCAACTCTTCACACCACAGTAAGTTTCTGAAAGCTGAGCTTTTGCTTTTGAGATAAAAAAAACTTTTATTATTGTAAGCTGAAAAGATAGTCCTCACTGGATGGAGCCCTTAGTTCAAGGTCCTAATGGCTCGCACCACACCTATTGCCCGCTGAATCAGTCGACGCTGTTCTTGCGGCTCTGAGCTGGTAGGCGCAGTCTCCCAAGAGGAAGGTGAGAGTGAAATAATAGGGCGGTAGCCCTGCGGTTGCCACCATTCTCAGGTTCAGTGGTACACCGTGGACTTCGCTTTACGTGAAGAATGTAAAAGCAGGTGAAGGAATTAATCTGACGTTGCCACCAGGCAACCACGTCCTCACGGTCGAGTGGTTTGTTTGGTGTTGAGAAGTACATACGGCTTTGTCGGTAATACTGTAGCGTGTCAGTGTAGCTTAATGCTTCGTGCAGTGTATTGTCTGGGATGAACAGTTCTTCCGATGGCGCCTGATTTGTAAGCTCTCGAGCGCGTTCATTACCTTGTATAGAGGCGTGTCCAGCTGTCTAGATGATACGCACCCTTTGCAACAGAGTACAGTATAGATGTCAAGATGCGGCGGGTTTAAGGTGTGACCATTCGTTTCGCAATATTCCGACAGGTAGTTCGTGAATAATTTGTCATGAGAGCGAGAGCAGCCTCCTCTGCCATGGCTTTGTCCGCGGTTTCAAGCGTAGCCGATACCGTTACAGCATCTGTATTATCCACTAGGACGAGGCACATGGTTCGTTTCTATGAATATCAGGCCGCATCAGTGTAAAGGACTGGTGCGTTAGATTTACTGTCACCTACAACTCGTATTATAGCTTGGACTCTAGCCCGTCTTTGGCCTCTATGTCGATCAGGGTGCATATTGCAGGGTATGGAACCCACTAGAATTTTCCTCCTAATTTCAAGTAAATACGTTTCGGTTTGTTTGGAACATAGTATCCCGACGGATATAGAATGAGGCAACCCAGTCTACTCGTTTGAAGGCGTAAAATTGGGCTGTTATGATGGCCCAATCGATATTCGCATTGTGCGACGACTTGTTCTTGTTTCGCTGTTTTGAAACGCTTTATAACTCGTATAAACGGGATTGCTTTCCCGAAATCAAGCCTGGCTAAGGCAAGTTTGCCAACAAGCCACAAGCATTAGCGTAGCTCAGTGGTAGATTACGGAGCTGGCACCAAGAGACCCGGGTTTCGAGCCCCACTGTGTCCTTGGGGCTAGGTTACTTTCTCTAATTTCGCGCGATATGGTTACGGGAACCGGCGGCGGACAACTGCGCGTGACCCGAGTGGTGATCTCATAATGGCTTTCACTGTAAAAAACCAAGTACCAATGACACAGCGGGGATTGAACCCGGGTCTGCCGGGTGGCAGCCCAGTATGCTACCGGCCATGCCGGTGCTTGGGACTTAATGGCAAACTTGCTTTAGGGAGGCTTAGTGTCTTGAAAGCAATCGCGTTATTACGACTTACAAAGCACTTTAAAAGAGCGATATCTGGTGTCGGTAGGGTAACGGAAAGTGTTGTCTCCTCAGCTCAGCGTGTCTAATTGTTTACACTGGATTAGAATGTGAAGTACGGTGAGGACTTCTCCACATCTGTCACACAAAGGTTGATCGCCCCCAGACAAAATAAATGAATGTGTTGTGTGTGTATGTCCTGTTCTTATCCTTGTAAGGATTACTTCTGTGTGTCGTCATTTTGATACTGGTGGCCAATGACCAAGTTATGGCTTGACAACATGCAATTTATTACTTGTGTGTGTGTCTCATGTGCTCTGCCGATAGTTCCTGAGCTTTTGTTTTAGAAAAGGTTTCAAGTCAAGTACAGGAATTGGTACTGATGTATCGGTAGCGGTTTTGTTAGCGGATCCAGATAGCTGGTCCAAAAAAACGTTGCCTTGAATTTCGCGGTGTCCTGACAGCCCGCAGACTACCACTTGCTGCTTGGATGAGTAGATTTTGCATAAGAGCGAATAAAGCGAGACAATGGCAACGTTTTTGTACTTTTTATGTGTCTTCTGTAGTTTTATGTGTCTTCTGTAGTTTTCATTGTCTTCTGCAGTTTTATTTGTTTAATGTGTTTATTAGCCGCAAGTATCGCATAGGCCTCGCCGGTGAAAATGCTTGTTTCAGACTGCAGAACGCCGGCTTTCGAAAAGGACGGGCCGACGGCTGCATACGAGACAGAAGTGTTAGACTTTGAAGCAACGGTAAGAACTCAGGATATGTGTATTTCTGTTGTAGTTCTAGGAAGTAAGTATGGATATGTACAATTGGAGTATGCTTCGTAACCTCCAAGAAAGACACGTCGCAATCTTTCGCCTGCCACTGCCACGGTGACAACCATACTGCGGGAGCCATCAAGCGATGTTCGAGTGGCACACCGGTTTCCTTCGCTAGGCCCCTCACACAGAGTGAGTAGGGCTGTCTTATAGA